>OX359292.1:76166639-77366639 GCA_947179395.2 Pulicaria dysenterica | reverse complement strand
CCTCCCATTTTTTAATGCAATTCCCCGAAACATGAAGCTGAAACAATTTTAAAAAATCCAAGGGGTGATACACAGATTGAAAAACTCTAGAAACAGAACAAGATAGTTACTCACTTACTCGGCAACTTGAAAGGCTACAAGCTACTTGATGAACAAACAAGAAGGTATAATTGATAGCATTAAGATGAGTTTCATTCTGCTAGTGACAATGATTCAACCGACATAAGTGACTTTAGTTCAGATGTTCTTGGTCAATTCTAATTAGATATTTAGAGATGATCTTAGAGATTTTAATGTAGAGCCACCAAAGTTCCATGGAGGGTTGGTCTGGTTGAATTCTATTGAGTGGCTGAATGTTATTGCGGATCTTTTTTATCTCAGGGGTTTTCTAGTAAGAAAACCCACAGTTTTTATGAAGCTCAAGAAATTTGCCTCGTTATGGTGGTAGAAGTGAACGCCAAACGAGGATGAAGTGGTAAAATAATTAAATAAACATAAGAAATCATAGGTCATTACATTTGATAGGCATGTTTTGTGTGACGTGCATCCCAAGATTTTGTCCTTTGTTTTGAACTTGAACAAGGCAATCCTTGATCCAGGACCTCCCTTGTTACTCTAGTAGTTAAGCTTGGACAGGAACAAAGCGGGAAAAATGTTTATTCACGAGTCTTGTTTTGTTCTATTGATGTTGAGCCTAAAGAAAAATGGAATTATTAGAATAGGTGCTGAAAAAAAAGCCCTCTAATATCATGGTCTAGTACCATACTACAATTCTCTGATCCCAAGATCTGATGAAATGCTTGATGAGCTCCATGGTGCCAATTTGTACTCTAACATTGATCTTAGAAGTGCATGTCACCAGGTAAAAATGCGTGAAGGACAAGGTTGTAAAAAACGCTACGTGGTATATAGTCTGTCAACTAATTTCAAGTGATTAATCGGTTTCTAGGCGGGGACCCTAAATAAAATAAAGGAATTTTATTTAAAAAAATAAATATTAGCAATACCCTAACATAATAAGTCAATAACCATAAAAAAGTTTTACGATCTTGAAAATAAAAACCATAAGCCCATAACAAACACCTATTGGGATATTGTCTATTTTAATGAGAAGTTAAATAGACTAAGGAAAAACAAGCTAATACCAATGGATTGTGGCCGATACAAGGCGTCAGAGCGGATCTGATATAGTGCTTACATACTAGAGTAACTAGTGAATTTAAAGTTTAAACATAACAACCTCCTTTAATGGTGGGATCTCTCTCCTCTTCTTGAAAATCATCTATTAGAATATTGGAGGGCTCTTTCCAATCTGGAGTGGTTGATCCTGGGGCATCCGTGTCTTTTCCTCCTTGAAACTTGCCCAACACAGCCTATATAGAGTTCATAAAAGAGCCAAAGTCATTAGCCCCATGGAGTCTAAAGTAGACCATTATAAAGTTATATTTGAAGACTTGAAGGCATAAATAACATTAAAGATTGATCCAGTTATGCATTTAATGGAGTCTCTATCATAATGAGTTTACTTTATGCGTCTTTGTTACTCAACTAAATGCTTTCTGAGTTCACTTGAATCAACTTGGAAGTCCATGAAGAGAGTTAAGTCTTGAAATTGAATGAAGTCCCTATATAATTTATAGTCATTACCATCAGTTTAAATCTAAAGCTTTAATTCTTTATTGAGATTAAATAGTTTGGTTAATGATTATTAAAGATGTATTTATTAGCCTCATGCAAGCTGATGTTACCTTATCGGTGTATGGAAATTTCTTATTTGTGGCCAAACAACCACTATTGTTCTTCGAGCATCTAATATGGCTTGTGCTAATAACTGTTCTTTTTATAAACCAAACTGGTTTTAAAACGAAATTCTCTTTAAATCTCGTTTAATTAAAAAAAAATATTATTTTGCATACGCATCATATTATACATGTTGAAGGGTATCTACAGATACTGTCATTTAATCATCTTTTGAGCTTTATTGTTTTCTTCTTTTTCATATCTTTTATACTTGTTTTATGCCCATGTTTGTTGGATTTCTTTAAAATTTCTGCTTCCTGCATATTATATATATCAAGTGGGTAAGCTTAGTGAAGTGCTGAACAACCAACCACGATGCTACATGTGCAGTGACAGAGCCATTCCCTCTTCAAACATTGATCTGCATTACGCTCACTGTTCCCGCAATTTGGAAAAATGCAAAATTTGTGATGATATGATTCCCAAAAAGCATGCAGAGGAACATTACTTGAGCACCCATGCTCCGGTATGTAGCTCCAAGTAAATATTATTAGTTAATTATATCTAGCTCTGTAGCTAAATGTTCTAAAACCAGAAAAGAAATAATCTAAGATAGTAAGATTTTGCCAATTTCAATAACTGATGGTTGAACTACTGTTGTGACAGGTATCTTGTTCAATGTGCTGTGAGACAATGGCACCTGAAATCCTGGCTGTTCATGAAGAAGAAAAATGCCCCCAAAGAATCATTACTTGTGATTATTGTGAATTCCCCTTGCCTGCAACTGACCTATTCGAGCATCAGGTAAATCAGCAACAGGTTTTTGAATCTATGAAACCTGAAATTCTCTGTCTAATTTTAACATGTGCAAAGTGTTATTTATTTACTTTGAATATTTAGGAAGTCTGTGGAAACAGGACCAAGCTATGTCATCTCTGCAACAGATACATCAGACTAAACGAGAGAACTGCCCATGAAGTAACTTGTAACCTTGTTTCAGATGATACTGCAGAAACTTCCAGGTTGGAAAAACATTTACAGTTTTTATCGAATTTTCAATTTCTAGTTTATGATATGTAATTAATATATATCATTCTTTTTTGGGACGGTAAAAAGGGTAACAAAATTTACAAAATTTCCTATTTGGCTATTTGAGGTTATTTAACTATTTTTGCTCAAAATAAAGTAATGAACTAGAAAATATTGTAAGTGATCAAAATATAGAACATTAAAAGCTCCTTGCCCTTTTTTTGGGTAATTTCCGAGTAGGTTAGCTTAAATTCAGCAAAATAAAGTTGATTACCTCAAACGCAAAATCTGTAAAGTTTGTTACCTTTGTGCATTTTGCATATACTTAATACATATCATCATTATTTATAAGACAATTTGGAGTGGGCAACAGAATAGGGTTAGTTCACTGCAAAGTGCTAACAGGAAAATTGCATTTGCAAACAGACCAGAGATTACTGGTTCATGTAGGAACTGTCAACAAAATGTGTTCTCATGTATGAGTATAAGAATCCTAATTAAAACCCAATTATTACCTCCTAACTGAAATATCCTTAAAAATTAGATAAACATAAAGACAAGGCTAGAAAATAGGAATAAATAACATAACTGGACCATTTTATTATCACAACTCTAAAACATACACCATATATTTATTATCGTTTTAGTCAAATAGCATTAGGAACACATATTTCATTCATTTTTTTTAATATATATCCAGAATTTTTATGTTTTCTTTTTTAAAAAACCTTTATTTTCATGTTCCTGAAGGTCTAGGGAAGCTGGAAGAGAGCATGATGAAAGAAGGCCGCCACCGCCACAACACTTTTCTCCACGAAGACTTGCATTCACCTTAGCCATTACTGGCATTGCTGTCGTTTTAGGATCTCTTATTTTTCATCGAAAGCCACAAAACAGCGAGTTACGTTGAAGTAGAAATCTTTTTACAGTGTAAAGTATGACGGTTAAAAGATTGTATGGAATCTCTTTCGTGAAAATGTTGATATATAAAGAAGACAGTTTTGAGATTTAACTTTGGCTACTTGAATTGCTGCTATTCCTTAATTTTGGTAATTCATTCGCGTCGTCATTATAAGAATCAGATGTAATGATGTGATTAATACGTCGTGTAATGAAGACGATTTATGATGATGGCTGGTTAAATTTTTTCAGCTTCAACGTTTAAAAATGGCAAACTCGCTAAAGATTGTAGAAAGATGGCTATTGGTATCAATAAGACATTTGACATGATAGATAACACCCTAGGTCTTTGTTTGATGGGAGGAAGACTGTTTAGTGGGGAGGGTTATTGTGAGAATATATATTTAGGTGAGTATAAGAGAATAAATTTGAGCCTGTTGAGGTATTTACGGTCGAAATTTACTATTGTAATGAATGTTGTCGCAATTCATGGTTGGGTAATGAATAAATGAAGGATCAGATATAGACCATTCGATCAAATCAAATGAAGAGCTATGATTAAGTCTTCCATTTTTACCTAAATATCAATTTTCATTAGAATCTTCCGATATATGTATATATCACCAAATTAGTTATGTTGTTGCTTTTAAGTTCATGATCAAACTCAATTGCTTTAAAAGCAAAGACTCCATCACTATATTATTATCCACATATATATAATACATGAGTATGCTTTTTGTTCAATTAAAGGAACCCCTAATTTACCCTAAACATATATATTTATAAACATCTTTCTAAAACACCTATTTCATTTGTGTGCGACTGCAGATAAATTTCTGTGTCTAGTTTTCTATTTCTATATCTTGCATATCTGATTTTTAGAGCAAGGTATATGCATTCATTCTAGACTTTATTATGTTACTTGTAGGTAGAGAAATGTTGCTTTAATTAACTAATCATATATATTCAGCTAGGTGACTTCTTGCTGATCAATATATGTATCAATTAAGGTGATCATCAACAGGAGACTAGCTTGGATCGATCAATGTCGCCTATAGGGGTGCAATTGCAGATTGAAGATCACCATGTACGTAATTCCCTTCGATATTTATTTCTGATCATTACAATTTTGAAGAATCAAATAGTCATTGTACGTCTCGTTGCCTTAATTTATGCAAAAATAAAAATACAATTACCTAAAAATCTTTTTGTTCTAACCATGTACTATTGGCTAGTATTTTTAGACATTTACCGGATCTCTAATATTTTAACCAACAATGACTAGTTACAAGCTTTGAATATCAACGTTTCATTGATCAATAAGTGCCTCATAGATGTCTCTGTGATGGTAGCCTAGCAGTTGGAGATATAGATGAATCTGTAATGTTATCATAAATGCCATCTGTGAGTTAAGCAATTTACCGTCTTTATGTTGACCGTAAGACTGATCCATATAACTCGCCTATATAAATGCTAAAGTTTTCTTATCAAAGTACGTTTTCAAGTTGTAATAAAATTTTTATTTCGACAATGAATTTTATTAACTAAACACGGTTCTAATTAAAGAAAATACAAGCAAAACGAGTCAGGATAATTTTCTAACCACAAACCATCTTTATTTTATGTTATGTAACACCTCCTCTAAGTTTTTAAAGATCCTGTCATTTTTGTATATCCAGGTTGTGATCGATAACGGAATACTACAAATAACATTATCGAACCCGGAGGGTATGGTTACAGGCATACGTTACAATGGACTTGATAACGTGCTCGAGGATCTGAACAACGAAAGCGACCGAGGGTTAGCTAAATGCATTATCAAACTAACTACATATATTCAATAATTCTTTCATATATATAGCTAGCTAGGTAGATGAATGAAAACATTATTTACATCTTCAATTTAATTATTCATCTTCTTGAGAAATTAAATGTAGATACTGGGACGTTGTTTGGAGTGCTTTAGATGGTTCGGGAAGAACAGGAGTTTTTGAAGTGTAAGTTCTCAACATTCTCATATAGATTTACGCAAGGGTTCATATGTGTTATTAAGGTTATTTCTTTTAATTAATGTATGGTTACATATGTGCTAGATCTAGTTTTCCTTCCATAAATGTGACATTCTATACTATATATATGTACATATAAAATTAAAAAATTATTTTTGACAAAATCAGAAATGTATTTTTCTCATCACAGGATCAAAGCAACAAGTTTCAAGGTGGTTGTGGAAAGTGAGGAACTAGTTGAGGTTTCTTTTTCTAGGCCATGGGATCCTTCACTAAAAGGAAAGTTTGTTCCTTTAAACATAGACAAAAGGTTCGTTCACACATTTTCGCATCAAAAAAGTATTTGAATTGAAGATCGAAATTTCGTTGTAACATATTTACGTAACTTGGTCATGTTTTAGGTTCATTTTGCTTCGCGGTTGCTCTGGTTTCTACACTTATGCCATTTACGAACACTTGGGTTCACAAGAATGGCAAGCTTTTAGTCTTGGTGAAACACGGGTTGCATTCAAGCTCAGGAAAGACAAGTAATTAATTAAGCAGTCCTTTAATCACATCACTACAATATATTCGATGTATTTCTAGTACTTATTACCTTTCAGATTTTTTTTAAAGTAGAATAATACTCTAGATCTATATATAAAGATAGAGAGGCATTCTTAAACACTGCCTTTAATGTGCTTAACCTTTTGATAGGTATAACTATATGGCTGTGTCGGACGATAGGAGAAGATACATGCCATTGCCAGATGACCGACAATCAGGAAGAGGCCAACCACTCGCATATCCGGAAGCTGTGTTATTGGTTAATCCTGTTGAACCCGAGTTCAAAGGAGAGGTAATCTAGTAAATCATTCTACCTATTAACAAAAGAACTAAAGAGTTATATATATGAAATGTTGAACTTGAGGCTATATTTTTTTTGCAATTTGTGTAGGTGGATGACAAATACCAGTATACATGTGAGAATAGAAATCTAATGGTACATGGATGGATATCAAATAACCCTTCAACAGGGTTTTGGCAAATTACACCTAGTGACGAGTTTCGAACAGGTGGTCCCCTCAAACAAAACCTTTGTTCCCATGTGGGACCCACTTGTCTTGCTGTAAGTTCTTAGTTTATGTTGTAAGCACTACTGTGATAGTCTTGATCTAATTCAAATTGATTCTAGCTGATATATGATTTGTAATGAAATGATTAGGTTTTTGTTGGTGCACACTATGCTGGGGATGATTTAGTTCCAAAATTTGGTCAAGGGGAGCCATGGAAGAAGGTGTTTGGACCGATTTTTATCTATCTCAATTCGGCGATGGATGGACAAGATCCTCTTACACTTTGGGACGATGCTAAACGACAGGTACTAATGACAAGAAAAAAAGACAGTAACAAGACTTTTTGATGTTCCTTAATTACTTGTTATTGCATTGATATATCTATATGTACCAAGCATGTTAATATTCTATTAATTTTTATTTCAAACAGATGATGGTTGAGACCAGCAGTTGGCCTTACAGTTTTCCATCTTCTGAGGATTTTCCAAAATCAAATCAACGAGGCAAGGTTTATGGAAAATTACTAGTTCGAGACAGGTAACCATAAATCATACCCAAGATGATATATATAGCTCATTTGAAGAAAGTATTTCTCAAATTTGTTTATTTTAGATTCATTAACGATAAGGATATGTCGATCAATGGGGCATATATCGGTTTAGCTCCACCGGGAGAAGTTGGATCATGGCAAAGAGAATGCAAGGTGATTCTTTGAGTTTACTTCCTGTTTCATGATAAATAAAGAGTATACATAGTTTAACTTAAGTTTGAGGTAAAATATACGATTAGGCTAGTCGAACTAACCTTATAAGTGAAAGTTTACCTTAATCTACTATTCGATTACTCAAATATAAATATTTCGATAGCGATCAAACAACTGTTTAATCAAGCAGGATTATCAATTTTGGACGACAACAGATGAGAATGGAGTTTTCTCTATTAACAATATCAGAACCGGAAACTATAATGTATATGCTTGGGTCCCGGAATTTATTGGTGACTATCGAAACGACACTGCTATAACCATCACTCCAGGTTAAATCTAGAAGTACTATACAAATTAATTTTTTATCTTGTATGCTCTTACAACTATCTAGAACTGTTTTTAGTTATAATTTGATAATAATTATGAACTTTAAAAACTTATGATAGGTTGTAACATTAATGTTGGTACTCTTGTTTATGAGCCTCTGCGAAATGGTCCTACATTATGGGAGATAGGGACTCCAGATCGATCTGCTGCAGAGTTTTACATCCCAGATCCTAACCCACAATACGTGAACAAGCTTTTTCTTGAACAACCTCAGAAGTTCGTCTTTGCAAATTCTTTCATATGGGATTGATTAATTAAACACAAACACACCTTATGTTATACATGTTTCATTTTCTAACACTATTTTGGTTATTGATATAGTATGTGGTTTGCCATGTAGGATTGCCACATCATCTGTGTCATGTGAAAGCCATGTGATGTGCCATGTCATGAGTTTGTTATGATAGTTGCTTCTCTATGAGTTCTATATAAATATGTAGTCTCTGTAATCATTTGATGTAATGAAAGTCAAATACAACAGAGACTTTGATAATATCTCTCTCTCTCTTTCACTTTCTCTCTCTACTACTATATCTTTTATGCTTCGATTACATCATATCATGATTTATATCATGGTATCAGAGCAGTGAAGATCTGGTACAAAATTCAGCGTATCATATGAAGACTGACACAAAAATTCACAGTTCAAGATCTGGTCCAATTGTTGAGGTACAAGATTTGATCCACTGAAAAAAAAGGAAGTTAAGATCAGATCTCGAAGTTCAAGTTCAGAAATGTTTCAAAAGATTCACTGGACAAAAGGAAGTCAAAATTCAGATATGTTCTCTTCTTATCCTTTTAAACTGCTTTGTTCATTTTTTTTTGTGATTCAGATTTTTTTCCTGAGTCATTTTACTTTCTAAAAGTACGATTGATTCAAGTTGTTCTTGAGTCAAGTCTTATTTTCTTTCAAGCTTTCTCTGGTCAATTCAAATTTGTTCTTGAGTTGATACTTTTCTAAACAAAGTATGACTACATCATCTGTGCAACTTCCATCATTCACCAATATATCCAATCTTGTTTCAACACAATTAAAAGAGGATAACTACTTGATATGGAGACATCAGATTTCTTCAGTGTTTGAATCCCTGGATTTGATTAAGTTTGTTGATGGCACAAGTGTGCCACCTTCTGAGAATGATGCTATGTTTAGTAATTGGAAAAGATTAAACAAGTATGTTGAAGTCTGTATAAATGCCACACTTGATCCGAAAATTGCACACATAGCTGTAGGAACCAGTACAGCACATGAATTATGGAAGAAAATTGAGTTACTGTTTTTACAACAAGTTTCAGCCAAAAAGGTGCAATTGCAAACAAAATTACATCAGGTTAAACAGGGAAATCGTACAGTTGATGAATTTTGCACTGAAATTAGTACTATTAGTCAGTCCTTATCTTCAATTGGTGTCAAGATTGAAGAATCAGATTTAGTCATACATGTTCTTACTGGGCTTAATTCTGAATATAAGATGCTTGCTGTGAACATTGAGAATTCGAATGAGTTACCTTCTTTTATGGAGCTTCGATCAAAGCTCTTGGTTTATGAACAACGGTTGAACAGAGAGACTCAAACTTCTTCGATTGACATGTCAGCCATGGCTGCCACTGCTCCTCATCAAAATACTTCGAATTCTTTGTCTCGAAAATCTCTTAATCTTGGACAGAATTGTCAAATCTGTCACAAGGATGGTCATCTAGCTTCGACGTGTTACTGGCGGTTTGACTCGAATGGTAATCACGGCAGAGGAAGGCTTCATGGAAATCGAAATTTTGGTCGTGGTGTTTACAGAGGTGGTTTGAATCGAGGTGGTCGGAATTTTCGTGGTGGTGGCCGGAATTCTCATTTTCACGGCGGTTCGTATGGTGGTAGTTATCGAGAACCACATAGCGACCCTGGCTATCGTGGTTTTGTGTCGTGGCAGGCAGGGTCTCCTGTCGAGAACCCTAATGGGTTTAATTCCTTTGCTGAATTTTCAAACGGGCCTGCTCCTTTTGGTTCTAGTTCATTTGGGCCTAATTCTTTTAATTCCTTTGGGCCAATGCAGAATTCACAAATACCTCAGAATGGACCAATGCAATCAGCTTCTAGTTCTCAATCGTGGGCTTCAAGTTTAGTTGGGGACGGGGTCCAGAACGGTTTTGGTCCAGAACACTTTGCAAATTGGGCTTCCGTTGGTGTTAATAATGAGAAACATAAATATTGGGCTCCCGAACATGCCTTTATGGCGAATTTTAAACCCGATATTTCTAATATTTGTGAAATGGTAGAATCTTGGTTACCAGATTCCGGAGCTACTTCTCACATGACATTTGACCCGGCACTTGTTCATGATCCTAAACCGTATACCGGGAATGACAAAGTTATAATCGGAAACGGTATGACCCTTAGTATTACCCACATTGGTCATTTTACGCTTAACCTTCCTCATTGTTCTTTGCATCTTAAACATGTGTTACTTGTTCCAAATCTTAAAAAAAGTTTATTATCCATTCCACAACTCGTTCGAGATAACTCGTGTGTTGTTGCCTTCTCATCCTTTGGTTTTTTTATACAGACGCTCACGGGAACGCTTCTGCACCACATTCCGCTTAACACATATAATGTGTATGGACTCTCCGCTATCTCTATGGATTCTTCGTCTTCATCACAACTCTGGCACAACCGTCTTGGACATCCAGGATCATATGTTTTACGTCAACTTTCTTTGTTAAATAAAGAAGTTTCTATTCCGTGCAATTCTTGTAACGTTTCGAAAATAATAAGAAAACCATTTGATTCGATTGTTACACATTCTACTGTGCCATTGCATATTATTCATTGTGATATATGGGGTCCTGCACCGATTGCATCTCGCACTGGTTTTCGTTATTTTGTCACATTTATTGATGATTATAGTCGCTTTGTTTGGCTATATCCTCTCGTAACTCGATCTCAAGTTTTTGAAGCATTTAGTCATTTCAAAATTCATGTCGAAAATCTTCTTTCGACAAATATCAAAAATTTTCAATGTGATGGAGCACCTGAACTTATCAAAGGCCAAATGGCAGATCTTTTGTCTCGCAGTGGTATTACTTATCGTATTTCGTGTCCATACACTCCGCAACAAAATGGTGTTGCTGAACGCAAAAATCGTCACTTATCTGATGTTGCTCTTACGTTATTGCATCAAGCAAATCTCTCGAAATATTTTTGGGCGGATGCTTTCTCCACTGCTGCTTATTTGATTAATCGGCTTCCATCCACAACTCTTGATCATAAATCTCCATTTCAGCTTCTTTTTCATATGCCTCCTGATTATACGGTTCTTCGTACTTTTGGTTGTCTTTGTTATCCTCATCTTGGTCATCTTCGGAATGATAAATTGTCTCCCAAATCTGTTCCATGTCTTTTTCTTGGTTATGCTCCGAATTACAAAGGATATATCTGTTTTGATCCTCTTTTGTCCAAAGTTCATATCAGTAGGCATGTTACTTTTCATGAGAACACTTTTCCAACTTTTTCCCCTACCTTATCTTCTCCGGTTACTACAAAAGTAACTATTCCATCTCCTCCGTTCAATTTTTCCTTTGATACTCCATCACCACATCCACCTCCACCTCCACCTCCACCTCCACCTTCACCTCCACCTCCACCTCCACCTCCACCTCCACCTCTGTCTCATCCTATGGTTACTCGTTCTCGTGATCATACTCGTCAAGCTAAACATTTTCCTGATCATGTTGTCTATGTTGCCAAATCTGTTTCCCCTCCAGATAAAGAACCCTCTTCTTACTCTCAAGCTAAAAAATGGCCAGAATGGTGTAATGCTATGGAGTCAGAACTTTCTGCATTATATTCTAATCAGACCTGGATACTGGTTCCTCCTCCATCGGGTGTCAATGTTGTGGGGTGTAAGTGGGTTTATCGAATTAAACGTAATTCTGATGGTACTGTTAGTCGGTACAAGGCACGTTTGGTTGCCAAAGGATATTCACAGACAGAAGGTGTTGACTATTTTGAGACTTTTAGTCCTGTAGTTAAACCCACTACTATTCGTACAGTTTTATCTGTGGCTTTTACCCGAGGATGGATCATTCGGCAAGTTGATGTAAATAATGCATTTCTGCATGGGGATTTATCTGAGATGGTCTATATGACTCAACCTCCTGGCTATGAAGATCCTAATCATCCACACTATGTTTGTTTTCTTAAGAAAGCTTTGTATGGTCTAAAGCAAGCTCCACGTGCCTGGTTTGCTAAGCTTTCCTCTGCTTTGCTTCATTTTGGTTTTACCAGATGTGTATCTGATACTTCTTTGTTTGTATCTCGTACTGCTACTGAGGTCTGCTATATTCTGGTTTATGTGGATGATATTATTATTACGGGCAGTTCTTCAGACTATGTGGTTCGTCTTATTTCTCAACTTAATTCTCAGTTTGCGCTTAAAGATCTTGGGCAGCTTAGTAATTTTCTGGGAGTTCAAGCTGTATTCACTGATCATTGTTTACATCTGAGCCAGGAGAGATATGTGGCAGATTTACTTGAGCGCACTGGTTTACGTGATTGTAAACCATTATCTACTCCTGTTTCTCCAGGAAAACAGTTGTCCAAAGCTTCAGGTATTCCGTTATCAGATCCGTCATTCTATCGGAGTATTGTTGGTGCTTTGCAGTATTTGGTTATGACTAGACCAGAGATAGCTTTTGCTGTGAGTAAGGTGTCACAGTTTATGCATTGTCCTACGGATTATCATTGGATAGCTGTCAAACGGATCTTACGGTACTTACGTGGCACAATTAAACGTGGCTTGATTATTAGGAAGTCCTTGGATTTTTCTATACATGCATATTCTGATGCTGACTGGGCTGGTTGTCCAGATGATAGGAGATCTACCACCGGATATGCTATCTTTTTTGGTGGCAATCTTATTTCTTGGAGCTCTAGAAAACAGCATACTGTTGCTCGTTCTAGTACTGAGGCTGAGTATCGAGCTCTAGCTCAAACTGCTGCTGAAATTTCTTGGATTAAATCTCTTTTGAAAGAGTTGCACATTGACATTGTTTCGTCTCCTACTTTGTGGTGTGACAATTTGGGTGCTACTTACTTGGCTGCTAATCCTGTCTTTCATCAGAGGACCAAGCATATTGAAATTGATCTTCATTTTATTCGTGATATGGTGTTATCTCGTGATCTGGTTATTCGTTATGTGCCTACGAATCTTCAGCTGGCAGATGTTTTCACCAAAGGACTTCCGGCCACTCGTTTTCTTGATTTGTGTTCCAAGCTGTTTGGTTCTACCACCGCACAACTTGAGGGGGGATGATATAGTATGTGGTTTGCCATGTAGGATTGCCACATCATCTGTGTCATGTGAAAGCCATGTGATGTGCCATGTCATGAGTTTGTTATGATAGTTGCTTCTCTATGAGTTCTATATAAATATGTAGTCTCTGTAATCATTTGATGTAATGAAAGTCAAATACAACAGAGACTTTGATAATATCTCTCTCTCTCTTTCACTTTCTCTCTCTACTACTATATCTTTTATGCTTCGATTACATCATATCATGATTTATATCAGTTATGTTCATCTTTCTCAGCAAATTCAGGCAATATGGATTGTGGGAAAGGTATGGGGAGTTATACCCTGAGGAAGATTTGGTTTACACCATTGGAGAGAGTGACTATACCAAAGATTGGTTTTATGCTCAGATTCCAAGGTAAAAGAAATCTAAAATATATGTATTAGTATAGCTTAATTTCAAGACAAGCATTGTTTCAAAACTATCAACACTTAGAATACCAATTCAATTTTGCACCTCATACAACTGCATCATGACTGCTAAATAGTTAACAATTAATCACATTATTAGTCAAATAATTAAATTTTAAAACATATATAGTTTATGGAGAATAGATGCCAAAATAGAAAAGCCCGTAAAGCTATATCAAAGTAACAGAATTATAATTAGCTTTTGATAGCTTGATCAAGTGAAAAATGATGGTCACATTGAAATCGGGAATGATGTCGTGTCACTTTGTTGCATTTTAGGAAAAAAGAAGATAACTCGTATGAAGGAACGACATGGCAGATCAAGTTCAAGCTCGAAAACATAAAAAATACTACTACTTATAAGCTACGTATAGCGTTGGCTGGTGCATCATTGGCGGAATTACAGGTATATTGATAAAAGTGTCAATTGTTCTTGCTCTAAAATATGAAAAATGTCAATTGTGTACTAATGATCAATCTTTTTGTATTTTGTTAATTACAGGTTCGGGTAAATGATCGAAATAAACCTCGTCCTCTTTTTACAACAGGATTAATAGGACGAGATAATGCTATTCCCAGACATGGGATTCATGGGCTATACTGGTTGTACAATGTAGATGTTTTGGGGTCTCTACTCGTAGAAGGAGACAACACGTTCTATTTCACACAATCGCGATCTCAAAGTCCTTTTCAAGCTATCATGTATGATTATATCAGGCTAGAAGGTCCTAACACATAAACAATAGTTTAAAGTGTTTTCAATATGGGTGTTTATAGTAATACATATATACTTAATAATGTTGTGTTTTCATTAAAATCATGGAATTTTAAATAATTAAGATCTGTTATTTGTTTTTTTAAACAAATATTATATAAAGCACTAGGGAGGTGCTAAGAGTACAAAAACAATACAAAGCAAGCCACATCACAACTAGCGACGACAAAATTTGGTCACTGGTAACAGTGTCTAACTTGTCAGTAATGCTAATTGATGACCAAATATAATGGGATCGTCACTGATAATTTGATCACTAAATCAATGAAAAGTAAGAAGCTAAATACTCATTTAATGACAAGATATGTGTCAAAATTGTAATGAATCTAAACCCTCACTTAATGAGGGTATATATGTCACTAATAACTGTAATGACCAAAATACTGGTCACTGATCACCATTGATCTTAAAGACTAAATAACTAATAAGTGGGCACTGTTCAACTAAAAAGTATACTTGTAATTTGGTTGCAAATGACAAAAACAGGTGTAGCTACTAACTAAATGCGACAACGATAAATATTCATTTCTACCAAATTGTTTTGTATTTAATCAAATTAAAACTTACTAATTTGTAACAACAAAAACATAAAAACATGATTTTAATTATTAATAAATACAAATTAAAGTCGTCTGTACATTCACGTACTAATAAATTTCAGTAGATTGCCCCATCATATATATCTTGCCCCTGCTTGCAATATATTTCTCTTAGCCATACTACAGCTGGTTCAATTTAAAAAAAAAATAAAAAAAACTTGTTTATCAATGTTTATCTTGATAGACCAATGTTGACCATTAATTATTCACTTGTTCAGTTGTTTTAACAAAGTATATGACCTATTTGAACCATGTATAATCAATGTTAACTATGATTCACCTATTGGGCGAAATTCCTGCCAATGGTTGAGATGTTCAGTCGACTCCCTCCCCCTTTGTGGAATCAAGTATGACTTTGATTCATCGATATTGAGAACGATTGAACTAATTGGTCCCGAGTGTGATCGTAATCAACTAATATTCATCGTAAATCACCTATTTGAATAAAGTACGACCTTAACCGACCATTATGCTAGAGGGAAACAATCCTTAAGGATTTCCATTGCTCTCTCACTATATAAACTAGTGCTATACCCGTCCGTTGGCCGGGTCAATTTTGCTAATACATATATATGCATGTATATGTGTGTCAGTTTTGCTAATACATATATATGTACGTGTATAAATTTTTCGTACCTATTTTACAAATTTAAAAGATGAGTAAAAAGGTCATTAAGCTGAGTTATACCCGTTCGTAAATATAGAAATATTTAAAGTTTACATATCACATAATGGTGCATAAAGAACATAAAATCCATAAGTTCTTTATCCAAATACATAAAATTATACACCAGTGTTATATACCCATTCGTCGTCTGGGACAGTTTTTCTAATGTATATATACTTGTGTCTATATCAATGATCAAAGTCATTATAAATCTACAGTATTAAGTACATGTTTTATACATAATTTTAAATCCGATACATATATAGAAAAAACCTTTATAATTAATCATTTTTAACACTTAGATATTCAATATATAATTTAGTAGATATTACGTATAGTAATTATACAATGTATATACATGATTAATATTTATAAAATATATATAAAGAGATTTCTGTAATTAAAATTTATATTTTTGTTATAAGCTATACAATGTCTACAAGCTTGTATAATTATCATTATATAAAATTAACTAAAAAGGGAAATTAGTTACTGGGCTAGTACGGGCCTAGAAAAATCAAAACGCATTTAGGCCCTTTTTCCAATTGGAGAAAAGAGTCTAGACAGATTATGAGAGCTGCACGTTGAAATTTCTTAAATCTTATAATCTTATAAGGTATCATCATAACAATATAGTATTTCAAGATAAGAGTTGGAAGGCGTCAAATATTTTTTATGGAGTTCAAATGGAGGACTTTTTTATGGATTAAATCCAGATTCATAAATGGTAATCTAGAATGGAATACGTGGTGTTTGTACCGAAGATCGATTTTAAAAAGAAGTAAATAGAGGTTTAAATTGTCTGTGTTTGAGTGTGGTGTCAATTTTATATTTCCTATTCTATGTCTTACAGAATAGGTGTATAGATGTAAGTTTGAATAGTATAGTGAAAATTGGGTCTCCTGTTTTTTTATCGTTGTAATATGGTATTTGAGTAGTAATAAAAACTAAATATTCAACAATTACTTATCCGTTGCTCTCGATTGATAAAACAATTATAATATTCTATTTTTTAAAAGTCATATTACGATAAAATTTATATCAAAATGTAGATAAAAATTAAATGTTCACAAATATAATAATTATTTTTTCTCTAAATAAAATATATCACAAGTTATAAAATATAATTTACAAACAACCTATAATTAATTACACTAATATACAATTTTCATAAAACCCCTCCCATATTACATACAACCTTCTCACAATTTACATCTGAACCCTCTAGTTATATTGAATTTAAATGTAATGTAACCGTTTTCCCATTATCTACCAATAAATGCAATTCACGCTATTGATGGAAACAAAAACTAAAAATATACTAATTATTAAAAATATGTCATAATAAGATAAATTTTATACCAAAATGTAGATAAAAATGAGATGGTTGCAAATATATAATTATTTTTTCTCTAAACAAAATATATCACAAGTTATTAAACATAATTTCTAAACAACTTATAATTAATTATATTAAAATACAATTTTCGTGAAATCCTCTCAAATGTTTTATTAAACACCCTCAGAATTTTCATTCAACACCCTCCTAATTGGAACTGAATTTGACGGTTTCTCACAATCCATCCCACATCCCACCAATCATGTTTCATTATTTTGTCATGTCACATTTACATGCATGACATTTATTGTGACATATCAGATTTTCTATCTGCTTTTTGCACAATATATATATAAATATAATAAGGAGATTACAACACAAAGGCTAACAAACTATCCTACTAATATGGAAACACGTATCTCCTAATATTGATACAAAATATAAGAAATATACAATATAATAATACATTATTGATCACGATTGGAATAAATTATGACCTATGTGAATCAAGTGTGACTTTGATTAACCTATTTGATCCAAGTCTGACCATAATTGGCCTAATGTTAATCATAATTCACTTATTTAAGGTTTGTGACTCCAATACATATAATTCAATCTATTTCTTGTTGAGATGTGACTCCAACATATATAGTTTAATCACAAATTAAGGTGAAGTATATAAAATTGATTATTCCAAGAAAAATATCTATTTCTCTAGCTAAGGGTATTATAAATTACGAAAGAATCTCCTCGCCTAAGTTTATGTGTAGATTCTTGGCCAACTCATATTCAAGGTTGTGTTTGACATATTATTCATATCTAGCTAAAGATTTTCCTGTGCATCAGCTAGCAAGAAAATTTATGATAAATGAATATTAAATTAAATTCCTTATGTTTTAAGTCAACAAATAATTTTATGAAAGCTATATCCCACCAAACCAAAAGTGGCTGTTAAGCGAAGAGAAATATTACCACTAACTCACTAAGCATTCTTATGTTTGAAAATCTGATGTTGAAGGGAAGACATTTTCTTCTCTTTTATAATGTCATACATATATATATATATATTTTTTTGGTACCCTCACAATACAACGGCGGCGAATAATATTCAATCCAAGAATTGAAGTAGTTCGGAGAAATTCAGGATCTAATGGCTGCGATGGGAGTGAAGATGCATTTCCGGAAGCACCATGTATGTATTCTGGATCTAATTAAGCCACTTAATTAACAATTTATCTGACCATGTTTCATACTGAAGGCTTTAATTTTTTAAATGTAGGTTGTTATTGATAACGGCATTGTTCAAGTAACGCTAACAAATCCAGGAGGACATGTTACAGGCGTAAAGTACAACAACATCGACAATGTGCTTGAAACCAATAACGATGAATCGGATAGAGGGTAATATCACGTTATTTATTTATGATCTCTATCTTTCAGGATGACAAGTTAGGGTTTCTGTAGACATACATAGTTTTCCTTACAATAACATAATAACTTCTACTTGCGACAAACATATTAGTCGTCACGAGAGTACTACCTCCTAAATTCGTCTATTTTGTCACAATATATGTGTATTTAAAGGTACTGGGACCTTGTTTGGAGCCCACCTGGGAGTACCGGAACAACCGGTACTTTTGAAAGGTACCTTTGCTTTTCATATCGAATAAGTTATATATCTTGGTTAAGGGATACAACTTTCGGTAACAATATTATTACAAAACAGGATTGTAGGAACAAATTGTGAAGTTATAGTCGAAACAGACGATCAAGTTGAGTTATCGTTTTCAAGATCATGGGATTCCTCTCAAGAAGGAAAGCATGTTCCACTGAAGATTGACAAAAGATTTGTGTTGCTTCGTGGGTCTTCAGGCTTCTACTCGTATGCAATTTACGAACATTTGGAGGATGGATGGCCTGCTTTCAATCTTGCTGAAACCAGGATGGTGTTCAAGCTTAGGAAAGACAAGTAAACACACATCCATAGCTAACATTTTCACCGAGTATTTATTAACAATAAGAGTTGAATCCACAGTCAAATATATAAAAACTAAGAGTAACAATACAAAATATGCTATCTTTATAGGTTTCATTATATGGCGATGTCTGATGATAGACAAAGATATATGCCATTGCCCGATGATCGGTCATCAGATAGAGGTAAACCATTGGCTTATCCCGAGGCAGTACTACTCATGAATCCTGTTGAACCCGAGTTCAAAGGACAGGTAAACATATATTTCTTCATTACTAATACTATTTCAGATATACGGAAATGCATATCTATACCTGGTTTCTTTAACACCCAAGTTGAATCTAAATATAAACCCCCTTTCGATCATGACTTGGTTTTTTAACCGATGTAGGTAGATGATAAGTACCAGTACTCATGTGAAACTAAAGATCTAAGAGTCCACGGATGGATATCTACGAATCCACCGATTGGATTTTGGCAAATTACACCAAGTAATGAGTTCCGAACAGGCGGACCCACAAAGCAAGAACTTACTTCTCATGTTGGCCCGATAAATCTAGCGGTAAGATTAACTACATTTGTTGTAGCAATAACCTAATATACTTAATATATCATAGCCTTATTTTTTTTAAATCAAATTTTAGATGTTTGTTAGTGCTCATTATGGCGGACCCGATTTAGTTCTCAAATTTGATGAGGGGGAGCCATGGAAGAAAGTTTTTGGTCCGGTGTATTTTTATCTCAACTCGACCTCTATCACAGAAGACCCCCTTACGCTTTGGGAAGACGCCAAGAATCGGGTATATGCGAACTAGACACCTAGTTCCACGTGTTTACATCATCTAGGAACATTAACAAAAACATAATCGTTTATGAAATTACTAAAACAATCATTGTTGATTTTCTATATATCATTTTTAGATGGTGAATGAAGTTGGAAAATGGCCTTACAGTTTTCCAGCTTCAAAGGATTTCAATGAAAGGGGTGCGATAAGTGGTAGATTATTAGTATACGACAGGTTTAATTTCTTTCTTGACAATTTGACAAAAGAAATACAACATACAAACCACTTAATACTCTATTATACACCTATATATACTTTCAGGTTCATTAGTGATGAGCAGACACCTGCAAATGGTGCTTACATCGGACTAGCTTCACCAGGAAACCCTGGTTCATGGCAACGCGAAAACAAGGTGAACCTAAACTTCATGAAGACCGAAATTAATTAACTTGCAGTATTTGATAAACACATTATCTTCAACAGGGCTATCAGTTTTGGAGTAAGACGAGCGAGGATGGCCACTTCATAATAGAAAACATTTTAGCTGGCACATATAATATATACGCTTGGGTAGATGGATTCATTGGTGATTATATAAGCGCTAGCACCATAACCATCACACCAGGTCCTCAATCTAACTCCATATCTCAACATGCTACATTTCTAGCCAATTAAGTTACTAAAAGAGACCACAAAAACTAGGCATCAAAATTATATATTTTAATAGGTAGCAATGTGGAAGCTGGTGATCTTGTTTACGAGCCTCCAAGAGATGGTCCGACGTTATGGGAGATCGGCACACCAAACCGCTCTGCAGCTGAATTTTACATTCCTGATCCAGACCCAATGTATGCCAATGAGTTTCTTGCCAATGATTTTAACAGGTGAATGGTATTGAAATTTGAGATACTAAACTTTCAAAAGATAATGATAAGGAAAGATTTTAATTATGTGAGCAGGTTTAGACAATATGGATTATGGGAACGATATGCAACGCTATACCCAGATGCTGATTTGATTTTCACAATTGGTGAGAGTGACTACAAAAAAGATTGGTTCTTTGCGCACATAACAAGGTATGAATGTATGTTTGCATTAAGTAAAAGTTGTTCAACACACGTTTTCTTGAAACAATCAAATGGCCTAACTAAAGAAATTAAAAAACCATAATCAATTAACAACCAACTAGAAGAAAAAAAAACCATTCTTTATGTTTGAGTTTTTACGTGTTTTCTTTACCGTTTCTCCAACATTTGTGCTACTTAAAACACACTTAATGAACTCAAAAACGTCATAAGTCATAAACAGCTTCAAAAGCCCCTAAAGCCCATAAACAATTTGTGCTACTTAAAACACACTTAATGAACTCAAAAACGTCATAAGTCATAAACAGCTTCAAAAGCCCCTAAAGCCCATAAACAAAGTGTTTTCTTGATTTTTTTCTCCTACATCTGTGTCTTTACAACGATCCGTTTTGATAGTACTCATTTATACTTGTTTTTATTTGACTGTTACTCAATCGTAAACAATTTAACCTTCTGAGTTGCCTATTTTAACCATTTCTTACAAAGTTCCAATTCCGTTGTTACTAATATTAATGTTAGAACTGTATTATTGTAATAGAATAGGAGGTCAAACAATAGTTGATGGTGCTTATTGTAAATATACCTTATAAGTATATAACCCTTGTGCTACACAAGGAAATGCAAGGGTTGCCACACTTACATGAATAAACTATGTGCTCTCTAAGGTGTATTCGAGAGTCTCTCTCGACATTATCATAGTTAATATCGCAATCCTTCAATCTTCCGCTGGTATATTGCTAACAACTAATTTATCTGGTGTTTTGCGTATTCACGAGCACGTGGTAGGAGTACTGTTTGTCTTCCACTTACTTGATAATTACGGCAAATTAAGGAAGTTGTGTATTATCTCTGTTTAACAGGAAGATAGATGACAATACATATGAAAAAACTACATGGACTATTAAGTTCAAGCTCGACAACGTGAACAAGGATGAAACTTATAAACTAAGACTGGCTCTAGCATCTGCACAAGTATCAGATCTGCAGGTATTTAGAGGTTTAATTAGTATCTTAATTGGTCTAACAAGATTTTGCATTTGAAAATTGAAGTCAACTTAATATCCAAATAATTACTTTTTGCTGACAAAGATTTGTTGTGTACAAATCATCTCTAAATTAAAAATCAAAATCAACATTAATTGGTATCCGAAAATATCAAAAACTTTTGCGTTTTAGGATTTGATGTTAGGCATCTTTCTTAGGCAGCTAGCAAGGATTTGATTGCTTTAATTAACCATGTTTTATAAAGCTTCTTCTGCCGGTATATATGTGCTTATGGACATCATGATTCTAACTAGATTATGATACTAATCAGATTCGAGTTAACGATCCATACAAGGATTTGCCTCTTTTTTCAACTGGAATAATCGGGGGAGATAATGCAATTGCAAGGCACGGGATACATGGTTTGTATTGGTTATTCAACATAGATATATCCGGAACGCTTCTGAACTCTAATGGAGAAAACGCCATTTATTTGACACAAGCAAATGGAGGTACTCCATTTCGTGGAGTTATGTATGATTACATTCGTCTAGAAGGGCCGCCACTTTCGTATTCCGCTAGTCGATCATGCATGTGATCGAGCATTTAAGGGAAAGTTTAGTTTATAATAGTCTATAATATAGTGATAATTGTTGATGTATCATCATGATCATTATTGATATAATTAACATTTATGTATCTTAAACAATGTTATTTCTAAACTAAGATCTATTATTGTAGTTGATAGCCTTTAAAAAAAATATATTGTAGTTGATGATTTAGCATCTATAATTCTATATGTATCTTAATTCTTAAACAATGCTATTTCACTTTTATCTTGGGCCGATTGCTGGACCTGAACTATTCACTGGGCCTGCTCTTCTCTTCTGGGTCAATCATGTTACATGGATTAGTTGGGCCATGGCGTCTTTCTAGAATTCTAGTCACAAGCTTCTAAAATCAGTTTATTCGGTCTTGGAATCGAGTGAATCTCTATTAAGTTAAACTAAGAACGTACTTTACTACAAGAGTGTAAAATATATTACATATACAATATAGGAAAACTAATCCGAAACCCGATTATATCTATAGTTCGAGTTTGTCAGGTTATCCCGATTAACAATTTTAGACTATGTTAAACGCAATCCTAATAAGCTAATTCGAGTTGTTTTAGACGGGTGATTAATAAGATTCTAATTCGTTGACAGGTAACCAAAAAAAACTTAAGAAAGAATATATTTCACTGAGAAAGGTAACATAAATATTGATATATATCAAGAAAGGAGTTTAAATTTGAATTTCTTATATTAAAGGTAACCAGTTACCATCATAGCAGGTAACATGTTAAATTGCTAGTGTGACTAATTTTTATATTACGTAAATTAACGAAACGGATAAGATAAATATTAAATTTAATAGATAAAGATAATATTATTTTTTTCTAAATTAATAAAGGATGATAAATTTTAATTTAAAACAAAACAAAGTGTAAACTAACATACCGTGAATTATTGAATTTGCAGTTCTTTAGGTGGGCAAGAAGTTCACAGTAAAGAAAAACATGTAATGTGAATGATACAATTGCGGGGGGTTTCATATATGTTTCCGTTTGTTATATTTAATTACTAGCTTAAGTACACAAATGGTCTAAAATTCATTTACTTTTACCTTGTTATTGCATTTGTTATATAATTTGTTATATAATAAATGTTTTTATTAAGGTTGTCAAATCAACATCTTTGTATAAATTATATAGTCTATATAATATCATGATTGTAAAACCGAATCTAGATACCATTATGGGTTATTGTACTCTTACTCAAATATCTTATTTTAGGGTAAATTATTAATTAATAAGTGTAACATAAATATCAAATTTTGTTACTAGAAGTAATTTATAGTTGTTTGTATCAAGAAAAGATTGTGGATTTTAGCTTGTTATAAAAAATAATTTCTATTGGCAAATTTTGATACTTAAAATTTAAAGCTTGTAATTTAGTAATATAAAAATGTTAAAAAGGTGTTCCTCATGATCATGAGTTATAATCCCTCTTGTACGGACAAGACGGTTGGATCGGGTCAAAATGAGATCAGATCAAAACAAAAAAAAATCAAACGGTCTGTTTCATCAAATAAATACCCCCTAAATCTTGATGTACGAAAGTTTCTAACTTGAAAAAAAAAAAGAAAAAGATCAAACTATTAATAGATTAATCATAAATTCATACACTCATCATCTTGTTCAAATAGAAAAGGCTAAAAGGATATGTACATATAGAAGTCAAATACAAAACAAGATGTAATTCTCAAACACAACCAAATCAATAAATCACTACCAAAGCTTACAAACCAACAAAATCCTAATAAAAAGCTATAGCAAAATCGATGAACAAGACGATTAGGGAGACGATGTATAGAATCGAATCCGATCACAAACCTACAAATTGAAACCTTGATCAGAAGACTCAAGAAGAAAATCCGTCTTCTGCCCATCGCTAACATTTCCTTCTCGTTTTCCAGCTGACCACCCGTATGACTATTCCATTTCTTTTCCTTTACCCAAATTGACCAGAAGGCATATTAAACCAACCTATCCAATCTTATACATATGATGAACGTATCCCCTTATTTTTTTTTTCTTCTACTCATAAGATTAGTATAAGTTTCAAAATCAATAGAGGATATGAGAAAAGAGAATTAATTAACTCCACATGTGATGAATAAATGATGAAATAGTTTAAAAAAGTTGGAGAATATACAACTTTTAATTAAAAAAAGATAGCCATTGAACTTGAAATGGCATCAACTCTTTCTTCTGACCTTGTTTCTTTTTCTAAAGTACGAGGAGCTTTAACCTTTGAAAGATGTTGGAGATGTTATATATATTTTCACTAAATTTTTTTAGTTATCCTTTTATTTTACTAGACGATGAATAAAGAAAATGAATTGATTATATTCACTCATATTTCTACTTGACAAATGAAGAAATGAAACAAAGAATCAGGAAATTCTAACTTTGTGTAAAAAAGAGATAATATGAAAGAAGCAACACCTTTTTACTTTCTGGGTTTCTGCAATGTATAGAATTGTGACCCTTCACGAGGGTGGCTTTTCGTCCGTGACCCCAGTCTCTGCCTAAATGAGACTTCAGACCCTACCTCCTAATAACACCAAAACTAAATCATTAGTATATATGGAGATTGAGATTCTTGAGAAAGATTAGAACTTAAACACTAATATTTAATTTTGCTATTAAAAATTATATTAGGAAAATAGGAAGGTATTCTCTGCTTATTAAATTTTCTGAATTTATCTTTTTACTCATTATATTAAAATGGACAAACTGATTCAAAATATAAGAAACTTTTATTAAGATATCAATGTATACAATGACTAATTTAAAAAAAATATATACAAGTGACTTTGTTTTTAGGCACAATCAATGCAAGGAGTCACTTCGGTAACTGGTAGCCAGTTACCAAGTCTCATTTACTCCCGTTGTAATCGGTGAAAACCCTTATTCACGCAAACACATGTACGAAAGTGATGAAACCATTCTATGCAAGGGACTTCACTTCCAAAATCTTCGAAATTGATCACATAAGAAGTTTGCATTCAGCAATTCTACTTTTGTTCAAGGTATGATTGCTTGTTTCTTCGATGATTTCGTTACTAATGTCCTGTAACTTCCCCTTTATCATTACGGAAGATGAATTAGGCAGTAATCCTTGTTGATTACATGTGTTTTATGTTTCATTTGTATGTAATCGTTTGATATTTGTTGGAATTAGGTTTTTTCTTTGTAAAAATACAAATGGCTTCAATTACTCTTGAAGTATGGTATAATGGTTGTTTCTTGTTTGATCCTTTGAGATACGCCAATGATCATGAGATCACAATAGACACACTTGAATGAACATTTAAGTAATTTTTTGAATATTTAGAGAAAGAAACATGGAACTCATTATCAGCTGTATATTACTTGATACCTGGTTACACACTAGAATTCGAAAAAGGTCTTAAGAAGTTTAACTTCATCTAGAGGTAAAACTTAAATCTGAAATATATATATTAATAGACTAGCATGATACCCGCGCAATGCGGCGGCAATGAATAGTTTTTACTTTATAACATGTTTATTTTTAAGACGTAGGGTCATGGTATTTATATAATACGGTGACAACGAATAATTTTCATTTGGTTACATGTCTATTTTCATTATCTTTTTCCCGTTTCATTTATTTTTCCGTAATATAGTAAAATAATGGATACTTTTTCTATTTTATTTTGATTATATGAGCTAGGTATACACTATTAACATTTATGAGTTCTAGTTTTACACGTTTTCTAATTATATTTTAAAATTTTATTACATGATTCTATATTTAAAATGGAAGG
Source organism: Pulicaria dysenterica (assembly GCA_947179395.2). NCBI lineage: Eukaryota > Viridiplantae > Streptophyta > Magnoliopsida > Asterales > Asteraceae > Pulicaria > Pulicaria dysenterica. Next base: position 77,340,450 of record OX359292.1, on the reverse strand, counting down.
TTTGGTTATGAAAATATATTTAATAATTAAGTATTTGTATTGACTTGACCTTTTAATTTTTCTTTTAAAAATTTTTATTGATTTTTTAAATGTGGAAGCTTTAGTTATGAAAATGGAATATAGGAATTTTATTAATTATATCTAATAGTTACTACGTTTAGTTTATATGAGAGATAATCTAGTAATTTCAAAATACTTAAATTTTGGGGGGTGTTTGGTTCAAGTATTGTTTTTTAAGGGATTTGCATTCATGATAGGATTTGCATTTAGTGGGATTTAAGATTTAATCTTGTGTTTGGTTGATATTGGATATTTGGGCTTTCCACCACCAAGTGCAATCTCCATTTTCTCCCCAACCACCACACCTGCCCATAACCACCACCTCCTTTGACGATTAGAAAAGACGAGCGGCGAAGTCAGCGGCGAAGTCGACGACGACGGCGAACCAGGGTGAACCACGAGCGGCTAAGTCGACGATGAACCACGAGCGGCGAAGTCGACGGTGAACCAGGGTGAAGGCGACTTGATATCACGTTATTTATTTATATATTTTAATGCGATAATGAGTTGTTTTTAATTAAAATCATGAAAAATATGTTTAAAAGATATTCATTATCCTCGTAATTGTTTTTCAGGTTCAAATATCGGATACATGAAGATAAAGTGGATAAAAAACGAGATAAACATCGAAATTTTGAAAAAGTCAAAATCTGGTCGGATCTGACGCGTCGCATCGCGAAGTATGCAGCCCGTCGCGGCGCGAAGTCCCCTGTCGCGGCGCAATCCTTGCTGGGCAGCTTCTATAAATTCGTTTCGATCTCCATTCGGCCAGGCATCTTCTAATCCGACTTTTTACCACCAAAACCCTCTGGAAACACCATTGAAGCAGTAGAGAGAGCCTTGGAGCATAGCTTTGGAGATTGGAGCTTAAAAGTGAAGATTTACGGCTTAATCATTCGGCTTTTTACGGTTTTGTCATTCTTGTTCATCATGTTCTTATTTATTATGAATTTTCAGAAGTTTAGAATGATTAATCTTGGCTAGATTTCTGTTTTCCTCCCTAGAGAGATGAAACTCTTGTAATGGTTTATTTAATTCATGGCTTTGATGCTTAATTCATGTTTAATTCAAGTTTAGCTTAATCTTAGTTCATCCATGCTTAGTAATCTGTTTTGGTTGTTTATAATCTGAGTTTTGTGTTCTAAAAGACCATTTAATTCATAAAGCTTGCATCTTGATTATCTAGGACCATTAGATGATTTAAGAACTAGTGATTGAACAAATCCTAGAGTTAAGCAATTTTAAATAGATGATTTTGCATGTGATTCAACATATAATGATCTTTATGTGTTTGTTGGTGTTTTGTTGATCATATGAAACATTAAAGGTTGAGTCTTTACTTGTTAATCGAATCAATTGGCTAATTATCCCTTTTAATCACGCTTTTGACCATAAATGTTATTAATTGGTGTAATTAGATGGTTAGAACTGGATCAAGGTTTTAACTAATTTAGAAAATCGATGCATGAATGTTCAAAGCGTCTTTAGCTCTATTTGCCATGAATTAATTGCCATGAAAAGGGTGTAATTGAATCTAGGGAGGGAACATCTTCATAAATATTTAATTATCCGAGTTTATCGCTTTCTTGTCTTCTTTGCATGTTTTAGTGATTTTCTAGGGTTTGTAGTGGCTTAGTTGGTTGAAAGTTCTCAATTTCATCATAAATCCCCCATTTACTTGCTTTATTTATTTTCGTGCCCTTAGTTTAGTTTCCTTGCTTTTTAGTTGCGTAGTTTAGATTAGTTTAGCTCGGTTTAATATTTAAATGATTATAATTTTATCAAATCATACTCGTTCCCCAAGAGTTCGACATCCGTACTTATTTTCTATACTATAATACGATTAGGTTCTATTGCCTATGTGTCATAGTCGTGCTAAATAATATCGGTTCTTATAAATTTAAAACATGGTACGCTTCAAGCACATCACGACTGCAAAAAGCGAAAGCGAACTAGGGTTTATGTCTTAGCGTTTGTGGAGAAAGCGACAGGGTTTGTGAAGAACGGACGACGGCTAAGGTTTCCGTCGATGATGGAAGGCTTGACGATGACGGCGAGGGTTAGGGTTTCCGTCGATCTAGGGTTTCCGCCAGCTAGGGTTGACGATGATGGAAGGTTTGACGGCGACGACTAGGGTTTGACGGCGACGACTAGGGTTTGACGGCGACGATAGCAAAGCGGCGACGGTGATGTTTGACGGAAGTGATGACGGCGCCGGCGGTGGTTCGCCGGAATTTTAGCCAGACGGTCACCGGAGGAAATACCTCATATGAGGGTTTTAAAAATACCAAGGGGGTGGAGGGATTGATAAATCCTTTAGCTGAGGGATTTTAATGATTCCTGGGATTTTGAATCCTCACTCACATTTGCAAACCAAACACAATATTTGGGGGGATTTGAAATCTCATTCTCATGAAATCCCCCCAAATATCAATAACCAAACAGACCTAAAGAGTTTAAGCAAAATGCTTAAATGTTTTATATATAGTATAAATATATTTAGCTCTTTGTTTTGTAAGTGCTATCGAGGTAATAAATTTTCTCTTTCTAATTTCTCTCTCCGTATAAAAGATTATGTAAACATCATACTCGGGTTGAGCAATTGTAACAAGAAGCCTCCTCATGTATCCTCGCCTCATACTTCTATCAGCTTTGAGCTTCTACATTTTTTCAACAGGTTTATATTTGTTTTTTTTTTTAATTTAATTGTTGATTAATTACTTTGTATTTTTCTTTCTGTAATTTGAGAGTTTCTTAAAAGTAAACACATACTTAAACGCAGATGTGTTATACCCAACAAGAGCTAGAAGATCATCGTCATCAGTGGACACCATGGCTGCCGGAGCGGTGAACCTAAGTTTTCAAGATAATCATGTATGTAAGTCTCCTTATGACTTTCTTAAAACTCATTTTCTCATATTTTTCAGTAAAATAAGCCTTTATTTTTATTTTTTTTAACTTTTTCGTTGTCATATATCAATGTTATTTATCCAACTTAGGGTGTTTTTGGGTTTGGGTTTTCGGTTTTTAGCTGAAACCGAAAAATAATTGCAAACTAAACCAGAAATATGAATTTTGTTTGATATTCGGTTAATCTAGGACCAAAACTGAAAATAGTTAAAAACTTAAAAGACAAAAAAAGTTGAGTAAAATGGTTAATTACATACTCCTTCCGTCCCATTTTTATTGTTCAGTATTGACTTTTTAAAGTCTTTCTTTTTCAACTTTGACCTTAAATATTTTTGTTTGTGTTATATAATATTTGATACAAAATATATGAATGCATTGTGTTTTAAATGTAATTTCATTGATATAATCTTCATGAAGTATTATACAACCGAAACAAAAATATTTAAGGTTAAAGTTGAAAAATAAAGACTTTAGAAAGTCAAAACTGGACAATAAAAATGGGACGGAGGTAGTATATATTTAATACTTATCTATCGGAGTAGGAGTAGAACCAAAAGTAAAACGATAGTAGTCGGAAGTGATTGAACCCGTAAATTTTTGGATTCACGGACCAAAACTGGTATTTCGAACAAATTACTCACCAAATTAGTAATTTAGTCTAAAATAAATTAATTAAACTAGATTTAAAAAACTAAATATATATTTTATATAAATTTATATAACGTGTAACAGACATTCCGGATTTCCGGTGATCCGGTCGCCTGCCTTGCAGAATGCAGATGACCGAAAGTCCAAAGGAAGGGCTGACGGAGTCACGGGAGATCATTTTGCATGTTCAAAAATTTCAAGAAAATTTATAAACAAATTAATAGAATATATTTATCCATCTAAGCATTAGTTTAAAAATGACTTATTAAAATACGTTTAATCCTTACTTAATTCAGTGATCTAAATAACTTTTTCCTATATATAAAACAAACTAACCATATGGGTTGTTAAACTCGCACCAAAATGCATTAATTCGCAACGGACATTTAGCGACGGAGAATTTCAACACAATTCTCGCAATATTTTCTTTTGCAACGAATTTGCGTCGATAGTTTGTCGTGGGTTCGCGTAGGACACTCGGATTTACTTAGAACTCTATACGTCAGATCTCTCTAGCTTGACTGTTACATCAGATTTACTAGCGATGATTTAGTGTTAATTATCTTTTAATTTCCTTTCCGGCAGTTTAGATTAAACCAATTCGGTTGCCTTTGGTTTGGTCTTCTTTCGAAAATCTGTTCGTGGCCAGTTCGTCACTACTCTGCAACTAATCTTAATCACTTGACTATGTTGAAAATGATAATTTTTTCAGATTATAACAATGATAACAATATACAACATTAAAAATGATAACATTATCCAGACGAAAATAATCAATAGACTCCTTACAACCGAAAATGATAACAATTTCAGTTGAAAATAATAAAATATACAACATTCAAAATGATAATATTATTCAGATGAAAAAAATAAAAATGGACTCATTTCTAGCCGAAAATAATGTAAATATATACACATGCTTCTAGCCGAAAATGATATAAAACACATTGTTACAGCCGAAAATGATAACAATTTGGTATCATTTTCATATGGTTTGTATTTTCAAAATAAAAATTTTAAAAATACGGAAAAAGTGGTCTTGTTTGAAAAATGCTTAAAAAATAAGTAGATTGGTATAACTTTTTGTTTGAATTCTCAAAATTGAAATAGCTATGGCAATTTAAAGATTTAAGAATAAAAGAAATTAAAAAAAAGAAAGTTGAGGGAGTTCTTTGAGGGAGGCGCGTGAGTTTGATTCTTCATTTTCAATTCATATATAGTTTTCCATTTTAAATCGGTTCATTTGAGAACCAATTTTAGTGTGAGTACCGCGACAATCAACCTTAGCCGTTGATTTAATAAGTAAAATTCACGGATGTAGAGCGTGGGGGGGATAAGTGTGACAGAGTGCATGTGATGAATTCATGGGTGGATGACATTGAAGGCGGGAGAATTGAACGACTCAGATTGTCCTTCGCAGTTCTCGCAATAAAAATGGTTCTCAAATGAACTTCTTCCTATATAGACTTAATTCAGCTGGAATTGTTTAAATTATCTAATTTTCAGATTTTTATCTTCTTAATTATCTTTGAAGAACTTATCGAAATTTTCATAACATAAAGTGTTTATTATATATATTTAGGTTTTAACGAGTAACGACTTCGTACAAATCACTCTATTGAATCCACAAGGACATATTACGGGCATAAAATACAAAGGAAGTGACAATTTGCTGGAAGTGAAGAACGACGAAACTAATCGAGGGTAACATTGTCATTTCGATATTTCATTCGTTTAAACGTTTTCACATGGTAAAGAATGACGAAACAACGTTTTCTTTTCGATCCCGTCGTTCTGGTATTTTATTCGTAACTATAACCGATAACGTACATACGATCATGGATCATAAATGTTTGATCAGGAATATGTGTAAAGATTTTATTAAGGTCAGTCCAATGTTTTTATTTATTATTATTTAATTTTTTGAAGCTCTAGACACATACTTATAAAAAATTTAAAATAATTAGTAATAATTTATAGACAAATAAGAAAAATTCACATATACAAGTTAAAATAAAGTACAACATAGAAGTTACAATTAATCTTTGGGTAAAGGCACATTTTAACTTATAATTAATGAAATAAACTGAGCTTAGAATCTTGAACAATTAACATATATGTAAAGCATTTAACTCTTTATCTATCATAGTGAAGTGATTTATATCCTTCCCACAGGGCATTTTGCCTGAATTATCACTAGATATGTTTACTACCTCTTATGTACGATTTTTTATACAATATGTCAATATCTACATATATATACATATATATAATGTATACGTATATGTATATGTGTATATATATAGGTACTGGGACCTTGTTTGGAGTCCACCTGGAAGTCAAGGTACAACTGGTACTTTTGAAAGGTAATTTTGTGGTGTTTAAATACTTGTAGAAATCATATATGCGACAATTTCTAACATCGATAATATATCAATAAAACAGGATCGCAGGAACAAGTTGTGAAGTTATAGTCGAAACCGAAGATCAAGTAGAACTCTCATTTTCTACAACATGGGATTCCTCTCTAGAGGGAAAGCACGCGCCATTGAAAATAGACAAAAGGTATAGCAATAATAATCGGTTACTATTGCTTTATAGTCCGTTTTAAAATCTTAATGATCAATAATGCGACATAGATGAAAAAATCTTAAAACTAACAGGTTTGTTCTGCTTCGTGCTTCTTCTGGTTTCTACTCTTATGCAATTTACCAACATATGGAAGGATGGCCTGGTTTCAATCTTGCCGAAACCAGGATAGTTTTCAAGCCCCGGAAAGACAAGTAAATTAAACAACTTTTTGAACATTGAATTCTTATCTGGTTGTTAATTTACTAATGGATTTGAGTGTGTAACTTATATCCATAGGTTTCATTATATGGCGATGTCTGATGACAGACAAAGGAATATGCCATTGCCCGATGATCGGTCACCCAATAGAGGCAAACCATTGGCTTATCCAGAAGCAGTTCTTCTTGTTAATCCAGTGGAACCTGAGTTCAAAGGAGAGGTAAGTTTTCTTTATTATCATTCACTTGGTATACTAGTGCAAGTCTAAACTAGTTTTAGTTAGAAATGGGTAAAGAATCAATTGTTAGCCTGTTAGTTCCTGGTTTGGAACCGAGTTGAACCCAAGAAACTGTTTATAAATATGTGTTTGGAACTTTGGATGCACCGGCCAAGAATCAATCGTTCGCACAACTCCTTTTTCTTTTACTTTTTCTCGTCGCCGGCCAAAAAAACCTAGTCAAATAGAGGATCATAGAACCTGTTTTGGGGCATCATACTCTCTAGAGTTAAGTTAAATAATAATTAAGGCTGGTATTAGATTGCGAATTTTTAACTAATTACTAGGTTTGAATCCTAAATAGCATCTGGATTATGATATATAATTTCATAACCCGGTTTTTTAAGCTAGCTAGCAAAGGGATTAATTTTCCTAATTAATTTTTCAATCGCGATTGAATATTCGACTACCCTCATTCAACCTGGGTTCTCTGCACCTAGAACTATTGTCACAGGATCTTTTCTGGTTTAGGTTGGAGAAGTCCTTGAGATACTTGCTTAGGCATCTTTCTCTATTTGTTAAAGTACAAAACAACAATATGAAAACTAATTTTCTTAAAAATTATTAGTTTTCATTATAACAAGGTTAAAAGCACAATGTTATTAATCCAACATTTCTACAATACTAATGAAGGTGATATGGTAACCTAGGCCATCCATGGTCATCGTCTACCCTCCTACCTAAACATAGTATCTCACATGGAGATTTCGCTCTCATATGGATATTTACAACAAGACGACCACTATGCCACGATAAGCTTTTGGTCATACCAAGAGCAAATTCATGTTCATCTTTTCTCATTCTCGCTCTTTTAGACATTTTTTTCTTCACATGGAGTAACAAACAATTAAACTAGAAATATTTAAACATAGTAATATCATTATAAAGTATAAAGTTTGTATATATCTTTCTAGAGGCATTTTCCTTGCAAAACCGGCCTCTTTTGGTTCTTATTGTTTTCAACATATGTATAGGTAGATGATAAATATCAATATTCATGTGAAACCAATGATTTAAAGGTCCATGGATGGATATCTATGGATCCACCTATTGGATTTTGGCAAATTACACCAAGTAATGAGTTTCGGACCGGCGGACCCACGAAGCAAGAACTTACTTCTCATGTTGGCCCGACAAATCTAGCTGTAAGAATATCTACATTGGTCATATCATTTATCTACTTTACTCTTATGAAGTTCAAAAGCGTATTGATCTTTATACTCCACAGTGTAAATAAGCAATGATAGTTTGAGGTGATATAGCCAAAAGTGCCTCATTAGATGAGGTGTCTTCCACAAAATTGCCCATTAAAGGGAGCCTCTCGTAAAAACCAAACCAATGGGAAATAATCCTCAAAAGCTCGTTCTGAAGACGGTCATCTACAAAATTGCCGTTGTTATGGGTTGTCATCCCTAAAAGGGCCCTATGGAGCATGCCGCAGACTCTGTGTGTGTGTGTGTGTGTGTGTGTCGTTAGTGTTATAATAAAGTAAGATCGACTCCCGCTATATAAAAAACCTAGCTCAGCCCCAGAACCCAGTTTTTGAGAATGTCACCCCATGATAGGCTTTTGTTGGAGACTCCCTTTAATGAGCCTTTTTTTGTGGAATGCACCCCATTTAATGGGGCCTTTTTGGGATATCACCCATGCTCATATTGTTAGCCGGCTATCTACACTATGGAGTGCAAATAGCAATACCCTTTCATAAGAATGTACTTTATTAGGGGCTTCTTTTCAAGGACTACAGATGTTTGTTAGTGCTCATTATGGAGGAAGCGATCTGGTTATCAAATTTGAGGAAGGAGAAGAATGGAAGAAACTTTTCGGCCCGATTTTTATGTATTTTAATACAATCTATTCTGGAGAAGACCCTCTTATGCTATGGAAAGATGCAAAGAGTCAGGTATGTGCAAACTCGTTAATTTATTTGTACATTTACATCATATTGGATACTGAAATTGAGCCAGCAAAAGCATTATTCTTTTGATAATTAAAATGTATCCTTTTATCTAAAACTGTTTTCAGATGCTAGATGAAGTTGGAAAATGGCCTTATAACTTTCCAGCTTCGAAAGATTTCCAAAAGGCGCATGAACGTGGTAGAATAAGTGGTAGATTATTCGTATACGATAGGTTCCTTAACGACGAACACATGCCCGCAAACGGTGCTTCCATTGGACTAGCTCCACCAGGCGAGACCGGGTCATGGCAACGTGAAAACAAGGTGATCTAGCTTCAAATGGGAGAAAGGAGAACAAAGCTAGCTAAATTGAATCTTATATGTGATATATAGTACTAATTGAAAGTTAAACACATTGTGTTCATGTGTGTTGAATATATAGGGCTATCAATTTTGGAGTAAGACGAATGAAGAAGGCTATTTTTCAATCGAAAACATCTTGGCCGGCACATATAGTGTATATGCTTGGGTCCATGGATTCATTGGCGACTACAAAAGCAATAGCACCATCACCATCACACCAGGTCCATCCTTAGTCTAAAACTCATGCGAATTAGTGAGATGAGTCGATATTTGTTAAGGTCGGATGTGATTATATATATATATATATATATATATATATATATAGGGGATGATTCAAACGAGAATTGTTTTTCGTATGAGAACTGTGAGAACCAATCTCAGCCGTTCTATGGATATGGGAAGTTCATGGATGGAGAGCGTGGCGGGGATCAAGTGTGGTAGCTGGGTGCATATGAAGAATTCATGGGTGGGCAATGACATTAAAGGAGGGGAAATTGGACAGCTCAGATTGGTTCTCGCGGTTCTCGTACGAAAAACAGTTCTCGTTTGAACTTTTACCTATATATATATATATATATATATATATATATATATATATATATATATATATATATATATATATATGTTGGTGATCTTGTTTTTGAGTAAACTAAACTAATGATAAAGCTAGGTTGCGACATGGAAGTTGGTGATCTTGTTTTCGAGCCCCCGAGAGAGGGTCCCACATTATGGGATATCGGCGTACCCGATCGCTCGGCAGCTGAATTTTACATTCCAGATTCTGACCCAGTGTATACGAATAAGTTTCTTGTTAATGATCCTAACAGGTGAATAATTAATTAATATATAAAGTCCAATGTCCATCGATCAAGAAGTTTGGAAATGAAGCTAGACAGCAAGAAAGATTTAAGAAAAAGGTATTATTATTTGAGCATATATAAATATAAATTGCAGGTTTAGACAGTACGGATTATGGGAGAGATACGCAAAGCTATTCCACGATGGTGATTTGGTTTTCACGATAGGCCAAAGTGATTACAGGAAAGATTGGTTTTTTGCACACGTAAACAGGTATGCATATATATAGATCCACTCTAGCTTTTATTATTATCTTACTTTTTTCTATATATAGGAGCATTTTTACTCCCACATTATAAGTAAAAGTATAAAATCTAACACTACAAGAAACCTGGCGATTTCCGACGGTCAAATCCGTCTGAAACCCGTCGGAAATCGGCGTTTCAGACGGAATTAGTCCCTTGAAGAAAGGGGCCTCGTAAAACGGTTTCCGACGGATTTCCGACGGAGCCGATTTCAGACGGATTTCCGAACGACCTATTTGAGACGGATTTCAGACGGAAGTTTTGAGACGGATTTCAGACGGAAGTTTTGAGACGGATTTCAGACGGAATATTGGAGACGGATTTCAGACGGAATATTTAAGACGGATTTCAGACGGAATATTTGAGACGGAATAGTTGAGACGGATTTCAGACGGAATATTTGAGACGGATTTTAGACGGAATCCGGTTTCAGACGGATTTCCAACGGTGTTTTATGATTGAACTTCGACAGGATTTTTAGACGGATTTCCGACGGACCCGTCGCAAATCCGTCGGAAATTATATATATATTTTTTAAAAGTTTTGGACAAATATTGGCTTTTGTCCATTTTTTTCTGTATTAAAACACAATGCAAAACCCAAAATACTGCTATTACAAGCTTCATCTAAAACATTACGATGCTACAAACTTCGTCCACAACATAATGTTGCTACAAGCTTCGGACCAAGTCCGTCGGAAATAGGAGTTTTTCTAGTAGTGAACATATCGACAGCTTACATTTATATAAATTTCTGGATTTTTTTTAATCAGTATTATAATTAAAATAACACAGAATTATAAAATCAAAATTTTTGTTGGATTTTACCATCCATGTGATATATTATTGACCTATTATAATTTAGACAAAATACACGCCACCCATATACCAAAACGGACAAGTTGGCGAGAAAAAATATCCGTCACTGTTGCATTAACTTGCATTATGCGAGTACAGTGCTAGTAGTATAAAAGAAATAAGAGAAACTAATGGACACTAGCCTATCTATACAATAGTGTTAAGTTAGATCACCTTATACATTATCAGTAAATGTAGTATATATATTGTTGTAAATCTCTGCTTCTGTTTTTGCAGGAAGAACTATACAATTATGTATGAAAAAACGACATGGACAATCAAGTTCAAGCTTAACGATGTAATCAAGAATGGAACTTATAAAATGAGACTGGCTTTAGCATCTGCACAATTATCTGATCTGCAGGTAACTAAAACTACTTATAGTCATTAATGTATCTGGTCAAATACACAATTATCTTATAATTTGACAACATGCAGGGGTTAGATTCATGGGATAGCTTTCTAATGCGTACCAATAATATTATATTTCGTCAAATACCATTCCAAACAAATACACACTTTCTCTATATATTACAAGAGTGTACGTAACTAGTTTTTTTTTTTTTTTATAGATCCGAGTTAACGATCCAAATAAGGATTTACCGCTATTTTCAACTGGAATAATCGGGGGAGACAATGCAATTGCAAGGCATGGAATACATGGGCTGTATTGGTTATTCAGCATTGATATTTCAGGTAAATTTCTGAAGTCTGATGGAGAGAATGCCATTTATTTGACAAAGATAAATGAAGGAATTGTGTTTCCTGGAGGAATAATGTATGATTACATTCGTTTAGAAGGACCGGCTCCCTCCTTTAGATAAATTTAGTTATTATGTTGTTTGTGAACTTCAATTAATTGTCCAAAAGTGACTGCTAATTAAGTGATAAAAAATAATATATTTATGTAACTTCAGTTAATTCTATCTCAGTAATTTTAATTATTGTTTAAAAAGTTTTAGTAGATAAGTTAACAATTGAAGCAGATAAGGTACTTCAAATAATAACCCAAAGTACGTTTGAAACACTTGTTAATGGATTATGATTTATGAGAAATTTGCTACAAACATCTAATCTAGTTCTTAATCTTTCTTAGAGTTAATTACTGAAACACTCTGATTTGTATAAAGTCGCTGATTTTAACTTTAAAAATTACTAGGACAGTCCTTACTATTGTATATAAGTAACGTAAACAGTCCCTAAAGTTAACTTCCGTCTAAATTGACCGTTAGTTACTTTTTTAAGAGGGACATTTTTGTCTTTTTAATATTAGATATTTTCTAAAATAATAAATTATTAAATCTCATCTTATCCCCCCCTACCAAAAAACTTTACCCAACTCTCTCTCTCTCTCCTCTTAAACCTCTAATCTTCATCACTATGTGTCATCTCTTATTTATCTCTCTACTCTCACTCTCTCTCCCCTTTTAACTAATTCTTTCAATTGAGAGACTTGATTCTAGTGCTAATGGCCGGAGGTGGCGACGCCGTTAATGGCGGAGGCAACAGCGGCGTTGGTGGCTGGTAGCGAAGGTGGGTATGGTGGTTGTTAGTGACGGTCTTTAAGCTATTTCCCTTATTTTCCTGATGGGATGGTGTTAATGGTGGCTATGGCAGGCGGCGTTGGTGGTTGGAAGCTAGTGACGGAGGTGGCATGTGGTGGTTGTTTGTGGTCGTCCTTAATGGCGGGGGTTGTGGCAGCGTGTATGGCGATGGTGCGGCGGCGTTGGTGGTTGGTGGCGGAGGTGGGTGTGGTGGTTGTTAGTGCCGGTCGTTAAGCTATTTCCTTATTTTCTAGAGATCTTTATCAGGGATGGTGGTTGTTAGTAGTGATTGGCAGCGGTGGTGGTTGGATTATATCATCTAACTTTTATTACCATGCTTAAATTGAATGCGACATTATTTAACTTGGCATTTGCAAAGACTAGAATGAAAATGTTCCATTAATCGCGCAAAGCAAATATGATTTAAATAGATTAGCCTATTGATCACGTGTGATCATTCCTGCCTAGCTAGGTCTGAGTTTTTCAAATTTTATACGTTATATTAATTCAAAGTAACACTACAAAAAATATTTTATTTATCCACGTTTGTGAAAAAATTTAAGCGTTGTCACACTTACAATTGTGAAAAATAGTATATTTGTTAGAAAAAGAAAAAAATTAACATTTATAGATGTGTACATTTGATATTAAAAGTCCAAGCTTTTAAATATATAATTTAGTAATAAATAGATGGTTATAAAAGTTCACACTAAAAAACGTGGACTTTTGTAACTCTAGAATTATTTTCAAATTTTTCACGTTTAGATGTGTGAAATTTTAGATAACTTGTCCACACTAATAAATGTGATTTTTGACTCCAATTTTCACACTTTCAAATGTAAAGATTTGGTAGAAATTAGTAACAACCAAACAATCCACGCTTGATCGTTATTCTTCACGGTTTTAAGTGTATTATTATTGATAAAAAAGTGTGAATAATCGACATGTTTTTTGTAGTGTAACTGAAGTATGAAAATATATGTACGACAAGTAGTATATCAATCGTTTCACAAAGTAATCACCAATCACTTTTGAGGGAGAGAGGGAGAGAGAGAGTGAGAGAGTCTGTATCCCAATTGTTCCTCCTTACCAAACACAATTGGAAACTAAGGAATCATGCAAATTTCCTTTGGTTATAAGCCAACTCCAATCATCCCACTAATATCTTATACATCATCCCTTTTATAGCAAGTGTAACATATTTGATACTTTGCACAATCTCTACGAATGTTTTGGTGTTACATTTATTAAATTCATAAATTGGACATTATGATTTTATGCATGAAGTTATGGGTTTAAGTGTGTGAATACACAAAATGCATTTATTTTTATATACTCAAGGTTAGTTTAAATAATTAATATGTGTATCACTTTAAGTTCAACATTTAATTTGGCATATAGTTAAAAATATCTAAAGAATACAAAGATTGACGGATCAAATATGTATAATCAATAATTTTGTAAAAGAATAAAAAATAGCCTAATTGATTTATTTAAGTGTCACTAAGATCAAGTACTCGTTAATGGAGGCCTAGAGCAACGAATTCAAGACAGTGCTTTGACTATTGGGACGTCAATGGCCTGCATCAACGGAAAGTGACGCCAATAAAAATTAACTATTAATTACTTTGTAACGTAAATTAAATTGTTGTTGTTAGGTTAGACCACCCGCATTGGACATTGAAGCTGGAGGGTTGGATCAGTGTAGAGGCCTCAAGCCGACGGCTTTACCATCATTATGGTTGGGGTTATGGCGGGTCCAAGAGCCATCGAGACCCTCAACCCGTAGGCTTCTTTCCTTTTTTTTCTTTTTTCCCCTCTCTCTTCTATCTCTACTAATATATATATATATATATATATATATATATATATATACTTTTTTATTAATATTTGATATAGGGTTGAAGAGGGTTGGATGTGGGGTTGTAGGGTTAGAGAGGGTTAGAGGTGGGGGATGATATGGATGCTGATGTGGTAGTGCTTTTGGTAGGGTAATGCAGGGTTGGATGTTGATGGTCATATGGGGCTTATCGTTACCTCGAGAGGTCAAATCCGCGACTCTTATACCCACCACTCCTGTAACAATGCAGGAGCATCCCACATTGGTGAGGCAAAGGGGATTCTTCCTCCTTAGGCCATGCGCATCCATCGCATAGAGGGCCGTGTGAGACGTCTTCACCATCGCAAAAACCATCGCCCTCCTTCGTGAGGGGTGGCTCACGGTCACGCCCGCGGTCATGGTCATACTCGTGAGGCTTGTTTCTTTTTTTTTCTTTTTTTTTCTTGTGATGTGAATAATGTGATGGATGCAGGGGTTTGTGTGATGTGATGTGGAAATGGTCGGGGAATGATGTGACGCTGATTTGGCTTTGTGAAACATGTGATGGATGTTGGTGGTCTTATAAGGAGATAGTTTTACTCCTACCATTTGACATGTTTTAAAGTCGTGAAGACAACTCAAAGCGGACAATATCATTGATCGGTTCCCTGGTTGCGATCCCAATAATTGTAACTTTTTTTATAGTAATGTGTTTTTAACTTAAATTATGGTTTTACCAATAAAAAGCGAGATTCTCAAAATAGAATTTAAGAACCAAATAACATGTAATATATACTCTCTCTATACCTTATTAATATACATCACAATTTTCGATACATTATACACATCGATCATAGTTATATACTCAAAACACATCAATAAGTTAACTACATAAGGGTTGCTATGATCCTAACCTTATATATGGGAAGGTTTATTTGAGAATCGATTTTAGCGTGAGTATTGCGAGAATAAATCTTAACCATTGATTTGATAAGTGAAATTCATGGTTGAAGAGCGTTGGGGGATTAACTGTGGTATAGTGCATGTGATGAATTCATGGTCTGGGTGATAACATTGAAGGAGAGAGAATTGGACGATTCAAATTGATTCTCGCAATAAAAATGGTTCTCAAATGATCTTTTTCATATATAGAGAGAGACATGTTCAATATAGTTCATACTTAATTCATAGTCCTGATGGACTAATTTTAGTCTTTGATCAACCCCATCAATGTTCCAGATTGAATTTTAAAATTTTAGCCTTTGTAATTCACATATGATATTTTTACAATCACATGTGATTTTATACTGAATTACATATGATTGAATATTAAAATTTCAAAAATATATTTTTATATGGACTTTATTGAACACAACTCATATATACACACACGCACCTGAGGCAAGATGAAAGAAAAACACTTGTTTCATAAAGAACGGATATGGACCTTTGAAAAACTAATTAACTGCTACAAAAATTATATGCGTCTAGAACATTAATCTAAATTTTGAACGGATTTGTTAATATAAAGTAAAATGTTATATTGTTTTTATGTTATTGTGAAAAAAAAGTTAAACTAATTTTGTCAATTTTATTAATTCACTAGCGTTCTCCTTATACTCTGAAAAAATAATTAGCCTCCCTTAAACCTTACCCTCTTCCCCTGTCTATATATATATAGTATGGTGTAGCCATATATCATACTTGGGTTACTTCAATCCCTGTAACAAAAAGAGCTCCTCATGTGTCCTCTCTTTCTCTCTGTTTTCAGCATCTACCTTTTTTCGACAGGTATATTATTTTTTATTAAAATTAGGTTTTATTCCATGATTATCAATTGTTAATTAATTAACATTTTCATGTCTTTTGAAGCATTCTGATCGAAAAATATGTAATACAAGATATCGCCATATTTATATAATGCAGATATATTATACCTTACAAGGGCTCAAAGATCACCAATGGCTGCCGTAGGAGTCGGCATAAGTTTTCAAGAGAACTATGTAAGTACGTTCTTTCTATTATTATTATTATTATTTTATATTATTCTTTGAGTTTTCTGAAAGTAGGCTATAAATCACATCCAATTGCTTGTTAAGACTTTAACTGTTTAAGATTAAGCTCGACTCATTTTAAGTTTTTCTAACATTTATAATTTAATAATAAATTTCAAGAAAGAATCGTGACTTAACTTCTCTTCCTATTCAGCATGATCGATATGAATTTGTATTTTTAGGCCTTTTAGTCATGTGTGTTATAAATAAATTACTGAAAAATGAAATATTATAATAATTATTAGCTTTTAATAGTAAGATATGGTGTGTGTGTGTGTGTTATTCGCACGTTATTTTTAGTGTTTCCATACTTATGAACATTGTAATAAGTAACATAAAGTTGTTGGTTACATTCTAGTCTCTCATATTTTTATTTGTTTTATTGGTTAGATTTTCATTTTCAATTCTTCGTTACTTAAGTTTATGCTTAAAAATGATTTTATTTATGAGATTTTTGTTTATATAATATAATATTTTGTTACAAAAATAGATTAGTATGCAGGGAGAAAAACATTATAGTAATGCAATAAATAATAATAATAATATAATAGTTAGTATTATGCCTTTCAGAATTAAAAAATAAACAATAATAAAATCTGTCTTCAAATAATTAAAAATAATAATAATAATAATAATAATAATAATAATAATATAATAATAATAATAATAATAATAATAATAATAAATAAATAAATTACAAAATAACCTAATATGTACCAATCATTCAAGTCGCTTTCCGTGATCTATATGTATGCCTTGTAAATGACAAAAAGGTTCAATGGTTCACGGGAGGGTATTTTGTGTGTTGAATAGCAGCAGCAATAAGGCCGGTGCCGGTGGAATCAAATATAAAGAATTACAAAAGTAATTAATTGCTTCTGTAAATTTCTAATGTTTACATTAAATTTATAACCAAATATATAAATGATTAAAACAAAAATGTCTCCTAGAGATGAGAAATTTATGTAAGTCAAGTTTCATATCTTTTAATCTTTCATTCAAAATTTAGTTATACTTATCGAGAGGTCATTCTACCTCAATCTCTACACATAATTGTTTGGTCCGCGGTCTGCCTGCCATTACTACCCACGGAGTGCAGGGAGTGGAGTGAGATGACTACTTAGATGGTGGATGTGGTGTCACACTATGAATGTGTGATGAGACGATGTATGTGGTAATTACCATTTGCTAAAAAGTAGTGTTACCTCTCCCATCACTCTACCACCATCTATGTAAAAACCATCACCATATAGGTGTGGTACCACACACCACCATTGTGTGGTCACCCTCACCATACACGTAGTATGTAAAGACACCAAACCTAACAACAACAATAATATTTAAATATAAATAAAGACTAATTTCGATTATCTTTATTAGATAATCTTATTCGTTCGTTTGGTACATTTAAAATGTAACTATCCATTTAAATTTAAAATCCAATTTGATTGTAACTTTTAGAAGTTGGAAGTTCTTTAATTTCAATTAAAATTATTAGAGAAAATTTCATATAGTTATGGATTAGAGTTATTTTTTACTAGTAACATTTTTTATGTTGACACAACAAAATAATTATTTAAATTATAGACATGACTACTAACTACAGTCTTAAGGATTGTGCATTTGTGCATAATAATAATAAAAATTATATTTGAAATAATAATCTTATTTCACGTATTAAAAGTTAAAACCTAATTAAAATTTAAGTCTAAAAATTATAAAAAAAATTAACTATAAAAACATAAATTGTGATTGATAGCTTTAAAAGCTAAAATTACTTTTTCTATTTTTATGGTTATCATTATTGTTAAATTAAAGCAATGCTACTTTGTACTTTTTAAAACGTACTTACACGTTTAAAAATGCATGAAGTTAGGGGTGTTCACTCATCGGATAAAACCGAATTACCGAACCGAAAATATTGGATCGGACTATTTGGTTTGGATATTTCGGATTTTTGGATCGGATTGGATCAAAACCGAATAGTTACTATGAATTTCGGTTTGGTTCTGGTTATTATAACTTAAACCGAACAAACCGAACAAACCGAATAAGAATATATATATATATATATATATTCTTATTAAAAGAAAAGGGTGATGACATCATCATTCTATTTTTTGAAGTTTTTTTAACAAATCAACCCCTTTAATTTACTAACACTTCTATTTTTAAAATAATTTTAACAAATCAACCCCTTTAATTTGTTAAGACTATGAAACAGGTTTAAAAAAATTTAAATTTAAAATATTATTTTAACTAATTTAAAGATTAGTTTGTTAAAATATCCAATTTAAAACCTATATTTTCAAATTTAACCCTAGAAATAGGAGATCAACAACAAAAACACATATTTTAACTAATCATTAGGTGTATCTAACTAAAATGGTGTTTCATACAATTCACATAGAAGTTTCGAATATTAAATTTCAAAACATAATTTGAAGATTAAATAATATAATCTTAACTAATTAAAATATTATCCTAATTAATTTGAAGATTAGTTTGTTAAAAGATTCAATTTAATAACCTCTATTTTCAAATATAACTTTTATAAAACACTAGTGTAACAAAGTGATTCATAAGTGCAATGTCTATGTTTATTTACAACTTATTATTTTTAGTTATATATTTATAAAGCCACTACTTCCACTAGTTATTTTAACTTAGAAAACTACAACTTAATCTTAATAGTATATGTATTGAATCTAATTTTTAAAATATCTCGACTTTTTAAACATGTATTTGTGTTACAATGAAAACCGAATCGTAAAAACCGATCCAACCGAATTGTAATTTGGATGGTTTGGTTTGGATCTTAAGATTGTTTGGATGGACCGGATCACACTTTTCAAAACCGAAATCCAATTGGATTTACTTAATCGGATCGGATCAAACCGATCCATCCGAACATACACCCCTACATGAAGTTGAAAACTCAAGTTTAATCAAGAAGAAACATATTAAATCATATATTAATAGTACCATTAAGACATACTTTTAATGGTAAAAGGAATTGATTAAGTTTCCATATTTGAAAATTCTAAAAATAATTGCTTACCAATAAATTATAAATGAATTAGTATGCAACTTAATTTACTATAAAGATGAAACAACTATAAATTAATCACATTATTGCCTTTCAAAAAAATCAGAACGTGTATATATAGTTTTTTTTGTTGTAATTATTTAAATGATTAAAACTTAATTTTTTTTGTTATAGCTTAGTCATGATTGTATATAACATTTTGTATATTTTGGAAAGAAATAATGTCTATCTTCTCAATGGCAATTTTTAATCTTTTTTAAATTTTATATAAGAAAATAAATGTTTATTGTAGGTGATAATGAGTAATGGCATAATCGAAATGACGCTATCAAGTCCAGAAGGACATCTAACGGGCATAAAATACAAAGGAATCGACAACTTGTTAGAAGTCATGAACGATGAAACCAATCGAGGGTAAAATTTATGTTATTTCATTATTAATATTCATGAATTATTTATTATATTCTGATAAGTAAGTGAAATAATGATTAATGTCAAAGTGATACACGGATTGTTCTAAAAAATATTATATATTAATAAAAAATATTAAGTAATTATAAATCGCAAAAGAAATGGAAGTTTAAAAACACGACGAAAGATTTCGTCAACACCAAGACCAATGATGGAAGTATCGCGCGAGAAGAGGACTGACGTGATGACAGAAATGTGGTATCATGATATCAGAGACATGATTATACAAGATTGTGATCGTTATAATTATAAACAATAAGATCAAATCTGTTTAAAAAAAATAAACAATAAGATCAAATATTATTGGTTAGAATTGAATGAATTTAAAATAATTATAAAATATATTAAAAGGATAAAGCTAAGGATTTAGTTAAATATGATCTTTTGTAATGTTGTAAGGTATAAATATAACATTTAGAAATTAAGATACGCAAATACGATATTCTAATATTTAAGAAGGACATATATGACATTATTTATAGGAAATTTGATTGAAGCTCAACTTTCAAAAATCAAAATCAAATTGAATTTTTAACTTAAATTAATGATTAAAATTTAATGTTATAAAAAATAAACGGTTAAAATTATATAATAAAGACGTCAGTCTTCTATTTATATTTGGAGATAAGCTGGCAATATATTAATAGGGAAAGAAAGCAAATACCACCACAATAAGATTGTGGTAATGTAATACCTCCATCACTGATCACCCTTCCTTGCCATCGAGTTCAAGGTGGCAACGGGTAGTCTCAAGAAACACCAAATCTCGTCACATATAATAAGAATTTTAACGTCTCAAAGGTTGAGATGAATCACAAAGACTAAACAACAACAAAAAAAGATCAAAACTAAGAAAATTGGCTATTCTTCAAGACATGAAGAAGGTTGTGCCACCTTGTCTAGTTCACTTGATTGTTTAGTTTCTTATTCTCTATCCATAGTGTTGGAAAATGTTGCAGATTGGAATATATCCTTCATCATTGGAATATATCCTTCATCACATATAATAGTACTTTGTTTTGTCACCTCCAAATAACTGAAAATGCAACCACATACACGCCTAAAAAAACAGCATCCCAACTTTCCTTACACTCGAAAAGAAGGGTTGAGTTAAAAGAGGCTATTGATCGACTGGAATTGAGCGCCTAAAAGCTCCCACCGTTATGGCAATAAACAAAAAGGGAGATGATTTGTACACAACACAAATTAGCCATACATAACAATCATGACTTTTATGACCTTGCCAACCCGCTATCTTTTATTCTCATTCACAAATTCAAGGGTATAATAGTCCAAACAATCACTTTTTGTTGTGTATGACTAATTTGTGTTGTGTGCAAATCACTTCTCAAACAAAAATGTGGTCAAGATCACGACTTTCGCTATCTCTATAGAATTCTATTAATAAAATCCTTTGGGGGAACATAATCTTTCACTAGAAACTTAACTAACCATTTAACCAATAATGCCTTATTTTCGTTTGGAGATTGTTCACTCATTGAGTTTCCGGTTTGTATTTTGTTCCAACATCATAATATCATACATATCCATCTCATTATTCTTTAATAGTGATAATAACTACAAGATTTAGTAAATATACTCCATAGTGTTCATAAATGTATGGACAGCTATATCGAAATGTATTAAACTATATACGTTTTACTATTTTTTTAACATGAAAAAGTAAACCAATGAAGTCTTAATGTTTGTTTTTTCTAGGGCCGGGGCGTATTGTATTTGGGTTGAGAGCCTTCATTTTAAAACCCACTAAACATTAATTAATTAATTAATTAAAAGAAAAACCTTCTGATTGTAATTGGGCCGTGAAGGGCACCTCGACCCACTTTATTTGCTGTACAGTGGACATTACATCCGGCCCAACCCAAGTCTTATTATACAATGCCAATGGCATGTCTCCAATAGTTTATCAACACTAAATAATAATTCATTCAAAAGTTTTTTTAAGTATTTTAAATTTTAAATGTTTTATTTGACAATAGAAGACGGGAAAGGCCAAAGAAAGAGGTATTTTATTACCGAGTTTTAATCTGTTCAAAACTGGATGATTTTTTCGATTTTAGTGGTTAATTGGATTTTTTTATCCGCTTCTGGTTCATAGAACTTTGCTTGTATAGGTAAGAACGGTTTAAAAACCGGACCGGTCAGATATAGTTTTTCTTAGTAAGTAGTTTAACTCTACTATGTTGGATGATTTTCAAAAGGGAGGTGATCCTCACACAACAAATTTTAGTCATGCACAACAATGTTATGCAGCATCAACATGTACTATGTGTAGTAACTGCTTGTACATTGTTGTGCATGACTAAAATTTGTTGTGTGAGGATCACCTCCCTTTTCAAAACTTAAGACCTGTTTATAAATGATTTTTAGCAAGAAGAAAACTACCTCTACACCTTATTTTATTTTGTTACCAATATCTCCTTCATTTATTTTCTTATAACCAGAAAGAGAGACTGCAATTGAAACTCTCCTCTGTAAAATTATAAAAAAAAAATTATTCCTTTTTTAATTAATCACCATGGTAAAATGGGCGTATGCTTGGATGTGATAAGATGATGTGATTACATGTTAATCATGTATATAAGTATTCAAAACAATAATTACCTAAACAACCACTAACATACATTTATAGACAATAGTTAATCATGCGGTTAATCAAGGTTTGGTGAAATGCTTTACCAACTACTCAATGATAATTAATTAACAACATCACAAACTATACAATTAAGATAATAAAATAGAACTGAAGTGCTCGAGTGTACGTTAATTATAAAAAATATAAAAATATGGTGACAGACAACGCCAACATCCAGACCAATGGGGTCAGACGTGATGGTAGAAACATAGTATCATGAGACAAAGAGACGTGATTGTACTTTTTATACAAATCATCGACCAATATTGTAAAAGTTTTAGGTAATAAGGTCAAGTCTTTATTGATTATAATTAATAAGAAATTAAAATAATAATAAAACATTTTAAAGTGATAAAATAAAATTTTGTTTAGATATAATATTTTAAAAGTAATATTTGTGAATTAGAGTGGATAAATACTATATTTTAAGATCCAAGAATGATATATGTGAAATTATCTCTAATAATTTAGGGTTAAAGTCACTAAAGACAAAGATTTTTTTCCTCATTTCCGATATGGCACATTAACTTTTTTTTAAACATATGGTCATTTAACTTGTAAAAACGTGTTATTATAGCCATTTTGGTGATTTTGACCTGAATAGCAGGTCATCTTCTTCCCAATTTCCTTCACTTCGAATACAAACTTTGAAGCCAAAATTCTCCTTGTACACTTAACGAAAATCAATGATTCTTGACTCTATGGAAAGGTAATCGAGTTGTCTATCAAGTAGTACAAAAAACAATAAAAACGAGTTTAAAATGTGTCAATTCATTAAAATACCATAAGGATGTCGAATAGGTATTTACCGAGTTTAATTAGCAATAACTTGGCCTACTCTCGATGGTTTATCATGAATTTGGTATCCATTGAAAGGTAAAAATATTATCTAAGACAATAAAAAGAATGATGTAAAACAATCAAGAATCGAGCAAAAAATCACTCTTTTTTTCTGCCCTGTTTTCGAACAAAAAACCCAAAAAAATGGAGACTTTGAGCTCGAAATTTTCTCTCAATACTTGGCAAAAATTCATGAATTTGGTGTCATTTGAAAGGTATATTGATAAATTACAAGATTCTACAAAAAAAATCACAAAAAAGGATCAAAAATTGACCCAAAAATCGTAAAAAACGGGCTGGCAGGTTGCAGGTCACGAAATGGCCATATCGACATGGTTTTGGTAAGTTAAATGGCCAGATGTGTAAAAAAAATTTAATGTGTCATATCGGAACATTAGGGAAAACATGTTTGTGTTCAGTGACTTTAACCCAATAATTTATATTCAAGTCAAAATTGAATTTAAACTTAACAAAAAAATTCAAAATTAGATTTCAAGCTTTAGTGCTTTACCAAAATGGATAATTTTGATTTAATACTTATATATTTTTATCTAATGTAATGCTATAATTATCTCAAAGAAATTATTAATGTTAGTTTTTTATTAATATTAATAAATAAATAAAGAATAATAATATAATTATTAAGAGAAGATTAATTAGATGATAAAAACTATATATTCTAGCTAGCCCTGCATATAGGGCGTTGTATAGTTTTGGGTTGTTTTGCCAAATGTTAGAAATCTAAATTAAAATTAAGATACCAGAATATAGCATCATTATGAGAAATCCTGGAAATCACACAATTTACAATTATATGTGTATTTACGATTTATTAATTATTCACGATGCATGGAAGTACAGTTGTCGGCTCTTTTTAAATATTTCTAGTTAATAACTAGAAATATCAAGCAACTTGTGTTATTTAAAGAGAGGAATAGCTAAAGCTAAAAATATTAAAATTGTTTTGGAAGCATTTGTTTGGAGTTTTCTATGTTTAATTAATTAGTATATGTTAAATTACCACTCAGATATTTTGACCTGCTACTTATTTCAGATACTGGGATGTTGTTTGGAGTCCCCCAGGAAGTGCTGGAACCAAAGGTACCTTGGAAAGGTACATACATATCTCCTCTTCTAAGAAATTCCTAACTTCATTTAGCAAAACAAAAAATAATATTATGCAATATACAGGATTGCAGGAACAAGTTGTGAAGTTATACTAGAAACTGAAGATCAAGTTGAAATCTCTTTTTCAAGAACATGGGATTCTTCCCTTGAAGGAAAACTAGTCCCTCTTAAAATCGACAAAAGGTTCTCGTTTTATAAATGCTAAAGACGACTTCTCCTAAGTGTATATGTAAGTATACGACATTCGACAATGATAGACACAAGTGATCTATTAGGTACATTTTGCTTCGTGGATCATCCGGTTTCTATACCTATGCAATTTATGAGCATTTAGAAGAATGGCCAAGTTTCAATCTTGACAATACCCGAGTAGCTTTCAAGCTTAGAAAAGACAAGTAAATACGCCACCTGACGTTTATTAGATTAAAACCATGTTTTTATCTTAATTACAAAAGTTATGCAAGTATTTGTTGCTTAGGTTTCACTATATGGCCAATTCTGATGACCGGCGTAGGAATATGCCTTTGCCAGATGATCGGTTGCCAGGAAGAGGTGAAGTATTAGCATACCCTGAGGCCGTCCTTCTTGTTGATCCAGTGGAGCCTGAGTTTAAAGGAGAGGTAAAGAGACACATTTAGTAAGTTTTTAAGTGTTTAGTTTGTACAAAAAAGATGAAAGAATAGTTCATTTACTACTAAATTTGTAGTGTGCAGTTAGCTCATCCTTGGTTCCTTCATCATTTATGTATCCTTTAATAGGTCGATGATAAATATCAATACGCTGTTGAGTTACAAGATCTTCGTGTCCATGGATGGATATGTATGGATCCTCTTGTGGGATTTTGGCAAATTACTCCTAGTAATGAGTTTAGGGTAGGTGGTCCTATCAAACCAGAGTTAAATTCTCATGTTGGACCTACAACTCTTGCTGTAAGTTCTCTTGATTTTCATAGTGTGAAATCATATACATTGGGACATTTTTGTTTCTTTATGATATTCTAAATGATGTTGCAATCTAGGTTTTTGCAAGTACTCATTATGGTGGAAGCGATTTGGTGATCAAATTTGGCGAAAAAGAGTCATGGAAGAAAATCTTTGGCCCGATTTTTATATATCTAAATACTGTTTCGGATGAAGAAGACCCTCTTATGCTTTGGGATGATGCCAAAAATCAGGTTTAGTTTCTAGATTTTGAAAATTGGAGTAGATCATGAAGTTTGAAGAGTTCAACATCAAACTTGTTTTCAGATGTCTACTGAAGTCAAACTTTGGCCATATGACTTTCCCGCTTTAGATGACTTCCAATATGCTCATCAACGAGGTTCGGTTAGTGGTAGATTACTAGTCCAAGATAGGTAATATATCCTAGTTTCATCCGCACAAAGGATTGGATTCGATCTCTAGGAAAATACTATTGCAGTTTGTTTGATGATTGTTTCTTCGTGTGGGCTATGTAGGATCATTAATGCCGATGATTTCATATCAGCAAACGGTGCTTACATCGGGTTAGCACCACCAGGAGATGTGGGATCATGGCAAAGAGAATGCAAGGTTAAGTCATAAATGCAAATCTTCATATATGTACATATATATAATTTTTGTTTTGGTTTTTGTTCTTTTAATTTATGTATGTAGCTTATAATCAATATGATCAAACATCATTCTAACTCCTTGCTCTATTCTCTAGAAATACCAATTTTGGACCAAAGCAAATGAGGAAGGTTGTTTTTCCATAAAGAACATAATTGTTGAAGAATACAATCTATATGCTTGGGTGCCAGGATTTATAGGGGATTATAAATGTTCTGCAATTATCAATATAACTGCAGGTCCTCGTTGTTAAAAGTTTGCCAAAAATTTTCTTCTTTATGAAACTCTTGTAACTAAATGAATTAAACTAACAGGTGGTAATATCGAATTGGGTGATCTTGTCTACGAGGCCCCAAGAAATGGCCCGACTTTATGGGAGATCGGTTATGCAGATCGCTTGGCTGTAGAGTTTTTCATCCCCGATCCTGACCCGAAATACGCTAACAATTTTCTTCTCAACGATCCCAATAGGTTTGCATAGACCCTTACAGTCTTACTAAGGGTGACATTTATAATAGTTAAAATGGAACCTCATAATTATTGATTTAGATTCAACGGGAAACTTTAGCGGGGAAGGCTGTGACCCCTTCAAATATATCGCTTAATTAATATTTTACTATAAATTATATAATATTATATTTGAATCTTCAGAGGGATTTTAAGTGTGTCCCCCTCCAAAATAAAACTTATTACATTTGGTCCTCCCGAGAATGATGTTCAAGTTCCGCTACTATTAGTTAGATCCATTTGTATTTGGACCTAGGGGTGGCAATACATTTGGCCCTCACTGGTTTAGCTAATCGTGTCAAAAATCTCGATCAAGACACTTTTTTTAAGCTAGACAAAGGTCGGAGTCACTATAGTAAAAGGCAAGAGATGTCAGTGACGAAAAGGTCATAAGTGAAGGTAAGTTGTCCTAAAGAGCAATAAAAGAATCTTGCATATGTGATTACTAAGGTGGTGAAAATAGTCAAGTAGAAGTTTTACATGGCTTCTACTAGCCTTCTAAATGACTGGAAAAAATGGTTGAGCTAGATGGAGGTGTTTGGAGTGACTATAGTCTTATCTGGCACTTGAGCTCATCAACGTCCAAAGGGAGATTGCTAAGATGTGGAGCATGTGACAGGAGTCCTTGGGTGCTAGAGCACCAATTAGTCCACTCGGCGAGCATGAACTCGGAGCTTGGCAAGCATGGTATTATAGATTTGTGGACAACTCGGAGTTTCTGCTGGATCACAATCTAATTATATAACTATTTTATTCCTATAAGTACCCCTTTGGGGTTACTTTCATCGTACCAAATATTTTTTTAATAAAGGTCTCTTTAGATGTAGACATTGCTCGATTGCACTAGCTGTTTACTGAACTATGTAAATGTCTTTGTTATTATTCCATTTTTACTTGACTGTCTTGTTATATCGATGTTTTTGTTTGCTTAAATACTTAACACACTAATGAAAATTTATTATGATAGGATATAATGTCATCAAAAATCTTAAATATATTACGCACTATGAAACCAAGGAAATAATAGTTCGACACTAAGAACATCGATTGACAGGTTTAGACAGTATGGATTATGGGATAGATATTCGGAGTTATATCCGAACAAAGATCTGGTATACAGAGTTGGAGAGAGTGATTATACGAAAGATTTCTTCTTTGCCCATGTTCTAAGGTATGCAATTCTTGTTTCAATTAGTGATTTATTTGTTTGTGTTCTCTAATTTCTTATCTTAATTTTCCATCATATTATTAAACGAGTTAAGTTTAATTACTCTTTTCACATTATTAAAGGAAAACAGGTAATAACATGTATGAGAAGACAACATGGACGATCAAGTTTCCCCTTTCCAACGTAAATAAAAGTGAAACATATATACTGAGATTAGCACTAGCTTCCGCACATCAGTCCGACTTGCAGGTAAATAATCATTAAAGAATAAGAACATATGTTGATCTTGAACCTAAGTTAGGTCGTGCTAACATCGAATATCCTTTACCAATTAATACTTCTACTTTATTTTGATCATAAAAAACCATGTCTAAAAAGTTAATTCTTCAGGTGCGAATCAATGATCTAGACGACGATATTTTATTTTCAACTGGAATAATCGGGGGAGACAATGCAGTCGCAAGGCACGGAATACACGGATTATATTGGTTGTTCAATATTGAAATACCAGGCATCTATCTCTACTCATGTGATGAAAATTCAATCTACTTAACACAAGCCAACAATCAGAGTCGTTTTCAAGGGGTGATGTATGATTACATCCGTTTAGAAGCTCCTCACACTTACACTATTGACAAGATCTCTTAGCTCTATAAGGTTTTATTTGATAAAAGATAGCTTCCACTATTAATCATGCAAACACATTGTTGAAATACTAAAGAAAAGATGCATTTATTAATTTTCTCATGTTTATTGATAGCTAATTTTTTCAAGCATTAATTGCAATTGTTGTAAATTTACTAATTAACGTTATCTTCATAAGCTACTTATCATTAATTGACCTAATCCCTTGATAATCAAACCTTGATCATCATATTCTTTACAAGATTGGATGTTAATATTTCTTCATTAAGGTTGTTAAACATAGAATTGGAATCTATGAAAAAAACACTGGCAATTGTTAAGTTCACATATACTAAATCGATCAAGAATGAAAACACATTCTTCATTTCTACAATTATGAAAAAGGAAAACATGAAATCAAAATACGAAAACCAATGAAACATTGTTAAATTCCTTGAAAACATCGTTTAACATATTAGAATTTTATATGAGAATAGAAGTTAGATTCAAAAGGGGCAGTGTGCGGGAAAATACAATAAATTCTTATAAATTTGTCATTGTGTGTGACAATTTTATTTTGCATTAAAAAATAAAATCAACTATCATATTTGTGAATATATAAATTGGTAGTTATTATGTTCCTGATTATTTTTAACTTCAAAAAGTTGAAGTTAATATATTCATATGTTAGTGTTTTTTAGTGTTTTTGAGTGTTCATCGACCTATCGAAAATTCGATTTTGCTAAAAGTGAAGATGTTTAGCCACATGTTGCTAGCAAGAATTAACCCTAACTGGTTGAATCAAAACGAGAATCTAGAAACTAAAATCCTTTGAAGTTTGAATAGGAATCATCTTCCAAAATTGCAAAAACCTATAATCAATATGAAACTGTACAAACTGAAATCAAACACTATGCACAAATCACAAAAGCCTTAAACATTAAAAGAATTAAGATAAAATCAAAGTCGGATAGAAAACCCCTAAACGCTAAACAAAAAATTCGTTTGAACGCTAATGGAAAATGTATAGTCGTTTGAACTGCATCGTTCTAATGAATAAATTGTAAAGAACCCCAAACAAAAATCCTTTTGAACAAAAACAATCGTTTTCTGTAATCACAATTAACGTATGCACACAATCGTTTGCAAATGAACAATTGATTCATGAAAGACATATGAACAAAAATCATCACACTAGAAAAAATTGAACCACTTTTCTACAATATGAAATTCAAATAAAATTAAGGAAACTGAACTAGATGAACAATATGGAAACCGAACCAATTTCCTACACCGCTTAAGAATTGAACGTAGAATCCATATTAACCCAAATTGCATGACGCTGAAGATGAATCAAGCATACATATGTTCATAAGTAAAATCTAGAAGAAATAGAAAAAAAAAATTAAAATCCTAGTCATGTGTTATCACACAGAACATCCATGAATGATTATTTCAAAAAGTTTTTCATATTTTAATATATAAAATTAAATATTGTAATTATTATATGTTATATTTTATTTTATCATATCATATTATGTTTTATTATATAATTTCACATTATATTATATTATATTATAGGATTCAGTTCACAAAATTTATTCAAATTGACACATTTTGTTATTGTATACCAAACTTTCAAAGTTACTGTAACTTTGTTATTTTTGAATTATTTTTATATGTAAATAATGCCAAGTATGATTTCATGTTACATTTTAAAAGCTTTTATTATTATTATTGTTAAGGTAACATAAACATGAATTCATCTAGAAGATGAACAATTTTAAACACTGAGATTTGGAAAAGCGATGAAGATTCGAACCATGGAAAAAGATGATCAATGTCAAACATCCAAACAATTATCAATGAAGATGAAGATTCAAATGATAGGAACATCGATAAAGATGAAAAAGACGAAGAAGAAAGCAGATATGAAATCGATAAAAATGAAGACGAATAAAATCCAAACATATTGTCCATAAGTTTAATGTATGAACTCTAAAATTGTTCTCAGATCTAGAATCAATTTTTTACAAGATGAAGAAGAATGAAAATCTGAATCGATTTATTACAAGATGATGAAATCGCAAAACTTAGATAAAAACCAATTTGATGAACTCCTAAACCCAGATGGGTCCATATGATGAAATTGCGAACCCCATATGAAGACTCATTTGATGAAATCGTAAACCCAACAGGTCCATATAATGAGATCGAAAACCGAACTTACATTTGAATCGAACAAGAACATCTTCAATCGGTCATTAAACCAATCGTACGAACATATTTTCAGATATGTTCTTATGAACCCTAAATGTACGACATTGATTGCAGACCCATGAAATGGAATCGCAACTTAAAATCGCACATTAAACTTGTTGGTTTCAAAAACCAAAAAAGAACCCAGATTTGGTTTAAATAACCGAACAAGAACAACAAGAATCCTAAAGTTGAACTAAGAAATTGCATACCTTTGAAGATGAGGAGGAAGCAGATTTAGAATCCTAGATCCTAAACTTTTGAACTAAATCCCCCTATCTAGGTTATAGAAATCGATGGGAAATCGACCAGATTCAAGGAGATCGCAATAGAGCAAGCGAGATCAACCTCCGGATTCTTTAAACCAAATTCAAAAACGCATATTTTATCGATGAAACCTTCATAATCTGGGTATGTATCTCATTTAAGTAACTATGTATAACTTTAATATAGAGTAATCTCTTCCGGATCTTCTGGCAATATTTTTTTTATTATTAATATTATATTATAACTTATTTTTTTAATAAAATAATGATTTAGTCTGTTTTTTTAAACAAAAAAAAAATTAAGTCATATGCCAGCAAAACCGGCGCCACTTCAGCTTCTAACCTACTATAGCAGGTTCGATACACAAAATGGTAAGTTTGTATATTTAGTATGTTTGAAAATTCAGTACATGCAATAGCAAAAAATAACAAGCTGCATAAATGTTCAGGAGCTAAACTCTATATCATATTATATCATTATATTTTATATCTAACTACTATATAAGAAAGACCCGTTGCCCTCCTTTCGCCCACGTCGACGTTCCCCTTTTCTTCCACGCACCTGCTTCAATCTTCCGGTTGATTTCTCCTGTTCTGTCGGTTTTGCCGGTGATTTTCCTAACATGACTCCACGCACCTGCCTGCATCTCCTGTTGAAGTCTTGCTCGGGCGTCTTACTCACATGTGACAGCGCACCTGCCTGCCTGGCCGCCACCGCTACTGCATATGGGACACCTGCTGCTTCCTCTGAACCATCACAAACGCATTACATCAGCGATAATTATTATCCTTTGCAACCTTCGATCCTGATCTCAAGATACTTCACTTTACAGGTATCAATTGCTTCTTGATTGTAGCCTAAAGATTGACAGTGGGTTAAAATTGTTTTGTTTTGTTTTGTTATGAATTAACCTTTTCGACTATTTGTTATCAACATGGTCATTCATTTAAGCAAAAAAATAGCTGCACACTTTGACACGCTATTACGCACACCAGGTGTTTGATAGAATGTGCCAACCAAAAACATCTACTTTTGTGTACAAAAATGCTGCTGATTTTTTTTCCTGCCTACCTGTATGTTGTTCCTTTGCTTTTACGAGGCCAAATTAGATTGTAACAAATAAACCATAGCCTGTTCTTAGTATGTAGTTGGCACGTTTTTAGGCCTTCTTTCATTTAGGGCTAATGATAATTTGTGGAATTGGGGTCGAATCTTTTGCCAGGACTTGTTTAGAAACATAGTTTATATGTGTAAATTTGGAAATCAATGATTTCATATGGCCAATTAAACATGGACCATATAACATGTAAAAAATTAATGTTATGGAATGCAGTAGATGAGCCAAAAATATGTAACTTATATATACATTAATACAGAGAGGATGATATATAGCGTCGCTATGACAGTAAAATATATAATAAAGTAGATGCGTTAACCTATGTGGCACTTTTACATTGTTGGTGGTTGGCTTTAATTTCTCACAACGGATAGCCAATGAATAACTATGTACCTGTCCTATTTTAAGCTTTTAATAGTAACATCTTTCCGGGTGCTATACCTGTTTATCATCCCTGTCATTGGTATCTCTTTTACAGCTGCATTGCAAGTGTTTGCATGGTTGCGCATTTAAAAAATTGTATACCTTTCTTTAGATCAGTGTAATACACAAGATACATATTTGGTTTTCCTCTTCAACGCGACTAAAAAGAAACAAATTTATAATATGCTTCTAGGCACAGTCGTGTTGTCTTCTTTTGTTTGTAAATACATAACGAAGAATGGACTGTGATCCAAAAAGGTTACCATATATTTATATCGTGTGTCGCCCCGTGATTCAGGCCCCTTGTTCGTTCTCTTCTCTATAATGTATATATCTTACATTGTCAGATTTTGTTTATGATAATTTATATTTGTGTCTTTCAGGCCTGTCAAAAGAACATTCTCCAACCAAAAAAGCGGCATTTCAGGTTACCACTAACAACAAGGTATTACATACCTTAATTTTATTTGTTATTTTTGTATTTCCGGCACGTAAAGTAGACGTTCATCCTTCTTTATAAGATTCAATATACTTATACATTTCGTATCGAAATACAGACCTGCTATAAAGTACGTAAGTATTTATTGTTTCAGAGCATGCAAAAATTTTCAACATGGACCTCTGTTTAATCAACCTTTAATAATTAAACATAGGGAAGAGCCTTTCCTTCTAATTTGCCTGTTTTATACGATCATACACATCTGTACGTGTAAATAACGTTCCAATGAAACACGTTTCCGCATCCGACCCTTGTTCGTCGGACGCTTTACTAAATACCAAAAAGTATAGGGCGGCGTCTATTATAAGGTGGAAAAGGAAGAGGAAACTCATTAAAAGTTACCATCTTTTGAACAAATGGCCCGCCAACGAAGCAGCCGTATGTTATGACTCTTTACATTTAACACAACATTTGGATCAGCCTCATAATGAAAATGACCGATTAAAACAAAGAGAATACAGAGCAGCGGCAATCTTACGATGGAAAAAGAAAAGACATCACATCAAACATCATCACGTCGCATCAACATCGGGTGACCGAGGTAAGGCATTTGGGTTCGTCTATACTTGCTCTCTGTGCCCGATCAGGATAATAATTCTACCCCTACTATAATAGGATGTAATTTTCTGTAGGAAGCTTTACACTACATGTCGTACCCCTTGTAGCTGACATGCTTCCACGAATGAAAAGCTGCCCTCATTGTCATGCTGTGAAATTCTTTTCTGAAACAACAAATTTTTGTTGCTCAGATGGCGGTATCGTTTTGAAAAGCAACGAACTTCCAACTATTCTAAACGAACTGCTGACAGGAACATCCCAACAGGCAACAGAATTTAGAACCTACGTTAGAACGTATAATAATACCTTCGCTTTTACCTCGTTAGGAGTTACATCAGATGCCAATCTTAGTAAACGAAACAATGGTGTATACACCTTTAGAGTGCAAGGGCAGATGTATCATTTCATAAATCATTTACACCCTGATGACACAATCGCCAAAAACCTTCAATTATATTTCCATGATACAGACCACGAAATACAAAATCGTTTAGCGTCTTGTTCAAGGCTATGTGAGGATATTGTTGTTAAATGTATGAAAGCCCTCGAAGAAAACCCTTATGCGTATTTCTTTCGGAGGCTAAATGACATTCCTCAACTACTTGACTATAAGATCATTCTTAAGACAATCCCCTCACAAGATCAAAGACTATATAATAAGCCAACGGTTTCACAAGTCGCTGCAATATGGGTCGATGGAGTTGAAAATGGAGAACATGGCCGTAGAGACATTGAAGTAAAAACTCATACCAATCAATCTAGAAAGATTGAATACTATTTTGGCTGTTATGACCCTTTACAATACCCTTTAATGTTTCCACACGGAGAACTTGGATGGCATCAAGGGATTCCTAAAACGACCACCAAACAAAATAAAAAAAGGAGGTTAATCCCGACATCTACAACTCTCATTTGTCCCCGAAATGTTACAGAGGTTGATGATTTGTTGTTGAATGAGGACAATGGTAATCCATGTACTATTTTTCCACTTGTCATTTCCTATAGAACTCCCCTCATACATTAACAAGAACTTTCTTCTTAACAGTTATGCTCCAAAAAGATACGAGTGATAAATTTGTTTCTATAAGGGAATATTATGCATACAAACTTCAGATACGAGAAAATGACAAATCCCATGTACTGCACTTCGGTCGTCTACTACAACAATATATAGTAGACAACTACGTCAAGCTTGAGACGCAAAGGTTAGATTTTTTCAGAAGTCAACAAGATGATATTAGAAAGGAGATTCTACAAGGCCTTGTAGATGCCATTGCAAGTGGTGAAACTCGCGGCGCAACAGTTGGTCAACGAATAGTCCTTCCTTCAAGTTTCATTGGCGGACCAAGGAATATGAGACAAAAGTATATAGACGCTATGACCTTAGTGCAAAAATTCGGCAAACCAGATATCTTCTTGACAATGACGTGTAACCCTAATTGGCCAGAAATTAAAGAACACTTGTTGAAACAAGAGGAGGCACAAAATCGAGCTGATTTGATAGTTAGAGTGTTCCACGCCAAACTTGAACAATTAAAATATGAACTTTTCAAGAAGGACATATTTGGCCAAATAGCTGCATATACGTACGTCATAGAATTTCAAAAGAGGGGTCTTCCACATGCACATTTTTTGCTCATTTTGAAACCACACTGTAAAATGTATATGCCTGAAGAATATGATAAAATCGTATGTGCTGAGATACCGGCTCAAAATATTAACGCTCATCTACATAAAATGGTAACTAAACACATGATACATGGCCCATGTGGTCAACTAAACGCAACAAATGTTTGTATGAAAAAGAATGGCAAATGCAAAAACTCTTATCCAAAATCTTTTTGTGAAGTAACAACTCAAACAACAGACGCCTACCCTATCTATCGAAGACGTAATGACGGACTAACAGTGGATGTTAGAAAGGCTAAACTAGATAACAGATGGGTTGTTCCATATAATGCTTACCTGCTTGCCAAGTTTGATTGTCATATGAATGTAGAAATTTGTTCAACGATAAAGGCAATCAAATACATTTATAAATACATTTGGAAAGGTTGCGATAGGGTCAGCTTTACCCTCTCCTCTACTAATGAGGCCAGGTTTATAGATGAAATTGAACAATATCAGGCTGGTAGATGGATCTCTCCCCCGGAAGGAGCATGGCGGATTTTTAGATTCCCATTAAGTGAAATAAGGCCCGCTGTTATCCATCTACAACTCCATATAGAGAATCATCAGCCATTAACTTTCAGAAAGAAAGATCGGCTAGCGAATGTTCTCAATAATCCAACTCAGAGAAAAACCATGCTAACGGAATTTTTTTACACAAACAGAACAGATGAAAACGCACAAAGGCTTAACCTTAGATACACACAGTTCCCAGATCATTTTGTTTGGAAAGAGAGTCAAAAGTTTTGGAAATATAGGCAATCAGGTGACTCTATAGGCCGTATAGTTCTTGCACACCCAGCCGAAGGCGAGCGATACTATTTACGAATACTCTTGTCTAAAGTACGTTGTCCTAAATCCTTCGACGATCTAAAGTTTTATAATGACCATCGGGCACACACATTCCGGGAGGCAGCATACTTACGTGGTTATTTAGTTGATAACAATAGCCAATTTTTATGTTTAGAAGAGGCCTCAGTTTTCCATATGCCATTTGCACTTAGGCGGCTTTTTGCTACCCTTCTTGTTTATTCGTGTCCTGCGAACCCTAGCGAACTTTGGCAGGCCTATGAAAATTTTATGTTAGAGGATCTCAGACATAATCATATGTCACATAAAGAGGCTACAAAAATTGCACTGCAACAGATAAATGATTTCTTGCAATCGATGGGAAAAAGCATCAACGATTTTGACCTCTTACGTAATGACATTTGTCGAGATGATTTAGAAGACCAAACCAGAGAAATCAAAGCCGAAAAAAGCATATTCGTCTCCCCAGAAGATATAAATGCAATATCTTGCCTAAATGAAAAACAAAGAGTTGCCTATGACACAATTCTCGACAAAATACACTCCAATAAAAGCGGTGCCTTTTTTGTCGACGGTCCAGGAGGAACCGGGAAGACTTTTCTATATAGAGCACTGTTAGCAAAAATCAGATCTGAGGGACATATTGCATTAGCTACAGCAACTTCTGGTATAGCTGCATCAATACTCCCAGGAGGTAGAACAGCCCACTCAAGGTTCAAGATTCCGTTAGACTTAGCAGATGGTTCAGTTTGCAAAGTCAGCAAACAAGGTTCATTAGCAGCACTTATCAAAGATTGTAAATTAATCATATGGGACGAGGCTCCAATGGCTAAACGAACTGCCGTCGAGGCCTTAAATGATCTTTTGCAAGATCTGATGGATTCTAACGATATTTTCGGAGGGAAAGTTGTTGTGCTTGGTGGAGACTTTAGGCAAACACTTCCAGTTGTGCGTAAGGGAACAAAATCTGAAACAATTTCAGCATGCCTAATTAACTCTTGCCTATGGCCGTCTCTTCACAAATTGCACTTAACAGAAAATATGAGGGCTTTATTAGACCCCGAGTTTACTGAACTTCTCCTCAAGATCGGGAATGGTACAGACTCGTCACATAATGATAACATTGTAACTATTCCCACAACAATGCTTGTTGACACCCACTTGGGGCAAGATCAGGACCCCTTGAATGCTCTCATAAATTATGTATACCCGAACATTCATTCTGAAACGCTAACAACCCGCAACATCTCAAATCGTGCAATCTTAACCACAAAAAATGCTTTCGTCGACGAGATTAACGAAATTTTAATAGCAAAGTTTCCGGGTACAGAAAAAGAATATATCAGTTTTGATGAAACATTAGATCCAAATGACCAAACTCAATACGAAGACCTTTTGCATTCACTTACACCAAATGGTATGCCTCCTCACAGGATAGTTTTGAAACCGAATTGTCCTATCATTTTGCTAAGAAATCTTAATCCTGTTGAAGGGCTATGCAATGGGACAAGATTAATATGCAAAGACATGAAAAGCAATATTATACATGCAGAAATCTCTTTTGGAGACTTTGCTGGTAAAGAAGTCTTTATCCATAGAATTCCTTTGCAGCCTCCAACTGATGAACAATACACAGTCCCATTCAAAAGGTTTCAATTCCCAATTAGATTATGCTTTGCAATGACAATTAATAAGGCACAAGGACAAACACTTGACTTTGTTGGCGTTTACTTAAAAGAACCCGTTTTTTCTCATGGACAATTGTATGTTGCCTTATCACGTGCAAAGACAATGACACATGCTAAAGTACTTATCCGACCCCCAGTTTATGATACTCGTAATACTACAGACACTAAGAATATTGTTTATCAAGAAATCTTAGATACCTCACTATATAGTAATTAGCACATACCTGTCATCATTACTTTACATGTACATTAATTTTTTTGCCCTTATTATATTACATAAGATATAAGCTAACACGTAACCTCTCAACATAAGGCACAATGAACCGACCTCTCTCTAATACAATGGACATAAAGCCAGTGCCTACAAAACAGTGGACTGTGCTTATTCAGGTTATTCATAATGGCCATGTCCAGTACAGCAAAACAGGTGGCGCGTTTAAAAGATTGTTATTTACGGATAGCCAGGTACGAACTTCTACATCTTTTCTTCTTTTTCAAGTAGTTTGTATAAGGGTTACCTTTAAATTACTTTCATGTTTTACAGGGAACAAAATCGCCGGCGCTTATATATTCTGCCTATCTACGTTACTTCGTTACTCTTTTGTCACCATACAAAAGGTATTACATATCTAATGCAAACGTTATCAAGAACGATGCAAAATATCGAGTCAGTGCGTACCCCTACTCGTGGATATTGAACAATAGAACTCTCGTGGAGGAGCTGATAGAGCCTATCCCTCCAACATTACCATGTGAATTTCATTTCACAAACTTTCAGGACCTTCATAAATACGCTGAAACTGATCACCTACAGAGTAAAATCATCTACTCACCATCATTACTTTCTACTCACACTCTTATACATAAAATACTAACCCCTTACAACTTGAAAATGTAGATGTAAGAGCCATTGTGTTGGAATGCTTTCCCAGTAAAGCACAAGGGTCAGAGGCATCAACAACAAGAGATCTTGTCATTGTTAACGAACAGTAAGCCTACTTTATCCATTGCCTGTATGCTTTACACACCATGTTTTACTTTTTCTGTGTTTATCTTTTTAAAGGAAGAGGCTTATGTTGCTGACACTATGGAACGATTTTGACCACAATGATGGGTCTACCCTCGCAAGTATCGTTGCCACAACACCGTTAATATTTGGAATGAACCTAAAAGTTACAACGTTCAATTGTAAGCAAAATGTTCTATATACTTACAAAATTACATACAATAACCTTTTATGTGCTTATAAAACAATTGTTCTTCGTTTCTTTTAGTTTTTATATTATACTCATACAGCAACAACCTTTGTAAGCTCCCTACGACCTAACCTTACAATAATGTGCATATAAACTTTCAGCTCTTTCGTTAACAACAAGATCCGTCTCTACAATAATGATTAATCCCCCCGTTCCTGAAAACCTACAGCTACGAGAATGGTAAGCCCGTAATATCCGAAATATTTTAAACTGTAACCAATTCTTATTGTCCATTTTTTTATGAAATATGCATACCTATGTCCATAGGTACAACAATAATAGCGGCAGGCTTCAACAACTGCTTCAGGAAGAAACGTACAAAGATCGAAATCTTCTGCTTCCTTATCCGGGACAAGAGGAGATCATCACCGTCTCCACAGCTCTTACCTCTCTAAATACTGTATGCGACTTCCATAATTTTGCTCCACCATACATTTACTTTTATGTTATCAATTTGTATAATGCATAACCACACAAATTTGATTTGATCACAGATAAAGACAGGTTGGGTAAGGGGAAAAATCACCCTCCCTACCCAAGAAAGGGCATTCTGGTACACTGTATGTGCAAATTGTCAAAGGCCACTGGATGCCGATGTCACCTGGATAGTCACGTGCCCATCCTGCAAGGAAGATTCTGAGGTCGACGTAATGTAAGTGCATACTTTCTTTCAACAAATAAAAAGCCTATAATACCTACGCTTTTTTATGACAGATTATTTTATGCTATAGGTCTCGCTTTACTATAACCATTAATGACGGCACTGCAAGCATATATGCTACTCTATCAACACCTGATGCTGAAATGTTCATACCCTTTAATGCCTTGCAACTAAAGGAAGCCGACGAAAGTGTATGTACTACCTTATTTCACGTTTATATTTTACAACCTACATCCTTTGTATATTTAAGGCATCAAATTAGACCGACAATAACATTTTTACATCTTCGCAAATTAAAACGTGAGGTTTCTAGATTTTTGCTTATTAGGTTTTAGTAGCGCCTTCGTTA
Source organism: Pulicaria dysenterica (assembly GCA_947179395.2). NCBI lineage: Eukaryota > Viridiplantae > Streptophyta > Magnoliopsida > Asterales > Asteraceae > Pulicaria > Pulicaria dysenterica. Next base: position 77,300,539 of record OX359292.1, on the reverse strand, counting down.
CAGCAAATCACCTCTGGCAATAAAATATTTCATATATAATTATGCTTACGGTTATAATGATAGATACATTCGTAGAAGATTCTAATATGTATAATCATTTGTTGCCACCTTTTGCTTACATTTACGAACCACCTTGCATGAATCTGCTTCCATAGGGTGTAAATAGCTACTGACGTAACAATAGCAACTTCTAATTTCTTTGAATTTATGTACGTGATTTATTCAACTTACGCCTACGACTTAACCATGAAACCGTCAGTAATTTCTTTCTATTAATTATAGATTATAGACTTTCTCATTTTAGAGAATCTGTTTTCTACGAAATGTACACATTTACACTAAACAAATAGAAACAGGACAATTATAGGCAGTCTGCTGTTTGTTTTAAGCACTAATATGAATAATGATTGACCTGTACGTTATTGGATGATGTGCAAAACGATTATTCTTGCTGATAGACATAAACACTGATGCACAACCTATAGTTGTTCTCCCCTTTCAGATTTTAAATGACTATACCCTGTTGAGGGCATATGTCACGCATTCAAGAAGTTACCCTTCTAACCCATTCAGTTTGATTACCGCAAACAAGTGCCACATAAAAATACACGTCTGTCCTAACTGAAAATTTCGCCTGCTCTATTCACAAATGAATAGCTTCCCATTTACCTATTCCTAAATGTAAAATTTGTGATTGATTTATAATCAACTAAGTAATTTTATAAATTCTTTTTCTCCTTATGTCATTCGAATCGTATTTTGCTTTGTAATGATTGTATAATTGACATGTGATTGAAAATCACTTTCTCATATATATATCTTGTAGGGTGTTGATCTCTCTGAAACCGTCTCTGCGTCAATCCAACAACAAACAATTGTCGCATTCTTGCGTTCGTATGAGATAACTTTTCGTGGCCAGACGGAAATGCGCATCAAGGTTGTGAAAGCATACAACGGTCTACCTTCAACAGAGGCAGCTAACACATCTTCCACAGCTCCTCCAGCAACTGGTATCACAAAAGACACTACCACTGTCTGCACTCCCAACAAAGGCCACTCATCAGCCTCCCTACCCTCCTTATCTGCTTCAAGAAACAAACAAAACACCGCTCAGGCCAGTCGCTAGAGATCTTAGCATGCTAGGCACGCTGTAACATGAGTTGCTTTATCCGATGCTTATCAACACTATCTTGGGCTGCAATATAAAGACCCCCTATGCAGCCTCATCTTTTGTAAACAACCCATTTTTGCTACAGCTCATGTCACGTGTCTAGCATAATCTATGTGAAAAAACAGCACTTATATCATGTTTTGTATATTACGTCTACCATCTTTTGTATAACCTTTGTAAATATTTGTAAAAATATGAACAGGTCTGTAAATTAGCATGTTACTATAATCATATATATGTTTTGTACGTTAACACTTACATGTTTGTTTACTTATATCTTAAGCATACACTTACCAGGGCTGTGCATTTGCACAGCCTTCAATCTTCCTAGTAATATATACAAAGCGCAAGCCTAATCCGACGCAATAAACAGTAGAAATCTAACATGCGCCTCTCTATTATATATTACTAATGATTGACATAAGAACAAATTGCAACTTAGCTCAATTGGCTAAAGCCTTCGCCTACAACCCTTACATCAAGTCATCAAGCGTTCGACCCATATCACTCTTATTTTTTTTATACTTTTTTTTTGCCTTTTGCCTTTTCTCCTCTTAATACTTTTTTGCCTTTTCCCTTTTTCTTTCAAATATTTTAGGCTTCCAGGCCCCTCTTCACCTTTTTTTTTCCTCCTGCTTTTGGCTTTGTTCTACCATTATTCTTTTCTTATGTTTTCTATAAATTTATTTTAGCTTTTGCTTCAGATTTATTTATTACCTTTTTTTTTCTTTCTATTATTACCCATTTGACTTTTTTGTTATAAGAACAATGCAATATATATTTAAGAATGTATTTTCTTAAACATAATACTAAAAAGAAAAATGATATACGTGCTTACTTTTTCTTCTTATTTTATCCTCTTACTCGTTACAAAATAACATTGGAGTCTACTGCTTCTCTTTCCTCACCTCTTCCATTAATTTTGACATTTGTGTTATAATACATAAATGTAATATTTTAATTGTTTTAGCAATGTGATAAAAATACTTTCAAATTTTCACTTCAAAAAGTTCAAGTAAAAATGATAACGGGGTCGGTGATATCAAATATTACAGTCATCATCCTGTTCCATACCCGTTGAAAAATATTTTCTATTCCTTCTATTTATGATATTATATCCGCAACGAAGTGCGGTCTCTAACACTAGTTATATTACATTATACTATATTGTATTGTATTGTATTATATTATATTACATTATATCACATTGTATTGTTTTATATTAGTTTAAATTATTTTTATCATATGAGAATTTTAATTTATGTATCGAGCATTATTTTATTATTCATTTTAATTGTTATTTATTATTGCTGCATTTATTCTTTTACAATTATTGTTAAAATTTTCTTTCTTAATTGTTAAAAAAATCTGAAACTGATTAAAATGTCAAGCAAAATATACATAATCATGTTTCTGGCGAGCAACATTCTCGCAACTTCTTTCTTAGAATTGTTCAATCTAATAAACTATTGATTTGTAAGTAAAAAACTCATTATTTCCGGTGAATCATCATTATTTTCGACAACTCACTATTAATCCGGTGTGTTTCACTTATGAAATTTTGTATTTTGAACTCATAGCGAACCATCCAACCTAACCATCCCTTTAGCAACTAGTTTAATACTCGTGCGGTGCCCGGGTATATTTTAAAAACATTTATAAGTAAATTTACATTATATAATAACTATTTTAATAAATCTCTAAATATAATAAAGACTAATTTTATAGTCTCTATTGGACAATCTTAACCATTAATGTTGGTAAAATTAAATCTCACAAAGTTGAAAATTTAATATGATTAATTTGAATCATAATTATTATAGATAATTTTATATATAACATACTTAAACCATAAAGTATCATATTTGTTCACCCTATATGAGTATCATATTTACTCTCTTATAATATTTTAGAATAGTATATTTAACTAAATTCTTAGTTTTAGCATTTTAAAATAGTCTATAATCATTTTAAACTCTAAGTGAGCATAACCAATAAATATTTGACGATATTGATTATAATTGAAACAACAATGATCGTTGACTATGCAATCATGTTTTTTCTATCATGATATCACATTTATGCTATCATGTATGCTCTCTCCTCACATCGATACTTCCAAAGTTCCACCACTGGTCTTGGTGTTAACGTTATCTGTTGCAATTTTTTTTTAGATTTTCTAATTTTTCAAGTTTTGAAATCATTTAATATTTTATTAATTTTTGACACTTATTATTTATGTAAACCAACACGTATATTAGATGAAAATTTAATTTAGTAATTGTATCTAAAACTATCACAAATAAATTATATTTTCTTTTGATTCTTATACGATACTGTGTATTGTAAAAAGCATGTCCATAATTAATGATATTGATGTAATTTAATCTTTAACTTGTCTACAATATGATGATACTAAATAGTAATATTTATATACGTAATTAGTATAAAAAGTATATAATATTAAATCTTAGTTTAAGTATTAGTATATTTTATTACAATAGATGCATAAATTAAATATGTCAAATAAAGTTATAGTTTTACGTTTAAAATCAGATTGCATATTCAGTATTTATTAGTTATATTTTTGTTGTATCTTTTTAATATTATAAAGAAAACTTGAAAAAGATATCTATTAACCACTATTAGCACATGGTTTTAAACTTTTGATTAGGTGGTTTTCTAGAAAACTTGAAGAAATCTCTTACACAATCAACCTTTCAAACTTGAGCTTTATCTCACAGACACTTCATCTTCTCTCACTAACACTTCATCTTCTATCACCATACCACTCTCAAGTCTCACCACCGCAAGAAACCACCAGCACCACCACCGCCGAGCTTCAGCGTCTTACCCATCACAAACCTCCGGCGATCGACGTTGCTTCGTCTCTATGCTCACTGTCGGATCTTGTTACAGGTTCGTTCTTTCATCTTCCCGATGACCACTCTCCGCTTCCACCGTCCTTTGGCAAGTCGCCCTCCACCGGCTGTCTGCAAGGTCCGGCATCTTCTCCATCAACAACCGTAAGCGTACTAAAACTTTATTCTCCACCGGCTGTCTGCATGTGTATCGCTTGCATATACTTCTTATTTGGTGGTTCAACATTCTTCATAAAAAGTTAGCTATCACTTCTAAATATCCTTTTGCAAATTCAGTTGTACTGAAAATCAAATTTGTCAATTTTGAATAGCATATTAAAAAAAATTATTATCGGAGCTAGAAAAGCATTAAGTTGATTTTAGACTAAATAGCTTTTATTCCTAAATGTACACTCAGGTCTTCCTTTATTCATTCTATTGGATAGATTAGATCTTATAATCTCACTATTTGAATATATTGTTGTTATTATCTTGCATCATTATATTTCTATATTTATTTATTTATAGTGTGAAAGAGTGCATATTACCCTAGATTTCACCTGATGAGATTTGTAACCTTGCTGTGATTGATCGTTTAGTTAAAATTTATTTTAGAAATATGAACTTTTTTTCTTCTAAATAGGAGACTGAATAGTATATTATTTAATCAACTTAAAACCGTACTAACCTTTGAATCATCTTCTTCACTTGTTTCAGGTTTCTTGGATTATTGGGAATTTATAAAACTTGAAAGCCTTGGGAGTATTTAGCTGAATAATAGTATCTTTAAAAGAATTTTATTTTTGAAATTGTGGATAAAGTATATTTTAAACTATAAAAAGCGTGGACACGTGGACTTTGTGCATAAAATGTGGAACTATAATATATATAACTAGGTTAGTGGCCCGTGTATAACTAAGGCTGGCAATTCCTGACCTAACCCGAAACACGACCCGAATCTGACACGAAAAAAGTGACACGAACCCGAAAGGGGTCAAAAGCAGGTCGACACGAAGTTGACACGAAAATAAATGGGTTGGGTAAGGGTCAACCCGACAACCCGAAATTGACCCGTATAAAGGTAAAACTAAAATTTATAAAATATTCTTTAATACTTAAAATTTTAATTTCAAAAAGGAGATTATAAATTTAAATAATGGAGTGACATCTTAGGCAATAAAATCCGATAAACAAATGTACAAAACCTTTAAAATCTAAAACTTAAATAAACAATAAAAGATTTAAACCTAAATAATATCAAATCATGGTTTAAATCTGAGAATACAGCATAAAAGAGAAAAAGAAGACTTGTCTTTTGAATTTGGATAATTTTCTTTAGGTTATTTTTATTCTATAGTTTATTCACTAGTTAGTACTTTTGTATTAAAGCTACTAAATTGTATTAGTATTTGAAAGCTACTAAATTGTATTAGTATTTGATATTACAATCCGTGGTTTATTCACTAGTAAGTAGAGAAAATTGGAAGCAGACAAGGAATTCGAAAATTTAATTAACGAAAACCGAATTTGAATACCGTAATAGAAAACCGTAATTGAAAACAGTATTTGAAACCCGTAATTGAAAACGGTATTCGAAACCGGAATCGAAAACCGTATTTGAAAACGGTATTCGAACCCGTAACCGAAAATCGTATTCAAAAATTTTATTTAAAAAAATACTCGTCAAATACGTTTGACCGAAATGGGTGGACACGAAACACGACCCGAACCCGACACGAAAATAAATGAGTCGGAATTGGGTCGACACGAAACTGACCCGAACCCGAAAGACACAAACCCGATAACACGAACCCGACCCAAATTGTCAGCCTTATGTATAACACGGGTTGGTTTAGTAATATATAAATTGTAAAATATTTATAAGAATAAAAGAAATAAATAAAGTAAATCAAATATAAAGCAGTTAATTTATTAATTTGATAATACACGGATTGATAAAAAGAAAAAATAAATATTAAAAATCAAAAGTTATACTTTTTTGTGTTGCATGACACATTGAGTAAATATGTAACAAAGATATGCAATATAAATCTTAAACACCTTTATAGACACTAAAAATGTAAATGATTCGAATGTATTTACTTTTTTTAAACGAATCCATTTTGAAGTTTGAATACACTTTAGGTCAAATTGACCCATTTCAAAACTTTAACCCATTTGATCTTTTATAAAAAGATATCAATGCAAAAGAAATGAAAATTAAAAATAATGACAAGTAATAAGAAAAACACCTTACATGATATATTGATATTTTATATAGAAGATAAAACTTACATGATAAAGAGCTAGCAAATCATCCAACCACGCAACTATAACCCAACCTTCTTATATGTAATTTGATTCATCATCAAAGGTACGTGGATATATAGTTGATATGTTTTTATTTTGAATCATATTGACAAAGATAGTTGGGCTTATACCACAAATTTCTTAAAATGAACGTCGTTGAGAAACAGTGGTTTAGAATGTGCATATATAACAGCTAAAATAAACAGGAGGATTATTTATTTTCCTTCTTTTGCCGTCATGCACATACCAACAGTCATACTATAATTTTACAAACAAACCCAAATATTTTGATTGACGCTTGACTGGAAATATAATTTTACAAACAAACTGGTTCATTAAATAACAATCAGATGTCGAATGGTTTAGTGTGTTCATTAATCCATAGTTGCAAGGCAAATCAAGTAAGGTGCTTGTGAATTACACAACCCTTATTAAAAAAACGAATTAACTAATTAAATATTAAATTAGGTAGTGAATAGAGGGCTTGCAAATCAAAATACTTTAACAACCAAGAACCACATCGTGTGCACAGACTCTTAAAGATAAGTTGACGCAAATTCACCTTCACCTTCACCTTCACCTTCACCTTCACCTTCACTCGCTTGCCTGGAACTTTAGAAGACAAATCTTCACAAATAAGCTTAAGCAGCAGGAATATTTACATATAAATAGAAGAAATTACTTTGTAACACCTACGTAGAAATGTAAAATCATTAAGAAAAACCAAAGTCAACAAAGTTCTTACTGCAGATTTTGGTGAACATTAAGAATTCCAATCCAGTATATGATTATTTGATTAAATATAAAGAAGCTAATATATACCTTGATAGGATTAAGTTTTAGAAGACCTTGAGGAAAACATTTTCAAGTTCCTGTACTACTAACAATATACTTTACCATGCTTCTATGGGACAAACATCAGAAAGATTGATGCTCTAAGCTTACTCAATGCTGATTAAAAGTGTACATAGTCACATAAAATAAAGTATAATTTTCAAGATTAAAGTTGAAAAAGAAGAAGACCATTAAACCAAAAGTAGCTTCAAGAGAGCAACTTCATTGTCTGTATTACAGTTTGTAACTTAACTTCTTTATTAAAGTAGCAACACAACTAACATATGAAAGTCCGAATATTTGCACTAAAAAGATAATAACAATAGTCTAAAAAGACCATCACTCCATTAGAATTATCCTCAGAAAGAAATAATTTCTTAGTGTGAATATGGGTTATCAAGCAAAACTAACACAATATATTGACCACGACAAGGCAACCTAAATTCTCAATAAAAGTAGAAAAATCAAAACAAACTTGAAGACCTACCAAGATAAATCAGATACTTCTTATGCATACTTCAATTCCTCCAAATGAAGCTTTAAGGCAGCTCGAAAATGCAAAAAATTCATGATTCCTTTTCCATCTGACATCGATTTCACGATAATAAATTCTAAATCTCCTCTACAAACCTTATAAAGACACCTAAAACAACTCAATAATTCACCAGATTTGTTTCAAAATTAAATCAAAAGCTTATAAATCTCATAAAACAAAATGAACATTATGGTTTATGCAATTGAAACGAAGGATATACAACTTTAACTACACGATTCACAATTATTAACCCTGAATTGTCGAATAACATTAAAATCATAAATTGAAACAGAAAATGAACTTATTTTTACCTTTCATCCACCGATTTTGATTGAACACAATAATACTCTCATATTTCCTCAATTGCTGCGTTGGAAGATTCTCAATTTCTTCAATTCTTCATTTGCGGCGACAAAAGTTCTATCTTGATTTGCTACGTCAGAGATTTCGGTGTTGAGGAATTTGATTTTAGAGAGTGCGATTGTGAGGGAATACCGATTAAAACCCAGATTTCAAATCACTTCTATAGCATTTTGTTGTTTTGAAGGAATCTTGATTTCAAATAACTTCCGTAAGGTAAGAAACCCTAGTTTGGAAGCGAATGAAATAGAAATTCTAGAAACATAGCGTAAACACAATGACACGTGGCAAGATGAAGGGATGGGTTAATGAGCGGGAAAATGAAGAATTCATGCTCTAGAAACATGCCAAGTGTCCACTATTTACTCTTTTATTAGAGAAAAAAAAAATTACTCTTTTATTAGAGAATAAAGATAAAGATAAAGATAAAGATTTAGTCTAAACACCATGAATTTTTACAGACAAAATTTTGTATAGATTCCTCCGAATTTATAGGCAAGAAGCTAGGTGACCGGATACCATACTAACAAGTACTAAAAGTAGGGGTGATAGACCGAAAAAACCGATAAACCGGACCTCACCGGACTGACCGGTCCCAGTCGGTCCGGTCTTCTGTCCTTTTTTTTATTTCGGATTTCGTTTAGTTCCGGTCTTGTTTTGTTTGATACAATGTATAAAACAACTAGAAAGACTGACAAAACCGTCGAACCGGACCTAGACCGGTCCGGACTGGAACTAGTCGGTCCGGTTTTCAGTCCTAGTTTTCTGTAGATTTCGGATTTCGATCCGGTCCAGTCTTTTTCGGTTCGATCCGGTTTTTGAACCGATCTCACATACCCCTAACCAAAAGTCTAAAACGATGATCATATGTGTAATAAAAAGTTTTACTTACCATATTTTACACTTGTACAACTAATAAGCATTTATAATAATACCAAGATTGACAACTTTAAAAATAGGGTTAACATTATTTAATCCTTAAAATTAATTTACATTTAATCTCTGTTTAACTTGTGAAGTTTTCTTTAAATGGTTTTACCCAAATATTTTGTTTACCTTATATGTTTACTCCTTTTAGCTACTCATGAGTAGGTAATTATGTCCAAACCCCCTTCCCTAAAATTTTGGTGGTAAATTAATTATCTGGATGTGAACACCATTGGTTGAAGATGTTAGGTACTTAGGTTTGTAAATCCTAAATTTATGTTTAATATATTATAGTGAAGTTTGTAATTACATATGATAATAGTCTAAGTTTAGAATATCAATAATAGTTTGTAAGTCCTAATTTAATAAGATTTCATTAACCAAAAACTATGTGTTTTCTTAGGTTATCTCTCACGTATTTATATATTCATCCTAAAATCATACATTATCATTATGAATTTGCTTCAATAAAGATTGATACTTGATATATACAATTGGCTCCTACAGAAAATGTTTTGTTGGCAGCTAAAGAAGCTAGGAATTATCGATATTTTCATATATTTCGTTGTAGAATTAAGTATAGAAATTGTGGAGAGAATAGTTCGATTAGCTATAATGGCAAAAGATATCTCTCGCTCAATTGTTGTGTTGATGATGTTATTTGTGTTTTGAGAAGCGGAATTCGGTACATGAAGAAGCTTCTTTAGTTTTATGTCTTATTAACACAAGAAGCTTAATTCTTAAAATAGCAAATCAAGCAAAACTTAAAGAGAATAAATGATTAATAAACAAAACTCTTGCAAACTATTAAAAATCTTTACGAGTTAAAAGCGAATGAAGTGTAAACTTTGAGAACTGAATTATTTCTCATTGAAAATTATTATAATCTTTTGATATATGTGGTAGAATATGTGATTAAGGAATGATGCATAAGTAATAATGAATTTATTAAATAACTTATAGTTTGATGATACCAAGATGTTTCTTATGACTATTGGTTTCAGTTTCACTATGACCAAATGTTAAATATTTGAAAGTAGAATTAAGATGTATATGTGTTTTATTATTAAAAAAAACAATAATAAATATGGAATTTAGCGATCATTAAATTAACATAAATGCATGCTTGCTATCATGGCATATAATATGTATAAATATGATCGATACGACTTGGGGTCAAATTTATTTCATGTTATAAGAAGAGCCTTATGAATCTTCACTTCCTCTTTCTATTTGCTTTGAGCATCTATGCTTTTTCAACAGGTTCATCTTTCTATTTATTTTTCTTATTTACATTTAATGATTATAGTTAATTTTTATTTTTTTTTTATTTTTCTGCATTCGAATCTTAATTTGTGAAAATATTGACATAATCCAGATACATTATGCATAACAAGAGCTAGAAGTTCTTCAATGGTCGACATGGCTGCCATGAACATAACTTTTCAAAAGAAGCATGTATGTGTTCTGCTTCGATCTTTTTTAATTTTTATTGAAAACACAGAGAGTTTGATCGAATTTGATTTGTCAGGCATAATAAAAATAATATATTTATCTATCAAACTAACTTAGAAATGTGTCTAGAAAGACAAAGAGATGTAACAAAATAAAGAATAACATATAAGAAGAAAGAATGAGCAAGATAAGTGTTAAAAATCAAATGACTATACTGATTGGATTAAGATTGTTTTAAGTTGAGGTTAACATGATCACTCATATTCTCTAACAATAATAATCGGTGGGTCATTGTTTAAAATGAATTGTAAGACACACTCCCTTAACTTTAGGTATGAACCTTTTGAAATAGAAATGAACCGTAAATTTTCGCATATATATATATATATATATATATATATATATATATATATATATATATATATATATATATATATATATATATATATATATATATATATATAAAATAGGAGATTATTCTTTCACGTAAAATATATCCTCCTTGAAATTAATGTACATATTAATGAAACATTTATTATTTCATATTAATGTACATATAAACCCTAAACAATTATTAGTTATGAATAAATCAATTCCATCCTTACAAAACTTACGTACCTCCCATAAAATAGTATGTCATTTTTTAATATCTATTAATTGTTTATTTCATATAATACTTGATTAAATGTCTATGTGATACACGGATTTGTTTAGAAGATAATACATATTAACATTAATAAAAAGATATTATATAATTATAAATCGCGAATGAAATGCATATATTAACAAATTATGACACACAATATCAACACTTAAACCATGGTGGAAACATCGACACAAGTCACAAGGGAGTATCATGATACAAATAGATGTGATATCATTGTATTTCTTGTAATAATAATTGATCATTATTGTTATAGTTAGGGGCTGTGAGGTTAATCGTTTATTGGTTTTAATTAAAAAAATTAAAACGATTATATAATATTTTAGAATGATAAAATACGAAATTGGTTAAATAAGATACTTTGAAATATTATAAAGGATAAATATGATATGGTAAATTAAGGTGGGTAAAATACGATATTTTGAGTTTTTAAACGGCATATATGAAATTATGTTTAAGAATTTTTATTTAAACTAAAGTCAAATTTGAATTCAATTTTGTTCAAGAAAAGTCAAAATTAATTTTCATTAAATGATTATTAGCATTTAATAATGGGAAAATGATCCGTAATGTTAACATCACATAACTTAGGTGATGTTACACTCACAAACCATTTAAGTGAGTAAATACTAAAATGACTAAACTACCCTTCATTAAAGTAGATTGTGTGTAACATCACCTAAGTTGCGTAATGTTAACATTACGGATGATTTCCCCTTTAATAATTAAAATCTTATTTTAAATTTAACGACTAAAACTATTTTCTTTAAGTTAGTCTTATTTATATTAGATATATGATAGGAATTTGTAATATCTACTTTTAAGAATACGACATGCGTATTTATTAATTAAAAAAGGTCAACTTTCTCTATCGCATTCCCACATACATGTACATTGTCAAACCCAACTTTCAGGCAGAATACATAAAAAAAATTTGAACGGCAAATGGGACACTTCCCCGCCTCTCCAGTGTAGGTTCAAATTGCTTGGTGATAGGTTTTCAACCACGCATCGTTATTTAGCTAACCAAGGTTAGAGCACCTAGTGGGATTTGATCTCCTGACCTCTTATGAGGAAGGGGGAACGCCTTACCAAATGGGTTACACCCGATAGGCCAGTCAGAATACATAAAATAGAAATAAGGTTTTTATTTTGTCCAATACTTTTTCTTTTAAGTTAGTCTTATATATATTAGATATATATGATTTATTTTTAGTTTTTTCACATCATAAAAGAACTTCTTTGCACATTTTAAATTAATTTGACGTGGTAGTTAGCGTGCCATCCAAAGTCCAAACCATGCTATATCAACAATTTATAAGCAGAATCAATTGAACTGACATCGATCGATTACTAAAGTCAATGATAAGTTATTAATTTGGTTCACATTTTACTCTGATTTACAAAATCATGGTTAAACTTTAGTAGTATACATTCTCAATTATTTATAGAATAATATAATATATCATTTTACTATTTTTTTCTACTCACCACAAAATGATAGTGTACGTAATTATCTACTAATCTACTTTCCTCACCTCGTCTATTGATTTTGACAGTTGTATTAATCTTATGAATACGTAGTAGTATAAGTAGGAGGAAATAGTATGAGGATATATCACATCTCTTCTTTATAATAAAGTAGAGGGTGAATCGGGACTTGGTACGACTCCTCATCGATGTTAGGAGCTTTCATACTGTGTGATTAAGATTTCTTTTTCTCTTTCTTGTTCTTTTTGTGTGCATAGTGAGCTAAATAATTAAGGAGTTTGTGTTTGAATACAATAATGATATTGAGTATGGACACAATGTCATAGGAAAAACTCGATATATCACGTTGTGATGGTGGTGTTGTGTGATTAAGCACCACTCTCTTATCATAACTCATAAGCTCGAGGTAAGAACATGCATGTTTATTGTAGGTGGTAATGAGTAATGGCATCGTCCAAATCACTATATCAAATCCGCAAGGACATATCACAGGCATACAATACAAAGGCATCAAAAACCTACTAGAAGTCAGGAATGCCGAATCTAACCGAGGGTAAATATATCATTTCCCTTACTCATTTGTTTATGTATTTGTGATGCATGGATTGACTTCACTATATAAATAACATGGATGGTTTGAGAATTCAATTCGCATATTAAAAAAATTAGATTAATTAATGGCACTAGTACAAAAAAGGCCTTTAATTAGGCCCGGTTATTTAGACATTCAGGCCCGGTTTTAGTGGGGGGCTTGAAAGGGGGGAGCTTGAAAGTCCGAGATTCAGACCCGGTTAAAAAACCGGGTCTGAAAGTCACTTTTAAGCCCTTTTTTATATAAAAAACCGGGTCTGTATGTTCTCTTACAAGGTCCAAATGTTTGCTTTTAAGCCCTGTTATTTGATTAATAAACCGGGCCTGAATCTTTATGTTTTAAAAAAAAAAAATTCTGTTTTTTTTTTTTTTTGTTTTCTGCAATCTTTGGCCAACAATAATCAACCCAAGTAACAACATGATAAAAAATTTATGTACCATAGATAGTAAATAATTAATGTTATCTCGAAATAATTCAAAGTTCAAATACTACAAGATTTTGGTGGTCTCAGCGGTGGGGATTATGGAAGTAGACGATGGTGATTTTGAAGGAGGCCGATACTGTCGTGAGTTTGGGGTCGGCTGAACCAAGTAATGGGCGGGGAAATGAAAATATTCAGAGTCACAGACCCGGGATTTTAAAAAAATAGCGCTTGTATTTTAGACCCGGTTTCTATGATAAAAATAGGGCTTGAATGTATTGAAAGACTTGGGTCTGCTTTGAAACTTAGGTTTTAGACCCTGTTTTTTTTATAAAAACCGGGTCAGAATGTTTTTTAATTTTCAGACCTGGTTTTTTGTTAAACAACCGGGTTCAAATACTTTAAAAACGCGCACCAGACCTTTCAAGCCCGGTTTTAAGTGTTTTTTCAGAAAACCGGATCTGAATGAGGAAACTTGAATGTCTTTTTTGTAGTAGTGTGGGTTTTTTGTTTGATTTAGGTACTGGGATGTTGAGTGGAGTAGTCATCATCCAGAAAGTAATGAAAATATAAGTGTCTCAATGGAAAGGTAACCTCTCTTTAATTATTTAATCTTTAAAAAATTATTGATTTGGTTAATTAGCATCAAATAGTATATGATGATTACAAAACAACAGGCTTACAGCATCAAGTTGTAAAGTTATAATGCATACAGAAGATCAACTGGAACTCTCATGTCTGAAAACATGGAATTTTTCCCTCCAACGAAAATCAGTCCCTCTTAATGTCGACAAAAGGTTTGATCTCATCACTACAATGCTACAATAACTTAGATTAACATGTATATATATGTATGGATACATGTATGTATGAACGTATGTATATATATGCGAGTGTGTGTGTCCATATATGATGATTAATGACTACAACATATTTGTAATCTCTTAGGTACATTTTGCTTCGAGGATCTTCAGGCTTTTATACTTACGCGATTTTTGATCACCTGAAAGAATGGCCAAATTTTAATCTAGAATACGTGAGACTTGCTTTCAAGCTCAGTAAAGACAAGTAATTATATTAATTTGACATTGTATATAGATCTTTATTAGATTGGCATGATCTTTTATTTGAATTAAGGGAATAATTTATCTTTGTTTTGCTTAGGTTTCATTATATGGCCATCTCTGATGATCGAAGAAGGAATATGCCTTTGCCTGATGACCGATTGCCTGGAAGGAGTGTACGGCTAGGCTACCGTGAGGCTGTTCTTCTTGTTAATCCTATTGAGCCTGAGTTCAAAGGCCAGGTAATAACTAAAACATGTAAAATATAGATCTGGTGCATTAGTGCAGATATGATCGCATCTTCTTTTGGTTTTGAAATAAAAATTTCTTGTCTGCCTTTTCAAAAAATGAGAAATACGTATATAAGAAGCTAAACTATATATACTCGGATTATATACATGTTAGGTTGATGACAAATATCAGTATGCTTGTGAATTCAAGGATCTTAGGGTCCATGGATGGATATGTATGGATCCTCCTGTGGGATTTTGGCAAATTACACCAAGTAATGAGTTTAGGGTAGGTGGTCCTATCAAACCAGAGTTAACTTCTCATGTTGGACCTACAACTCTTGTTGTAAGTCCTCCTAGCTAGTCTTCTTTGATTTCTTGGCATTTGTTACTTTGTAATATGCTAAATCGTCGTATATTTTAGATGTTTTCAAGTACTCATTATGCCGGAAATGAAACGATCATTAAATTTGGTGAAAATGAACCGTGGAAGAAAGTATTTGGCCCGATTTTTATATATCTCAATACTATTTTGGGCAAAGGCGAAGACCCTCATACGCTATGGGATGATGCAAAGAATCAGGTTTTTTATCCATTAACCCATAGAAAGGAACATAAAAATAGCATGTTTCTTCAACAAAATGTATCTAGATTTCTTTTTGTCGAATTTGTTTTCAGATGTTGAATGAAGTCAAACGTTGGCCATATGACTTTCTGTCTTCAAAGGACTTCCAACGTTCGAATCAACGAGGTGCTATCAATGGTAGATTACTTGTCCAAGATTGGTAAAATCCTTGATCCATTAGCTCAATCTACAATAATCCATTTGTAATTAGTTGTTATTTATTAATGTTTATTAAGTCGGGATGTAGGTTTATCAATAACAAGACTCGCATATCAGCCAGAGGTGCCTATGTCGGGTTAGCAGCACCTGGTGATGTTGGATCATGGCAAACAGAAGGCAAGGTGAATGTGAAAAAGCGAATCATCTACTCTTGGTTACTTTAGGGCATCTTTTCGATTCACACATAGATATTATTTGTTTCTCTTTTCATATGTTGTTAATGTTTGATCAATTAAATACTATGCTAACTCCTGTCTTTGTGAACTAGAAATACCAATTTTGGACCGAAGCGAATGAGGAAGGTTACTTTACCATAAAAAACATAGTTACCGGTGAATATAATCTATATGCGTGGGTACCGGGATTTATTGGTGATTATAAGAATTCCGAGATCATCAATATTACCTCAGGTTCTTCTTGTTCATACTTAGCCAACTTTTCTTTCCATCGAAAACCTTATAGTTAACAAAAAGAAAACTAAGAAATTGCAGGTGCGAACATCAAAATGGGCGACCTTGTATATGAGCCTCCAAGATACGGTCCGACTTTATGGGAAATCGGATATCCAGATCGCTTGGCGGCAGAATTTTACATCCCTGGTCCAAACCCAAAATATGATAATGATTTTCTTAGGGGTCCTTCTAATAGGTTTAGACAGTATGGATTATGGGATAGATATGCAGAGTTGTATCCTGAAAAAGATTTAGTATATAAGATTGGAGAGAGTGATTATAAAAAAGATTTCTTTTATGCCCATGTTACTAGGTATGTGAATGCTTCTAAAGTTCCTTCATATTGTTAATTTTCTTTTCTGTTTTCTAATTTGTATACATGTTAATTGGAAAATTACTCCTTTTGAAAAATTTCATAGGTACTTGGGCAAGGGTATCTGTAAGAAGACAACATGGACCATTAAGTTTAATCTTAACCGTGTCAGTAAGAATGAAACATATATGTTGAGATTAGCACTTGCTGCTGCGGAAATGGCCCATTTGAAGGTAATTAATCATAAACTTTTATGTATAAAAATAGAGAGATTGTTTCCCACTATACTTCACCTAAAAAGCATCTTGAACATCATGTCTAATTTTGCAATCTTTAGGCACATGTTAATAATCTAAACAAGGTTCCTTTACTTTCAACTCACCAAACCGGAGGAGACAATGCAGTTGCAAGGCACGGAATACATGGTTTGTATCGATTGTTGAGTTTGGAAATACCTCGCAACTATCTATCTCTTGGAGAGAATTCTATCTATTTGACACAGGCAAACAATTTAAGTTGTTTCAATCAAGTAATGTATGACTATATTCGTTTAGAAGCTCCTCCAACTTCCTTCTAACAAATCGCTTAATGTGGATCGTTAGGTCTTTGTCTCAACAACAATTATCTTGACTTTGTACCCTAGTAAAAATATGTCACTAAGTGTTTATAGTTGTTAACTACACTATAATGAAATTATTAATAAGATATGGTTGTTACCCGTAGTCCTTTTGCTTAAGGTGTCTCACAATCACTTTGATGAGGGTTTTAATATGGAATGAAGATGCAATGTGTGACACTATTAAAAAAACACAATCAACCCCCTTCTACCTTTTTTAGACGCAGTTTTAAAAGAACCAAAAAATCGTCCTAAAAAAGGTAGTCATGCATTTTAAAATCGTCCAAAAAACACGGGTCTATAAGTATGCAACTTCCGAGCACTTTTTTTAAACCGCATCAGTTCCTTTTATTAAGCCTCCCTCCTAATTTCTCCTTCCCTCCAAGAGTAAAACATCCCCCGCTTTCTTGCTAACACTAAAAGTATTTACCCCTTTCCCACCTATTTCCCTGCTCGAGAATAGCTCCCATTTATCTCCTTCTCCTTCCACTCAAATCCAAAAGACAATACAATTTAAAGATAAAATGCTCCTATATTCTATCCACAAGAAAGAAAATCCGGTAGGCAATCCAAGTGTGACGGGAACGACAATAGGATACAACAGGAAAGAGGGAGTGACAACGTTGGATTAAAAAATGGGGCTTGTAAGAAACCTCAAATCAAAATATGAGCTAGGTAAGGAGTAGACATTCGAGCAAAGGAGTAATGAAGAGAGCATTTTGTTCATACTTGTAGCGTTAAGTGTAAAAGGGATTGAAGTGAAAATCATTTCAAAGTATAATGTACCCTTGATGAACAACTAGCTCGGCGACAAATATTTCTTACTCAATAACGTATGGTATGGTGTTTACGTTCTATGGTGACATCGAACAATTTCCATTAGTAACATGCGCATTTTCTTTTTCCTTTTTACATTTCCTTTACTTCTCTTTTATCTATCACCTCTTTTAATAATTTTTTAAATAACTTTTGGAAAATAATAAAATAAATAGAATCACCACTTATAAAATAAGATGATGAAAGCATATCATGACCTTAGTAATTCTGTTGATGTGGATGCGTAATTGTGTCGATATAAGAGAGTGTATTGTTGGGTTTGTGTTTTTGAAAAACATGTAAGGATATTTAAGAGTATATTAGTTATTTTACATACTTCAGTTTTAAGAGTTTATAAGTAAAGTAAAAGAGCAAATGGCAAATATATTATTAATTAAACTTTTTATTTTAATTATATGAATCACTTATAAAAATCAAAAATTATTTAAAAATCCAGGTTACATGTATCAGATTTATGAGTTCTAGTCATACACATTTTCTAATACTTAAATTAAAATACTTGTTATATGATAGAATATTTAAAATTATATTTCTATGAAGATTTTTTATTTAATTTTCAAATTGTATATAATATTTTATAAATTAATATTATTTTGAATTGACTTGTAATTTTTTAACATTATTTATTATGGAAGGTTTAGTCATTTAAAATGAGATTAAGGAATCTAATCAACTCTATATAATGGTTTCTTTTTAGGTTTAAATGAAAGGTAAATCAGTAAATTCGAATTACTTAAAACTAAGAGATTAAGACTTTTAAGAGAGAGATGACTAAGTTGTTTGGTTTTTCAGAAATAAAATGTTTGGTGTTTGTTTTTGTCTATTTTCATGCTTGCTAGAGAAGATGTGGACTACATGTCTGCAATCTGCACCAAGAAGATTGTTAATTTTCTAAACTCTGGAAATTGTCTAAAAGAATACCGTGTTGAAATGTAAACTTCTTCTAATAAACATACAAGGAAACCCATACATTCTAGTACAATTAATGAAAATAGCTCAAATTTTAAGCATCCGGTTTTTGGTTTATGCCATTACTTAAAGACACTTGATAAGTATGTGTATGTTTGGGGGGGGGGGGGTGAGTGGTGTATGTGTGTATATTGTATATACATCAACACACACACGTGTATATATATATATGTATGTATGTATGCATGATTGTAGATATGTATGTATGTGTATATATATGTGTATATATATATATATATATATATATATATATATATATTACTATATATATATCATATATGTATGTATGTGTACATATAGGTGTGTGTATGTATGTATATGTATGTGTATATATGTATGTATGTATTTGCATAAGTTTAAAAAACTTAAACAATCATCATTAATAACAACAAAACCTAATCTCGTTAATGCATGTATGAAGATGTAAGATGTAAACAAATATAAAATTACATCTTTACTCATATATAGAAATACTATTTTCCAAAAGACCTCCGACAAGAATACACACACACTACATTATAGTACATTTAACATATTGTTTTCTACTTTACTTATTTTCTTATATTTCACTAAGAATCAACAAATAATAATGAAAAAGAGAATTTAATGAGCACGTCATGTTACTGATAGAAATTGTTTGTCACAACATTACGCGACACCAAGCTAAAATGTATATATATAACTAAAAAATAATAAAATAATTTTAATAATAAAATAACAGAAAGTAAAAATTAATAAGTAATACATAAATAACTATATATATGCAAACATATATAAAATATATTAATTATAATTTAATTTGTTTCGTTTTTTGATATTTCTTTCAGAAACTTAATTAAACTATGAGTAAAACAAATCAAAATGATCATTATAGGGAAATTTATTCAGAATGTCTCATATATATGTGTCAATGAAAATGAAGTGTTATTCATTTCAGAAATTATAATATGTACGCCACTAAATACATAATTAATAATACCACCTCTATTTTATTAAAGAAAAAAACAAGAATTGTCGTTGACTTCTGTCATAGTTTAAATAAATTGTTTAACTAAGTGTAATATATCCCCAAATTATCTTCATGAGATAACTCTACATATATAGAAAGGGGTCTTGTTCACTAAGGTTTCAAACACCCTAGTTTTAGTTAATATAATATATGAATCTCAAATGATATATCTTTATACTTTTTATATTAGGGTTGACGTAAAATTAACGCTACGCTATTTGAAACTATAACTAATTGGGAAACTTGATAATTGTCGGTTTTACTTATTGATTAGTTAAAAACAATGGATAAATAATATTTAGTTGGCTAAGAATTCAAATTGGATCCTATCTAGAAGCTTGGAATTTGAATTGCCTAATTCAAATAATATAATGATATGGTTGAAATTTGAATGGTGTTTAGATAAAATTTGAATTTGAAATTTTAAATTTTGGTGCTTATCATTGTTTACTAGAGTTGTATTATGATTAGGATTTATAATCGTGTCTATATATAAATATCATAGTTATGTTTCATTCAACCTATGCACCTTTGAGTGACATCTTGTAAACACTTCCAGTTAATATAAAGTCTCTGTTCCTGTCCGTTGACGTAGATCGTGACCCTGACAACCGAAACACGTTATATATTGGTGTTTGTTTATCTTGTTTTGTTAGCCACATCTTTTAATGGGTTCTTGTTAAGATTTTAAGTTCGATCCTTACAAGGTTGTGTTTTGACTCTTACATTTTATTCCTATTTCATCTTTTTACGCATTTAATATTTGACATGTGTAATATACTAATTCTTCTTTCTTGTAGCATCCTTTGATTTTAATACCTGTCTTAATCAAGTAAATTGGAGAATAAGTAGAAATAAAAAGTATAAGGATAAATCATAAAACTAAAGTTAAGACTTACCAAAATTCTAAATAATGTTTTTTTTACAACATAGGTCATTTAAATTTTTTATAGTTGAGCATAGAACATAGATACTTTAAAAACATATTTTATCATATATGATTTCATGAGTTTTTTTGTTTATAACTTAGTTATGGAATATTTATGTATAATATTATAAGTGAAATAATGAAATGGTTTGCATAAAGTCACTGATTTGGTCCCTTAACTTAAAAAAGTACTGGAATAGTCCCTATTGTAGCAAATAAGTCCCATAGACAATCCCTGAAACTAACTTCTGTTAAATACAACCGTTAGAGGATGGACATTTCGGTGTTTTTGCATTACATGAACCATATTTGTAATTAACCACAGGTAACATTTTAATAATCAACTCCTTTTCTTATAATATATACTTTTTAAATTTCTTTTGTTTTATTTTTTTTGTTATCTTTCTACTTTTTGTTTCCTTTATCTTTTTTGTTATTTGTTATTTCTTAATTTTTATAATTATTAGTTATATAAATATTACTAAACATCTTAGATTTTTTTTTTCTAATTCCAGTTAATATATATCTTCATGATTTGTCAAATATTCTTCTAAACTTTTTTTCATCTTCATAAAAATATCAAACCTTGATAAATATATTTCAGTTTTTAACTCTAATATATATTTTTAAATTATTTTGTTTTATTTTTTTTGTTACTTTTCTACTTTTTTTTCATTTATCTTTTTTGTTATTTCTTATGTTCTTAATTCTTATAATTATGGTCCCTGTAATGTAAAAGACCGAAATGCCCCTCCTCTAACGGTTGGATTTAACAGAAATTAGTTTCAGTGACTGTCTATGAGACTCATTTGCTACAGTACACGCTATCCTAGTACATTTTAAGTTAAAGGACCAAATCAATGACTTTGTGCAAAACCACATGGACCATTTCAGAATTAACTCTAAGATTATTAAACACAAGTGATTTTTTGTATAACTTACAGAAATATATAATACTAACTTCTAGTTTAAATCTTTTGTAACTGATTTGAGTGATTTATCGCATGTTAAATTCAACCAAATCCAGTTTAAAAATTTGTTGCTTTAAGATGTTGTAAATAGCATTAGATAAGTAGAGGTTGTATTTCGTATCTTAAATAATTGGTCTTAATATGATACTAGAGATTAAGGTATAATCTAAAAGTTTGTTAGCGTTGGAAGTAAAAAAACTACTTGATAAGCGAAAATATGCTAACTTGGTTTATGCCGACGCCGATCGAAATGGTGACCACGACAACTAGGATTGAGCAACAAATCACTTGGCCGAATCAATCTGAAATTCTAAACGTATTTACACACTTTTCGTCGGTTCCTAGTTCCTAAATTTCCCTTATTTTGGTTTTTTGGCAGCGGGTCCAGTTTTTAGCATGAATCAAAAGTTGAAAAAGCATTTATCTGAAAATCCAACCAATTAGTATATTACACTTTGATTCTCAATTATAACTTTTGTGCTTTTCGATTTCAGATCATCGACTTTGGTCCGATTCGTCCCTAACGGCAACACCGGCCACACCAAGGTGACACCGAGGCATTACGCATTCCCTAAGCCTTTATCATGAAGGGACAAAGTTAACACAAGTCCAATCAAGAGCTCTTAAATAGCATAAACATTTACTTATATTTCAACCATTAAAATTAACCGATTTGTTTTTGTTGATGTCGAACGTAGTGGTGACCATGACCACACCGACACCCCACATCGAGACGACTTCAAGACATTACACATGCTCGAAGCCCTAATTATCAAGGAACGAGATAAACAGAGTGCTAAATCAAAGTATTCTTAAACAACATAAATATACTTGAACCATAAGTAGAGGGGGAAGTTATGTAACTTTGATCATACGAGAAGACCCACCCTATGGACCGGAGTGCAAAAACCGCCTTCAATCTCACAAATCGAGTGTAGAAAAGAAGGAGAGGAGGACTGCCCCCTTCTGTATAAAAAGCTGCTCTCTTCACCAATTCGAGGGTTAACCCAAACACACACACCAACAAGAACCCTTTTTCTCTATACTCTTCTGGGGCGTCATTAGTATTCTCTCTTTCACATAAACCCCTCTTTTACTCTCTTTCTTGATTTCAAATTCACTTTGATGTTTATGAATCCCTTGTTCATCTCTACACCACCAGGTCTTTTTGTTTTTCTCTATGATTTCATCGACTATCTTCGATTTTCGGATTGTTTCACAAGAAATTGACGTTTTTTGTTTTGCTTTTGTAGTATAAAGGAGTGTAGAGAAGTAGAAGACGGAAGGTTGTGAAATCTTATGGCGGGTACCCTAAGATCGAGCTTGCCGTCGAGGTTACGGCAGCTTTTATCCGGTGAAGGACATATCGGTCCGAATGTTAAACTTGATTCTGAGACTGTAAGATCTTTTTGCCCTATTTCAGCAATTCTTTGCCTACGTGAAGTGTTTATACGCTGTTTTATTAGGGGTTTCGAGTTTCGGTGTTAGGTCTTGTCTATCGATGGAAGATATGGCTACATTTTGTTTGTTCTATTCGTTTTTAGGTTTTTATGTTAGTGATTGGCTGATTTTGATGTGTAATCAGGGTACTCTGTGATCTGAAAACCTGACTGAAAGGGTTTTTGTTGATACTTACAGTAATTGTATATGTTTGTCTACTCTTTGGAGTGTCACTGGATCTACTTCTTTCTAGGGTTTCTAGTTTTTGTTACCACATATGTTAAAAGCCGCAATATGACTTTTAGTCAATGTCTAGTAGTCACGAATGTGAAATATGTACACTTTTTCTTGCATATACTGTTGGTATTGGAATTGTTCAGTGAAGTTTTAGAATCCATATAGCAAATTTGAGTCTGATATACAAGCTTGATGTGTAGCTTCTTTTTTTGAAGGTGGAAATAGTAGCTATGTTGTCATAGATTATCAATTCATATGCATTTACCGGTGGTTTAAACATATATATGATGTGTAACAAAAACATCATTTAAAAGGTTTTTGCTGGTTTTCTTGTCGTATATGATCAATTAAAGAAATATATCATTAGCGCTACATTTTAGAATTGCTTTTGAATGTAGGACCAGTTGCTACCTTCCCAACTCATTTGCCCTTTAAAAAGGAAGTCTGGCTCTTTCTTTCTATAACTTTTCTTTTGATGCTACTGATTCGTAATATATCTGCAGTGAATGGAGTTTCAAAGGCTTATTGAGTTTGAATAGCATGATTATTAGGGTCTAAGTTGTATATAATTATATATGACCGTGTTTATGTACTCTTGGGGATACTCATTGGATCATGTGCATGAATTAGGCTTCTCACTTCTCTGACCTTTTCTACACCTTCTCATTCAATTTGATGATCTAAGGTTTAAATTGATTGTTCTATTGTACTTTATATAGTTTAATGTTTTTGTTGCACTTTTAATGTCTGCTCCTGTTCTTTTATTTGGTCTATTTTGTTGTTTCATTTGTCGTATACATACATCTTTGGAGTAAGCTGCTGAATACTTGACTCGTTTGCATCTTTACATGGACTAAAATGTTGTTTGAATAATAACTATTAAGCCCAGGCCGCGTTGCAACCCTATTGGGCTGGTTTGTAACTAGAACTTACCCATCACTTCTTACAAATTATATCCTGGGATATGTAATAATATTTATATAAAACAGGGCTTTACAGTGAGTTAGTTAGGACCAACTAAAGAAAAAGAGGAAATTGTTTGGTTTGCTTTCATTATATTTCTTTGTAGACAAGAGCTATTATGCATGTATCATCTCATGTTACATTCTTGAACTTACATTAATTTTTCTTTCAAGGGGTATCACTTAATGATTGACATAATATAGGGTATTGACTAACAAGAAAATTATCAGTTATCACCATATGATAAAGTTACTGATGTTTAGAGGCTTTTCATTTCGCTAGAGTAATTGCATCATTATTTGACATATGACTTGACAATAAACTTTCCAATTTCTTTTAGTGAATCAGTGTTGGATCCCGAAGAATTATTGATTGCTTATATTCATCTCTTGTTATTGCAGCCTCCAAAAGTGAAGGCATTCATTGACAAGGTGATTCAGTGTCCATTGCAAGACCTAGCAATCCCTCTTTCAGGTTTTCACTGGGAGTACAACAAGGTGATAGGATCATACTTTGTGCCAGACATCTTTTAAATTAGTTTAAGTTTACTGCTTGTAATTTGCTCAACTGTTATTGCATTGTTCTCAGGGAAATTTTCATCACTGGAGGCCATTGTTTTTGCATTTTGATACATACTTCAAGACATACTTGTCTAGTAGGAAGGATCTCCTTTTAACAGATACTCTAGAAGATGATACTCCTTTCCCTAAGCAGTCAGTTCTTCAGATTTTGCGTGTAATGCAAATAATCTTAGAGAATTGCCACAACAAAAGTTCCTTTGATGGTTTAGAGGTATGGTGAAATTGTATGATAACAAATTTTCAATATTTTTCTTGAATTTCTTTTTAGAGATGGCAGTTTCGATCCATTGACTTATGAATTAGTTGATTAAAATTTTGCTTGATCTTATACGAGTCAAATGGGTTGAATCAACAAATTTGGCTAAACAGTAGGAAGTCATTGAAAGTCTATATTAAATTCATACAGCCTTATAAATCATTCTATTCAAATGTTCCTATAATAATAATATTGTTTTTGCATTATAGTTAATGTAATAATTATTTGTATTTCTGTAACAAATGGACAAGTTGTTTTTTGGGTCAACCCAACCGACACTAAAAATGATACGTTTCAACCTGAACCTGTTTTAATGTTACTCAACTCACCCATTTTGGCCATCTCTATGTTTATACATTCTTCTCTGAAGTTTGATTTGTTTGTACAGCATTTCAAGCTCTTGCTTGCATCAACAGATCCTGAGATTCTCATTGCATCCTTGGAGACTCTTTCAGCATTAGTGAAAATAAATCCCTCAAAACTTCATGCAAACGGGAAGCTTGTTGGATGTGGTGTCATTAACAATTGTCTTTTGTCATTAGCACAAGGATGGGGAAGCAAAGAAGAAGGCTTGGGCTTGTATTCATGTGTTATGTTAAATGAAAGAACCCAGGATGAAGGTCTAAGCTTATTTCCATCAGATTTACAATCCGAAACTGACAATTCTCAAAACCGTGTTGGTTCTACCCTCTATTTTGAATTTCATGGTGCAAATTCCGCAATCACATCTACGAGCACGAGTGTTATTCACATTCCTGACCTTCATTTACGCAAGGAGGATGATTTGTCTTTAATGAAACTGTTGATTGATCAGTACAGTGTACCTCCTCAACATCGCTTCTCGTTGCTGACTAGAGTTCGATATGCTCATGCCTTCCGTTCTCCAAGAATATGCAGGCTCTACAGCAAGATTTGCCTACTTGCTTTTGTCGTTCTTGTTCAATCAAGTGATTCTCATGATGAACTTGTGTCTTTCTTTGCTAACGAACCAGAATATACAAACGAGTTAATCAGATTAGTGAAAGCCGAGGACACCATTCCCGGAGCAATTCGTACACTTGCAATGCATGCTCTTGGATCTCAACTAGCTGCATATTCATCATCTCATGACAGGGCACGGATTCTTAGTGGGTCAAGCATTAGTTTTGCTGGAGGAAATCGCATGATTCTACTTAACGTGCTTCAAAGGGCTATTTCGTCTTTAAATAACCCCAGTGATCCATCATCTATTGCATTTGTGGAAGCACTTCTTCAGTTCTATTTGCTTCATGTGATATCTACATCTAGTTCTGGGAGTGTAATACGGGGATCAGGAATGGTTCCGACTTTTTTACCTCTTTTAGAGGATTCGGATCCTTCACACATGCATCTTGTCTGTTTAGCTGTGAAGACTCTGCAAAAGCTGATGGATTACAGCAATTCAGCTGTCACTCTCTTTAAAGATTTGGGTGGGGTAGAACTTTTAACTAGCAGATTGCAGATAGAAGTAGTTAGGGTGATTGGTTCTGAGATAGGAGACGATAGTTCAATGAGCATTGGGGATTGCTCGAACTCAAACCCAAATGTTGATTGGCTTTATTCACAAAAGCGGTTAATTAGGGTCTTGTTGAAGGCACTTGGTTCTGCTACTTACGCTCCAGCAAATTCGACACGGGCTCAAGGGGCCCACGATGCTTCCTTACCCGCTACTCTCTCGATGATCTTTGAAAACGTGAGTAAATTTGGAGGGGATATATATTCAGCAGCTGTTACTGTGATGAGTGAAATGATTCATAAAGACCCCACTTGTTATGCTTCATTGGATGAATTGGGTCTTCCTGATGCTTTTCTGGAGTCGGTAAAAGCTGGAGTTCTTCCTTCTTCAAAAGCTCTTACTTGTGTTCCTAATGGTATTGGGGCTATTTGTCTTAACACAAAGGGGTTAGAAGCAGTCAGAGAAAATTCAGCTTTAAGGTTTCTGGTTGATATTTTCACTGACAAGAAATACGTGCTTCCAATGAATGATGGAATTGTGCCTTTGGCGAATGCTGTTGAGGAGCTTTTACGTCATGTATCTTCGCTAAGAGGTACTGGTGTAGACATGATTATTGAGATTGTTAATAAAATTGCTTCGATAGAGGATGGTAAGGGTAAATCGGCAAAAGTTAATGAGAGTAATATTATGGATATGGACACCGAAGATAAAGAAAATGTAGGTCCATGTCTCGTTGTTGCTACGGATTCAGGGTCAGAAGGAATTGGTGATGAGCAGTTTATCCAATTATGCATCTTTCATGTGATGGTTTTAGTTCACCGAACAATGGAGAATGCCGAAACTTGCCGGTTGTTCGTTGAGAAATCAGGGATCGAGGCTTTGTTGAAGCTTTTGTTGAGACCGAGTATAACCCAATCATCAGAAGGGATGTCGATTGCTTTGCATAGTACCATGGTTTTTAAGAGTTTTACTCAACATCACTCGGCTTCTTTAGCACGTGCTTTCTGTTCCGCTCTTCGGGATTATCTGAAGACAACTTTGAGTGGATTCAGTGTTCTTTCAGGGTCGTTTCTGCTGGACCCAAAAGCTACTCCAGATACGGGAATTTTTTCTTCACTTTTTCTTGTTGAATTCCTTTTATTTCTTGCTGCTTCGAAAGACAACAGATGGGTTACTGCATTGCTTCAAGAATTTGGGAATGATAGCAAGGATGTTTTGGAAGATATTGGTCGAACTCATCGGGAGATTTTATGGCAGATCGCTTTACTTGAAGATGCTAAGCTTAAAACCGAGGATGACAATGGTGGTTCTGGTACTGCTGACATGCCCCATCACTCCGAATCTATCACTTCGGAGTCCGAGGAGCAAAGATTTAATTCTTTTAGGCAGTTTCTCGATCCGTTATTGAGGAGAAGGATGTCGGGATGGAGTTTTGAATCCCAATTTTTTGACCTGATTACTCTATATCGCGATCTCACTCATACTTCTGGTCTTCCGCAGCATCTTGGAGGCGGCAGCCACCCGTTACCATCAGCCGGTACTTCAGATGCTGCTAGTGGTGGCGCTCCGCGGGAAGCTGACAAGCAAAGATCATATTATTCCTCTTGTTGTGATATGATGAGGTCACTCTCATTGCACATTACTCACTTGTTTCAAGAGCTAGGCAAAGCGATGTTGCTTCCTTCTAGAAGACGGGAAGATATGGTGACAGTTACCCCCGCATCAAAATCAGTGGCGTCTACGTTTGCCTCCATCACACTTGATCATATGAATTTCGAAGGTGGACATCTAAAGCCTTCTGGATCAGTAGCATCATGGTCCCCCAAGTGTCGGTATCTGGGTAAGGTTATAGATTTTATTGATGGAGTTCTACTTGAAAAGCCCGATACCTGCAACCCTGTCCTGTTGAATTGCTTGTATGGTCGTGGTGTGATTCATTCAGTTTTGACCACATTTGAAGCTACGAGCGAGCTGCAATTTACAGTTAACAGGACTCCCGCATCTCCGATGGAGACTGATGAAGGAGCTCCAAAGCAAGATTTGGAAGACACAGGAGTTCGTTCATGGATTGATGGTCCCTTAGCCAGTTATGGTAAACTTATGGATCATCTAGTGACGTCATCTTATATATTGTCACCATTCACAAAACATTTTCTTACACAACCCCTTGTAACGGGTGACATTGCGTTCCCGCGTGATGCCGAGGTTTTTGTGAAGGTTCTTCAGTCAATGATTTTGAAAGCC
Organism: Pulicaria dysenterica; assembly: GCA_947179395.2. Lineage (NCBI taxonomy): Eukaryota > Viridiplantae > Streptophyta > Magnoliopsida > Asterales > Asteraceae > Pulicaria > Pulicaria dysenterica. Next base: position 77,271,490 of record OX359292.1, on the reverse strand, counting down.
GTGCTCCCTGTATGGATTCACTCACAATTCACAGATTGTAGTAATGATTTTATTGCTAATGTAATATCGATTATTCGTCACGTTTTCTCTGGGGTTGAAGTGAGAAGTGTAAGCAATGCTGGATCACGTCCCGCTGGTCCTCCTCCAAATGAAACAACGATATCGACCATTGTAGAGATGGGGTTTTCAAGAGCTCGAGCAGAGGAGGCGTTGAGACAGGTAGGATCAAACAGTGTTGAGTTGGCAATGGAGTGGCTGTTCTCACATCCGGAGGAAGTTCAAGAAGACGATGAACTTGCTCGTGCACTTGCTATGTCTCTTGGTAATTCTGAAAATGAATCAAAGGATACCGTAGCAGCAACTGAAACTAGTCAACAGATTGAAGAGGAAACCGTGCAGCTACCACCTGTTGATGATTTGTTGTTGACATGTAAAAAGCTTCTAGAAACCAAAGATTCTGTTGCTTTTCCGCTTCGTGATCTTTTATCGATGATATGCTCTCAAGATGATGGGCGATACAGGTCAAACGTTATATCATTTATTCTAGAGCAAGTGAAGCTGTGCAGTGGTAGTGTTAATTCTGATGGTGGAAAGAATAACATGATATCCTCTCTCTTTCTTGTCCTTGCTTTGATTCTTAATGAGGATAAGGATGCACGAGAAGTTGCTTCCAAGAGTGGTCTGGTCACAGTTGCTGCCGATCTATTATCTGACTGGAACTCTCGTCATTCACATGAGAACGAGACACTGCTCGTTCCCAAATGGGTGACAGCAGCTTTTCTTGCTGTTGATAGGCTGTCCCAGGTTGATGAAAAGTTGAATGCTGATATCAGTTCAGAGTTGTTGAAGAAAGATGATATTGGTAACCAGAATTCTCTAGTGATAGATGATGAGAAGCAAATTAAGTCGCAACCAAATTCGGGTTTGAAACATATTGATGTAGAGGAACAGAAGAGGTTTGTTGAGATATCGTGTAGCTATTTAACAAAACAGCTTCCTGCTGACGCTATTCATGCTGTTCTACAGCTATGTGCTACACTTACAAGAACTCATTCCGTTGCTGTTAGTTTTCTTGACGCTGGTGGTTTGCCTTTACTGCTATCTTTGCCTACAGGTAGCTTATTTGTCGGCTTTGATAACGTTGCAGCTACTATCATTCGCCATATTCTTGAAGATCCCCAAACTCTTCAACAAGCAATGGAAACTGAAATTAAACATAGTGTTGTGACAGCTGCGAATCGACAGTCTAATGGAAGGCTCACACCTCGTAACTTTCTTTTGAATTTGACATCTGTCATTTCACGGGATCCCGTCATTTTTATGCGTGCTGCTCGGGCTGTGTGCCAAATTGAGATGATTGGGGAACGACCATATGTTGTCTTGCTAAAAGATCGTGAGAAAGATAAGTCCAAAGAAAAAGAGAGGGAAAAAGATAAACCACAGACTACAAGTGATGGTGGGAATATCAAACTTCATGAGACGAATACCAAGAATGCAAAAGCTCACCGGAAACCGCCTCAAAGTTTTACTACTGTAGTTGAGCTGCTTTTGGAGTCTGTAATTACTTTCGTACCCCCTTCAGAAGATAAAACAGTGGCGGGAGAGAGCTCTTCGGTAGCAGATATGGAAATTGATGTTAACTTGAGTAAGGGCAAGGGGAAAGCTGTGGCCTCGGGATCTGAAGAGAGTGAAGACAGCGTTCAAGAATCTTCTGCATCTTTGGCTAAAGTTGTATTTATTTTGAAGCTTTTAAAGGAGATTCTTTTAATGTATGGTCCATCTGTTCATGTTCTGCTACGGAAAGATGCCGAGCTCAGCAACAGTCATGGTGGTGGAATATTTCATCACATTCTCTGTAAATTTCTTCCTCATTTGAGAAGTTCTAAACGAGAAAAAAAGGATGCAGACTGGAGGCATAAACTAGCAGGTAGGGCTAGCCAGTTCTTGGTAGCTTCTTGTGTGCGTTCTACAGAGGCTAGAAAGAGAATATTGATGGAAATCAATAATGCGTTCAGCGACTTTGTTGAAAACTGTAAAGTTCATCGGCCTCCTGGAAACGATATCCAAGCTTTTGTTGATCTGCTAGGTGATGTACTTGCTGCTCGCTCGCCTACCGGTTCTTCGATTTCAGGAGAAGCTTCGGTTACATTTATAGATGTTGGTCTGGTGAGATCGCTTACACGGACTTTACAAATGTTAGATTTGGATCACACCGATTCCCTGAAGGTTGTACCCGGGCTTGTAAAGGTTTTGGAGCTCGTTACTAAAGAACATGTTCATGCTGCCGAGGCTAACACAGCCAAAGATAATTCAAGAAAACCTCCTGATCATGGTCCACATGAAGGAACTGAGAACGCTGCTGGTGATATATCTCGGTCAACGGAAACTGCATCTACACCTAATGCAAATACTGCAACTACAGAAGTTATCGACTCATTTAGCAATGCTGTCCAGACATACGGTGGATCCGAGGCAGTTACTGATGATATGGAGCATGATCAAGATATCGATGGAGGTTTTGCTCCAGCGAGTGAAGATAATTACATGCACGAGACTTCTGAGGAGGCAAGGGGTCATGAAAACGGTTTGGGTTCTGTGGGAATAAGATACGAAATCCAACCAGATATTCGTGAGAGCCTCGACGAAGACGACGAGGATATGTCCGGGGATGAAGGAGATGAAGTTGATGATGATGATGATGGAGATGATGACGACGATGATGATGGACATAATGATTTGGAAGAAGAGGATGAAGTTCATCACTTGCCACATCCCGATACCGATCAGGATGATCACGAGATTGAAGATGAGTTTGATGAGGACATGATTGAGGAAGAAGATGAAGACGAGGATGATGATGATGGGGGAGTTATATTAAGATTGGGTGAGGGAATGAATGGGATAAATGTGTTGGATCATATCGAAGTATTTGGTCGAGATCATAGCTTTTCAAATGATACCCTCCATGTGATGCCTGTTGAAGTATTTGGTTCTAGACGTCAAGGTCGTACTACGTCTATCTATAATCTTTTAGGGAGATCAGGTGACGGTTCTGTTCCATCTCAGCATCCACTTCTAATGGAGCCTTCTTCCACACGTGCAGTTTCTTCTCGACAAATAGGTCAACGATCCCTTCCTTTCTTTAGTTAATTTTCTGATAACTTAGCTTTTATTATCTGTTACATTGTGCTAGTCATACTCACATATCCGTCCCCTAGAGGCAGCAAAATGTTCAGATTGGGTAATATGTTAAAACAGGTCATGTTCATATGCATAGTTTTTGGTTCAGGGCTACGGTTGAAGTGGCACTCTGTCTAGAAATATTTTTTTAATGATCAGTGTGTCAAATATGATTAAAAAATTTATGCTATATCAATAGTAGTCTGAATTTTTTAATACAATGACTTACGAGGCTTCCTGACCTGTTTCATTTTTAGCTGTTTTTATATGTTCTTGTTTGATCTAATACACACACAGATATGTATACATATGTACATGCTTGCATGAATAAATGAGTCGGACATTTACTAGTACACCCATATCTGTCATTATTAACTTGTTTGTTATTTTGTTCTCTTAGATAATGCCCATGATGGACACCTTGAAAGAACATCTTCGTCTAGATTGGATTCAATTTTCCGGTCTTTAAGGAATGGTCGTCATGGACAACATGGAAACCGTCTTAGCATGTGGAGTGACGACCAGCAAAGTGGCGGATCCAGTGCATCTAGCATTCCATTAGGCCTTGAAGATTTGTTGGTTTCTCATCTGAGGCGCCCTACTCCAGAAAAGGGCTCAGCTGACCAAGACAAAACAGTCGAGGGTCAAACGAAAAACGAGTCTGGTCAGTCTCAAGAATTGGCTGGAATGGTACCTGAAACCACCGTTGGTAACGACACTAATGGTGATCAAGTTGGCTCTCATGATTCTGGAAGCATACCAATAGCAAATGAATCTCAAGGGGGACAAGATGCAGATGCTGTTGTCAGTCAATCTCAATCTGTTGATATGCAGTTTGACCAAAATGATGGTGTTCCCCGCGATGCTGAAGCTGTGAGCCAAGAAAGTAGTGGAAGTGGGGCTACATTGGGAGAAAGTCTTAGAAGTCTAGATGTTGAAATTGGAAGTGCTGATGGTCATGATGACGGGCAAGGTCCAAGGAGAATAAATGTACCGCTCAATACGTCGTCAGTAGCCATGAGAGATGCTTCACTTCATAGTGTAACAGAGGTTTCTGAAAACCCAAGTCAAGAAACAGAGCAAAGTGATCCTTCACAGGATGCACAACATGATGATGTTGCTGCTGCTGGTTCAGGTTCTGGATCCGGTTCTGGTTCTGCACCAATTGACCCTGCATTTCTGGATGCACTTCCTGAGGAGTTACGGGCTGAGGTTCTTTCAGGTCGACAGGGTCCAGTGTCAGCTCAGCCTTCGACTGCCGAACCCCAAAATGATGGTGACATAGACCCTGAATTTCTTGCAGCACTTCCCCCGGACATTCGAGCAGAAGTTTTAGCACAACAGCAGGCACAAGGGGTTCACCGCTCACAAGAATTGGAAGGACAACCCGTGGAGATGGATACCGTATCAATAATCGCTACGTTCCCATCAGAACTAAGGGAGGAGGTATGCATGTTTTCTTTTTCTTATCATAATTCTATCCTTTTTGACAATTTTTCATATTTTTGAATTTTGTATATTTTTCAGGTTCTCTTAACATCATCTGATGCAGTTCTTGCTAATCTTACGCCTGCTCTTGTTGCGGAGGCAAACATGTTGCGGGAGAGGTTTGCTCGTCGTTATAATCGGACACTATTTGGTATGTTCCCTAGAAGCAGGCGAGGCGAATCATCTAGAAGGGGTGAAGGAGTTGGTTCAAGCATAGATAGAGCTACTGGTGGAATCATTACTCGTAGGTCGACTGGAAGTAAGCCTGTCGAAACTGATGGAGCTCCTTTAGTTGACACACAAGATCTCAAAGCCATGATTCGGTTGCTTCGTGTAGTTCAGGTATTAGTTTCTTGGTAGTCATCCAAACTGATTTTTGCTTTGTTGTCTTACATATTGCTCTCGCATTTCCTATGTGTTGTTTTGTATTTGCACAGCCACTATATAAACCACAGCTCCAGAGGCTGCTGTTGAATTTATGTGCACATGTCGAAACCCGTTCTTCGGTGGTAAAAATTTTGATGGACCTATTGATGCTCGATATAAGAAAGCCTGGCTGCAATACTCTGAACACTTCTGAGCCATCATATAGACTTTATGCATGCCAAAGTCATGTGATGTATTCTCGACCTCAATGCTTTGATGGTAAGTAAGGATCTTCTTAAAGTACGTCAAGGCATTTTTCTGTTTGAATTTAGAGTTGATAAATTTCTGTATTTCAGGTGTCCCACCATTGGTGTCTCGGCGGGTTTTAGAAACTTTGACATATCTGGCCAGAAATCATACGTTTGTTGCAAAACTATTGCTTCAGTTCAAATTCCCTCCATTGGTGCCTGAGAATCTTGATCTGTCTCGTGGAAAATCCGTCATGGTGGTTCAAGAAAATGAAACAGAAAAGCATCAAGAAGATTTCTTAGCCATAACGATGTTGTTGAGCCTGTTGAACCAACCGCTATATCTAAGAAGTATTGCCCATCTTGAACAGGTAATTTTTTTGGAAATCTCGTACATATGTAAAAATATTCAATATGCCAACATTGATCACTGTTTTATCTGTGTTTCAGTTGCTGAACTTGTTAGATGTCATCATTGATAACGCTGAAAGCAAGGAAGCTCCCGTTGACCGTGGGGTATCTGTTAATGAAGAAGAATCATCTGGTCAAATGGATGCTAATGCTACTGGCTCTGCCTCTGGCTCGGGCTCGAATACCAAATCATCAAAAGCCGATAATGCCTCTAAGTCCTCGTCTTCTGGTGCAATTACAGAATACGACTCTCACACTATTCTGCTCAACTTACCACAAGCAGAACTGCGACTTCTCTGCTCACTGCTTGCACGTGAATGGTATGGATTATTTGTTTGAGTTAGTATTATAAATATGTATCCACTTATATATTGTGTGTATGTATGTATATATTTTGACATTTTGGCTAGTATTGACATTTTGTTTTTTAGTTTGTCGGACAATGCATATGCTCTTGTGGCGGAAGTCTTGAAGAAGCTGGTGACGTGGGCGCCACGTCACTGCCATTTGTTCATAACAGAGCTAGCTGGTGCAATGAAGAACCTTACAACGTCAGCTATGGATGAATTACACCGATTTGGTGAAATCGATAAATCACTAGTAACCACCACTGCTTCAGATGGAGCAGCAATCTTAAGAGTGATACAAGCACTGAGCTCTCTTGTTTCTTCACTTAATAAAAATCACGAGAAAGATGATTCACTTAACGATCAAGCTGCTACACTTTCTCTCGTCGGTGAAATAAATTTGGCTTTAGAACCCTTGTGGACTGAATTAAGCATGTGTATAAGCAAAATCGAGAGCTTTTCCGACGCGTCACCTGATGTATCAATGATGTCATCATCATCATCTATGCCTCCACTTCCAGCTGGCACCCAGAACATCTTGCCGTATATCGAATCTTTCTTTGTCATGTGTGAGAAATTGCACCCCGGGAGTTCACAAGATTTTGGTGCTAATATTGATGAGGCCACCAGTTATGGAAAAGTTGACGAAAAGCATGTAGTATTTGTCAAGTTTTCAGAGAAGCATAGGAAACTTTTAAACGCTTTCATTCGGCAAAACCCCGGATTGCTTGAGAAGTCATTCTCTCTTATGCTAAAAGTCCCACGTTTTATTGATTTTGACAATAAGCGGTCTCATTTTAGATCTAAAATTAAACATCAACATGATCATCATCATAGTCCTTTGAGGATATCTGTAAGACGAGCATACATACTTGAAGACTCGTATAATCAGTTGAGGATGAGGTCAACTCAAGATTTGAAGGGAAGGTTGACCGTCCACTTTCAAGGGGAAGAAGGTATTGATGCAGGTGGACTTACAAGAGAATGGTACCAGCTTTTATCAAGGGTTATTTTTGACAAAGGAGCTCTGCTGTTTACAACTGTTGGCAACGATGCAACATTTCAGCCAAACCCTAATTCTGTTTATCAGACCGAACACCTCTCCTACTTCAAATTTGTCGGAAGAGTTGTAAGTGCTCTTACTTTTTTGCTTTTGTAGAATAATAATATGTAACTTTTAAATAAAGTGATTTAGTAGATAGCTTTATCATTTATGCATGAAATAGAATGCACATGGGAGAGTATTGACCTGTTATGAACTAGAAACTCAAAATGAATTGATCATATGTTTTTTTTTCCTTATTCCCTCTTTCTGTAGCTTACGATTCTACCATTTTCTAGGTTGGGAAAGCTCTATTTGATGGTCAGTTGCTTGATGTTCATTTCACAAGATCGTTCTACAAACATATTCTTGGTGCGAAAGTGACTTATCATGATATTGAAGCAATTGATCCTGGTTACTTTAAGAACTTGAAGTGGATGCTTGAGGTGTGTGTTCAAAGTCATATATGAATAACTTCTGGTCAAATTTCTATTTTTTTTTCAATAATGAATGGTGCTAACTGTTTCTTTTGCAGAATGATATCAGTGATATTCTAGATTTGACATTTAGTATCGATGCTGATGAGGAGAAGATGATATTGTGTGAAAGATCAGAGGTAAAGCTCATGTGATTTGAGATATACATTGTAGTATTCGTGATGAGATCAATATTGGTCATTTTCATTATTTTTACTATGGTAATTATGTTTTTGACAAATCCAGGTAACCGACTATGAACTGATCCCTGGTGGAAGAAATATTCGAGTGACTGAAGAAAACAAGCATAAATATGTAGATTTAATTGCTGAGCATCGGCTAACCACTGCTATACGCCCTCAAATTAATGCTTTTTTGGAAGGTTTCAATGAATTGATTTCTAAGGATTTGATAAGCATCTTTCATGATAAGGAACTAGAACTGTTGATAAGCGGGCTTCCAGATATAGACTGTGAGTTTCGTCTATATTATCGAATTATCATTTGTTATTATGTTTTTCTCCTAAAATAATTTGCTTGTTTCTCTTCTTCTCAGTGGATGACATGAAGGCGAATACAGAGTATTCTGGTTATAGTGCCGCATCTCCTATTATCCAGTGGTTTTGGGAGGTTGTTCAAGGCTTCAGCAAAGAAGACAAGGCTCGTTTGTTGCAATTTGTAACTGGTACCTCAAAGGTATCTTGTCATATGCTTGATTGTTTTCTTTAATTTCTAAACATTATAATGTTTATCAACTTTTCTTGCAGGTGCCATTGGAAGGATTTAGTGCGTTGCAAGGCATCTCGGGATCTCAAAAGTTTCAGATTCACAAAGCGTACGGGAGGCCCGACCATTTGCCTTCAGCTCACACATGGTAATGTTTCTGTTTGACTGTAAAGTTTGTCAAGGAAAACTTGGCTAGAAATATCGTTAATTTGATTTGTTGGATGAATGCAGTTTCAATCAGTTGGATCTACCAGAATATCCTTCAAAGGAACATTTGGAGGAGAGACTGCTGCTTGCAATTCATGAAGCCAATGAAGGTTTTGGTTTTGGTTAAAAGAGGCATGAAGATAATTAATGTAGATAAATTTTATCATGTCGAAAGCAAAAATCATGATCCATTGTATCAAACAAAGATTCAGGTAGAGAGAAGATACATGTGTTGATATACTGTACAGTTTTGGGTTCTGTTTTCAGTTTGTCGAAGTTGAAGTTTTTCATTTAGTTTCTTTATTTGGCGGTTTTGTTTGTTACCACTTCTCTTAGAAGTTGGTTATGCAAACTTCCCTTGCAACTGTACATTGGAACAGTTTATCGACTGTGCTTACTTCTTATTGCATATTAGCAATATAGCAGATGTACTTGGGTCATTTCGTTTTCCATGGTAATTTTTATCTAAATCATTTGCATGATTCATCATTTTTGGTTGGTTTTTATTACTCACTCCATAATCCATATGCCCTTTTAACATTGTCAAATGGAATAGGCAATTCCTGAGTTGCCATACCATTTAATCTAATTTATGGTAGATAAATATTATGATGTTGATAGTAGGTCTAATATACACCATTTAATCTAATATACATCATTTTCAGAATATATTCCAGTTTCAGATTCACTTGCTTTTTAATGCTGAAGCTGGAATATATTCTTGCTTTATCAATGCTTAAGGAAAGGCTAATTGTAAAATTTGGCCAGAGTTAGGCATTTGAGCTGAAAATGACAGGTTATCTTGGTGGTTACTTAGAACTTCAAGTGTTCTATCGTAATTTAACCATCCTTCATATCGGAGAAGATGTATCAGTTGGGATGAACAAAGATAAATTTGGAAAAACTACAAAACCATCGTAAACCCCCAACAGTCACGGCATTTGAAATGCTGAGTTTTGCATACAAGTGTTTATTAGAGTTTGATTGTCTGAAAAGAGAACTACTTTCCTAACATATTATGCTAATGATGTATTAACGGAGCTAACAAAACCATTCATAGAAAGGAAACTGATATAGGTTTTCTTTGGATAATTCCCATTAATTGTTGTTGCGAAAGATTTACATCATCACTAGCGAAGAATAAGCCCACTTTTTGATAGGCAGTAAGACTTGCGTGATCGATTGGATACGAACAATTTGTAGTTGAGGAGATTTAATAGTTCATCAATCTGAATAACATCGAAAAAAGAGTTGCTTTGACGGTGGCAGGAATAATAAGCTTTATTATGTTTTAGGATACTTATCCCTAAGGTAGTAGTCTAATTTTTAGGGACATGGAATCTATAGTAGAGGTTGAAGGATCAAACTCTAGTATATGTCATTTAACTTTAGGTTATATGATTTACCTTATTTATATTGACTGTGAGACCTCCTAGTGGAGGATTTCTAAGTTTAACGATCCAAGTTTAGGATCATGTTATGTTCCGAAACTTTCGGATCTTTCCAAAAAGAAAATTCTAGAAAACTCTGGAATTTTCCATGAAGAGGACTCGAAGATCAAGAAGGCAAGAAAAATGATTTCCTTGTGAAGCTCTTGTAAAACATTTAAAAAGAAAAAGAAAGCATTATTGTCACAAACTATCTTGTGTCCCCTTTAAAAAAAATTGAATCATTCCAAAGAACTAGTGAAAGACCGAACATAGTCAAGACTAAATACCACACGTCGAACTTGTAGAGACAAGTCCAGACATAGGAGTGAGTTGCCTTTATATTTTTCTTGAATGAATGCAATAAGATGAATTATACTTGCTTGTAGAGGTGCACATCTTCGGATTTTAATCCGATCCGGATCGGATTTTTTCGGTTTTTTTGGGACCGGATTTTCGGATTGTAACCGGATTTTCTCGGACAGAGGTGTAACCGGTTTCGTACGGATTAAAACCGGATTTTCGCGGACAAAAGTGTAACCGGTTTAAGCGGTTTCAGATCGGATTAAAACCGGATCGGATCGGATTAAACCGGTTAAATCCGCTCCGGTTTGAAAAAAATCTGGCTTTATAAAAAATTTGTGTATATAATTACAAATTAATACATGTACGTTTTAAATAAAACTTAATTTAAAGACTAAGTTACAGGTAAAATCTTACACTTTAGATTAGATTGTTTTTAATCAATGTTTAATTGATTTTAATCTTAGATTTATACATTTAATACTATGTTGGTAAACTATAGTGTAATTCTTAAATTTTATATTTAAAGGGTTTAATGCTAAACTTTTTATAACGACCCTAAAGTTATATTTATTTTAATTTTAGATTTATACATGTAATACTATGTTGGTAAACTATAGTGTAATTCTTAAATTTTATATCTTAAGGGTTTAATGCTAAACTTTTTATAACGACCCTAAAGTTATATTTATTTTAATTTTAGATTTATACATGTAATACTATGTTGGTAAACTATAGTTTAATTCTTAAATTTTATATTCTAAGGGTTTAATGCTAAACTTTTTATAACGACCCTAATGTTATATTTAATGAATGCTCTAACCCATAAAGTTTGATTAAACAATGTTTATTTCCCAAAACCAAATTTTGTCTACTTATATAACCTTGGCCAATTTCTCCAATGTAACTTTGGCCACCTTACCAAAGGGCTTGTAGTCCAGCGGTATTTGTAAGGTGGTGTCCCCTTTCAAGAGGTTGTGGGCTCAAGTCCCGGCGTGCACAGTAAAGTAGATTTAGGAGTAGGTTTAGAGGGTGTAGGTGTTTGCCTTAAAAAAAAAAAAAAAAAACTTTGGCCACCTTAAAAAATCTCACCACCAACCCCGTAACACCCAAACCACCACCAATCCATCTCCATCTAAGAGCAAAACTCACTCCATACAAACCAAACCATCATAAAAACTAACATATCTATCGTCGTGTTGAATCGTTGAATGAACAGATACACAACGATCGACGAAGCTGCAAATGAATATTAGTGAATGACTAGAAATATGATAATGGTATAAATTTTATAGAAAAACACAATAAACAAAAGTGTTAAGAAAAAACGAATATAGATTTTGATATTGATGAGACAAAATTTGCTGACATGGTGGTGTCTTGGGAAAAATTCACATCAATTCACTCTTATGCATCTTGTTTTAGAAAGACAAAAAGGCAGGCAACATTTTTACAAGAAAACAATGTTTCAACTATCTGGACCACACTCTTGTATTGACATCTCTTTCCTTCACCCTTTGAGCTTGATCGTTGTTAATCTTGTTTCTCGAAACCGCAAAAGGTTTCGCGGATCTCGTCACTCGTGCAAACACTTTTGAAGGGTTAATCTGTGGCGCCTTTACATCAACTAAAGAAGCCGAAACCGAAGAAGAAGAAACAAAAGTGTTTTCCACTCCCTCAACTTTGTTATGTTTACGCCTCAACTCACGAAGTGACTCTGTGCCTCTAACAAGAATGGACCCTTGGGTATTTAACCGATTGCTGGACCTCAAAATAGTTCGGCTATTAGTCATGACTTCCAGTGGAGAGTGTGCTGACCATGTTTTTCGTTCGCTTGACTTCTCAGATGAAAATAAATGTGTTTGTGCTGAAATCTCTGATTTCTTTGCAGGCAACTCTTCTTGCTCTTTTAGCTGCACATGAACATTAATGTCCATTACCACATAATTTTGGGCAGGTGTTACTACTATTTGAGCATAATAACAAAACGGGCAGCCATGCCTAAGTTTTCAGCATACGTATCTCAACTCATGCAAAGTATGTATAGGGAGAGGGGGAGAGATAAGCATTGCTTGCCACAGAAAACAAGGGGCTGAAAAAGTAGTTTTAAGATTTGAACCTTATGCTTCAACATCTTAGAGTTTTCATTGTCATCTTGCCTTTGTAGCCTACTCTCAAGCTCCTTGATCTGCATCAGAAAACCAACACGTAAAGCATAAACACCGGTAGAATCTTCATAAAACACTTGCGATAAATGATCGTTTGCATGTGGGTATGTATGTATAGGAATCTTTTCTCACTACCTTTTCTTCAGAAATTGATAACTTGTGCTCAAACATTTGTGTTCTCTCTTTCAATTTGTACTCAACCTCCATGACCTGTTTTAGCAGAAAAGCAATCAAATCTCTTAACATAGACCGTATAACAAACTTCACCCAGGAATGAAAGATTCCAATTTAAAATAGTACCTTTTTCTGAAGAGATGAGCATATGCCTTGTTTTTCCTTAACTTCATCAGAAAGTTGTGAAGTTTGCTTCTCCAGTTGTTTGCATAATTGCTCCTTTAACTCAAGTTGGCCGGCAAGATCATCAACTTGACTTTTGTGCATCTGATCCTTGGATTTGACTTTGACTTCTAAGCTCTGGATATTATCTTCCAATATTTGTAATGCCTCGTCTTTGCTTCTCAGTTCTTGCTTTGCTTTATCAAGCTAGAAATAATCCAAAAATGATTTAAAATTAAAGAATATAATTTGAAGGAAGCAATTGCTAAGTCGGCTAACATAATCACATGACTGAATTTATCAAGCATACCGAAGACTTCAACTTTTGAAGCTCACTAGAGTCTATTTGTTTCTTGGCGGGGCCCAGCTCGACACCTCGAACGCGAGTCGCAAAGTTTAAAGAACTTAGGGTCTCACTCATATCGTGGTCCGATGGGCTAATTTGCACATACATAAGAGTCTTGGATTCACCACCAAGAGAATCTTGAAGCAAATGTGTTAGCTTGGAATTCCTGCAATATTCATTCAAATGTACATATAGTTTTGAAAGTTTATAGTGTGGGTAACTGTTTTTGCCATCTTTTTATACGTCTAATATTAACATACGAGAATTATTAACCTGTATGGTATATGACTGCTTTTTGAAGCCAAAGCAGATATAACATCCCCAAGTGCTGAAAGAGATCTATTAATGTTTTGAGCTTCCTTGAGGCGGTCTCCTTGAACATCGGTTTTTGCCAGCCTCTCACTTCCTGCTAAATCAACAAGCCAAAGCTTGCTCTTGGTGCACTCACCATTCATCAGATTCTTTGCTTTTACCGTTATGCAAATCATGCTGCAAGGAAATATCGAATAGTACAATACAATATATTTATACCATATTCATTCATTATCCAATTGCCATGTTTTATGTTCCATTTGAAAATGAAAATGTTAAGACTGACCAATGAGATCTGCTACTATGTTCGTTGACATTGTTTGAACCTACAGCCCTAGCATTGCTTCCAGCCTGGAGAGCATTCCAGACCTCATCAATATTTTCAGCCTTAGCTTCCACAATCCCAGGCACATGATGACTGCCTTCACTAGCTTGCTTGACTTCCAATCTACAACATGGAATAAATTAAAAATCATAGTACAAGATAATAATATGTGATGTTAGTTTCTATACATACAAAACAACACACAATATACTGCTCAATTCAGTAAAGTGTAAATTGTGTAAAAAAAATTTAATACAAAATAATATTTTAAGCAAATGAAAAGTATTATGCAAATGAGTATTTCTTGACGAAATCTAGTCAATATAAAAAGTGACACATAATGAACGTATATAAAGAAAACATGAAGAGGGAACAAAGAGTGACATTCTTTAACTCGAGGCTTTTTGAGTGTATCGTATGTATTTTAAGTTTTTCATAACTTGCTATTTAAGTTCTAAAACATGAACATCATAACTTAACACCATGCATGTATTTTAATTTTTTCTATGAGCAACACAATATCTTGAAATAATTGGTGAATCCAATAGGAGTTTTTTCCAAAAGAAGGAAACATTGCACTTCTCAAGACAACCCAACATAGAAATAAACTTTTAGGAGGGAGTAAGAAGTAATGACTAATAAGCATCTGAATTGCCATCTTTTGCACAAAATAATATTATTTGTTAATACTTAATCGATGAGAAAGCTATGTAAAAGTAGTTACCTGGCTAAAAGGTTTGAATAAATGAAGTATAACTTACTTCTTTGAAGTCCTTGAGGTAGCAAGCAAATCCCTGATTTGCTCGTTGTAAACTTCCAGCACACTGATTGAAATGCTAAAGCTGAAAATATCTTTTCTTTCCTCAATTGTATCAAATAATGCCTCCAATGTTCTATAATTGACTCCACGATTCGTCTTTGTACCCTCCATTGTAAAAGTCTTTCCTGTCCCTGTTTGCCCGTAAGCAAATATACAAACATTGTATCCATCCAACACTGAGATCACCATAGGCGAGGCATCTGCAAACACATCAACTAAAACAACATACAAAATTCCTATTAAGCATCATGACATTGCAATTATTTGCACTGAGTTCATGTATTTTTCTTTTGGAGCAAAGCCACTGAGTTCATATTTTTAACTCTGACATGCTATACTTTTTGAGAAGATTAAAAGAAAAGTAAAGATGAAAAAGGGGTCCTTATGTGGCAATTTCAACCCGTTTACTTATGAATGGGCCGATTGGGTACGTCTTATTTTTTATGGGTAGGAAAAGGTAGCTTAAAAGAAGAAGGGTCAAACAGGTTGAAAATCACCCGAAGTGTAACCTACATCACAAATTAATAGATTGTATATAACAAGGGATATGTAGTCTATATGAAAATTTGACTAGTTGTGCATTACCTTGGCCATCATTTGGTGTGTAAATACGATCAAATCTATATAACTTTCTTGTTGAACCACCAGCAGCAACTATTCCAAGATCTCCATCCTTGCTAGCGCTAAAGTCTACAACCATGGCATGCCCAGATAAAACTTCATGTTGATCTAGTGGTCGACACCTGCAGAACACTCTGATGTTTCCTGCACAACATGATCAACCTTCAGCTACTATTTGTCAATTATCTAAGATAACCAATGACAAAAATAAGACCTACCAATACTGTGAACCAAAATCAGTCTTAATAATAAAAAAGTAGTAAATTGTGGTGTTCATTTGGAATGGAGGGAACATAAAAAGTTAGATAAGAAAGAAGGAACATGCCTTTGGTTTCTAGTACTTGGTTGTGAAGTTTTTTCCTCTTCACCAGTTCCTCATTGTACTTGTGTTTAAGATCTTCAAACTGAGCAACTACGATATAAATTCACCGAATAAGATAAATTTATATACAAATTGAAGCAGTTGAATTCTCCTGTCAAATCACCTTGTCCTAGAATAGCAGAAATCAGATTATCCATATCTGGAATCAAATTGGCACATTCATGTGCGTCACGTGAGAGCTTGGTTTGTTCGTGCTTCATGATCTACATATAAATTACTCATAATGAATATCCAAAACTCTCGTAATTCAGAATATGCAAAAATGAGTCTAGATAAGCATACCAGACCTTAATGTTATTTCCTAGTTCATTAATGGTTGTAACCCAATAATTCTTCTCACGATCATGCATACTTATAGCATCTTTCAACTTCGTTTCTTGTAGATGCATAGCTTGAACTACACCCAGATTATAAAGTATTATATCAAAATGTTTGTAAACCCGTTTATCTTATTCTTTAAATTAGAGATGAGATAAATTTTGAGCTTTACCTAGACAGTGATTTTCAAAGGACTTTTTGTCAAGTTCCATATTAACTTTTTCAAGCTGCTTATTTGAAGATGATAGTGACATCCATGCCTCATAACATTCATTTGTCTTTGTTTGGCAGCGAGTCATAAGCTCATCTATCTTCTTCTCATACTTTGATACGTAGAGTGTTCTAAGATTGTTAAACTGCAACGTACCAGGTACTTTTGGTGCTTCCTTGATGCATATCCCACTGATAATCGGTGTTCCATGAGTGCCTTTAAACTTGATTACTAACACTCCATCTAGGCCCACAGTGACTCTAATATCCATCAATTTTAATGGTCTATTAGCACCAACATACGAATAGACATCAAGCTCCGACACAACCTGCCAATTTTCCACCAAAAAACTTTGAAAAAACACAAATGATAAATACTGAAATAATGAAAATATGAATGGAATACTCCTGCTTGTGGGAGGTAGTCAATAGTCATATCTCCAAAATGAATTGTTTTCGAAAGGTAAGTTCTCCTGAATGATGCTTAACTTATATCCCTAACCATATTTGAATACACTACTAAATTATCTGCCATGTTCAACTAAGAGAATGGCACATTTACCATATTTGATGCCTAACGAACTTGATTTAAGGAAAAAAGAAAATAATGTATATTGTCAGAAGACAAATCAACAATGTTGTGGCAATGTTGGTGGTAAAAGTGGTTTTTACCTGCTCATCTTGCACAAATACATCAAATACTCTCATTCCTTCAGGACCATTTGTATTTATGATTTCAGCGAAATGAAGGTCGATCATATAATCACCACAAGAGAAGTCGTCAAAGTGGTAACTAAAGTTCCCAAACCGTGCAGACTGATACAAAGATGACAAATTACCACAGTCATGTATGGTTTCATTGGTTCTCAAAATATCCCCTCCTTCAAAAGCTTGATCACACATGATATATGTACTGGAATCTCCATCATTCTTTATCTCTTCACCACCAGCATTTACAAACTTCAGTACTTTATCTGATTCACATTATAGAAGTGACTGAGATGCATGATTTATATGTATTTTAATAAGCATCACATATGAACAGTAATAACACACACAACTTTTCAAGACATTTCCACCAATTAACCACAAGAATATCACCAAAAATTCATATTGAACTACTTGACATAGGATAAAATGACAGCAGTAAGTAACTAAGCTGTTAAACGTTGTTTGCTATGAGACAGCTAAAGTTATTATAACTAACATAAAGCTTAAAAAATCCTGAAAATAAAACCTCTTGCGAAATTTGAAGTTAACAGGAAGTTTATGCTCCCAAGTTAGCATCTCTTCTTTGACAAAGATCGAATAAAGAATATAAAAAAGTTCGAATTCATATACAGTCAAACATACAGTTCTCCAAAATATCATCTATAAACTGTAAAGTGGAACTTATTTTGGGGATTGAGAGAGTATATTATATCTTGGTTGATAGTAATAGTGTGTGAAACTGACAGTAAGTTTGTCATATATGGCATCAACCCCAACTACCAAAAAGGCATGAACTCATGATTCAAGAGCTTATAAATCTTCCACAAAGAAATATATAAACCAATTCAGGTTGAGAGAGAAAAATGTCGCATTAGATGAAAGAAGCATAAGAAAACCTGAGGACGTATATTCCGCAACGCCCGTTGGAGCAATTTTCGAACCTAAAACGCACAAAACTGAATCATCACTAACTTCTTGTTTAGAATTACCACAACACTTGTTAGAAGAAGATGAAAAAGAATATTGATTCGCCATTAGCAATGCTTGTTACTCTCCTTCTTTCATGGAAGCTGAAAATCCGAACTAGGGCAGTTTGTCGATTGATTGATGCAGTTCTATATCAGGTATTGGTAATGTGAAGGAACAGAATAATCTTGAAATGAGAGTGATTGGTGGCATAAGATTTTAAATTTCAAAAAACCCAACGAACCGTACTACTATACCTTCCTTTTTCTTTTCTTTGATCAAGTCATTTGAGTCATTTCTTGTCTTCTTGTCTTTCCTAAGGCTGGCAATTTATGGGTTGATCCGAAACCCGACCCGAACCCGAACCCGAACTTGATACGAAAAAAGTGACACGAACCCGAAACGGGTCAAAACCGGGTTGACACGAAATCGACACGAAAATAAATGGGTCGGGTTAGGGTCAACTCGATAACCCGAAAATGACTCATATAACCCGTTTATGGGTAAAACTTTAACATTATAAAACTTTCTTTAATAGTTAAAAATTAAATTTTAAAAAGAACATTGTAAATTCAAACAAGAGTGTGATATCCTATGGCAATAAAACCCGTCAAACAAATTACAAAACCCTTAAATGTTAAAAACATAAAATAAACAACAGAATATTTACAGTTAAAACAATAGTATATCATTGTTGTATTTGTTATTTTAACGATTTGATTTTGATACTATAATATTTGATTACTTGATAAGTGGTAATGAATTTTTAAAATTATTCGGTTGTTTAATGAAATTATTTATTGATATTTGTTAGAATAGTAGTACGTCATATTTCTTATTATATTCATTTATATAAGTTGAATAAAAAAGTAAAATCAAAATTCAAATCAAAGGAAACAAATACCAAATTTGAAGTTTGAATATAATCAAAACAAACATTAAATATTAAAGTTAGATTATACAGAGAAATTATTTTTAAATTTTTTATCGAAAGTTGGAAAACAAATATGGAATTTGAAAATTTGATAAAGAAAATCTTAGTCGAAACGGAAAACCGTATTCGAAAAGCGTACTGGAAAATCGGAAAAAATTTGCCCATCACATTTGGCATAAATGGGTCGACCCGAAGGTCAACACGAACCCGACATGAAAAAAACTGACACGACTCGAATTTGACACGAAAATAAATGGGTCAAAATCAGGTCGACACGAAACTGACCCGAACCCGATTGACCCGAACCCAATAACACGAACCCGACCCGAATTGACAGCCTTTTGGATTGTTAAAATATAATAATTAGATATTGAATAATTTTATAACTCGAATAATTTAAAACTTTTCACAAAACTGACATGATGTACAATATTATTTTAATCTTAACTAGCTAAACGACCCGTGTATCAACACGGGCTGATATAAGTCAATTTAAAATTTATATAGTTTTAAAGAGTATTAAGACGTATAGTAAAAATAATTACAAAACATAGATATGAATATAAAATCTCGTAAAAAATGAATAATCATTACAGAATTCTGAAATTCATACATAATATTATCATTAGATTTTCTTTAAAACTTCTGTATAAATAACATTCATAGTTTTATTAGTAGGGTTTTCTTAATTATCGCAAATTAAAACTTTTAACCTCTCTTTACTCTTCATTCAAGAAACTGTCACATATAATTGTCCATGAGTGAAAACGTGTCTTTTTAGTACTTCTTATAAATACTCTTTTTAAGAAATATAAAGTTACATTACACGTCTAGAAGTTTTAGTATAATATTAATGTGTTTCTCGTGATGGAGCTTTATCCCGATATTGTAAAACCATAACTATAATATTATTGTTGATATTGTTTATAAACGACCCGTGTATCAACACGGGGATGATATAAGACAATTTTAAATTTATATAGTTTTAAAAATATTAACACGTTAAAAAATTAGAAAACATATATATGAATATAAAATCTCGTAAGAAATGATAAACATTACAGAAATTTGATATACATAAGATTATCATAATACTTTCTGTAGATACTCTTTATAAACAACATTCATGGTTTTATTAGTAATTTAACGCACACACAAACTAAGCTATTTAATTTGAAATGGGCTAATGGCATATCTAACTTGGGTATTTTCCATACTTCTATAATTGTTGTCCCAATTCACGATTTTTTTTAATCTACTGAATGTTGTTTTTTCCTTTTTTGATATCATAAGATATCGAAGATATTTTTTACAGTTGATTTGTGAACTCACTACCTCGCGTTTACTAAATGAATTGCACACAAAATCAACGAATTTTACTAAGGCAGAGTAGGAAATTAGAGATAAAAAGGAACAAATTATGAATCTTCAAACTCATATATAATTTTCGTTTCTTAATCTAGCTTTTAGGTAATTCAATCACAGAATTTTCATGAATCAGACAAATGAGATGTGTTAGAATAGTGGAATTAAAATGGAGCTTACGAAAGGATCTACTAATTTTTCTTTCTTTCCTGTTTAGTAACATAATTAAGCATTGAAAATTTTATTTTAAAACTTAGGGCATATTATTAAAGATCACCTATTTATATCATCATCTATTTTTTTTTTAAATTAAAAAAATATTTTCCCACCATTACAACATACAATTTTTAAATAATTTCTTTATCCTTTAAACTTAACAAATTTACTTAATAATAGGAACAATTAAAAGGGATGAATTTTGTTATAGTTCAAATGGTTGAATTTTCAATTAAATTCATATTCAAATGGTTGTTATATCATCCATGTATATCTCATCGTCTACTTCCTTTTCCTTTTTGTTTATATTTTCAAACTTAATCTATCAATTATTATTTCATTTAAATCACATTTAAAAAAAATTTAAATCTAATTCTAAAAGTAACTTCCTTACCTAACAAAGTGGAGTAATTTTAAACCAATTAAATACACGTCAATTAGAAATATGTATTCAATTCAAATTTAAATATATATATATTATTATGTTATCCACGATTAATTCAAATATATATTGTTATCTTATCCAAGATTAACAAACACATGAAGTTTGTTATATAAAATTTCTCTTAAGAGATTTGATGGAATGTGACGTAATAACTAATACATTTTTTATTTTCTTTAATTTTTTTTAATCAAGGGCTATGATTGGTGAAGATTTTTTAGGGAAAGAGTTGATGATGTAAGTAACCCTTTTTTTTTAATAGTTTTATTTTTAATAGTTGATTATATATATGATTCTTTAATTTTTTATATTGATTGATGCACCTTTGTTTGTTTTAAATGTTATCTATTTTTATATAAATTTATCATAAATAAAACAAAACTTAAAAAAAATTATTACTTTTTATCGAAAGACCAAGGAATCAGTTATTATATCGACTATTATACGTAGATAGAATAAATATAAAAAAAATATAAATTGTTTTATGAATAACCTACCCACTACTATTAATGGATAACAAACAATTAAAAATATACTACTTTAAAAAAAGTGTCATATTACAATAAAATTTATACCAAAACGTAGATAAAAATGAGACGGTCGCAAATATATAATTATTATTTCTCTAAACAAATTATATAATAATTTATTAAACATATTTTATAAACAACCTATAATTAATTATATTAATATACGATTTTTATAAAACCCCCTCACATTTTCATAAAAACCTTTAACATATTTTATAAAACCCCCTTAGAATTTTCACAATGCCCCCCTTCCAAGACTTAAGGATTTTTGGCATTTTTGACATCATCATCTCGATTTTTTTAAATTTTTTTTTAAAATCAAGAGTTGTGATTGGTGGAGATTTTTTTGGAAGAGAGAGAAACCCTTTTCTTTTAATATATATTAAAGATATTGATTTATAATATTAAAAAATGTGATTATTTAACAAGACATCGTGTGAAAGAAAGAGTATTAGGGGAAAATATTGGGTGTTTAATGATTTAAAATGTACTTTAAGGTGAAATGATTCAGCAGTGTTCTTTTGATTCATTCAGCACACTAGCGGCAATCAAATACACTGAATGTTGAACGATTCAGCATTCAACGCTAACAAACAGCCCCTTAGTTTAAAAACCAAACGAACCGTACTACTATACCTTCTTTTTCTTTTCTTTGATAACTCATTTCTTGTGAACTTGTCTTTCTTTTATTTGCATTGTTAAAATAAAATAATTAAAGACTGAATAAATTCCTAACCATGAATTTTTAAAAATTTTGTACAAAACTGATATGATATAAAATATTATTTTAATTTTAATATTGATTTATAATATTAGAAAATATGATCATTTAACAAGACATCGTGTAAAACAAAGAGTTTTAGGGTAATATATTTGGTGTTTAATGATTCAAACCGTACTTTAAAATGGAATAAGTCGGTAGTGTGTTTATGTTTCATTCAGCTCATACGCGGCAATCAAATGCACTGAATATTGAACGATTCAGCATTCAGCGCTAAATGATTTCATTCAGCAGTAAACAAACAACATTCTTAGTTGTGTGCAAAACATAATGAAACACTTGACATCCTTTTATAGTGAATATTGAAACCGAAATAATTAATTTTGTAATTAACACATAATTAAATGAATTAATTCATTTATTATCTTCAATGTGTTTCAGTTACAAAAATTAAAACCGATATTAGCAAATTGAAGTTGCCTGAACTATACAAATATTTTTCAAATATTCTTATTTTTATACTCCGTTTTGAACAAATTATATAATGTTTCGAAGCTCTCATAACGGAAAATATAAATTAACTAAGGATTTAACATAAACAATACATTTGTATGTTTTTAAATATGTCCAAAATTAGCAAAAATACCTAATTCTAACATAAAAACATATCTATGTAGATCGAGCCAACCTCAACAATCTTTAAACAATACTCATATTTTTGGACTCAACCCTAAAAGGGGTGGCACATGTCAAGTATCAGACCCGAATCCGATGATCTATCTACAATCAGGATGTAGATAAGAGACCGATCTTGTAGTTAAAATTTAGAGATCTTATCATATGTCTTTAACATAGTTATCCAAACTACCATTTAATTGATATAGAAACAAAAGAATGAAGTCACTTTCAGTATTAAAATAAATAGAGGAGGTTCAATCATTATATTTTTTAAATCATTTTCTTTCGTTTGGATATTTAGAAGGAGAATGAATATTAAAGTCACTTGGATCCAGAGGTTTAGTAAACCTAAACCCGCTTGTTAGCGAAGGGGTAAATAGTATCTTAGAGGATTGTAGGTAAGTGTATGTATGAAAAACTCTTTCTATCCTTTAGAAAAGTTTTTTAATAAAATTTGAAAACTAAAGGGTGAAATACGGTTTAATCATCAAAGTTTTGGTTGATTTTCGGTTTAATCATCAAAGTTTTTTTTATAATGGTATAACACCAAAGTTTAGTTTACGTGCTACTTTAACCATCTTACCTACAATAACAAGTTAAATATAACCAAACACCTCCTAATCTCTCAACCTCTTTTCTATCCTTGATTCCAAACACCCCATAGCCATTATCTTTCTCTCTCTCCCTCACTTTCTCTGTCAACCTTCAACCCTCCCACTAGACCTAACCCTCCAGCGCCGCTAGATCTACCACAGCCACCGCTACCGCCACCTCCGATGCCGCCACCATAACCTCTGCCACCCTCCTTCTTCGCCTTTCTCTCTCCCCGTCACTCTCCCTCTCTCCCTCTCTCTCTCTCCCCGTCATCTCCCTTTCAAGATCCACCATACCACCGACATCGATAGGGATGGCAATAAAAACCGAACCCAACGGGAAAAACCGAAAACCGAGTTAAACGGGGCGGTTTCGGGGACGCTAAACGGGGACGGGGAAAAACCGAATAATTTTAACGGGGACGGGGAAGGTAATACCCGGCCCGATTAACCGATTAGAGGCCCGATTAAGAGCTACATATAATATACTATATATAATTTATATTTGTAATTTATATATTTATTAGTAAAATGTAAAATATAAATAACTAAGTTTAAAACCCTAGTTCTATTTCCCCCCTTCAGCCGTAGACTTCTTCACTCGTTCCTTCCTCCCACGTACGACTCAAACCCTAACCCCTTAGCCCTCGTCCGTCCCCTCGACGCTCGACGGAAAATCCAACTCAGGGACTAGCGACCTGCTGCGAGGACTGAGGAGCAGCGACCGGCGACCAGCTACCACCGGCGAGGAGCAGGGACTAGCGACCACCGGAAAGCCCTTCACTAGTCAGCGACCAGCCGACTACCAGCGAGAAGCAGCGACTAGCGACCAGCGAAGCCTACTCCGGTTAGTCTCTTGATTTTGTTATCAACTGAAACATTTAGGTTATATCTCAATGTGGTTTATATCTCAGTTTATGTGGTTTATATCTCAACTGAAACATTGAAATTGATTTGTTGTTGAGTTGTTATCTACTACATTTAGGTTAGTCTCTTGATTTTGTTATCAACTGAAACATTGAAATTGATCTAATGAACTTATCTGTAGTTTAGTGGTTTATATCTCAGTTTATGTGGTTTATATCTCAACTGAAATATTGAAATTGATCTGTTATTGAGTTGTTATCTAAGTAACTAAGTTGCAATGTGTTGAGACTTGAGATGAAACTAATTTTGTTGACTTGAGTTATGACTTTATGATTTAACTAGTTAGATTTGAGTTTTTTAGTTAGATTTGAGTTTTTTAATAGTTAGATTTTGTTGTAATGGTTAGATTCTTGTATTGTTATATACTTAGATTTGTTATATTTGTTAGATTTCTTATTACTTTTTAATCTGGTTACACTTTTTGATAGCAATAATGGAAGGTCAACAATCCACAAATGGAAATTCCAATCCACGGGCACAAGCACAAGCACAATCACAAGGCGATAACAATAATTGCATGAATCAATCATCTCCGATGCAAGAAAACTAAGTCCCGTCCATGACACCAACCGAAGAAGAACAAACAGAAAACGATGAAATCGATGTTACTAATACTAGAAAGCGAAAACTTACGTATGTTGTGTGGAATCACTTTAAGAAGATGCGTGTTAAGGGTGTGCAAAAGACCGAATGTAATTATTGCAATAAACAGTTAGGAGGAAATAGTATAAACTGGACACGACACTTGCATGATCATTTCAAGAGTTGTCCAAGACGAACTTGTAGAGATATACGCCAACAAGTGATAGGGATGGCGGAAAAGAATAAGGATGGACAAGCAAGTATGTCTTGTTTAGATTTTGATCTTGAGAAATCAAGAAAAGTGTAACATCCTGAAAATGGGCCTAGTAGTACCTAGTTGTAATTCTTGCTCAAGGGGTTGTACCTTGACTTTGATTAAGTATTGTAGTGACTAAATGATATTTTGTTAATTAAAGTGATACATGAGGGGTTATATGAATGATAGGGTTAATAAGTAAAAGTGATAAAATGTTAAACAGTTTCATGTAATGATTCCGTAGATATCCCCGTTAGTTGAAACAGGATGGCGTGTGTCAAATTGTAAGTTCAAAAGGGGAACAAAATACCCCGTGTTTAAAAGTAAACACCCCAGGGTCGGTTATAGCTTCTCCCTTATCCCTTCATTTCTTACAAACACAGTAACATACATTCATACATACGTGAACACATATACACACATACACTTTGGAGTTTTGAAGAATAAATCAAGAAAACAAGTGGTTTCAAGCAATTTCAGTAGCAAAATCGAGTTGTAGTTGTTGTTCTTCCATTGATTTGTAAGTGATTTCATTAAGAACCCTAGTTTTGAGGTTATGAATAAGAAACACCAATTGGATGGTGTTTGATGTGTGTTTATGGTTTGTAATTGTGTCAAATGTGTTTCTAAGCTCCAAATGATGTATAGTAAAGTGTATGAACAATTAGAATCGAGTTTTGATCGATTAAAGTGGTTAAAACATGATTTTTAGAAGATGTCGCGAAACAGGGTGTTTTTCAGGATTATTGAAATTAAGCCTTCTGTGGCCGTAGGAAAAGGTTTCTGCGGCCGTAGGAGGGTATTTTATGTGGTTTACCACCTACGGGTGAAGGAATGAAGCCTACGAGCGTGGGTACATAACCTACGGCCTTAGGAACCCAAAGAACTACCTCTGCGGGCGTAGGGGGTGATCCCTACGGCCGTAGAAGGGTTGTTTAGTCTTCTGCGGCCGTAGGCCATATCTTCTGCAGCCGTAGGACCCTGTCCGGTGTTGTTAGAATTGTGACGCGTATTTTAAACGAAGGATGTTGAGTGTTAAGCGATAACCCAGTATTGTGTGACATGTTAGGCGTTCTTGAAGAGCCGGAAGACGCGGATCGTTGTGTTAGCTTATTGTGAGCTTAAGGTGAGTACCGGTTTCCCATGAGTCTCAGTAAGTAGTGCTAACTGTTGTATGCTTTGATGTAATATTTGTGTTCACCTGTGTACGAACCTAAGGTATGTGGTAACGAGATATGTCATGCTATAGTGTTAATGGTAAACAGTGTTATGTTGTCAAAGAACCACTGAATGTAACATGAATAATGTGTATACCATGTGTTAAGTGACAGTTGCATATTCTGTTCATCCAGTATGAGCAGAAGCTGATGTGATATGATATGATGCATGCATGCAATTGGATCCTGATTGGATCAACTATGTGTTTGTGTTTATGTCCGGACACTCGGGGGGCTGGATATCAGTTCCCAACTCGGTTGAGGTCAGCTATGGTATATTCGGCTGGATCCCTTGAGGGCCTAGATGGCTGGTTATTCGGGATCAACGGTGGCTCGGTGGTGCACGCCGGGTCGTAGGTTCTGCAGGACCGCCGTTCCTTGACAAACAGAAGGGTCTTGGTTTAGTGATCAAGATCCGAATTGAGCCCGAGGGCTCCGCAACGTGCTCGGTGGGCTGCTATTCGCTTCCCCCACCAGTATGGATTGGTGTTGCTGATTCCCCAGTTGGAGCCTTTGAGCGGGACTTGCAACCCTGCGATATATGACTCCTACGGACATGTTGGCACACCGCGATGTGATAGAATAGCCTTGTGTGCTTTTCCTGGGTTATGATAGCTTGCTTATTGATACTTATGTGTAATCTGTACTCACTAGCTAGTGTAGCCAACCGGTTCATGATTTATCCTTTTTACAGGTAAAGTCTAGGTAGCCTGGTGAGGCGGGTCCTTATTGGTATTTGTAGTTACTTTCCGGGAACACTACCTTGTTATATTTTATATCTTGTGATCCGAGGGTCGGTTAGTAGTCGGTAATACCGGTTCGTTTGGGTCTTGGCTATGTTGTTTTATTTATGTGTTTTATTAAATTCAGTCTATTGGGGAAGATTCAAAGCAAGATTGTTGTTACAACGGATATGTGGACATCAAGTAATCAGAAAAAAGGTTTCATGGCAATCACAGCGCACTTTGTTGATGATAATTGGGAAATGCAAAGCCGAATAATGAGGTACCTCGTACTTAAATTTTCTAGGTAGTAAATATAGTTATGTACTAAATTGATTCTCATTACTTATTTACTAGGTTTATTTACGTGCCTTGTCCTCATACTGCTGAAGTTCTTGCTGATGTGTTGTATGAATCTCTATGCGATTGGAACATTGATAGGAAAATATCAACAGTAACGGTTGATAATTGTAGCACAAATGATCTAATGATTCGTTTATTGTTAGACAAGTTGTGTTTGAACTCTTTGATTTTAGGGGGAGAGATATTTCACATGAGATGTTGTGCACACATCTTGAACTTAATAGTTCAAGATGGTTTATCTGTTATCAGGGATGGAATTGAGAAAGTGAGAGATAGTGTTTTTTTCTGGACTGCAACACCAAAAAGAATAGAAAAATTTGAAGAAGCGGCTCGTCATTTAGGAATTGATTGCACAAAAAAGTTGTCTCTTGATTGTAAAACGCATTGGAACTCGACATATTTGATGTTAAGTGTTGCTATAGTGTACAAGGATGTTTTTAAACGTTTAAAGCAACGAGAAACACAATATAAGAGTTTGCCTAGAGAGAGAGATTGGGAGTTGGCTTCAAGTATTTGTGGAAAGTTGCAGCTATTCTATAAGGTAACTTTGATGTTTTCGGGTACCAAGTATCCTACGGCTAATATCTTTTTCGAATCTGTATGTGAGATAAGATTTTCTTTGAGTGAGTGGAAAACAATAAAAACAATGGCCGAGAGGATGCTTGTTAAGTTTGATAAATATTGGTCTGATATACATGGAGTAATGGGAGTTGCAGCAGTTTTAGATCCAAGATTCAAATTGAAGATAATGGAGTATGCTTTCCCAAAGCTTTCTGGTTTTCAAAAGTCTGATGGTGAAATAATAAATTAAAAGAGCTTGTGTATCGTTTGTACCAAGAGTATGCAGCTTGTGCTAGTGGAAGTTCACGGAATCGCCATGGAGTTGATACAACTCACGACACTACTGCCGGGATTGGTTTTTTTAAGGATTATTATACATTCGTTGAAGAGGATAATCATACGGGTATCGTTGTATCGATTTTTTTATTTATCTTTGCATTATTTTATATATCTTGTGACTGTATTAGTTTTTTTGTAGGTATTACGTCGGAGCTTGATCATTATCTTCTAGAGAAAGTGTGGAAAAAAAGTACCGAGCTTGACATTTTGTCTTGGTGGAGAACAAATGGTTTTAAATATCCAACACTACAAAAAATTGCACGAGATATACTAGCAATTCTAATATCTACCATTGCGTCCGAGTCCGCATTTAGTACAAGAGGTAGATTGGTGAGTCCACATCGTAGTCGTCTTCATCCAAAGACGTTGGAGGCACTAATGTGTGCACAAAGTTGGTTATTAAATGAAATAAAAGGTAATACATTATTTCTTTTTTACTTATATGTTTCTTTTAATTTCTAATTGTATTGATTGTATGATATGTTTGGGATATAAATTAATAAATACAACAACTTGTTCACAAGAAACCGAAGCTTATTGTAGAAGTGTTGAGTATGATCGTGATGATGGTGATGAGGTAAACATATATACATGATACCGTTTGTATTTTTATTTAATTATTGTTGGCTTACGATATTCCTTGGTGTAATTGTAGCGATCCGGGGTTACAAGTGTTTGACTTTGATGGTGATGTTAGGTGTTGGCGTGTTGTGGAGGTGATTATTTATTCACATGAAGTTAGAAGAGTGACAAAATTTGGATTGCTTGGTTTGGACATTTGAACACTTAATGATTTAAAACCGTTTGTTTGGATACATTTAAGCACTTAATTGTTATCTTGGATTGTTTGATTTGTAATTGACTATTTGTGGAGAATGTATTATCGTTGATGTATTGCTATTGCTGTATAATTTTAGTGACGGGAATCCCCGCGGTGAAAAATCACCATTTAACTTTATACGGGTATCCCCGCGGTGCAAGTTAACCGTTTAATTACCCATTTACATTAAACGGGGATACCCGTTTCCCCGCGACTTTCCCCGTTTACCCGACGGGGATCCCCGTTTAAATCCCCGCGGTTTTTTAAGCGGGGACGGGGATGGTTTTTTTAATCGGGGACGGGGACGGGGGATCAATCCCCGGCCCGAAACCGGCTCGTTGCCATCCCTAGACATCGACCTCTGCGGCCATCGACCACTGCCGCCACCCTCCTTCTTCTCCTTTCTCTCTCCCCGTCATTCTCCCTCTCTGCCTCTCTCTCTCCCCATCACTCTTCCCTTCAAGATCCACCATACCACCGCCATCGACCTCTGCCGCCGTTGACCTTTGCCACCCCAACGATTTCAGATCCAAAACCCCACCGTCATCATCGATTATGTTCCTCATCTTATATTCTTCAGATCTAGAAATCTTCTTACGAACATCTTATGTTCTTCATCATCATCATCTTCTTCTTATCTTCTTATGAAATCTTATGTTCATCTTGTTCTTCATATCCGAATCTTTAATCATCACCTCACACTGATTTCATCTTGTTCCAGATCTGATTTGTGTTCAAGTTCTTCAAGGGTTTTCTTGTTCTTGAACACACATTTTTTTGTTCTTGAATATACGAAGGAGCACACACAGAATTAATCATTGAAGCCTAAACATATTTTTTTAATTGGATTGATGAAGATAATTCCAAATTCAACACATTTAATCGTCGAACATGATTTTGTTTTTGTTGTTCTTGATGATGAACATAAATTAATAAAAAAACTAAAAATATTAAGAAATGCATTTAACCTGCTAAAGAGGTTAAAGGTAAACAAAATGGTTAAACTATAAAAAAAATAGAACTTAAAGGCTTACATGATAAACAAACAAAACTTTTATGCTTAAATCGTTAAAAAAAAAACTTTAATGGTTAAACCGAAAAACAAGTGAAACTTTGATGATTAAACCATATTTCACCAAAAACTAAAATACATGTTTACTTGTTTTCCCATCATTTTCTTTTTGGAAAATTGAAAAACTCATGACTTAAACTCTTCCTTCCCTGGAAAACTTCATCTTTTTCAACTAAATAGCCATTATCAGGGTAAATGAATAGTCATTTTAAATTTAGTGTTATATAATCTATCTATAAATTCAAATCACATATATGGTTTTAACTTGGTGGTAAATTCATTATATTTATAAACTAAAGATGCCAAGTTCGATTCCTTCTTATTCATGTTGTAGTTTTTTTTCTCACCTCTACGCTGGCTTCACTACAAAAAAAAAAGCCATTTAGTGGCATACATTTTCTATGGCATATGATTTTTATGCCACTGTTGAAAGGTTTCAATGGCACTTTACAAATGAAAATTTGAACTTAATTTTTTCATCTTCCCTCTCGTAATTTTGGTATCGCGCCTTTCCCTCTCTCCGAAAGAATAGAAAACAGAAAACCCTTCCATACCAGAACCAAAATCCCTTTCTTCGTATGCCCCTCCCCATCGAAGCATAAACTACAGCCTCCCATCAGCGAAATACCTTCTCCAAATGTCGACTACTGCCTCCAATAGATGAAATACTTTATCGAGACGTCGGCCTCTTCTTCTTCTACTACTACTATCGGCTACAAGGTATTTAACAATGTGTTCATATTCATTTATTTAGCCATGTGTTAGTAATATCCCATTTTAAGTTATCGAATAGTCTCTTTAATATTTCATTTCCGTTTCTGATCTTCGTTCTATACATTCGATTATTTCAGCCCTAGCAATTTGTAATCTGATTTTACTCCAGCAATTTGTAATCTGATTGTCTTACAAGGACGTAGGGTCATTGGTTGTTATTCATTGCTGCTGGAAGACAATTTATTTACTTTTCCTATTGAGGTACTTTAGAGCTTTAATTGAAATAAAAGAGATAGGTTTCTTACTTATTTACATGAAACTTGTTGATTTCACCAAAGAGTATTCAAGAAAAGAACTTAAAGCTACAATAGACACAACATTCAACAAAGAGTATCTAAAAACATAAATGATTCAAGTATATGTTCAAAAATTATTTTTTGAATTAAGTTGTATAGCTAAGGTGATAAACTCTTGGCTTTACAGGTAATAGTCCTCTTAATAAGCTTTAGGAAGGACTCAAGAATAACTCTCCTTAAGGCTCATCCCCCACTGCTAGAAACTACATATCAGAGTATTTTAATTGTGGTCTAGTCAAACTCCACAACTACATTTGCTTATTTGGTAGCTCCATTGTTCTCTGTTTCTTACGTCTAATTTGAACTTTTTGTATGTTAATCATTTATATTAGAATTTGTGAATGTTATAGGATATCTTAGTCATGTCTAGTTTACATATTTCTAGCCTAAAAGTAAGGATAAAAAGTTCGAGTAATGCTTCAACATCTCATGAAGCAGCAAAAGGTATGTTATTGGTCATATGTTGGATTGAATTATATATTTGTAGACAATTATCCTTTTCTTTAAGCATTTCCCTTTGTAAATTCCAGCAAAAGAAAGTTTGGCTGGAAAGTATAAACATTAAATATTGTTTTCTAGATACCCTTATTTAGTCAAAACTTCCATGTAATTCAGTAATTAAAAGAAACATAACATTAAGTATATTAACTGTTTTATTTATTTAACGGGTCAGAGTGAGTGAGGTAACGGGTCGTGTCTGTTACTTGTTTGTCTTTTGGCTATTGTAAATTGAAATTTGCAATCCTGAGAACAAGTTCCACAGGTATGTTTTGCGCTAAAATTTGTAGGAATTTAGTGTTCTTGATTGAATTGTGGGCTTGATAATCATTCTAACATATGTTATAGTAACACCAACACAATTGTGAAGTTATTTGTACCTAATACTGCTACTAGAAGTAGTTTTAAACTTCAATTTGAAGTCTTAAACTGAAAGCCACTATGTTAATTGTCATGTATGGCAATTCTCTTATGGAGTTATGTTTAATTAACTTGAAACTTAATATGCAACTATTAATACATTTTTTGACAGCTGCAACTATTAATACTGTTATATACTTGTGGTTAATTAAATTGAAATTTAGCTTGCAACTATCAATATTGCTATGGACTTAGCTAGACTTTTTTCTAATTCAGGTTATGCTAGACTTGGTTCCAAGTATAAAATGGCGGCCTTCTTGGAGCTAGTAATATTGAGGTAAAAGATTAATTGTCTCTTTTACATTTGAATATTACTAAATAGTATCAAGTTCAGGTGCTAGTGTGAGAGAAATCAAGAGAGAAGGGTTGTTGTATGGATTAATATTTTGACTTTCATTTATATTTTAAATGTATTAATCGGTTTTATTAACTGACTTGTTTTGTTGGTAATGGGTCGGGTTGGTTAACGGGTCAAAATTTTTTTATTTTTCTGAGGGCATTTTGTTTTCAATATAGTTAGGTGTAGGTGTTTCTCTCTTGTGCCTTGAACTCTTGCATCTTGAATAGTGTTTTCATTGAAAAGTCTTTTCTTTTAACAGGTAACTACTAATTGCATAGAAAGTGTAAAAACAAGGATCATTTAAGTTGCATGAAGATTGGGAAAGAGGTTAAGGAGCGCATCGAAGTTTCGAGTTTTTATTCGAATATTTGTTAGTCTCATGTGTTTTTTGTTTGATATTTATACTCATCTGACACTTATTATACATTTGCTTGTAGACATTTGGAATATATTTGGAAGACGATTGACCTTTTAATCAAATGATGCATGATTATTATATTTTATAGTTTTGTTTTCATTTCATATTGTAAATAATTATTGAAAATAATTTTATTTTTGATAATGTGTTTTTGTGGAAAAAATTATGTGCCACTAAAAGTAGTATGAATTTCAAATAATAAGAGTTTTTACTAGCATAAAATTTGTGTCACAAATGCCTTTTCATTTGTTGTGGCAAGAAAATAAGTGACTAAAAGCCTAAAAGTTTGTAGCGGCAAACGAAAAAAGTGCCACTAAAAGGCTTTAGTGGTAGCGCTTCTAGTGGCACTTTTTTTGTGTGCCGTAGAATCTCAAAGAGGTCTTTAGTGACACTTTTTTGGTTTTTTGTGGCACTTTTTGTATGCCACTAAATGGCATTTTTTTTGTAGTCAACTTTTTATATTTCTTTATTATTATATTAGTATTAATATAATTAATTTAGTATGATATTTGTTTTTCTTTTGTAACTTTTAACAACTAATGTTTTATGTAAATATAAATACATGTTTGTGACCATCTTATTTTTATCTACATTAAGATATAAATTATGTCATCATACGATTTTTTTTTTTGCAGAATTGTAGTTTTTAAGATCGGAATACTTGTAACTTTTAATACGTAATGTTTTGTGTACATATAAATATACACTTTTGATTATCTTTTTTTGTTCTACATTTCGATATAGATTTTGTAAATATACTATTACAAGTGGAAGAGTCATTATATTGTGCGGAGTAATTATTGATCTGTATGTAAATATAAATACATGCCTGTGACCATCTTAATTTTATCTACATTATGATATAAATTTTGTTATCATACGATTTTTTTGCAAAAAATTATTTTTTTAAGATCAGAATACTTGTAACTTTTAATACGTAATATTTTGTGTACATATAAATATACACTTTTGATTATCTTTTTTTTGTTCTACATTTCGATATAAATTTTGTAATTATGCTATAAAAAAGATAATCTGAATCAAGTTTATTATAGATAACAAAAGAGTTTAGTTTAGACTTTATAGTTCTCTCATGAATTGATTCGTCATCTCGAGGATTATTTTGTCATTTGAAGGACTATGTGAACAATACATCATTGAATACAAATTATTATTTTCTGATTCCCGCAACAACGCGCGGGTTTTATACCTCAATATATATCTATTTTTCTAGAAAATGAAATCTTCTCCGCTTTTCTAGAAAACTTTTTCAAACATAACTAAGCACATTCTTGGTAACTTGGATGATCTATTGGATTGTGTTAAACGGTTTCTAAAAGAAACAAATTGATCATATAATGTAGGTTACATGAACCTTACTTTGAGATAATAATAACAATATTATGCAAATTTGTGTTTGTGTTATATTATAGACCATTAGGGGTGTTTAGTTTGTGGAGTGAGTAATATTAGGACTTCAAATTTAATCTTATCTGCCATTTGGTTCACATAAAATGACAATAAGATTAGGGTTGGTGAGGTCGAATGCTGAGGGCAAGCAACAACTTTGGTATTGGTTAATTAGGGCAAATGCCGAGGGCTGGTGAAGTCGAATAGGGCCTTTGACTGTGAAGGTTGAACAACGATGATATTAGTTGATTAGGGTTGGTGAAGTCGACCAGTGATGATGAAGGTCAAACAACAATGATGGTGTTGGTTGATTAGGGATGATGCATGAAGGTTGAACATCGACAAAGGATTATAACAGTGAATGTTAATAAATACATCAACAATGAAGGATGATGATGGTTAATGTTGACAAGCACAACATTAGTTAAGGATGATGGTGTTGAACGTTGATAAGAAACAACCATGAAGATGGTGAAGGACTGGAAATCTCAAGTTTGAAGGATCATGAAATCCTTCACTCATCAAAGGTATTTAGAAATTGCACAATCATGGGATTGTAATTCAAAATCTCTCCTCTATAATTTTCAACCAAATATATAAGGAATTTCATGAGAGATTTTTAAAGCAATCCTATAAAAATATGAGATCCCACATTATCCACAGACCAAACTCCGCCTTAACTATTTTAGTGTCAACTCATTAAAAGCAATTATAAACCAACTTTCTATAGTTATTTGATCACCAAAATTAAGCTAACTTCCAATAGTTATTTTGTCGGTTAAATCTTTTGGTTGATTTTAGATTTTTAGTTAGCTTACCATTACTAAATATTTATCAGCTTTGGTAGGTTAGTTTTGCTTGAGCTAATTAAAATTAGCTAGCTTTCAACAATGTTAAGTGAATAACTATTACACTTAGCATTTTTCGTTTAGGTTTCGGGATATTATTCTGAGCACTGCAAGAAAAGGTTCCCCCTCCACTCATGCCGTTTTTAAGTCTAAAAGTGAAGTAAAACTTGAACAAATGTGTGCTCGGTATTACTAAAAATCTTCTAGATTATATCAAAATCATTACAAACTACTTATGTCGCCGAAACTTTTCTTCATTAAAATAAAAAAGAAACGCCCAAACCATATTGTTAGACATGGAAAGGTCAATTCGATAGTATGGTTCACGATTTATTTCTTTCTCTATTAAATAATATTAAAATAGTCAAAATTAAAATCTACTTAAAAACCTTAAAGAAAACTATTGTTAGAAATAGGAACAAAGTGGTCAACATGATCACAACTACAGACCACGATCATGGACTTCTTTATGCCCACAAGGCTACAAGGTTATTAACAAATGACAAGAGCAGCCCCTAAACTATTATCTTATGTCAATAGATGCATTTGACCCATAATTTGTTCATCGTTTATTCGTTTATACTCTTTTTATAAGACGGCCCTTACAAAGTGTTTGGGTAGCTTCTTAGCATTTACACTTTCATTTTTTCTAAATTGTAACAAACGAAACAAAAATTAATAAATCATCGACCATCTACAATAGACGATATATGTATGTTATATTTATACAGGTATGTATATGTCGTTATCTTAATCTAGATATAACTAAGACATGAGTAATCTGCATATAAATAAGACACAAGTAATAAAAATAATTAATCTCGATAGAGGTAAAACTTAAGTCGTAAAGCTTAAAAGTTCTATAATACCAATAATTAATCTTTATACATGTCTACTCCACCTCAAGGAAATTATAAGACTAAACATGATCACTTACATCTCTTTTTAAGCTTCCACTAGAATTGAACTTGTGTAATAAAAGTTCTAATATGATGTTTAAAGTTTATTTTTGATATATTGACTCTAATTATTCAGGTCTTTATTTTCTTCACCATTTTAATATACTTAATGTCATATGTTTGAATAGTACCCTCACGCCTCTCATACACACGTCACATTAAATATCAAAATGTTATACACATCAAAGGGTAGAGTACAATAATCCAAACCTTGATTTAATTTATCCGAAATGCATCCTCTACACAATAGCTAGATCACAATAAAAATTTCACTTCCCATATACTCAAGGTTATAGCTAGACAAATATAGGCGTGATGTCATATGACAAATAATACTTACAAGTACTACATTATAATTTCATATATTTAACATGCATAACGGGATCAATGTTGCAAAACTCGTTAGGCGCTACTCGAGCGACCAACCGGGGAGTAGCGAGTACTCGGCCTAGGTGGGGAGCACTTGGATTGGGATTTTTTAATGAAAGTTTTTGAAAATTTTGCATATAACATATTCATAAGTCCTAAATAATTAAATATAAAGATGATTGTTCATAGCATCCAATATATATGTTTAAAAACACCAATATAATTGTTTGAAAATTCAAATACTTCAATAAAAACAGCCTATTAAAAAAATACAGCAGCTTGCAGTCCTTAATTTTCTTATTTTGTTACATTAATTATCAAATCAATCAAGTATTCAATTAATATATAACTATGTATGTGTAAGATTACAATAATAATACACCAATATTATCAAACAAAGGCGGGAAGTCTATTAAAAAATATCATCTCTAAAAGTAAAACTACACCGTCGAATGATTATTGAAGATGAATGGCCGGTTTTGCTTGGTGATGAAGAAAACGAGCACCAATGGAAGAAGGATTCACGATTTGGTCTTCATCGGGCATCAATATTGTGGCTGTTCTTCAATCGAAAGCAAAAAGAAAGGAGGCGGCAGGTTGTGCGTCTGAAAATGGAAGAGAAAAGGGAGTTGGCTTCATTAAAACCTAATTTTTTTATTGACCGAGTTCGACCGAGTTGGCTGAGTTTGTCCGAGTTGACTTGGTTTGACCGAGCTTGACCGAGTAATAAACCGAGTTACCTAAACTCGCCTCAGTTAGGGTCCGAGTAGCGAATACTCGGCCGAGTTGCCCGAGTTTTGGAACACTGAACATGATTAGATGAATCACAACCAATATAAACCACTCACTCCACAATCTATGTACATAATGCAACAATGTAAATAAAAGGAAGTAAAGTGAATGAGATTATACGAATCAAGTCATAAATGAGTGTCATAACCAACAGAATTTCTTTCTATCGATATCCACTCAAATAAACCATTTTTGATCTCGGGTATGTGCTACCCTTCTCAAATTGACCAAGAACACACAAGAACATTAAATTATAAGCTTCTAAACTCTCAAAACTTGGCTAGAAACGCCTAAATAGTATTCTTGTACTTTAGACGGAGAAACATTGTATTCTCAAGAGAGATAAGTGAGCTACCACTGCCAGGGGCAGATCCACTTGGGAGCGGTGAACCCACTATTAAAAAAAAAATCAATTATATATGTAAAATATTTAAAAATTTTATATGAGAATCAACTAAATTTTGGATATGAACCCACAAATTCAGTGGCAAAGTTATGTTCTAATGAAAAATATTTGACAGATGAAATGCGAGAAGGACCCGAGCTCAGTCGCGAACCCCCTAAATTTTTTTTCTAGGATCCGCCACGGACAACTACTACCACAAAAAGATCTCCCATAACTCTCTTATATACTCCTAAGACTTGAGAAGGTAAAACCAACCGTCAGAACATATACTGTATTATCGAGATATTTGTTGGAAGGAATAGAAGAGTAAAAGGAGGAAACCATCAAGTTTGTTTCTTCTCAATTTATTTTGAGGGGAAGGGAAAAGGGAAAAGTCAAGAGTTATTTTGTTCAAAAATTACCCCCTTCACTTTCTTCCATTTCAAGAATATAATTTGATCATTAATTAATTTCTTTTCATTTCACTCTCCCTCAAAAATCTCGAGAGCGAAAGTGAGAAAACCAAGAGCTACGATAAATACTACACTTAAAGTTAGAAAACCAATTATATCAAGTGAACGGAAGTGTAAGTTTGTGGGGTTCCAACTCAAAACCAATTGGTTATGAGAGGAGTAGCCCAAGATACTTATAAAACTCATTACAAAGTCACTCTTCGTCCGATGTGGGACATTACTCAACACGCCCACTCACGTGTGGCGTGTTTTTTTTTCTCGCTCCTAACACGTGGATATTATGGGTTACGTGGAGTGGGTGAACCTTGGTCTAATACCATGTAAGTTTGTGGGGTTCCAACTCAAAACCAACTGGTTATGAGAGGAGTAGCCCAAAATCCTTATAAAACTCATTACAAAGTCACTCTTGGTCCGATGTGGGACATTACTCAACCGGAAGAAACATGTCACAAATTGACAACTTGACTGGTTTTTATTTATTATGTAAATATAGATTTCAAGGAATTTATATATAAACCAATGGCATATTGAGTATTTTTTCACATATTGGACGAACGTTGACTTTGTAATGTACTTAATATTAGTTCTGGTTTATTCCACTCATTGTCAACTTGTTTTGAGTTGAAACCCACGATTTACATGGTATCAAAGCCAAGTCCATCCATGATTGGCCAAACGATCACATATACTTCAGTAACCTGTAAGGATTCCAAGTGTTAGGCCCAAAGAAAGCCACACGTAAGTGAACATGTTAAGTATTGTCCATATCGAATGAGTGTGACTTTGTAATTCGTTTGATAAGAGTACTAAACTACTCTACTAATTGTTAATTTATTTTAAGTTAAAAATCACAAACTTACTAATAAAGCTTATTGTTTAAAAAAACAAAATACCCATTTTGTAAACTAAAAAACAAATATAAACTATATTCAAGTACATGCAAAATTCTTTAACTTCGAATATAAAAGAATTTTTAAACCACACTCTTAACCGGTGTAGCAGATAAGACAACATTTTAGAACAGAAAATCCAAAAGGACATAATTGAAACATTTAATGAAGTAGGGACTAGAAGTGTAATAATACGATAACTTGATGGGTGTTATATATAATTTACCTCGTGAATTCCCCCATCCACACTTCCCTTGATCCCAAAGATGTCTCGCACACACCCTGAACACAAGCGGCAAAGATTTGCATAGAGTAATGTACGACAACTCTTGCATCATGTACAAGTATGTATTGCGTTTTAACTCTGGTTTTGACAATTCAGGCTCTGGAAAAAGAATTCAACCATAACGTTTTATACTGCTCTTAACAAGAGAGGAAATATAACCATTCATGCATAAAGTACAAGTTATTTATGCAGTATCATTCTGGTTATAGAAACTACTGATCTGGAAATAGATCTTACCATAATTTTGGGCAGTAATGTAGACTGTCTAGATGGTCTACAAATCGAGCGTTTTGACCCTTTTTACTTCCTCTTCAATAATATTCTCACCGATTTTCTTCTTAATTGCTTATGAGCATCGTGATCTCTTTCTATAAGAGAATTCGATTCGATTTCAGTGGTTTTAGGGTTTGATGATGATGGTGGAGTGATGTGTAGTGAAGGTATTACTGTTTTTCATCATCAACAACAAGAAGCAGAATGAACTAGGTGTAGAACAAAAGAGGATTTGCTTTGTGGAAATGTCTCCGGTCAAATTCTTGTTTACGTTCCTCTTCATATCAATCATACTATGGCTCCTGTTCATGTAAGTAATCAATCGATCATTCATGTTTTGTCTGATCAGTTTTTTTGCATTAACGAAAAACTGCAATATGTGGAGCTTGAATTTTGAAGTATTGAGAATTCATCCAGCCACTGCATTTGACTATGTTATTTTTGCATTTGTGCTCAGAATATATTTGAATTGATGAAATTAGATTACTAAGTTCGATATCATAATTTACTAATGTGATGGTTTCTCTTCAATTTTTAAAAAAAAAATATTTGTTGAAGTGCCAAATTCATTGGTATTGGTAAGTGGCGGGTCAAGTTGTCGCGTATACGAATGATTTTTTTTTGTAAGATTGGTCTATGAACGGTAAAACTTAGATCACTGCACTTTGAACTAATCTTTCAAGTTGGGGAGTCGGTGCTACAACAGTTGAACTTTTGATTCTTTTTGAATAATTCGGTGGGTTGATACCGTTAGATGGTTCAAAATCCTTTTCTTTTAATTGCCAAACTTTATTTTTTTTGCTAATTTTGTATTAGTTACGAGTGTAATTTTTCAACTTAAGGCTTTCACTTTTGAGTTTACTAATAAAATCATATCTCAGGTGATCCTTTTCTCTTTGACCTATTCATGCGAGAGGTGATGCGTGTATTAACTAATTATTGTGATCTAAAGTTGAAATAATCAGTTTTGTGTATCTTGGTAACTGATATATTTTTAAGGTCAAAATAATCAGATTTTGGAAATGAGGAAAAGAACAAGTGTAATTTTTTTTGAATATTGATAAATTTGAAATTAACAAACTATGCCTAGCCATAAGCAACTGATTATACGACCACTGAAATTTGATTCTTATATATTGAGAAGCAGTAATCACTTTAAAAATCCACATCCAAATCCCCCTTAATCACCTACATTCTCTATCCAGCATTTCATGAGGATGGTCTCAGCGAGTTTTGTTTAATCTTAGAAAGAACATAGAGTAGTTAAGTAGCCACATGTTTTTGATGCATTGAACAACCAGGTCAAGTAAGCCTTGATGAGTCTAGTCGTACACATTTGTCGGTCTGCAATAAAATGTAATGGTTTCTGCAGTTTAACTACAAGTGGTAGCTTGCTTGCTGTGAACTTATGAATCTTGTCACTTAGTCATTTGGATAGAATTATGGTCCTGAACTTATAGATTCCATTGCCTCAACTTGTGTGCCGGACTTCTTTAAAGGCTGCATCTCCAGCATCAGAATGAAATATGAAACATCCTAACAGTTAGAATTGATAATACAGCAGTTTCATGAAGGTAATAAGCTTGTAATGGTTGGAAGACAGTCTTAATGTATACAATTTTGGAGTTCTATGCGAGTAGAGCCTCATGAATCTTTTGGTTATAACATGTGACGAAGTTGTCTGTAGTTAATTTTGATCCTCATGTAGTCATGTGAACATTTTACATGATTTTTGTATATCATCTCTTTAAGGGCACTGATTGTAGAATAAGCAGCAGGATGACTTCCCTTTCAATAAGTGCAATATAAACATATTTAATGGGCTAAATTTCTGAAGTGAACCACACAAAATAGAAGTTTTACGACCAGTTAGAATAGGCTCTTTTTCTGGTATTTCTAGCTCCCTATTCCAATGAATGTAAAGTTAAGATAGGATCCAAGTGTAGAGCCGAAATGGTTATTATGTCATAAGAAAATTAATACATATTCGCTACTTATTTGATGTAAATGTTGCAATACGACATTACATTTTTCAGATTTATTTTGCAAATCAAACTTATTGCATTTTTTGAATTTCAGTTGCACTGTAATTCTAGATGAATAGTAAAGTTCGTGCAGTTAAGTTATTCTGTAATGAAGGAATGCACTGTAGGTTGAGCTCATAGTCATATCTTATTATGCTTTTGAACAGCCTTCATTACACTGCATGGACATAAATACAAGTTCTTGACGATGTAACTGAACATTTTATTTCAGATTTGCTTCCAAGTTAGTGGCTTGGATTTTGAGCAGGATTATGAAAGCATCGGTGTCATTCAAAGTTGGTGGATGGAAATGTTTGAGGGATGTTACAATCAAGTTTCAAAAGGTTATTCATCTGTCACCTTGGTCATACTATCTGATCAAATCTTTACTTCAATTGATGCTTCATGCTTGCACCTTTCCTACGTTGAGCTAGTTGTTCAGTTCTTCTAACATACATCAAATTCTGGTTAAATTTTGTTTTCTTCTGCTAAGGCTGCTTCACATGTTTTTGTAATTTATTTTTGGGTTCCCTAAGTGATATGCATACTGAATTATTCATGTTAAACTAGTTCACATGTTCATTTGAAGTTCTTGCATCAGAAAATCTATAATTGCAAAAGACCGTAATTTAATTGTTAGAATGATCGCCTCTAAAAAATATTGTTAGAATGATCTAAACAAGTTGTTAGATGGCTTGTTTCATACATTTCCAATTGATATCTTAGAAAACTCTTGATCTTTTATCTAGATAGTAACATTCTTCGATTTCTTCTGGGATGATATGCTAGAAACATAAGAGCTGGGAATCTGGGATGTGTTTGTTGAATCTGAAGTATAACTTTCTGAACATGGGCAACGTAAGACTTCTCTGACTTGAACAAAACCAAGGAATTATTTGAGAAGACAGCCAAAGGCAACATTATGGTCAAGTTGAGACTTATTATATATAAATGTGTGTGCATGTGCGCGTGTGTGTGTCTCACGCACATTCAGTAGTTCCACATTAAGCCACGAACACCATCTAAAGTTGTTTCCATTGTGCTTTCACTGACCTGACATAGCTATTCATCTTATGATAAGGAATCTGCTACAAAGTAGTCTGGGTAAGAAAGGCCCAATGGGCCTTAGGCCTATCAGGTCCAAAATAGAAATAATATACATATATCTAGCTTATTGAGGGGAAAGGGAAGGCATC
Source organism: Pulicaria dysenterica (assembly GCA_947179395.2). Taxonomy (NCBI): domain Eukaryota; kingdom Viridiplantae; phylum Streptophyta; class Magnoliopsida; order Asterales; family Asteraceae; genus Pulicaria; species Pulicaria dysenterica. Next base: position 77,228,766 of record OX359292.1, on the reverse strand, counting down.
GAGAGTTATTTTCAGTGGGTTCGGCTCATTGGAGCTTGGTCAGGAAGGCATAGTCGTCTTCTTTGATTAGGCAGGGGAGTTCTTACGATCTCTCTCTGATTCTTCTTCTACTCTTTTGTTCTTTCTTGTTACCTATCAATTCGAGTACCTAATACAACTGTTGATTACCTATACCTAGTTTCTGTTCTGTTTCATTTGGTTTGCTGATTTGATTCCTATCAATTGGTTCCATTGCCGGGAAATCAAAAATCAGTGGAGGAATCAAAATTGAGGATGAATAACGTTCTGCAGTCTAAGGTAATCGTTCAAAACCAGAAAATCGAACCCCTAACTGTTCAACTCAGAGAACTCGCCATCGCTGTGGAATCACTGAAGCAGCGATCTAGTGAGCTACCCCAAGCCATGGGGACAACGAAGTTGGAGAACCAGCGGCAACAAAAAATGCAAGTCACTGGGAAATATGATTCATGTGAGATATCGACTTATCTGGGTCCAAATTTCTCGAACGGGAACAACTATTTTGCATCTAATCGTGGAATCCCCTACCAAAAGGGAAGCATGGAAGATTATATAGAAGAATTTGAAGCTCACTGCACCAAAATTCTATGAGGACCGATTTCTTAGGATGTTCTTGAGGGGTCTCTCCAACCTGAAATTCGCATCTGGGTAAGCGCCTTACTTCCATTGACGTATGCACAGGCGAAAGTTTGGGCTCGCAAGTTGAAATTGGTGAAGTCTTGGAGTGGAGACTGGTCGATACCCAAGGCGAAGCAGGTTTGCTCCCCTAATTCTGATTCAAGTGAAATAGTCCATTCCCACTCGTGGATTTCTACTTATTGTGATGAAGAGCCCAAACTCGATAGTACCGATTGCGATCCTCTTTGTGCCAACCAGTTCACATCACACGTTGAACGAGATGAACACCGTCAAGAAGATAAGTTGTTTGATGGAAGTGAAGAAGATAAGCTGTTTGATGGAAGTCCAACACCAAATTCAATCAAGGATATACCACCGAAGCCCACAAATTATTTGCTCTTGCACAATACTAGGTATGCTTTTGATGGTCATGAGTTTCCAAATAGCAACAATCCCAATTTTCAGTTTAGTTATGTGTGTAATCTACTTACTATTACACCTAAATCCTTACTTGAGTTCCCCAGTGGAAACCATTCTAGTGAAATGATGCACCAGATGACAAAGTATTTAAGGTGTTTGGTCTTTTGTAGTACACACCAACTGTTAGGTGACATTCAGTACACTAGATATTGTGAAGTTTGGTATGATGTGTGGGGTCAAAAGCCACTGAAACCACCAGATTACTCATGCTCTGTTACGTTTAACCACTCTTGCCACACAAATATGGTTAAACTCCTAGATTATTTTTGGAGTTCTTGGCATGATATGTGCAGTATTCAGTCTTCAAAACCCTCTAAGCCTCCATATTGTATACAGATGTTTTGGTTTAATGTACTGTCAATGGCTAGTAACACAAACCATGGCTGCCAAACCGAGTTAGTAAACCAAGGATTACATATTCCTTCACACTTGATTAGCTTGTATTCCAAGTATAGTGTTTTGGGGTTTGCATGTAAGTTGCTTCAGGAGAATTCTGAACCTAAGCTGATTAGTTCATCCTCTTTGATGTCTCAGTATGCCCACAACAGAGCATGCTCAATAAACACAATTTTTGTTGGAGAGAAGAAAATACGTCGAGTAGTGACAGAAACAAATTTTAAAACAGATGAGTCCGAGCAGTTTTTGAGAACTAAAGTTAGTGTGATGTACTATGATTGTTCATGTGTGCTTACTATTGTGATGGGATTTTACCCGTGGCTTACTAACATGGATGTTCTTGATGGATCCTTAACGGGTGGCTTACTAACATGGGCGTTCTTGATGAAGATACGTGGGCTGAATCTTTTCACGAATATGATACACAACACTAGTGTTTCTGGTTACACGATTATTGATCCTCTTCCGGTTGGCTACCGAGTAGAAAGTACCTTCATTAAAAACATTGGAAGGGAAGGCCCTCGTAGGACCATAGTAATGGTTAATGATTTGCTTGCTATGATTATTGAGGTTCTTAGTGGTGTTCTTAAAAGCATCAGAGGTGATGTTGCTGCCAAAGTGGGTTATCTTGCTCCTAAGGTAATGGGAACTTCAGCAACAGGAGTGAAGAGGTTGATTAACATTATCTATGTTAATGTTGAATTACGCAATTACAGGGATAATCACAACTGCTGCTGATCGAGTACTTACTCTTGGTTTCTGTTTCATGAGGGGATTAATTTTTCATATCCATTACACGCTTGAACAACCTGTCACTTTCTTCACAATTATAAAGGTTGCAATCTTCTATGTTGGTATTACCATCAAGATTCTCAAAGATAAATTGTACAGGATGACCAGAAACTTGACAGCTGAAACAAATGTTGTTTTCACTCATCAAACTGAAGTTTTAAAGAAATTGCAAGAGGATGGAGCTACTAATGTCTATGAACTGAAACAGGAGGAACATTATAGTAACAAAGTCACAATGAGAGCTGAAATGGAACCATTTCTTAATCTCTTACATGTCCCACTAAGCAAGTCAAACGAATGCAAAATTACCAAGAAGCTACCATCATCAAGTGCAAAGGGAGAGTTCGATGCTGAAGATTTTGGTCAAAAGGTGTGTCAATAGCGGGGTACGGGGCTACATCAGAAATACGTTTTCAGAAGTACCAAGTTTCAGGCTTGAGGACAAGCCTACTCTTTATGGGGTCGGTATTGATAAGGAATATGCTACAAAGTAGTCTGGGTAAGAAAGGCCCAATGGGCCTTAGGCCTATCAGGTCCAAAATAGAAATAATATACATATATCTAGCTTATTGAGGGGAAAGGGAAGGTATCGAGAGTTATTTTCAGTGGGTTCGGCTCATTGGAGCTTGGGCAGGAAGGCATAGTCGTCTTCTCTGATTAGGCAGGGGAGTTCTTACGATCTCTCTCTGATTCTTCTTCTACTCTTTTGTTCTTTCTTGTTACCTATCAATTCGAGTACCTAATACAGCTGTTGATTACCTATACCTAGTTCCTGGTGTTTCATTTGGTTTGCTGATTTGATTCCTATCATCTTAAAACAAATGATATGGTTTCTATATGTAATTTGCAGTAGTATATTTTTATGCACATTATTTCTACTAAAGATGTTTTTATGGAGATTAACTACATGCATTTGGTGATACTATTTTTGTTGATTTGCATCTATGTGGTTCTGAGTACCTTTTCATTATCATTGGCAATGTGCAGGGTGCGGTTGAATCTGTTTCTGTTGGTGAAATCAGATTTAGTCTACGACAGTCCTTGGTTAAACTAGGGGTTGGTTTTATGTCCAGGGACCCGAAACTGCAATTATTAATAACTGACATTGAAATTGTTACAAGGATATCAAACCGAAGCACAAAGAAAACAGAGTCACAAAAATCTCGCAGATCCCGCAGTAGCCCAGGCAGAGGAAAGTGGATGCTTGTGGCTATGGCAAGATTCTTATCGATTGCTGTGACGGATTTGGTTGTGAAGGCAAGTTCCATTTTAAAATGCTTATGTTTATGACTATTTCCATTCTTGCTTACTGCTTCTTTGTGTATGAAGTTATCTTCCATGATGTAGAATTACCAACACAGAGAAATTTATAAATTTAAACTGAAATCTGAAGGTCTAGCATACACGATGTTTATGAGTTAATGGGGGCATGTCTTGCCTGAAGCCCATAAATAAAATTCTCTGGTCCACTGAGAATCAAACAGCTTCGTATTAAAGCCCGATTTAACATTCTTGAATATCCTCAGTGTAAACATATTTTTATGTTCATATCGTAACTTGTCTCACCTGTAGTATATTCTTTCACATATGTTTCTTAACAAACTAGTGGACCATCTTCCATAGTATTCCGGTATTTCATGCAGCTACACACTTCATTAGTTTGTTTCCATTTATTTCATCACAAGAATCTATAAATTGTTTTTATGGGAAGTGGACAACAAATGAATGCTTCCTGTTCTTTATGAATGATTACATTATGTTCCTTCATGCTCAGCTGTGTGACTATAGTCACCTGATAAAAGAAGGGTACATTGCAGTATGTAGAATGGATTTCTGTTTCTTAAAGGCTATTTGACATGTGGAAGTATGCAGGATTCCTGTTTCTTAGATTATGTGGGATGTAGTAGAATGTGAATAAATATACTTGACAATCATAATGATTAGTTAGCTGCAAGATGAGTTAAGAACTGGGTACGCTTGTGGCCGCGTTCATGACTTCTGGATTATAATCACACATTTACTTCATAAAATTTTTGCTCAATAGCATGAGATATTTTTGTACACGATATTTTTATAATTACCTTGAAGCTTGAAAGTCCTGTACAGATATACTTGTTTAATTTTCCATCTTTATAAGGGTTTCATTTTATCAACAACTTATGTTTTTCCTTAATTTTGGAACAGACACCTAAGGCTACTGTAGAAGTTAAGGATTTGGGAGTTGAGATATCAAAAGATGGTGGTACAAAGCCTTCTATCCTTGTGAAGTTGCAACTTTTGCCTGTTGTTGTTCACCCTAGTGAACCACGCATGAGTTTTGATCAATCATCTACCTTCAATGGCGAAAGCTTTACCGTAGGACAGACATGCTTTGCAACGATAGAGAAGTCTTCTGCTCCTTTCATTTGTGAAGAATTCCATCTGTCGAGTGAGTTTGGTCATGATAGGTTGGTTTTCTTTATTTATTTAATTGTTTTTCCCACTAACCTATGTTACACTTTGAGATTGAGAAATAACAAGTTCTTGGTGTGCGGAAGTTCTAGTAATGACATGTTTTTGTGATCTAGGGTGGTTTGTTTCATCACAAGAACAAATTTTTGTTGTTATTGTTTGAATCTTGTATATTTTTGTTGCTTGAGAACTTGCAATAAACTACTCATTTATAGGGTTAAGGACCACTTCCTGTTCAGTTGCTCAACGATAGAGAGAAGACATTCTTAAATGAGATATAGTTCCATGACTAAGTATGTTTCTATCAGCAATGGCGAGATAACTACTAAATTGGCTAAAAGCGACATGTCTGTAGTTACTGTTGGGTCCTATTAGGAGAACAACTTTTATTTAACATTATACTATACTATAGGATACTGAAAAAGACAATAGGTGCCGGAAAATACTCTAAAATGAATGGTTTTTAACAAAGATGGTTAAATTAGACTACATCAAGTTCAACTTCAGTGTTGAGGTATGAAGATGTGGTATAAACGAAAGGAGGGTAAGGACATTTGACACAAGTTTGGATTGGCTGCGATCAAGTAAAACGGAAGGAGGCTATACTAGTGGAATATATTTCTGAGAATTGGCTGGCTTCAGATCTTTGTGCACGTAAGGAGGCTATTCATGTCTGGCATTGTTGTTTTCGATCATTGACCATCTTGCACAGTCGCACCCACATCAGAGACACTGTATGGGATTTTGAAAACAAGAATACCTATTTTTTATGGGCAAATTGCTGCTTTCTTAGATAGAGAAGTTGCGAGATATTAGAAAGGATAGTTTCTATATTGGAGGAAAGAAAGATGTCTGAGTTTTCTAGGAAATGGATATATGGTTGCAAATCTAGAATGATGTCAGTTTATGAATGTGTTTTTGTGTGTCCACGCTCTTCATCCATGATACTTCCCATATCCAAGGAACGGCTGAGATTGGTTCTCGCGGTTCTCGCACTAACAACGGTTCTCGCATGAACCCTCCCCTATATATATATATATATATATATATATATATATATATATATATAGACAAAAGTTCATGCGAGAACCGTTGTTAGCGCGAGAACCAATCTAAGCCGTCCAATTCCTCCTCCTTCAATGTCATTGCCCACCCATGAATTCCTCACATGCACCCTGCCACACCCTATCCCTCCACGCTCTCCATCCATGATACTTCCCATATCCAAGGAACGGCTGAGATTGGTTCTCGCGGTTCTCGCACTAACAACGGTTCTCGCATGAACCATCCTCTGTATATATATATATATATAGGGGAGGGTTCATTCGAGAACCATTGTTAGCGCGAGAACCGCGAGAACCAATCTCAGCCGTTCCTTGGATATGGGAAGTTAAACGGATGGAGAGCGTGGAGCGATAGAGTGTGGCAGGGTGCATGTGAGGAATTCATGGGTGGGCAATGACATTGAAGGAGGGGGAATTGGACGGCCCAGATTGGTTCTCGCGGTTCTCGAACTAAGAATGGTTCTCGCATGAACTTTTTCATATATATATATATATATATATATATATATATATATATAGGCAAAAGTTCAAACGAGAACTGTTTTTCGTACGAGAATTGCGAGAACCAATCTAAGCCATCCAATTCCTCCTCCTTTAATGTCATTGCCCACCCATGAATTCCTCACATGCACCCTGCCACACTTGATCCCCTCCACGCTCTCCATCCATGAACTTCCCATATCCAAGGAACGGCTGAGATTGGTTCTCGCAGTTCTCGTACGAAAAACAGTTCTCGTTTGAACCCTCCCCTATATATATATATATATATATGAGCTTAAAGAGAAGCATATTTTTAGAGAGAGACGGATCATATTTATTATTCTAGTGTGACAGAATGAGCCTCTGTACAAAGTTCAAAGTTAATAATATGTTCATGTTTTAAGCTTTTGTGATAAAATGGTCACTCTACAGTACCAGACTTCAGAGAGTAAGTGTGTGTGAGTCATTTCCATTTTAGGGTGAAGTGTTCTGGAAATTTTTGCTATTTTGGAGCAGAATCTACACATCTTCAGGGAGTGTAATACATTAGATGTCAGAACTGTTCTTATTTTGTTGACTGGTGATGTCGCAACCAGTTTCAAATCAATTCAACTTATATTATTATAAAATGTTAACTTTTTTAGTTGGGTTAGCATGGTTTTGGGTATTTGTTTGGCTTCCCATCCCAACCCACCTAACTGTCCTTTACTTCCTTTCTTCTAAGAAAAATTGAAACTTTTGTATTTAATATTTTTGCTCCAGAGAAGCAGGTATTGTAGTAAAAGACGTGGACATTTCAATCGGAGAAATTGCGGTAAACCTAAACGAGGAGCTGTTTCGCAGAAAGAAGTCGTCTGACTCCCATGTTGATGAACTTTTACAACCAAACATTGAATACAACATTGCCAAAGAGCCGCAAAAAAAACAGTCTGCCCTTTCAGCAGTGGTTATTAAGTACACTTCATTCATTCCCGAAAAGGTTCGATAATGTTGTATATATTTAAGCAAGAATAAATTTTATATAATCTATAAAGTCTCTCTATTTCTATATAGGCTTGTCTCACTTTGCCAAAGTTGAATGTGAGGTTTGTGCATAAAGAACACTCTATTGCTGTTGAGAATAACATCATGGGCATCCAGTTAAAGAGCATGAAGTCTCGGTTTGTTGAAGATATTGGAGAAAGTACACGTCTTGATCTTCAATTAGATTTTAGTGAGATTCATGTATGGATGCAATCAGTAATATTTAATATCTTGGCCTTTTCAATGCTACTATATTTGGTCATAGTTCTCATTCCAATCACATTTCTTTTGTTATGATATAGCTTCTTAAAGCAGCCGAAAGTTCTATGGTGGACATATTGAAGCTTGCTGTTATCTCCTCAGTTTACATTCCATTACAGGTACATAAATAGATTTCCATACATATTTTCGAAAAATAAGCTTTAAGCTGGCACCTTAATTTATTAATCGATTTCTTTAATTATACTTATGTGGACTTCTTATTATAGCCTAGAATTATTTCTTTGTTAGCCTTGATGTTGACAATCACTTACATATAAAAGAAAAACAAGGGTTGATATCTAAAACCAGCTTTCACCAACATTTCTTCATAAACCGTATGCTTGAATTTGTTTCTTGTTTGATATCTTTCATACGTGTATTTTTTATATTTTAGATTATATGGTGCTGAACCTTGTTTGCCTTCTGGGTTATGGTTTCTTAGAACCAACTTCTTACCTTCTAAAATGTTATCTTTTCAGCCTACATCACCTATAAGATCTGAAATTGATGTAAAGCTTGGCGGCACTCAATGCAACTTATTTATGGGAAGATTGAAGCCATTGATGAAGTTGAGCTCCTCAAAGAAGAAAAAGATGGTGCTTCAAGATGAAAATGTGAAACCTGTAACAGTCCAGTCAAGTGGTTCTAAAGCGATTATGTGGACGTGCACAGTTTCAGCTCCAGAGATGACTATTGTCCTTTTTAATTTAAGTGGATTGCCGATTTACCATGTGAGTGATTTATCTTGTTATAGTCCTAAACTGTGTATCTCATTTATGATTTATCTGGTCCTAGTCCTAATATTTTATCTCATAGTCCCAAAAAGAAGAAAAACCAATTGTTGCCAAGTTAGTTGTCTGATGAAGATCCTATTAGTAGAGGTTGCAAAATAGACGGGTTGGGTACGGGTCAAAATGGTTATTTTCTGGTACGGGTCGAAATGGGTTGGGTTGATCCGAAACTATTACCTTCTAAGTTTTTTCATACGTATCTAATGTGTCAGAGTACAATTATATTTTTAAATAAAATGATTTAAGAGGTCTTTTGAATAAAAAGTACACTTTGGTGTGACTTGTAACCAATTTGACCATTGTAAATCTACATCTTTAATATCTATATATATATATATATATATATATATATATATGTATGTATATGTATATATTTTAAAATTATCCGTTTAATCTGTTAGAGATAAAACATATACGGAAGCCCATCCATACGTAAATGGGTTGAAACCGCCACATGCCCACCTCTAGTACTTTGTTTCCTCACGCTGGCTGTTGATGAACATGAGACACCATCATTGAAATGCAATTGGTTGATCTGCTTTCTTCTTCTTTTTTGTCATTCTGTACTTTCATTATTTCAGGGTTGCTCACAGTCATCACATGTCTTTGCCAACAACATATCTAGTACAGGCACTGCAGTTCACTTGGAACTTGGAGAACTGAATTTGCACATGGCAGATGAGTATCAAGAATCTTTAAGAGAAACCCTTTTTGGCGTGGAAACAAATACTGGTTCGTTATTGCACATAGCAAAAATTAGCCTGGATTGGGGCAAAAAGGAGAGGGATCCACCTCAAGAAGACGGTTCTAAGTTGTTAGTTTTGTCTGTTGATGTAACTTCCATGGGTGTTAACTTAACATTCAAACGTGTTCAGTCCTTGCTATCAACTGCTTTCTTGTTTAAAACACTGTTGAAAAGTTCATCTCCATCTAACAAAACAACTGTACAAAGTCGGGTTGGACGTTCAACAAAATCATCTGGCAAAGGGATCAGGTTGATAAAATTTAATCTGGAACGTTGCTCTGTAAATCTTTGCAGTGACATAGGCTTGGAAAATGAAGTTGTTGATGATCCGAAACGTGTAAATTATGGATCACAAGGTGGGCGTGTTCTTATTAGTGTTTTAGCTGATGGGACTCCACGCACGTCAAAAATAGCATCAACTGAGCACAAGAGTGTAAAGTGCATTGCAGGCCTAGATATTTTTCATTTTAGTGTGTGCTTGAACAAGGAAAAACAGTCCACACAGGTGGAGCTTGACAGAGCTCGATCTGTGTATCAAGAATATTTAGAAGACAGCAGTTCTTGTACAAAAGTGACACTATTTGACATGCAGAATGCAAAGTTTGTAAGGAGAGCTGGAGGTCTTAAAGAGATAGCTGTTTGCTCTCTTTTTAGTGCCACTGATATTACAGTCAGGTGGGAGCCTGATGTTCATTTAGCTTTAGTTGACTTAGGGTTAAAACTGAAGCTGCTGATTAAGAATCAGAAAGACGTATATATGAGTAAAGATAATGGAATGAAGAAAGAAGAATCTATGGGAACATTACAGTCGGAAAAGAATAAAAGAAAGAAGGAATCTCTTTTTGCTATTGATATCGAAATGTTTACTGTAACTGCTGAAGCTGGAGATGGTGTTGAAGCCATGATTCAGGTTCAGTCAATTTTTTCTGAAAATGCTCGTATAGGTGTTCTTCTTGAGGGACTAACACTCAGTTTTAATTCAGCGAGAGTGTTTAAGAGCGGGAGGATGCAAATTTCCCGCATACCCGGTGCAAAATCCGATTCGGATAGTAAGTGGGATTGGGTGATTCAAGCATTTGATATACATATTTGCATGCCATACAGATTGCAGTTGCGTGCTCTTGATGATTCTATCGAGGAAATGTTGCGATCTCTAAAGCTCATTACGGCTGCTAAAACAAAAGCATTATTTCCGGTCAAAGAAGATGGTGCAAAACCTAAGAAGCCTGGTTCCTCGAAAATTGGTTGTGTAAAATTTTATATACGTAAGCTGACTGCTGATATTGAGGAGGAACCAATACAGGGCTGGCTTGATGAACACTATCGACTTATGAATACTGAGGCTCGTGAACTAGCTGTTCGGTTGGCTTTGCTCGAGTCAATTGCTTCAAAGGGGACCCAACCTATTGAAGAAGATGAATCTATTCATAAGGGTGTTTTTCAAGTTGGTGGACAAGATATCGATATGCAGGATAAATTATCCGTTGAAAAACTCAAGGAGGAAATCTATAAACAGTCGTTTCGATCTTATTATGGGGCATGCCAGAATCTTGTGTCAACAGAAGGATCGGGTGCTTTTCAGGATGGATTTCAGTCTGGTTTCAAGCTTAGCACCTCAAGAACGTCTCTTTTTTCGATTACCGCTACAGAGCTTGATTTAAGTTTGTCAGCGATTGAAGGTGGTGAATCTGGAATGATTGATTTTGTACAGAAGCTTGATCCTGTTGCTTTGGAATATAAAATTCCATTTTCTCGCCTCTATGGATGTAATCTTAATTTGCAAACAGGCTCTCTTGTTGTTCAGTTAAGAGACTATACTTATCCCCTTCTTGCCGGAACCTCTGGTAAATGTGAGGGTCGAGTTGTGCTTGCTCAACAGGTCAGACTGATTTATCTTTTTCTTCCTATGTTCAGCCTTTTGTTTTCCATCTTTTTGTTTGGACCATTTATACCCTACTGTTATATGTCGAAATATGTATAATTGCTAAATATTTTTGTGAATACGTGCACTTTATTTGGAACCACCCTTAGGGTCTTTTGGGTTTTTCTGCGTATTCACTCGCTTTATATCTGAATTGCTGTTGCAGGCTACACCTTTCCAACCACAAATTCTGCATGATGTGTATATTGGTAGATGGAGGAAGGTGCAGATGTATCGTTCCGTTAGTGGCACAACTCCACCAATGAAAACGTATTTGGATTTGCCATTACTTTTCCAGAAAGGAGAAGTATCTTATGGAGTGGGTTTTGAACCAGCTTTTGCTGATTTGAGCTATGCCTTCACAGTAGCTTTACGTAGGGCTAATTTAAGTGTCAGAAACCCAAATACCTCCAATATAAACCCCCCAAAAAAAGAAAAAAGCTTGCCTTGGTGGGATGAGATGAGAAATTATATTCATGGAAAGACTACGTTGTGTTTTTCTGAGAGCACGTTTAATATTCTTGCTACAACAGATCCATACGAGAAGGCTGACAAACTCCAAATTTCTTCCGGATATATGGAACTCCGTCACACGGATGGACGTATTCATGTTTCAGCAAAGGACTTCAAGATGTTTACAAGCAGTTTGGATAATTTGCTACGGAATTCGACCATTAAACCACCATCTGGAGCACGTGGCGCTTTTTTAGTGGCCCCTAGCTTTACACTTGAGGTTACAATGGACTGGGAATGTGAGTCACGCAACCCACTCAACCATTATTTATTTGCACTTCCTTCTGAACGTGTTGCTCGTGAAAAGATATACGATCCTTTCAGATCTACTTCACTATCGCTGAGGTGGAATTTCTCTCTCAGACCCATCTCATCTCTTTCACAGTCCCCCAGCAATGGTTATGCTGTGTTCGATTCACCTTTTCATGATCCTTCTAGAATGGAGAGTGATCCAATGAATTCTCCAGCCCTGAATGTTGGTCCTCATGATTTTGCTTGGCTCTTAAAGTTCTGGAACCTGAACTACATTCCACCTCACAAATTGCGTTACTTTTCTCGATGGCCACGTTTTGGGGTCCCTAGAATTCCTAGGTCAGGGAATCTTTCATTAGACAAAGTCATGACAGAATTTATGTTTCGAATTGATTCAACTCCGACTGTTTTAAGACATATGTCCTTAGATGATAATGATCCAGCTAAAGGATTGACATTCAAGATGACAAAGTTGAAATTCGAAATGTATTACAGTCGTGGTAAGCAAAAGTATACATTCGAGAGCAAACGCGACATTCTCGATCTTGTCTATCAGGGTCTTGATCTTCATATGCCTAAAGTATTTCTTAATAAAGATGATTGCACGAGTGTTATTAAAGTTGTCCAAATGTCTAGGAAAAGCTCGAAGTCTTCATCAACAGACAAGTTTGTAAATGAAAACAGTGGAAATGCAAGAGGAAATACAGAACGACATCGTGATGATGGATTTTTGTTGTCATCTGATTATTTTACAATTAGAAGGCAATCACCAAAGGCAGATCCTGCACGGTTACTGGCATGGCAGGAAGCTGGTAGAAAAAATCTCGAGATGACATATGTTCGGTCAGAATTTGAAAATGGAAGTGAGAGTGATGAACAGGCAAGATCTGATCCAAGTGAGGATGACGGGTATAATGTGGTGATAGCTGATAACTGTCGGCGCATATTTGTCTATGGACTGAAGCTTCTATGGACAATTGATAACAGAAATGCTGTTTGGTCATGGGTTGGTGAGTTATCTAAAGCGTTTGCACCTTCAAAACCTTCTCCTTCACGTCAATATACCCAGAGGAAGCTTCTAGAAGGAAACCTGGAGCAAAATAAAAATGAATCATTTCACGAAGATGTCTCAAAGAACCCTTCTATCGGTCAAGGTTCAAGTTCTTCGAAACAAAAGGAGGCATCAGGATCAGGTCCATCTTTATCAAGTTCAACTAAAGTAGAGAGTAAATCATTTGGTGCTATTGATAAGTGCACATATTCCAAGAGTTTCACTTATTATCCTGAAACAAATTATTCATTGATTTTTGCATATCAGTAGCTCATTGTTATCCTTTCTGTAATATTTCAACCCTTTTTTTGGTTAATTGATAGACATGCGTTACTCTGATGAGGAGGGCAATCGTCGGTTCATGGTAAATGTTATCGAGCCACAGTTCAATCTTCACTCGGAGGATGCCAATGTAAGTTTTTAGGATGTGTTAACTGAATTTCTTAAGCAAACTGTTTGACATCAGTTTCTTAGGTTCACGATTCTTCATCCACCGATGCAGATAATGCTCCAGTTTTCCTACGTAACGCTTTAGCTACTACATGGAAGTTTGAGAAATATAAATGATAGGAATAGATACATATCTTGTTTTTGCAGCTGCTTGATCAAGTTTTGTGCATATTTTACATGTTGATGGGTGATTTGTGTCTGGTCTACAGGGTCGATTTCTGCTTGCTGCTGTTAGCGGGCGAGTTTTAGCTCGCTCATTTCATGCAGTCCTGAATGTGGGTATAGAGATGATCAAACAAGCACTCGGCAGTGGAGATGTGAATAATCCTGAATCCCAACCCGAGTTGACATGGAATCGCATGGAGTTTTCAGTGATGTTGGAACGTGTGCAGGCTCATGTTGCTCCAACTGATGTTGATCCAGGTGCCGGACTTCAGTGGTTACCGAAGATTCGTAGAAGCTCACCAAAAGTGAAGCGTACTGGGGCTCTCCTTGAAAGAGTGTTCATGCCATGTGATATGTATTTCCGCTACACCAGACACAAAGGTGGAACAACTGATCTAAAGGTGTGCCTATTTATGATATAGTCATGTGCTTGTTTACAAAACCACTTGTTGTTTATATAGGATTCATAGTTGTTGAAATCTTTATGTTGCAGGTCAAACCTTTGAAAGAACTTGCATTCAATTCTCAAAATATAACAGCAACTATGACATCTCGCCAGTTTCAAGTTATGCTTGATGTTTTGACCAACCTACTCTTTGCTAGGCTTCCCAAGTAAGAATGTCTTAATTTTTCGTGGTGTTAGTCATTATCTTGAAGTTGGCTCTGTTATTTCTCAATGTTTGGAATCAACGTTGTTTTTCTTTTTCTGATATGATGGATTTGGGACTTGCAAGATATCACCATCCTCATATGTTTCCATCCTCGACTCTGTATTATATATTTTAGCTGTTGAATATATTTTGTTACTTTTGGGTATTTAAGTGCCATTTGACTGCTCTTTGTAATTTAGGCCTCGGAGAAGTAGTCTTCCGAAATCAGCAGAAGATGATGACGACATTGAGGAGGAAGCAGATGAGGTGGTTCCTGATGGTGTTGAAGAGGTTGAGCTAGAAAGAGTCAACCTTGAACATAAAGAACGGGCACGGAACTTGCTTTTCGATGATATCCGAAAGCTTTCTGTGTTAACAGATACTTCTGGAGATGCGAATTCAGACAAGGATGGGAAGCTTTGGATGATAACCGGTGGAAGATCCACATTAGTAAGAGGCGCAACTATTATATTTTAAAATTTTATTAATGACAAATAGTCACACCCGAGACCCATTTGGTTTGATCAACCAAGAACTCCTTGGTTGGTCGGCCGCCTTGTACTGCTCGATCAAAGGCTTGTTGGTAAACATAAGGCTGGAAATATTTGCAAGTTTTTGATTTTGCGTTTTTTTGTTTCTTACTATAAATAAGAATAACTAGAAAGCACCACATTTACAGGTGCAAAGACTGAGGAAAGAATTGGTAAATGCACAAAAATCTAGAAAGATGGCCGCTGCTTCTTTGAGGATGGCTATGCAGAAAGCTGCACAACTACGGCTCATGGAGAAAGAGAAGAATAAAAGCCCTTCATGTGCTATGCGCATATCTTTGCAAATCAACAAGGTGGTGTGGGGAATGCTTGTGGATGGCAAATCTTTTGCAGAGGCCGAGATAAATGACATGGTTTGTAAACTAAACAATCTTCTTGTGTTTTTTTGGTTGTTGAATGTCATTCTCCCTTTCATGGGGGGTCAAGACCGTGGATCTTCTTCTTTCATGAAGAATCTAATAAAAGATCTTTTTTGCAGATATATGATTTTGACAGAGATTATAAAGATGTTGGCCTTGCTAGGTTCACCACAAAGTACTTTGTTGTGAGAAATTGCCTGCCTAATGCTAAATCTGACATGCTGCTATCAGCATGGAATCCTCCTCCTGAATGGGGAAAGTATGTAATTATTTCTTCTGTTGCTGCGAATTTACATTTTTTTTTGTTACAATGTATCTTTTTTTGGTTCTTCATGCCAAGCCTGGTGACAAATATTAAATATAAGCAAATATATGCCAAGTTAGACAACAAATCTATCCCTATTAATGTTCATGGTATTCAAGTACAGAAGTACTAATCCTGAAAATCCTTCATTTTGTTGTTCTTGTTAAACAATATGCTATTCCTTCTACCCCTCATTTGCTCTTATTATCTTAGTCTAGAAACATTTCACATGACAAATTATTTCCATAATGCTTCAGTTCATTGTACCTTCCTCACTGTTGTTTTTGTGGAGTATATATATTGTTTGCTTTGGTACTTACACTTTGTTTTGTGGTTGCAGAATGGTGATGCTTCGAGTTGATGCAAAACAAGGAGCTCCGAAGGATGGCAACTCACCTATTGAATTATTCCAGGTCAAAATCGCAGTTAGTGCTTAATATAAATAATATCAAGAATAGGAATAGTCAACTCTCACAATCTTATTAATGAAATCTAGGATCAAAATTGACCCTTCTTTATTTCTTATGCCTGTTACTTAATTAGGGTTCATAAATAATATATGCCCAAATTCAGAGGCAGAACAAAACCAAATCTTCTAATAGAGGAATAGAACATATAGTTACGATAAGCCTTAACCATGTGATCTTACATTCACATAACAATACCTGTCCACTTTGTCCTTAACCTTTGACCAACATTTGTCAATCTCCCCACAGTTTTGTAGTAAGAAAAGACACCTAGAACAATTATAATTCATTAATACTTAACTAGTTAATTGTTTACTAAATAAAATTACTGTTTAATCGTTATAGGTGGATATTTACCCGTTGAAAATACATTTGACTGAGATGATGTACAGAATGATGTGGGAGTACTTCTTCCCAGAAGAGGAGCAAGACAGTCAACGCCGCCAGGTTTAGAGGCCTTCAGTTATTGAGTAGTTCTAGAGATGGCAAAATGGGCAGGTTGGGTATTATGTCAAATGGATATCATTTTGTATGGGTTGGGTTGACCAAAAACACTTTGTCCCTTTTTATTAAATAACTAATTAGTGTCAATTTCTATTGCAAAATTTGTATTATTTCTATATAACCTAATAAATAAAATGATTAAAGAAGCTTTATGAACAAAAAAATGCACTCTGGGTGACTTTCAACCTATTTGATCTAATCTTTTTTTAGCTATTTTTAGTTTAACTTGTTTGGCCTTAAAGATATACATAACATGGATCGACTCATTTCACAAGAAAATGGGTAGAAATGGCCACCTTGACTTGTTTCCTTGTTTTTTCTTTATTCAATTAGACGTTTGCCCTAAACCATTTGGGCACTTGGTTTAGGGGCACCTTGAGTACTGATAATCCAAGAGCCCATTGGTCTTGTACTAGTTCAACTGAAATCACTTGCCCAATATTAGAAACTGGCAAACTGCAGCAACTGAATATTGCCTTTTTGACAAATAGGAAGCTTGGAAGGTCTCAACTACTGCCGGTCTACGTCGTGCAAAAAAAGGTTCCACAGTGAATGAGGCTTCTGCATCGAGCAGTCACTCAGTAAAAGAATTAGAGGGATCCTCCAGAACGAACCCATCTGCACTGCCATTAACATCCGGAAGCAATCATTCTTCCACCCATCCTGATTCTATTCATGTGAGATTTTATAATTGTTCTGTTGTATAGTATATTTACATATTATATTAAATTGTTGATAATCGTGCAGACATCAAAAGGGCAGAATGGGAAAACCGAAACATCTGAGCTGGGACGAACGTCATCTTTTGATAGGTCGTGTGAAGATTCTGTAGCAGAATCTGTAACTAATGAACTTATGCTACAAATACAATCTTCGAGTTTCCCTCCATCAAAGATCGACTCAGTTGGAAGTGTTGATCAGGATGAATCAAGTAAAAGTAAATCAAAAACTGCAAAAACTGGCCGTTCTTCTCAAGAAGAAAAGAAGTTGGGTAAACCAAATGACGAGAAAAGGTCCAGACCTCGTGTAATGAGGGAATTCCATAATATCAAGATTAGTCAGGTTGGTCAGTTGTATCAATTTATGATTCTTAGAGGTGGCAAAAATAGGCCGGTCAAGTGAGTTGGGTAACAGGTCAAAAGGGTATTTTTTATCTCTTGGGTATGGTTTAAAACGTGTAAGGTTGAGTTGGGTTGACTTGCAAGATTTTTTGTCCAGTTTTCTTGAAACATAACCCCGAATCTTACCCATTCATAAGTAAATGGGTCGAAATGGCAACCATTGGTGTTTTTTGAAGTTTTCTAGCTTTTCTTTTTCCCTTCATGTTTTTTTCTTTACATATTTTCTATCATTGTAATGGAACAGGTTGAACTACTAGTGACCTACGAAGGGTCTAGATTTGCTGTAAGTGACCTAAGGTTGCTTATGGATACATTTCATCGTGTAGAGTTTACTGGAACATGGAGAAGGCTATTCTCAAGAGTTAAGAAACATATCATATGGGGGGTTCTCAAATCAGTCACTGGAATGCAGGTACAGAACATATTGTTTCATTAATAATGCTTGATTTAATAACGTTAGCATAAACATTTTGATGTAACAAATCTAAGCATATACATAATTCAATTCTTGCAGGGTAAAAAGTTCAAAGATAAATTACATGGTCAAGGCAAAGAAACAACCGTGTCTGGTATCCCTACAACTGATCTGAATCTTAGTGACAGTGATGGTGGGCCTAGTGGTAAAACAGATCAGGTTCCAATAACTTGGCCCAAAAGGCCACCTGAGGGTGCAGGTGATGGATTTGTGACGTCAATCAGGGGATTATTTCACTCTCAACGTCGAAAAGCTAAGGCCTTTGTGCTGAGGACAATGAGAGGTGAAGGAGATCATGATCAAATGGCTGGTGACTGGAGTGAAAGTGATTCAGAATATTCTCCTTATGCGAGACAACTAACCATAACAAAAGCTAGGAAGCTCATAAGACGCCACACCAAAAAGTTTCGCACCAAGAAAGGTTCGTCTCACCATCAAAACAAATTTTGTTGCATAAAAAGAATAAAGAAATTTTTTTGTTACAAAAATTCTAGATCCGCCATGAATGATGTTTTGGATGCCTTGCAAAACATTTTTTTGAATCTTCAGGACATAAAAACAAGAACAAGAGGCCGTAGTTTCGACATATTTAATAATAGTAATGATAGTAATAGCATACATTGGTGTAACCTTACCTTAAGAAAATAGTAATAACATATATCTGTACATGATCAGGTATACCTCCACAGCAAAGAGATTCTTCACTTCCATCTTCACCAATAGAAACACCATATGAAAGTAACTCTTCTAGTGGATCTGACATCTATGAGGACTTCCTTGAATACAAAGCTGCCCAAGAAAAATCACTACCTTTGCCTTAACACAACCCACAAAACAAGTTTGTTGCAACGCCTTGCCAATGCTAACACGAACCAAGGAGACATTTGGACCCCGGTTCCATAGGTAAGGCTGAGTTTTTGTATCAAGTATCGGAAGCAGGTACAAAGATTGGTGTAGATATAGAAGGATTATGGTTTATGAGAGAGTTGTATATAACATTGGGCTCGAGTTTAATGCGAGTTTCCATGAATGTGATTCGTGTATATTTGAGATGGAAATAAAAAGTGAAGCTTTGGTTCTGAATCTGTATAAGATATAAGTCTGTTTTGAACTCCAAGAGGTTATCTAAAGTAAATGACAAGAAAAATATAAGTAATTAGCAATTACATTTTACACATGTATATTTTTTTCCTTTTATGTAGTGAGGTTCACAACTGCTCATCATGCTGGCATGATCTGGTTTTTGTAGGCTCTTTTCTTCTTCTTAATCTGTTTTTCATTACTTCTAAGCTGCATCATTTATAAAAATTTAAGTGAAATTCTGTTAGTTTTTTATATAGAAAAATGTACAATTGGTTTTACCTTATTTTAGCCTTCCTAAGCGCAAGATGCAATTTATTAAGTATTACGCTCATCTTCAAACTAGGAGTGATCATAACCTGGAACTGAATAAAACACATACACTTGATCGTTTCTGTACGACTTTTGAAGCAACATATTGTGCTTTACACTTTTGATCCCAGTTGGCAATGGGAAGAAATTATGAAGCTTTAAGGTTACAGGATCCGTTTAGGTTAGATGATATTAAAGTTTAGGTAAAGTACAGGAAACGGCTAGTGATACATCAGAACACATCGTGACTTCTTTGGGGAATTGCTTAAGTAGGATCTTTGTTATAAACCATCTAAAGATAGTCTAGTGGTAGGTGGTCTAAAAAGTCTAAAAGAAAAACGTGGATCCAATCCTTATTAGGTAAACGTAAGTTTGAAACATACTCTGAATTTACCACACGCTGCAATTGTAATGTGTTTCGCAGTAGATTAATTTTCCGTTAAAACACAATCTTAAAAATGCAAACTGTAGATTTTTTTTACAGGAAAATGGGGACACTTCATCGCGTCTCCAGTGTGGGTTCGAGTTGCTTGGTGGCGGGTTTTCAACCGCCCCTCGTTATTTGGCTTTAACCAAGGTTCCGGCACCACACATTCACTCCATAAAGGTAACCCCTAAGGGAAAACCCCAACTAGGGTTGTAAACGAACAGAACGTTCATGAACCGTTTGTGAAATTGTTTGGCGGGAAGTTCGTTTATGTTCGTTTGTTTAATAAACGAATGAACATGAACAAGATTTTTCGTTCGTTTAATTAAACGAACGAACACAAACAAAGCTCTTGTTCGTTCATTTATGTTCATGAATGTTCATTCATCCGATTTGTGTTTAATAATGTTGGATTTGTGTTATAGCATGTGTTCCTTCGTTTACGTTTGTTTATCATTTAAATAAACGAACAAACCAATCTTTTAAGCAATCGAACACACATGCTCGTTCGTTTATCGTTCATGTTCGTTTATTTGTTCGGCTAAAGTTAAACGAACGAACACGAACACAGAATTCCGTTCGTTTTTCCGTTCGTGTTCGTTTATTTGTTCGGCTAAAGTTAAATGAACGAACACGAACAAGCCCTGTTCGTATTCAGTCGGTTCATTTACAGCCCTAACCCCAACCCACTGTATGCAACAGGATTTGATCCCCCAACCTCTTGCGAGGAAGGGG
This sequence comes from Pulicaria dysenterica, assembly GCA_947179395.2. NCBI lineage: Eukaryota > Viridiplantae > Streptophyta > Magnoliopsida > Asterales > Asteraceae > Pulicaria > Pulicaria dysenterica. Next base: position 77,208,310 of record OX359292.1, on the reverse strand, counting down.
GCGCCTTACCAAATGGGCTAAACCCCATTGGCTGCAAACTATAGATGAAAGAACTTCATGACGCATTGATTTGCAACTAGGGGTGAACACGGTCCTGTTTTGACATAGCTAAAACCAAACTGAAAACTTTGGCTGTTAGGAAACCTAAACCTTCCGGTTTTGAAGTGGTTCTGTTTTTTATTTTCCTTCGGTTTTATAGGGTTTTAAAGCTTTTCCGTTTGATACAAAGACACATGTGGTGTCTAGGGGCGAACCTCTATAGGTCCCAGCAATGGCACGTGCCACCAGTCAATTTTGCAAGCGTAGTGGAAACATTCGACTTTTTTAAGCCGGTGCTACCAGTCAAATTTTTTGGTGCTATCGGTATTTTTTTTCATGTCACAAAAACTCACTGAAAAATGAGTATTTTTTATAACAAAGTGATAAATTATAATTCAATATTTGATTTATACTTTTAAAATGCTCTAGTTTACTTTAAAAATAACAATTTAATTAATAAAGTTTCATATAAATTGTGTTTTGTTTTAGATTTAAGTCATAATATACCGGAAAAACAACTGAAACGTCATTAACCCGACCTGATTAACCGGAAACCCGAAAAAAACCGTAATCTTAATTGATCTTATTTTTGCTGTTATACGGTGCCACCGGTCCCCAAAAATCCTGGGTCCGCCCCTGGTAGTGTCTTTGGTTCAATTTTTCACTAATGGTTTGGTATTTAATTACACGTACGTTATATGTTTCAAGTTTCATAAAGAGTCACCATATGTCCCCGTACGTTTTGTTGCACACTTGATGAATTCATTATATTTCTGTTTAAACTGCTTTATATATTTTATTTATGTTTAATTATATGTCTAATATTTCAGATTTTTCAAAACTTTCTGATACATGCATAAGTCATTCCAGCAAGTAAAGATAAAATTTTAATTTTCATTAAATTTCATTTTTTTAAAAATTAAGTTCATGAATTTTAATACATCATCAACAAAAATCCCTAGAGTTTAGAAAAGGATAGTCTGGCGACTCTGGAAAATGTTAGGATTCATTTTTTTACCTTCATATTGATTTAAAATGAAGCACTTGCATATCTCTAGTCTCAATAAACAATGGTTGCTCTCTTTAGAGGTGCTCGGAGCTCACTCAACAAGTTACGAAGGCACGAAGCCAACAAGCTAGTCTCAGCAACAATAAGGGTATTATCCTTCTAAGCTCGGGTATTATTTTTTACCTTCATTTGTTTCAAAAGTTCCGGGCTTATTCTATGAGGTTTTATCCTTCTAAGCTCGGGTATTATTATATTTTGTCTTATTTGTTTCATATGTTTCATTTGATGCGTTGTAAAGTTTGCACATAAGGGTGTTATTATGCCCGGGGCATGAAAAACCAATGGACCGACCATGCTCCTCGCTTTTATTGTACAAAGCGTATTTCAAACCCAAACCTCCTAGGTTATTTCTATATAACGGAAGGAATTGGATTCTTATTGAATTTATATAACTAATCACATTTTGTACATTCATTTTTTTTATTTGATACAATCTATTTCTTTTCTATTTATCTCAGGCCATCAAGGAGGGTTGTATAGATGTAATGGATTTTTGACCATCGGCGTTATTATTTCTTCAAGGGAGTTGATATTTTGACATGATTGTTTTAGCGGAATATATGTTGTTTTCTGATTTTAAGGATGGTTGATATTTTGGATATTTGCCTAGATGGATATTATTAGTTAACGTTTTGGAATATGGAATTTCCTACTTTTAATAGTTCACATAATGGTGTATCGTGTATATATTTTTGTGTGTATATGTAACTTACTAACGGACTAATAAAAAAACATCGGGATATAAAAATTTTACCACGTACCAAGCTTTCAATCACCAACCGTGTTTCCGTTGGTAATAAACAAACATATTATAAGGTTTTGGTTACTCAAATTACCAACGAGATGAATTTAGTCACCAACTGCATGTGTTCCCGTTGGTAAAATACCGACGGCTATAAGTTTTTGGCTATCGAAATTACCAACGGCTAATATTAAGCACCAACGGCTTTTCTGTTGGTAAAATACCAACGGAATCGTTGGTAAACAAATTTACCCACGGGCCTTTTACCGACAGTTCATTTTCGTTGGTAATCTCATTGGTAAACCGAATTACCAACGGATTTTGCCCGTTGGTATTGGCAGTTTTTCTAGTATTGAACATTTGCAACTCCCTTGTATTGTGTCTTGAAGATCGATCAATCGAGAAATGATGTTTTGCCATTTAGAGGACCATGATATAAGCTTGTCACCCAACATAACACAATCACCACTTGTAGACCGGAGAGCAGATTTACAGATGGATACCCACCCCAATCTGCGTCTTAATTCAAATCAAGAGTATCAGCTAGCGAAATATGTAATTGCATTATGAAGCCTAAAGTATCACCAATGTATCAAAGAACCCTTTCAGAGCATTAAAGTGCGGTTCGCTTCGATCATGCATGAAAAGTCGGATCAGTGACACGGGTGTCTGAATCATCTAGCTTTAAGGACGTTTCCGTTGGGGTTAAAGTTGGATTGCATTGAAGGATATATATATATATATATATATATATATATATATATATATATATATATATATATATATATATATATATATATATATATATATATATATATATATATATATATATATGGGATGGTTCATTCGAGAACCGTTGTTAGCGCGAGAAACGCGAGAACCAATCTCAGCCGTTCCTTGGATATGGGAAGATCATGGATGGAGAGTGTGGAGGGGTCGAGTGTGGCAGGGTGCATGTGAGGAATTCATGGGTGGGCAATGACATTGAAGTAGGAGGAATTGGACGACTCAGATTGGTTCTCATGGTTCCCGCTCTAAGAATGGTGTGTATAGGGGACGGTTCAAACGAGAACCGATTTTCGTACGAGAACGACGAGAACTAATTACAACCATTGATCAAAGAGATGGAGGGTTGAGATTAAAGAATTGTTAATGGATAACCTTAAATTAATCAAACTTATCCTTAATTAACTAAGGGTAGTTTGGACATTTTTACATTACCCCCACGTATTTTAAACTAATATATATACATCAAACGGAAATGTGTTGAATTATGAAATTATATCAAATTAAAGAGAAAATTATGTTCTTTAATTTAAGACCGGTCTTGATATATTTTTTTAATTTTTTTTTTGCTGTTTGCTGGTTTTTTTTTCCAGAACAGCCCGCCATTTGCACTAGTGTAAATTTGGCACAAGTGCAAATTTTGCACATGATGCACAAATTCACCTAGTTTTAAGTACATATGTAAATATGTTTTGCGCAAGTGCAAATTTTGCACATGATGCAATGATTCACCTAGTTTTTTCAGCACAGATGTAAATATGCAGTAGTGCAAAGTGTAAAATTTGCACTTGTGAATAGTTGAGTTGTACTGGGAAAAAACCCAGCAAACACGACTTTTTTTCTTCAAAAAAAAATATTTCAAGACGGGTCTCAAATTAAAGAGCATAATTTTTCCGTTAATTTGGTATATTTTTCGTAATTTAACATCTTCTCGTTTGATGGATATGTTAGTTTTAAAAAAGTGGGGGTAATTTAATAATGTCCATACTACCCTTTCCTATTTAATTTAAATAAAAAAGACAGGAAATTAAATTATTAGCAAGAAATTGTTCACGCAGTTCTCGTACGAAATACAGCTCTCGTTTGAACCGCACCCTATATGTATATATATATATATATATATATATATATATATGTGTGTGTGTGTGTGTGTGTTGGTCCATGTAATTGCCTATTACAAAGCGTGTTTTTTGAGACGTGTTAGAGGTAACAAGCAATATGAGCTGAAAATATATAATTATTTAGTTATTAGAATGGTTGGATATACCTAAAACAAAAAAAAAGATTGATGAACTATGTTATAAACATATAATTATGAGTTTTTTTTATATTTGTTTGTATGATTTTGTACACATAATTATTAATTATATACAAAATTGTTGTTTTAAGCCGCCCTGTAAAACATCATGGCTTTCAAGACTTGAGGCTTGACCATGCCGTCACGCCACGCCTCACATTATTTAAAACCTTGATTGGAACTTTATAAAAGTTACGAAGAATTCCCGAGCCAAATATATATAATATAAAAACCTTAATCATGCCGGGCTAACTACTAAAAATCTGAAATATATATATAATATATACACTAATACAGTAATACTACCATCTTATATAAAAAGTTTTTTTTAACGGCAAACTCACACATCCACTAAATGTACTCTATTGTTCACAACCGAATTTGAACCCACAACCCCTTATAAGAAGACACTACTCTACAACTATCAAATACCGCTAAATTACAAATTCTTTAATTTATATAAAAAGTTAAAAACCCTACTTTCAATACTTTATCATCCATAGCCCACATACGTACATAACTAATTAAAATATAATTGGTATATAAATAAAATGATATTTTCTTTTCCCAAAGCAGTATTATTTTATGAGATCTACAGCATTTTTCTCCAAGCTTCCACTAATAGACTAGTATTACTGGGCCAATCAATGATTAACAGAATCTCATTGAAATAGTAATTACTTATTTTAATCTTTAGTTGTGAACTTGTGATAATGCTTTATAAATTAATTAACTTCAAACATCTTTAGTTTTCTACAAGTTTCCACTAATAGACTAGGATTACTGGTCCAATAATTTATCAACTAATATCTTTAATTATGATTATATTAACTTCTTGTAATGCTAAAGCTTCATATCTCAACTCCTAATATCTTTGATAAGTATACTTGTACTTTATTATATTAAATCGTGAATGCCTATATATTATCATTATTTTATTTTATGTGTGAAAACTCAATATTAAGGTAAATTGGTTAACACATTATTTTATTTAGTATATTAACTCTTCTTCTTTTATAAATAAGAAACCAATTTGATAAGATTTATTAAATGATTTAAACCATTTACTTAAAAAATATAAAATTTTAACCATTCATTCACTTAAAATCATAAAATCAATTTTGACTTTTTAGAGTTAAAATTATAAAAGATAATTTCATATGTACAATTATTAAATCATATAAAATCATATTCGTCCACCATAATTTACAAATATCATATTACCTCTTCATAATATTTCAAAATATCATATCTAATCAAATTCTTAGTTTTATCATTCTAAAATATATTATAATCGTGTTAAATTCCTTTTTACTTATGACCAATAACGTTTAACTTTATTATTATTGATTGTAACAATAGTGATTGATGACCTATATAAGAAATACAATCATGTCTCTTCGTATCATTAACTACGTTCCTGCCGTCAAGTCTGCTGTAACGCCACCTCTAACGAGCTTAAAATTAGAGTTAATTTAAACTTTTTAACTACTATTATCAAAAGAGTGCAGCGGAGTTAAACGCCATTACAAAAGCAACGTTAATTAACTCGGTTATTTAATTGCATCAAAAGAATAAGCCAAGTTTGTTATATACAAGCGTTACCTACTAGTTCCGACCATCGGATCCATATGTACAACAAACGTGTTCCCAAAAGGTAATTACAACAAAAGACTACCACCAGTACCCGCCTCACCAGGCCTCTAGCATCAACCTGCGAAAAAGGAAATCTTGCACCGTTAGCTACAACTAGCTAGTGAGCCCAATTACACATAAGCATCAATAAGCAGGCTATCACGTAAGGAACAGCACACAGGGCTATCCTATCATTTTGCGGCTCGCCAATCATGTCAGCAGGAGTCGTGTCTCGCAGGGTAGCTAGCCCCACTCAACAACCCAAGCTGGGGAATCAACCGCAACCAATTGCACCAGTGGGGGAGCGAAAAGCAGTCCACGTGGTACACTCTGTCTATCATGCTGGTTCCAGCCTAAGCAAGAAACCCAATTTCATAGAGGAACGGTGGCCTGCAGAGCCATACCCAAGCGTATACTCCTGAGTACCGTTAGTTCCCCAATTCATAGCCCCTAAGGACCCTGGGAATCCAGCCAGATATTATCACCCATTTACCTGACTGACCTCAGTTGTTCACCCGTTCACTGTCCGGACAAAATCTCATAAACAAATAGCTGATCCAATTAGGATCCAATTCATGCGTGCATATAAATACAACAATATCTTTCATACTAACAAACAAGCATGCATATATAACTCTATCATAGAATACATCGTGTCTCACGTATCAATACACCAATCACGTGTCAACATGTACAGCATATAACTTACCTACTGAGACTCATGGGAAACCGGTACCCACCTCGAGATTACAGGAGGCAGATATGCAATCGGGAATCCCAAGAACACACAGAGTCGTCCGAATCACCTAACACATTAGGTTCAGGCTTAGACACCAATCAACGACAATTAACGAGGCTTAAAGCACAAGACTACAGAGCCGTCAGCATAAAACCCCTGCTTGCGACCGCAAGGGGTTTCCTTACGGCCGCAAGGGCCATTTCAAACCCATCCTTACGACCGCAAGGGATCTCCTTGCGACCACAAGGGTCCTCCCAATTCACCCACTCTTACGGCCGCAAGGGATAATCCCTACGACCGCAAGGGTTGTTCATTGGGTACCTACGGCCGCAGGCTATGTACCTACGCCCGTAAGCTTCGTTCCTTTACCCGTAGGTGGTAAACCATGACACAACCTCCTTACGACCGCAAGACCCAATGCCTGCGACCGCAAGGACTACAAACCTCCCCCTTGCGACCGCAAGGATTTTCCCTTGCGACCGCAAGGACCACTGTTACAATGTGTTCTTGCTCTGTTCGAACACAACAGCTGTTTTACGGGTTTTTGACACAAAAATCAGACTTGAATCCATATTCAAGCGTTTATACAACATTCCTAACATACATAAACACCTATTACATGAATCCTTGCTTCAAAACAACTCCAATCCACCTTTAAATCATCAATTTGACACCACACACATTAACACACCAAGAACTAGGTTTTTGGACAAATACTTACAATTACAAGAGGAAAGATCAGCTATAGAAGCTCTGGACCAGCTACAAGGATGCAAACAACTTGTATCTTGCTTAATTTCTTCCAAAATCTCCAAATGTGTGTGTGTGTGTTCTAACGTGTACGTATGTATGTGTATGTGTGGTGTGTTTGAAAGTGTTAACAGGGGATAAGTGAGGCCTTAGGCCGACTTAAGGTCTAATACCCCTCACGGGTATTTTGTTCTCCTATTCAACTTAAAACACGACTTAGGTTTATCCGTTTCAACTAACGGAGATATTTTTGGAACCACTATATAAAACCGTTCAACTATTTATCTACTTGGTCAACTTATGACACTTTTCATAATACCATATTTTTACCCACAATTAACACCATTTAACACCATTTTACATTTAAGACACCAATTAACACATTAAGCACCATTTAACAACAACTATACTACAGTCAACAACAAAACACCAATTAAGGTTAACGTACAACTATTAGAGCTACATGTACAACAATTTACAACTAGGCCCCATTTCGGGGTGTTACATATGCCCTTCCATTTGCGTCGATATTTCCAACGTTTGTTAGATTGTTGATGTCGTACGATGTCATGTTTTTAAATAAATAAAAATTTTATTATGTAATACATTTTTGTTAATGTTTAATATTTAATATCTTTTAAACCAACTCATCTATGATACGGACATTTAGTCTAGTTATAAATATATACACTATATACTATATAAAATATTTAACTATTTTAAAGACTATTTTAAGTTAGCTAGTATAACTAGTAAAACATTTTTAATAATATCTTAAAATAATTTATACTAGATTTGACTCGAATTTAATGTAGAACAAAACACACAGTTAGTTACAAAATATTTAAACAAAAAATTAGTAACAATTAAGATTTTAACTGATACTACAATTCAATATGAAATTAATATGTATAGTATTATATACTTCGTTAAATCTGACTATTTTTCTTCTTTATTTAATAGTCTTATACATAATATATACTATCAAAAAGAAAAAGGATTAGAATTATATATTTTTTTAAGTTTCAATGTTATTTATGTTTTTATATTATAAGAATCACGTTTGAAATTATGATTATAAATAGAATAAGTTAAAATCTACTTATAAGCAAAAAGTAATTAATTCAAAAACCGAAATTTAATCATATATGCAAAAAGTAATGTCGTTCTTCAAATTTAAGTGTTTAATTAACTTAAAATTTTGTATAAAGTTTATATGTTGTCAATAATCATACTTTTCACTTTAAGTTAGTTCAAAAGCGGCGAATTAAATTAACGAATCTTATAAAAAACAAACATATTGTGTCCTACTGCATTATGCAGGTAAATTATATATATAGGCATGAGTTGTGAATAGTAACTCATTTGTCTTTTTCTTCAATGGTTTTTTAAAGTACACATTTTTAAACAGCCACAGCCATTTAGCAAAATACAGTGTGGCGGAGTGGTACGTCATGTTTTTTCTCAAATTGTTGGTCTAGAGTTCGACTCTTGGCACAACAATTTTGTTATTTTATTTTTTATTCAGCCTTTCCATTTAGTTTTCATCCCTTTATTTGTCTTTTCTTTTACAAAGTCTTCTTCCATAATTTGTTTTGTTTATGGTATCATTATTAATATCAATATTTATTTTGTTTATGGTATAAAAAATTAGAAAAGTGGAAGAGTGTTTTGTACTTATTTTGGTTTTAATAAGTATAATTTTAAACGGTTTAGTATTAAAATTTATTACAAATGCCTTTGCACCTTATTATATATAATAAGGTATACCAATCTATATTTTTATGTAAAAATGAATTAAAAATCAATTCTGGTTAACAAATAGATTTCAATTATTTTCAAGATAAAATCACATGGCAAATTACGAGTACTAAAAAAATGATGCACATATTTCTTTTTGTTGTCAAGTCCCACTCATTAAAGACGGTCCACCAGACGTAATTCATGGTTGAGTAAATATATAAATGACCAACATACTACTATTAATGAGTCAATAATGATGTTATATATAGTTTTCGTATGAAAAAAATATTATTTGAAAACCGCTCTTAAAGTGTTTTAAGAGAAATACAAGAACCAACAGTCGGATTTTACGCTTATACATATTCATTAAATTCGTGATTATGTATCTTATTTAAAGTGTTTTTTGAGTTTTCGGGGTAATTAGGTTGAAGAATATGAAACAACCATTTTTATATAAAAATGAATGTATTGTGTGACATTTGATGCATTATTATGTTTATATAACTGGTTATCATTTTTCAATACAACTGTTCTTAAATTCACCCTGACGAATATAATAAATCTAATAATTTGTTATAAATTTAACTTGATTACCTAATTTAAAGTTTCTCTCAATGAATCTAATTCTCAATGGTACCTTATATATATATATATATATATATATATATATATATATATATATATATATATATAGGCAAAAGTTCAAACGAGAACTGTTTTTCGTACGAGAACTGCGAGAACCAATCTGAGCCGTCTAATTCCTCCTCCTTTAATGTCATTGCCCACCCATGAATTCCTCACATGCACCCTGCCACACTTGATCCCCTCCACGCTCTCCATCCATGAACTTCCCATATTCAAGGAACGGCTAAGATTGGTTCTCGCAGTTCTCGTACGAAAAACAGTTCTCGTTTGAACCCTCCCCTATATATATATATATATACGAGAATGTTCAAATGAGAATGAGAAATTAAAAGAGAATGAGAGACTCAATCTTAGCCGTTAATTTTGTAAATGGAATTCATGGATGGAGAGTGTGTGGAAATAGAGTGTGACATGGTGCATGTGTGGAATCCATGGGTGGGTAATAACATTGAAAGAGGGGGAATTGGACGGATGAGATTGAGTCTCTCATTCTCATTTAATTTAAGGTTCTCATTTAATTTAACCTTCCACTATATATATATATATATATATATATATATATATATATATATATATATATATATATATATATATATAGAGGGGACGTTTCAAACGAGAACTGTTTTTCGTACGAGAATTGCGAAAACCAATCTTAGTCGTTTATTTGATAAAGTGGAATTCATGGATGTGGAGCGTGGGGGGATCAAGTGTTGCACGGTGCATGTGAGGAATTCATGGGTGGGCAATGACATTGGAGGGGGAATTGGACGGCTCAGATTGGTTCTCGCGGTTCTCGTAGGAAAAAACAATTCTCGTTTGAACTTTTGCATATATATATATATATATATATATATATATATATATATATATATATATATATATATAGAGAGAGAGAGAGAGAGAGAGAGAGAGAGGAGGATCTGAGAACACATTTTAATGTGAAAAATGTGAGAATACTTGTAGGTCAATCATATAATTACATAAATAAAATTTATAAACTCAACATACCTTAATTGAACCAAGTTGAATATCTACCATAAATAAAGATAATCCAACACTTTTATAATCATTTTTCATTTCTATAAAATTGTCAACTAAAAATATATTTCGTTTTTGTTCGTGGCAATTTATTTTATAAAATCACAATTCCCAAAATATATATCTTTTGAACATATGGAATTGATTTATAAAATATAAAAATGCAGTCTAGTAAAAATCGATTTCTATACATTTGTTAGTATTCGTTTAAAAATCGTTTTTAACTAGATGAGTATTGTATACATTTGACGTTTAATTATAATTTGCAAATTTATTCCTCATGGTATATTTGTGTTGTGATCAATGTAAATTTATATTTAATTTCTTATTTTGCCAAATTATTATTTTCATATTAACTTTGATTTTTGCAATAATATTTGTTTTTAAAAAAATATTAAAATTGCATCATCAAAATATTTATAATTATTTAATCATTGATTGCACCAACAAAACCTTTAATAATTGTTTATATGATGAGAAACAAAATTAAGAAGAAAGCCTAAGTCGATTTTTGTTTATGAATCAGAAATATAAAATGGATACCTAGTTTTTGGGTTATTTATGTCTTCCGAGGATTTCAAAAGGCAAAGCCAACAATGAATATGTGAAACCCGGATGCTATGGTCACTCGACGGTGGCTGCCACCACACCGTATCTGGTATGGCCAATGATTCCATTTGCAAGTGAGGGAAAATAGGAACCCGATTGAAGATTGGTGATCTGGTGTACGAAAATGAAAATTTAATTTCAGATCCGTTGCTCTCAATCCTGTTTGATTACCGATAAGAGTTGATGATAAATGAGAGAGATTGGAGGCTTAAAGTATGTCGGAAAATGAGGAGTTCAGGGCCACTGCCGGTGAAGTGAACCAAGGAGGAGTAGTCGACATCGAAATTTCTTGAGCAATTCGAGCGAGAGAGTGTGTGGCATGTAAGGAATTCATGGGTGGACAATGAGATTGAAATAGGAAATGGACAACTCATATTGGTTCTCGCCCTAAAAGTGATCTCAAATGAAGTTCTTTCTAATGTGAGTACCATTAATAGGACTATTTTGATTATTTATATTCTCTCAATCGTGAATTACGTCTAGGTGGAACGTCATTAAAGAGGAAAGCCTGATTTTCCCCAAATGTCTCTTATTAATACGTTATTAATCAATCATTAAAAAACTATTAATGATCCGTCTTTTTTATTGGCCATTAATTAATGTTAATCAAGTGTCAAGATTGGTTCGTGTGATACTAGCTTTAAAAACGGTTCTCAAATGAAACTTATCTCTAATTAATTAAGGTTAATTTGAACATTTTCAAATTACCCCCACTTTTTTAAACTAATATATCCATCACGGAAAGGTGTTAAATTCCGAAATAACAAATTAACGAGAAAATTATGTTCTTTAATTTTAGACCGATCTTGATTAATTTATGTTAATCAAATGCCAAAATTAGTTCTCATAGGATTCACATCAAAAGTTTTTATTTTATATATATATATATATATATATATATATATATATATATATATATATATATATATAGAGAGAGAGAGAGAGAGAGAGAGAGAGAGAGAGAGTTGGGTTCAAGTAAAAAAACGTTAAGGTACAAAATGTAAGGTGAAATATAAGAAGAACACGTGTACAAGGGCACTTTTGGAACTTAAAAACAAAACATCTCTCTAACCTGGTCTTCAACTACCCACGAATTTGAGACCCTAGCCACGTTTATTGTTCTCGCCGTAATTCCCTCAAAAACCGTCTGTGCTTCCCGTCGATCATCGCCGCCTACCCCCTCGCAAAATCCTCCTGCTCCGACGACCGCTCTACTCACCGTAGTCCTCGTCGCCTCCGATTCATCCTCGCAAAATCCTCGTCGCCTCGCAAAATCCTCGTCGCCTTGCAAAATCCTCGTTATCCGCTGCATCCCTCGTCTCCTAACGCAAACCCTACCCCCACGCTGCCCCTTCGCCGCTGCATCCCGTCGTCTCCGTCCAATCCATGGCTGGCGCTCTGTTTTCGCTGCCCCTAACCCCTCACTACCGCCACTATGCATCGCAACATTGTAATCTGTGAATCGAAGGTTGTCTTTTGTGCATCTATTTTCGTTTGTCAGATTCGATGAAAAATCCATGGATGATTGTTGGTGCACAATCCATGGCTGGCGCTCTGTTTCTGTGAATCTATGGTTGTCTTCTGTGCATCTGTTTCGTCGCTGTCGTCTGTGCATCTGGCCGACGGGAACAGAGTTTGGCCGTCGGCGTCTCTGATTAGGCCGACGATTATTCTAGGGTTTCACGTGACGGTTCTTTGATTTTTGATTTGTCCTTTTTACCCTTTTTCTTTTTTTTAATTCCGAAATTACAGGGTTTTATTGACTTTTTTTTGTTGACTTGGGGAGAGATCCTATGGTTGTGATCTCTCCTTACATTTAGTAGCATAACATTTTTTGTAGTATATCCTACCCTATATATATATATATATATATATATATAGGCAAAAGTTTAAACGAAAACTGTTTTCCGTACGAGAACCGCGAGAAACAATCTGAACCGTCAAATTCCCTCTCCTTTAATGTCATTGTCCACTCATGAATTCATCACATGCACTCTGCCACACTTGATCCCCCTCACTTTCCACATCCATGAATTCCACTTTATCAAATCAACGGCTAAGATTGCTTTTCGCAGTTCTAGTACGAAAAATAGTTCTCGTTTGAACCTTCCCATATATATATATACCTCTCTCTCTCTCTCTCTCTATATATATATATATATGTGTGTGTGTGTGTGTGTGCGCGCGCGCGCGTTTTGTTTGTTTGTGTGTAGACAAGAAATTCAACTTGCTAATATAGAAATTGATCTTTTAATTTGTTGGTTTTGAATTATAAAATTTCAATAATATAAAATTAAATGCTCTCCGGTTGTCCCTGCAGGTAGCTCGCCAATAATTATATTTCGAGGGTTAACTTATTAGGAGGGCTTTACTATAAGTCTATAACTGTTACCAATAAAACATTATAAAATCGCCACAGGGTTGAAGTTTGACCCCTTTTCACGATAAGGTTTCGGTAATATAAGTAATAGTTTTTGATCAACAATGCATTCATAGCATCTATCTTTCTGGTAGTGTATACATACATACACATACGTGTACACACACATATATATATGCAAAAGTTTAAATGATAACTGTTTTTCGTACGAGAATTGCGAGAATCATTTCTAGCCAATCATTTAATTTTATATATTTTTTATTTAATTTAAATATAAAAGGGTAGTATGAACATTTTTACATTTTCCCCACTTTTTTAAAAATAATATATCCATCAAACGAAAAAGTGTTAAATTACGAAAAGTATACCATATTAACGACAAAATTATGCTTTTTAATTTGAGACCGATCTTGCTATATTTTTTTGGAAAAAAAAAATTCGCGTTTACTGGTTTTTTTCACTAGAGCTCGACATTTGCACTTGTGCAAAGTGCAAATTTTGCACAAGTGCAATTTTTGCACATGTGCATATCTACATCTGTGCTGAAAATACTAAGTGAATCTGTGCATATGCACAAGTGCAAACAAAATTCGCACATGTACAAAAATTGCACTTGTGCACATATCGAGCCGTGCTGGAAAAAAACCCAGTAAACACAAAAAAAAATTGAAAAAAATATCTCAAGACCGGTTTCAAATTAAAGAGCATAATTTTCTCGTTAATTTGGTATAATTTTCGTAATTTAACACCTCTCCGTTTAATGAATATGTTAGTTTAAAAAATACGAGGGTTATGTAAAAATGTCCAAACTACCATTAATTAATTAAGTATAAGTTTGATTATTTTAAGGTTATCCATTAACAACTCTTTAATCTTAACCCTCCATCTCTTTGATCAATGGCTATAATTGGTTCTTGCAATTTTCGTACGAAAAATCAAGTAAAAAAAGCTTAAGGTACTTAATGTAAGGAGAAACGAGGGCTTGACACTTGGCATTTCTGGTTAAAGGGTATAATGGGTACACATATTAAATTCTCTCTCCACCCTATTATCCTCACACCCCGCGTTTCTCTTATATGCTAATCCTAGAATTAGCGCCCCCCGTTTCCAAACCATCGCCTCCATCTACGCTGTCATCGGCGACCTTCATCGTTGTCATCGGCGACCTTCATCGCTGTCAACGGCGACCACCGCCTCCATCTGCGTCGTCTCCTCCTAGTAAACCCTAACCCTCCATCTGCGTCGTCTCCTCCTACACATTATGTTATCGCCGCCTAGACCACACTGCGGTCGCCGCTGTTATAGCCACCGTCTACCGCCGTCGCCGCTTTTATACCCATTGTCTACCGCCGCCTGGACCACTACCGCCGATGTTCTCGATGTTGTCTCACTGTGCACCGCCACTGTTTTCGATTCTTTTCTCGATGTTGTCGCGATGCACATGACGCCGCCGCTGTTTCACGATGCTAGCTTTCTTGTAAATGGCAAAGCTGCATCGCCGAACACAACCGCCGCTGCACCACCGTCGCTGCGCTTTCGCCTCCGCCGTTCATCCCGTGTTTGGGCATCAGGTGTATTTTGTGCATCGAATGTTTGTAAGTTGTGCAGTAAATGTAATGTGTGAATCAATTGGGGTTGTGCATATTATGTATCATGTACTATATGCATCAATTTTGTATGTATCATTCTTAAATTTGTTCTTCAGTTGTTGATTTTGATTGTTCATCATCTTTTTCGGTTTTTCTTTGTAAATTAATTTTGTATAGGAAACATGCATCAAATGGTTGTAACCTGTGAATCAAAATGATTGTATTTTTATGCATCAAATGTAACTTATGAATCAAAGGTTTGTATTTGTGTGCATCAGTTCTTCAGTTGTTGGTTTTGGTTTTGGTTGTGCATCAGGGGGTTGTAATCTGTGAATCAAAATATTGGCCTGAATTTTTGGCCGACGGGAACGATGACCCACGTTTTTCTCAGCCTGATTTTTCAAATTACCATATTAACCTTTGTAATTTTTTTAATTCCGAAAATTTGGTTAAAATGGCGGTTTTTTTTTGAATTTTGACTTGATCCTGTTGTCCAGATTTCTCCTTACATTTAGTACCATAACTTTTTTTACTGGATCTCTACCCTATATATATATATATATATATATATATATATATATATATATATATATAAGACGTTTTAAACAAGAACCGTTTTTTGTATGAGAACTGCGAGAATTATTTATAGCCATTGATAAAGAAACAGAGGGTTCAGATTAAAGAATTGCTAATGGATAATCTGAAACTAATCAAATTATTCTTAATTAATTAAGAACAATTTGGATATTTTTACATTATCCTTATATTTTTAAACTAATATATCCATCAAACGAAAATGTGTTAAATTACAAAAATTATACCAAATTATGAAAAAATTATGCATGCTCTTTATTTTGAGACCAATTTTGCTATATTAATTTGGAAAAAAAGTCGGGTTTATTGTGTTATTTTATTACAACTCGACATATGTCCATATCTACATCTGTACTGAAAAAAGTAAGTGAAGAATTTAAAGTCAAATTTTACACATGTTTTTTATGGATGTAATTTAAAGTCAAATTTGGTTTCTTAATTTGAAAGAACTAGCATCGTACCCGCGCAATATTGTTGCGGCGGTAAATTGTTTCTGTTTTGCAAATATCGCTTTTAAGAAATTTAATGTATATTATTCAAGCGATCAATGTCACGAAAAAGTTTTCTACAACAACATGCCCGTTTTTTCAAATTATCTTTTATTAAACTATTTTAAAATTTTGAAAATAAATTTTAAAAGACATTAAAATAAAAAATAGGATTTATATTTATAAAATAAGAAAAGAGAAGTTAATATGATTTTGGAAATTGTTTTCATGTAGGTGGATAATTGTGTTTGTGTGTGAGAATGTGTTAATAGCAGGAGTGGATATTGTTGTTATTGTTGTGTGAGAATGTGTTAATAGGGGAGTATATTTAAATGAATAAAAGGTGTAAGTAAATTAGGAAAAAGAATTAAATGATTAAAGATTGAGTGAATGAGATTAATTTAGATAGATTGAGAGGTCAAGATGTAATATTGAGTGAATTTTAAGAACTCTTAAAGTTAAGTAGGAAATATAATATTATTTATATAGATACTCTTAATTTTAATTAAATGGAAAAAAAGACTAGAATTATCATTATATTAAACTGACTTTTAATATTTTATTAATATTATATGAGAGTAAAATATTAAACAAATTTCCTACATACTCACGTATTGGGACACTTGTTAGCGTCTTATGTAGTGAATTTGGTAAACATGACTCATGAACTTTATTTTAGAATAAGGTGGTTTCTAAGTTTAGATGTAACATACAATTGAAAGTATGCACAAATCTTTAAAAAATCTCACACAACTATACAAGAGCCCAAAGAAGTTTTTCATTTATATTTAATTTACAAAGTTGTGTTTATAAAGTCTATATAAAAAATATAATTCTGAAATTTTAATATTTAATAACATGTGATTTAAAGTATAATCACATTTGATTGTAAAAACATCAAATGTTAATTACGAAAATGAAACTCCGTTCAAAATTATAAAATTCAATCTGAACCATTGATGAGACTGATCCAAATGCTAAAATTAGTCCCTCAGGACTATGCATTTGTTATGAACTATATTGAACATTTCTCTTAATTTATAAATAAAATAACGAGAATACCCATAACTTTGGAATTAAAATAAAGATAAAATACGTGAAAATATAACATACTATGTTTAAATTGTCATTATATATCACCAATTTTATTTTTTACATAAAAATTACCATCTTTTATTTTTGATACATTATATGCAAATATCTTACCTACAAAGCTGGTCACACATAACTTTTTAATACTTTTTTATGTTCTTGTTTACTTGGTGTTGCTCATATCTTCAAGATGTTCTTGATGTTCAACAATAACCTAAGGGACACATCACTTGCATTAAAATGGATCGATATGGAAATCGTTTGCATGAAAATGGGGAAATTAAACACATCGAACACAAAAATTCAAGCACGTGAATAAGATTCATGGCTTCATCTTCTAGTACGATTTATAACACACAAATCGAACACATGGAACCAAGAACACAATGGAACAAGTTCATAAACTAGTACCAGTAACAAATATCACTGGAACAACAATTGATGGAAACATTAACAAATTGATTCATAGATGGAACCTATCAAAATAAAAAGCCTATCCTGGTGCCCTAATTGCAAACAAAAATCAATTGAAACATCAACCTAAAATCGTAACCCTAATTCAAGCAAATTTGAAAATATGAACAGATTGTAACCCTAATTCAAACAAATGTAAGAATCAAACTCAATTTTGGATGAAACTCAAACCTAGAATCGAGATCTGCAGGTGTAAACATCATATTCAAACCCCTCGATTTGGGATGAACACACCCCTCTATCTGGGGACGAACACAAATAACAAAAACCTCGATCTGTGACGATGAAGACATCGGCTATAGATGATGGCTTCCATATCGATAAACAAATTACACAAATGTCTATGAGCACATGATTAGGGTTCGTGAAGAATAGATGAACAGTTGCTTCCAAGGAAATAAAAAGGATACTTGAAACACATTTAGAAGTTGATGAATTTAGCAACAAATCAAGCATATTCTTTCAAATGATCATGTTTCACATGATTTATAAAAGATAAACATCCATAAAGTTTTTAAATTAAATATTAAAAATAACCAATGAATATATAACCGCTAGTTTAAGCTGTGATAGTAGGTCAATTGCATACATACAATGTACCAAAATTGAAAATTGATGGTATTTTAGGTACAAAATAAAGTTGTATATAATGATAATTTAACATAATTTGTTATATTTTCGCATGCTATAATAGTAAACCTTGATGGTCAAATATTCAACACTAAAGTTAATTACATCAAATTGTACTTAAAAATACTAAATTTGACTTATTAATTTTAAAAGTTTTGTTTACTTACCCAAGTAACACACATGTATAACACTAGTTAGAAGTGATAAACAACTTAAACCGAACCGGTTTTGGTGGTTTGGTCAATTGGTTTAGGTTTTTTCATGATTCAATTTGGTATAATATTTTTTAAAACTAGGGTTGTAACTTACGGTTTTTAGACATGAGCGGACCATACCAAAATACCAAACTATGAAATTTAAGATCCCATCTGAATTAATTTTAGAGTTGTATTCAATATAGTCCATCTTTTTTGTATAGTCCTGAGTGACGAATCTCAGCCACACGATCAACAAACCGTTTTCCGGCGATCCCACCGTCGGATCATCGTGATTTTTGGTGAGGGTGATCGGTTTTGACTCTCCTACAAGACTATGGAGCCTGATCGTCCTCACGATCCTCCATTAACGAGAAATCGAGCAAACTCCGGCCACCATGACCGCCGTTGCAAAATCCGACCACCACGGCCGGAGTTAATGGTGGTGGAGCACATGGTTCAACTCGGTTTGATGAGAGAAGTCCAGATCTGTAACACCCTAATTTAGGGCCTGGTTGTACATAGTTGTACCTTGTGTTTGTTAAGTTGTACGTTGACGTTAACCAAGTTGTTTAAGTTGTTTTGTTGATTAATTGTTGTTATTTGTTGGTACA
Organism: Pulicaria dysenterica; assembly: GCA_947179395.2. Classification (NCBI taxonomy): domain Eukaryota; kingdom Viridiplantae; phylum Streptophyta; class Magnoliopsida; order Asterales; family Asteraceae; genus Pulicaria; species Pulicaria dysenterica. Next base: position 77,189,163 of record OX359292.1, on the reverse strand, counting down.
CGTGGTTATGTGGTTAAAGTTAGAAGTGTTTCATAAATAGATGATGTTGGTAAATAATAGAACGGTTTCGGATAATGATTCCGAAAATATCTCCGTTAGTTGAAACGGATAAACCTAAGTCGTGTTGTAAGTTGAATAGGAGAACGAAATACCCAAGTGGGGTATTAAATCACTTAGGTCGGTTTATGTGGGATGTTTATCCCCTGCTTTGTTCAAACTCACACAAAACACACATTCAACACACATACATACGTACGTAGCTTCATACACACACACACACTTTGCGATTTTGAAGAAGGAATCAATAAAGAGGTTAAGCAATAAGGGGAAAACAAGTGTTGAATCTGTTCTGTAAGCTTGATATCGTCTTCTTCAAGTAAGTTTCTTGATTAAAACTCGGTTTTGGGTTTAAATGGTGAAAACCCGTTTTGAGTCGATTTTGAGATGTGTTGATGTTGGTTTTGAGTCCAAGTGGTGTCAATAACTTTATATGTGTATTAGATATCATGTAGTAACGATTGATTGTGAAAATCAGTCGATTTAGGGGTTAAAATCCGAGAAGCAGAAGCTGTCGAAGAACAGGGACGAATTCTGCTGTAACAGATGTTCCTACGGCCGTAGCAGATGTTACCTACGGCCGTAGGGGGGTGATCATAGACACTACGGCCGTAGGCAGGGTTCTCTGCGGCCGTAGTAAGGTATTTTGTGTGGTTTACCACCTACGGGTGAAGGAAAGAAGCCTACGGGAGTGGGTACATAACCTACGACTGTTGGTACCCAAAGAATCACTCCTACGGGCGTAGGGTATGGTCTCTACGGTCGTAGGGTATGATTTCTTGGAAAAGGACCCTTGCGGGCGTAGGGCTTGTTCCTACGGCCGTAGGGGGTGTCCGTAAGGTGTCCTACGGCCGTAGGACACATTCTCTACGGCCGTAGAGGCTATTCCAGGTTGCTTGTTGCTTGTTGCTTGTTGTTCGTTGTACGTTTACGTAGAAGCGTTGATAGTACTTTTAGACGTTGACTGAACCTACACATGATGTGTTAGGTGATTCGGACGATTCCGTGTGCTCCTGGGATTCCCGAATTCATATCTGCCTCTTATAACCTCGAGGTGAGTACCGGTTTTCCCACGAGTCTCGGTAAGTAGCGTTGTCTGTTGTTTGTTGAAATATGTTGTTGATGTCGCACACGTGCGTATGAGGTATGTTATGCCATGTTGTTGTATATTGTTGTCATGCTAAGTTGCTTTACACGTTGATTATGAATCGCATGCGTATAGTTGAACCCATTACGGGTAGTAGTTGTATATGTGGTACTGGTCCGGACCGATGTGGCATGGTTAAGGTCAGCTTTCTTCCCGAAGGTTGGATCCCTTTGATGGAATAACGGGGATTAACGGTACCCGGTGTGCAGCACGCCGGGGTGGTCTTGCAAACCGCCGCTCCTTAACGTGAGTTGGGATCTTAACTTCAGTTGAGATCCAAGATGTTGAGCTTCGAGCTTTGTAACGCGTTTGGTGGACTGCTCTTCGCTCCCCCACCATAGCGGTTAGTTGTTGCTGATGGTCCCCAGTTTGAATCGTTGAGCGGGGTTCCCACCCTGCAAGATATGATTCCTACTGACTCGTTGGCGCGACACTATATGTTAGGATAGCCTTGTGTGCTGTCCCGTAGTTGGGATAACCTGCTTATTGATGCTTATGTGTTAATATGTACTCACTAGCTAGTTGTAGCTAATGGTGCCTAAATTTACCTTTTTGCAGATGCGAAGTAGTTGGCCTGGTGAGGCGGGACTTGTTGGTAGTTGTTGTACATATCTTTTGCGGAACACTGCTCGTTGTAATTATTTGTGATCCGATGGTCGGTAGTGTCGGTTGGTTGGGTAACACGTGGTAGTATTTTTGGGACTTGGTTTATGGTGTTGTACTTTTACATTACCAAGTCAGATAAACAATATTATCTTTTGTAAAACGTGGTTACTTCCGCTGCTGGCTTTTATTATATAAGTTTAAAAAGCTTAAATTTTCCCTAATTTTAAGCGCGTGAAAACCGGTGTTACAAGATCTGGTCTCGGATTCATCGTTCGATGCTTAAAAAAAAGATCTGGAGTTAATGTCTCAGATCGGCGCCGACGAGGCCAAATTCGCCGGCTGCCGGAGTTGTTTAGGGTGGGGATGGTGGTGGTTCAACTTGGTTTGATGAGAGGAGTTCAGATCTGATCTCAGATTCGTCGTTTGATGCTTCAAAAAAAAAAAGATCTGGTCGGCGGTGGTGGTGGTGGTGGCCGACAGTGTGCAATCACATGTGATTGCGTCGCCAGAGGAGGTGGCCGGAGGTGATGGTCGGTGGTGGTGGTTGGTGGTGTGCAATCATATGTGATTGTGGCTTCAATCACATGTGATTGTGTAGCCGGATGTGATGGTCGGTGGTGGTGGTTGGTGGTGTGCAATCACATGTGATTGTGGCTTCAATCACATGTGATTGCACAGGCCGGAGGTGGTGGTCGGCGGCTGTGGTGGTGGACGGAGGTGGTGGTCGGTGGTGGTGGTTGGCGGTAATCACATGTGATTGTGCTTCAATCACATGTGATTGGGGTGGCCGGAGGTGGTGGTCGGCGGCAGTGGTGGTGTCGCGAGGTGCTGGTGGGCATTTGCCTTTTTTTTATCCTGTGGTTGAGATTTGTTCCTCATGACTACAGAAAAACTTTGAACTATATTGAACATTTTACATTAAAATATAGTCAAAAGTTTTAAACTTGTTATTTCTCAGTAATTTATGTTCTTAACATACATTTATTTATTTTTTATGTATATAATATATGGGTATGGATGATATGTTAGTTTATTAGAAAGAATGCTTGCTAATTGGGGAAACTTTCAAACAAAGACATGTCAGAGATCTTGTCTGTGAAATATTACTTTCGTGAGTGAATTTAAATTAGATAAATACTAACTCTCGTAATTATCAAACTAATTGTCATAAGAACGATTGAATTAACCCTCGTAATTATCAAACCGATTGTCATAAGAACGATTAAGGTTCAAGTCCTATCTTCTAATATATAAAAGACTAAAAAAAATTATTAAATAATACGGACCATTCATTTAATTAAAGATTTGATTTTTAGCTGTTAATTTAATTTAATTCTAAAATTTTAATTTTAATTTTTAGAGTCAAACTAATGTGAATTAAATAAAGATAATGTTTACTTGAATCAATAATAAAAAAAAAAAAATTATAAATTTGATATGTATGGTAGTTTTCATAAAATTTCAAATGCATCGTATTGTAAAAAAAGTTAGGGATAATGTTAATTAAGATGGTTTTGCATTCTTTTAAAATTGATTAAGATTTCTTAGGATTATAAATTGACCATAAAAGTCAAAATCAGATTTCAGTATCAAAATGGATGACTTAGATTTGATAGTCAAATTTTTTAATATAAATCAATGACTAAGATTGTTTAATTTTTTAAATCATCTCGTGTACGAGCATTTCAACTAGTTATATACATATATAAATATCAAGTAGGTGTATATATATATATATATATATATATATATATATATATATATATATATATATATATATATATATATATATATATATATATATATGCTTTCAAAATAATAGTGATTTCTTTTCAATAATACATGAATGTTTGCCATATAAAAATAAGAAAATTTAACTTTTCTTTTATTATCTACATCTATATCTATACTATATTATAAAACATTTAAGTTTATCGTCTTAACATATTAATTATAAATAATTTGAAATTACTTATTTACTCTTAATATTAAATTAAATAAAAACTATTAAATAAAGTAACTATTTGATGGAGTTAATAACAATCTTATATATCATTTTAATAACTAAACCTTCTAAAATAGGAAATATTTAAGAAAATTAAAATCAATACATATTAACACAATATCGAAATTAATAACTAACCTTTTCATATTAAATATTTTTATCATATTATAAATATGTTATTTACCCTTACTATTAAACTAAACTAGTTTATTGACCCGTGCACGCACGAGTATTTTGGAAGTGTATTTGAGATATTAAAATTTTCAAATAAAAATAATACAGTAAATGAAATATTACCTTTGTGATGAGAATATACTAATTTCAAAAAAGTGTCATATTACATTACAATAAAATTTATACCAAAACGTAGATACAAATGAGATGGTCGTAAATATATAATTATTTTTTCTCCAAACAAAATATATCACAAGTTACTAAACATAATTTATAAACAAATTAGTATACAATTTTTATAAAACCCCCTCACATTTTCTTAAAATTCCCTCATATGTTTTATAAAACCCTCTCACAATTTTCATCCAACCCCCTATCAATAGATTTAAAATTGAATTCAAATTACTCATATCCATGATTTTTAATCTTTCCAAAATTGTTTTGAGAATGGAATAATTTTGAAAATTGAAGGTTGTGATTGGTTGATTAAGACTCAATTTATGGTTATTTTTGGAAAATTTGCATGCCTTATATATAGATAGATAGATAGATGGAAACTATTAAATAAAATAACTATTTGGTGGAGTTAATATAATCTTATATACTATTTTAATAACTAAATATTTCAAGATAAAGAATATTTAAAAAATCAAATCAATGCAAATAAACACAATAATTAAAATTAATAATTTACCCTTTCATATTTAATATTCTTATCATATTATAAGTATGTTAAATTAACTATCAAAAATTACATATAACTAAAATTATTAAATCTAAATAACATATAATCTTCATTTATTAAATTTATGTATCTTTTAAACATGTAGTAAATTTATGGATCTTTTAAATCCGTTTATACTAATTAAAATTTGATAATATTATTAATGAAAACAAGTTTTTAATTCTAACTTGTTTTGTCGAGGTTTTAGTTTTTTGTTTTCACCCACTATGTTGCGCGGGCTATCAAAAACTCGCTAATTATCAATTCACCAATTCTAAATTAAAATAGAGTATAGTATGTCATAATATTTTTTAAACAAGTTGGCTTTCCAAGTATGCCTATAAGATCTTTTCACAGGGTTTGGCTAGTAATTAACTAGTGTTGATGCAAGATATGTTTTCAACTTTATATCGAAGTCTCACCTAAAAGCTAATAAGGATCACATGCAATAGCAATGCTATAGAAGAAATTAGATGAAAAAAAGATGCATTGACCATTTGTACCTTGCGCATTAACGTACTATGCAATATACAATATATTTAAAAGCAATGGCATAATTTATATGGCCTTCATGATCACCATGTGATTTACCATTCAACTTTTGCAACCTATAAGCACTACTAATTAATGACCAAAGTCATGAAACTACAATGCCTTTTGGTTTGATATGAATCTATTAGATGTTAATTAGCTAACGGAGTCAAGTATTGGTAAAATGAAAAAGTTAGAAAAAAAAGCATTTTCGTTTTACATATTCGAAAAAGAGATCCGATTGGATCCAATCCTCGTTATATACACATTTTTAGATTGACTAGAGTTATAATAACGTTTGAGGAAACAAATACTTCAAAATCAAAACATAGATCAACTCATCAGAAAACCTGTTAAAACGTAAAATCTCTTTTCAAAAATATTCAAAATAAGCGCAAAACTTATAGATCGAGTAGGTTAAAAGATCTTTAATTACTATATGATTTTTTATAGCTTAAAAAAAACAGCAAACACATAAAAGGATAATATATATTGGTCCAAAAACATAACACAGTTGTTTCCAATGGTACAAGATACATTCTCAACCATTCGACTCTTACACATGGCAAAAGAGGTAAGTTATGGTTCACACCCGTTTGTACTCGTATAAAACTTCACTATCAAACTCTTGTGCATGCTTTTTAAATTTTAATTGAATTGTTTGATATAAATGCAACCCATAAATTAAAATTTTGTGTCGGTTAAAAATAGTTTTATCTTCAAAGTTTACTCTAAATATCCGACTTAACCTCTAAAACTTTCTTAATGATTTAATCTTAGAGTTTAGTTTACCACTTCGGTAGGTGAAAGAGAAAAAAAGCTACCCTAACAACTATTAGTTATTTTAGTCTAGCTAATATAAGAACTTTACATAAGCTTGACTAGAGTTATTATGATACGGAGTGCAGACTCATTCAAGTCTTAGCAATTCAAGACCCAAAATCATAGGAGGTCGACGGTGGCGCGCCTCGAAACCTAAACATTAATACATAGGTGGTATGTATGAGAATATGTCAAATCCGATGCTTTGGTGGTGCTTAACATGCGTAGCTAAGTGTTAATATGATCAGCTAAGCGCTGAATTAATTATTGTACTGGTTGAGTGCTCAGTTAACTGTGTATCTCGCTTAGCTGCGTATTTGTTTGGCTAATTGGTGCTCAACTGAGAATTTGCTTGGTTGATTGGTGCTCAGCTAAGCATTTGCTTGGCTACTTGATTACTCAGCTATGCGCTATAGTTTAACTCACTCATAACTGTCAAGTAGGTATTGTATAACTGATTTTGGTGGATACTGACACCAAAATACCTGCTCTACAGGGGGAGGGGGGTGTGTGTGGAATAACAACAAAAAGAGATACGGGTTTGTCGATCAAGAAAGAAACCTTTTTATTATTTCTGAGTTGATTTCTTACAACAGGTGAAGAGGATAGAAATACAATTTAAAAATATTATTCTTATAATTAATTGAAGGATTATCCCGATCATTATTTCTGTATATATGCCCTACGAAAATCAAAGTTCCTAACAACAACCGATAAACATGGAGGGTACGTTTAAAATCTAACCCAAACAAATTATTAAATAAAAAGTCGTAATTGTTGAACTAACGATCTATATTACAAAACTAAACACATTACCACCATAATATTTTACAAATAAACTAACAAGACTTGATACATATATTATCAAACCACGTTGCAACTACAAAACAAAAATATTAATAAGAGTTATTGAGTACATAATAAACCAACAATTTATTATTCATAAATTTCATATTAATCATTAATTAACATAAGAAGCTTAAAATCCAAATATTATATTCATACTAACAACCCAATTATAAACATTAAACAATAAACATAATTGCGGACCCTTGTGAAACGCGGTAGTGGCATGAGACATCGGTCAATTTTGCAGACGGAGTGAAAAATTACAACGTTTTCTAACCGGTGCCACCAGTCAAATTTTGGGATGCACAGTGATTTTTTATGCCACCAAAATCTAATAAAAAATGAAAAAAAATTAAAAATAGATCAATCTCCGATTTATATCTTTAAAATACTTTAGTTTACTTTAAAAATAACAATTAAATTAATATTGCTTAATATTAATTGTGTTTTGTTTTAAATTTGGCCCTAAAATACAGGAACAACAATTGAAACCTCATTAATCTGACCAGATTAACCAAAAACCCCGGAAAAACCCGAACAACACACTCAATTTTAATTAATTTTTATCTTTGCCGTTATATTGTACCACCAATAAAAAAAATCCTGGGTCCGCCCCTGCTAGCAAACTCAAATTCCATCATACGTACAATAAACTAAATTCAAAAGAAGCACACTAATGTCTTTATGATTAATTTCCATGGCCGATTACTTTGGGTTCAATAGGATACAAGTGTTGTTCGTTGCGTAATCTGATGCTGACTGGGCCGGTTGTCCTACCACTCATAGATTAACATCCGGATATTGTGTATTTTTGGCGATAATCTTGTCTCCTAGTCTTCAAACGACAAAATACTATTTCGAGATCAAGTGTCGAAGCTGAATATAGAGGAGTTGCAAATGTTGTAGCTGAAACTTGCTGGATTCGCAACCTTCTTCGTGAGCTTCTATGCCGCTGATATGTGCTACCATAGTTTATTGTGATAATGTCAGTGCTATCTATATGCGTCACAATCCCGTCCAATATCAGCGCACACAATATATAGAGCTTGATATTCATTTTATTAGAGAAAATGTTGCTATGGGTTATGTTCGTGTTCTACATGTCCCGTCATCAGCACAATACGCTAATATTTTCACCAAGTGACCTTCATCATTATTTACCGAATTTAGAACCAAGGGACTTCATCATTATTATACACCGATTTTAGAACCAGTTTGAGTGTGAGATCCCCCCTCAAACTGCGGGGGAGCATTAATGTATATAATTTATTTGATATTTGTAGTTTAGGTTTCGGCCCATATTTGGCCAATTCTCTTTGTATATATATCTTTTGTGTTTAATGAACTAGACAGTGAAAAACATTTCAACTAACAACTCAAACAGTGTTGGCACATACTTCATGATCCGTTACGTGAATGACATTAAAAAAGACTAGGAAACATCATGTATGTTTGGTTCATATTACACGATACGATTTACTTGAAGACGAAGACAATGCCGTTTGAAGTTTTTACCCAAACGATCATCTATAGTCGAATATCGAAACACGAATAAGTGAACAAGCACGCGTAACAAACGTATGACCGGAAGACATATAATAACATTTGTCGGATTAAAGTTTTGTAAATTTTATTTTATAATAATAATATTCAATTAATATTATGAACTTTTTATTATATTATTTGCTATATATTTATTTTTATATAATTGTTTAAATATTTTATTTTGTATAATATATAAATGTGTATTTAAATACATTTAAAATTAGTAGGAAAAAGATTGGCTTGATTTGAGATGAGTGCTACATTGGTTTTGAGTTTATTAAGATTAGAAAAAAAAGATAATTCTATTGAGCCTCCATTCATAATTTATATGACCCTCTTCATTTGACATATGTGAGTGTATGATATATATTAAAATTTGTAACTAAGTTTTTTTAACAGCAAAGTTATGTTAGTGAGTCGGGTCCACAGTGACATCCACAAAGACAGTATGTGAACCCAAGCCACACACTATGAGAGATTAAACTCTCCTTCATTATTTCCGGAGACCCCTACTATGAGGAATAATACATTCATCATTTATTTTAAGAAAATAACCATCCACAAGGCTTGAATCCAAAAACTTGAGGATGTTTAAAACTCAGATACCACTATGATAAGTCGTAATTGGTATTTCTAATTAAATGATTTGATATATATGATACGTGAATAGAGAAGTACACAATATGATATGTTTGAAGACAAAGACAATGCCATTTGTAGTTTATACCAAGCGACATCTATCGTCGAATATCGAAACACGAATAAGTGAACAAGCACGCGCATCAAACGTACGAGAAGTAAAAAACCGGAAGACGTATAATAACACTTGGTTGAGTATATTTCACGTATCCAAGTTTCCGATAACAAAGACGAGTAGATATTTTTATTTATCAATTTCGATTTCAGAGTTTTGTAATTTCTATCTTATAATAATAATATCTTATTAATGTTATGAACTTTTTATTCATATTATTTGCTATATATTAATTTTTATAGAATTATTTAAATATTTTATTTTATTTAATATATAAACGTCTAACTAAATAAAGTAAAAATATAGAAAAAAGATTGATTTGAGATGAGTGTTATATAGGTTTTGAGTTAATTAAGATTAGAAAATAAAGAGTAATTCTATTGAGTCCCCTTTATGATCTAAATAATCCTCGTTCATTTAATATATGTGTGAATATATTGTATACATTAAATATGTAATTAAGTGATTTGATATGTATGATATGTGAGTACAGAAGAACTAAATAGTATAAAAAAATTTGATGTGAACGATAACATAATATTTAGAGAGTTGATTTGTACACAACAAATTTCTGCTATGTATAACAATTATGACTTTTATAGAATTTCACTATCTTTTATTCTAATCCACATGTTCAAGAGTATAATGGTTTAAACAATGTATAGTAAAAATATGTTGTGTATAGATCATTTTCCCGATATATAAGTTAAGGGGAAGTGATTTGTACACAACACAAATTAGTCATACACAACAAAAAGTGATTGTTTGGATTATTATACCCTTGAATTTATGGATAAGAATAAAAGTTAGTGGGTAGGTGAGGGCATAAAAGTCATGATTGTTATGTATGACTAATTTGTGTTGTGTACAAATCATCTTCCATAAGTTAATTTAGGTTAAGATAGATTAGAGTTAAGATTCTCTCATGTTTGGTCAAACATGATATATTATGTTCTCTCACAAACATGAGGATGAACCCTACAAAGATGACCCATTCTTGACTAAAATGAGAGACTCACTCTTATATTTGTAAGAGAACATGATAGATTATGTTTGACCAAAACATAATAGGATATTAACGCGAAAGATGATATTCATGAACTCTCTGTACAGTTTCATGACGGTCAAATAGTCACCAGGATAATGCTTTTTGCATCTCCAAATAACGATGCAGCCGCCCTTTCCTCCAATTAGAAACATATTCTAACCTACGCCCATAGCGCACCTCTCTCTCTCTCTCTCTCTCTCCCCCCTTTAGTTTATATATAATATAAAGAGTTAATTACAAAGATGGTCCCTGTGGTCTTGCCCAAATTTCACATTTAGTCCTTTAAACTCGAAAATTACACTGGTAGTCCTTATGTTTAACGTTTTGTTTCACTTTTAGTCCTTTAGACTAACTGGTGTTAAAGTTGACCGTTAGTCAAAGGGCATTCTGGTCTTTTTCCATCTTATCCTTGTTCCAAACAACTTTTATCTCTTATCTTTATGTCCAAACATATTATTTTGAGTGATTGTCTCTTTATCCTTAAACAAACACACCCTCCTTAAACAAACACTTACACATAACAGTATAACACACCCCTCTCTCTCTCTCTCTACAAACACAGAAACAACTCCCCCCTCTCTCTACGTCTCTCCTTCTCTCCCTCTCTCCCTCTCTCTAACTGCCGCCGGAACACCAAACGCCACCACCCTACTCGCCGGAAACTAAACGCCGCCACCCTCACCACCACACGACCTCTCCCTCTCTCTCTCTCTCTCCCTCTCTCTCTCTATCTCTCTGTCTCTCTCTAATACCAGCCACCACCACCGTTTCCCTCCCAACCTCCATCTCGACTACCACAGCTCCAGTCCAACCTACATCGCCGCCCTAGAACCACCACTCCACCATCCCTTCATCTTCCAACATCATCACCATCGCTGCCACATCCATCAACGCCTACCGCCACCATCGCCACATCATCACCATCACCTTCTGCGATTAGGTTTCTAGATCTCTGTTTATGTGATTGGGTTCTTGAAGTTTCTAGATCTCTGTTCATCGCTGTCCGCCGCTCCCTTGAAGAAGCCACCACCGCCACAAAAAAAGCAAAAAAATGAAGGTTGAAATCGATTAGGATGTGTTTCTGAAATCGATTCATAGTTTGTTATAGGGTTTGTTTACAGATCTGATTTATTTCATGTACATGTTCTTCAATTTTATATTATTAAAATCGATTCATTTTATATGTTTGTTGATTTTTTTGCCTTTATTATTGAAATCAATTCCTAGTTTACTGAAATCAATTCATGTTGAAGCTATCCACCAAATGCTTCATGTACACTTCCCTATCGAGATAGGATTTGTAAAGATGGGATCGAAGGGGAACAGGATTAGGTTGTTTAGAACTATTTTTTCTTTTCTAATTTTCTTTATAATGTTTAATTAATAACTAATAAAAAAATAAAAAGAAAATAAATTTAAAAGAAAGGGTAAATCATGTTTGGTTACAAGGATTAGATGGAAAAAGACCAGAATACCCTTTGACTAACGGTCAAAGATAACTGAAGTTAGTCTAAAGGACTAAAAGTGAAACAAAACGTTAACCATAAGGACTACCAGTGTAATTTTCGAGTTTAAAGGACTAAATGTGAAATTTGGGCAAAACCACAGGGACCATCTTTGTAATTAACTCTAATATAAATATAAATATATATATAACATACACACAATCTATGCTATATATATATGATATTCCATTCTTGAAGCGATTCATTCCTCTGCACCAATCGTTTCATCGTTCTTCCTGTTTCCTCCCTTTTCAATCACCCTAGCCTCATATATACGTCGTCTTAATTAACCAAGAATCGGAGATTAAGCTTTGCTAGATTTTATTGTCAAAGCTTGATTTCGATTCTTAAAATGGATATTAGTAATTTGGGTGAAGATTAGATAGAAGCAGTTTCATACAGATTTCGTTTTTCAGTCTCGAGTGGAAACATGCGCTCCTTGCTGCGGTTCATCAAATCGACAACACGTAAAAAATTGCTACTCGAATACGATCAGTTTTCCTTCACCGGTGCTGTTAATTTCCGAGCAAGGGAACACGATTTGTGCTAGATTTTAGATTCATTTAGATTTTTGTTAGTTTGTTTATCTCTTGATTATTTAGAGGCTAGCTAGCTGTTTGATAAAATGCCACATAGAACAACTTACATTTTCCCCAGACAATTTACCGAAAGTGGTGTGATCACAAATCCCCCTTCGAAATCTGAAGATCACGAGAATACTACGATCTCGAAAGAAGCTTCGAGTTTCATGGTCAATGGCGATAGCGACAGCGATAGGCTTGATGTGTACGGACATACAGGTTTACTATCCGAACGGTGTCGTTTTGGTAGCTCTAAAACTGACCGGAGCCAGGGGAAGAAGAAGAAGCATCAGTTGACCGACTTTGTAAATTGGCTGGTGGAGAAGGAAAGTAGTTCACGTGGCGTTCACGTGAGGCTAAACAACGAGGACCTCCACGATCTGTCACCGGCGCCGGTGAAGGATGTTGTCGTTGATGACGACTGGCGTAGTCACGTCTCCGACGTCGATTTTCATCATCTCACCACACAGCAGAGCATCGACAGAGGTTTTGTGGATCGACAGGTGTCCTTACGGAGGTTGTCGAGTGATGCCGGAAGTAGTTACGCGGCGAGTTTATTTTCCGGCACGATCGCGACGTCAAGTTCTGCTGCTTTTTATAAGGATTCAGTGACGGAGGAGACATTAGGGATGGGGGAAGAACATGTGGTGGTCGGAAATGGTGGTGCTGATGATGGAGGAGCTGAAGGTCGTCGGAATCTTGTCTGGAGGTGGCGTGATAGTTATTACTTGCAGCTTACGCTTGCAAAAAGGTTAACTCATCAAGCAACCATTGGTGACGAGCCTACACTTATTCAAGGCCGTGGGTACGGCGGCGACGGTTGTGGCGGTGGTCGTGGTCCTGCCGTGACGTGCTATGATGCGGAGTCTGTTTCGTATCGTTTATGGGTATGATTTCTTCCATAATTTCTTAACGTTTTAGCTTACTACACGTTAAAAAAAATATATAACGGTAGATAACGGCACAGTTGAGAGTCAGCCACTATCCCTATCTAGAGATTCAGGGGTGTTTGGGGGTGGGTTCTCACATTAATTGATACACCGGAGTTGGCCTTTCAATCATTTAATATTTTTTTTGAACAAACAATTAACATATAAGAAATTGTAAAACGATAATATTATTTTGTAAATGTCTTTTTAACTAATTATTAAAATTAATTAGCAGATAAGAAAATAGTAAATCGATATTATTATTCAAAAAGTTTTTTTCGGTTAACGCTCAATTTAGATATACACAGTTTAATCAATTTTACTTATAATCATTTCCGAAGTATCCTTAACCATATTTGATTGAAGCTCACGTAAAAGTCGGACCCTTGATGTCTCCTATGATTTATACAACCAACCATTAGAAGATGGTTAATATAGTAAATCCATGAAATTAGTTATTATCTAGTTTTGATTTTGTTTATTTTATTAAACATAATTTAATATTATGTAAAACGTATATGCAAACACTATGTGTATAAAATTATATGTTTTTAAATTAATTATTTTTCGTCTTGTAAAACAGAAGATTTGATTTTGATTTGAATAATATTTTGTACCCAATCAAATATTATATATATAAAAATTTTATAGTACATATTATTTCTTCATCTCTGCAAATTCTTGCGCGGATCACTTATGAAATGATCGGTTTAACCTTGGTTCTTTTGAACCTCAATCTATTCTACCCTCTTTTAGTACAAACCCCCTCCCCTTTCTGTCGTCTGTTATCCTTTAAGCGCCACAAGACCACCACACTCGAGTCAATAGTAACAACAAAAATGAAATATCCTCCTACTCACTATAACATGACATGTGGACTCTACTAATTCTCTTTCTTCATCTTATCTATTGATTTTGACACTTGTGATGATCTTGTGAGTAGGAGGATAAATTAGGAGGATATATCATCTCTCCCCATCTTGACCTGTAACTCCTCCTACAGGCGAATTTAACGGTGGCGGTTGTGTGTTCTTCGACTGTACAATACCCGAGGATTGTTTTTGCTTTGATGCTTTATCATATTTTTCGGCTTAACAATTGTGGAATCCGACCCCGTAGGCATGTTCCCTACATCCTTCCGCAACTTTCGAGATCAGTCCGGTGGGAGGTTCATGGTGGTCTGACGGTTGGTTCACGATGGTCCTTAATTGGTTCTTCATGGAACATTGATGAAGGAGAGATTTCATTTTTCTGAATATTATTTAATATTCTATAGGAACGTTTATGTAATATTATAAAATGGTAAAACAGGTATTTTTAAAAAAATTAACCGTTAGAATTAAACATGAAAGAACTAATAGTGTATGTTATTAAAATAATAGACTAATTAAGTTTCTTAATTTTTGACTTAAACAACTAATTAAATAGAATTGTAGTGCACTCTTGTTATTATTTTATTATTACTATTATTATATTATATTGACGTAACGACAAACCTTGGGTATTCAATTAAGTTAATTTAGCTGTCATCACTTATCAGTCATCAATTACCAAGAGGCTTTTTGACCTTCGAGTAGATAGGATACCAGTTCAATCCCACCCACCAATTTTAAGATATTGAATTCAACTACCAAGTGGGAGTATTTTCCATATTAATTAAAGAGTATTTTTATTTAATTTACGTATAAATATAATACGTTACATATGTCATATTACTACACTTATGGATTCAATATATATTTGAAATATTTGTGTGGGTTATATAAGATATTTTGCAATTTAATAGTGATATATATGAAATTGTCTTATTGTGATAGGGAAAGTTTCAAATAAGAATAATAATTTAATTGAGAATGTAAGACTAAATTTTAGCCGTTCATTTTGTAAGTGGAATTCATGGATGGAAAGCGTGGGGAATCGAGTGTGGCAGGGTGTATGTGAGGAATTCATGGGTGGGCAATGATATTGAAGGAGAGGGAATTGGACGGCGAGTCTCCCATTCTAAAAAATATTTAAGTTCTCATTTGAACCTCCCACTATTGTGATAATATATATTTAAGTGAGAGTGAGAGAACAAATCATAGTTATTCATTAAATTTGATGTATTATTACATTCAACAATCGCAATTCACCCGTTGCAATTCATTATTGTCGCAATTTATTGTTGGGTAATGAATAAAATAAGAGATAAATATTGACCTACCCAAAACAAGATTAAGTCTCCCACTTTTAGCTAAATATTCATTCTCATTTGAACTTTGATCGTGTATGTGTATCATATATATTTTATGATTGATGCGGAGTATGTTTTCTAGTCTATCAAGTCGTCTTGCAAAGGTTAAGTCAATGATGGGATGCTGATTTCCTGAAATTATGGTAGACATGACTAATCGATATGACTACTCATTGTGTACATCTTGACTACAAGTTACGCATCTACAAGTAATGAATTCCCTGTCATGTATTTCTCCTCAAGTCTAAGTAATCTTCATCTTAGAGCATGGGGTACGTGTGATCAGTGATCACCCCACCTTTCTTAATTGTTAGGTTGCCTGTAGTTATAACATATTATATAAGAACGTATTTTTGACTTCCAAACCTTGTTGTTTGGCTTTTTGTGGGTTTGGACAATAACGTCAAACATGATTTATATGTATTAATCAAAACAACATAATTAACTAATGATGCATGATCCATGTGCAATGCACATAATCTTTTTCATATCAATACTCTTAGAATTATTTTGTCCAAAATATTTTGCTCTTGCAAGCTATAGATTTCCTCAAATGTTTACAACTACAGTCAACGACTAGCTAGTAATTTGCAAATTAAAAACATGTTAAAAAGGTCGACAATGTATAGAAGATATCCTAAGAATCTCGATCTTGTTGAGGCAAGCATATCGAATTTTTTTATGAGCTGAGGTAGTAACTTATAAGGCACAACTACCCATAAACCCCTAGCTTTCACCCAAGAACAATGTAGATCAAAGTAAGGTTTTTGTCATAAATATCTTCCCAAAGATGTTCCGGCAGGGTTTAGCTACTGACTACTGTTTCTTGAATTAAGATACATTCACAATGTTTGTAGTTATTACTCCATTCAGTTTATTGAAAATTTTGTTTTTTAATGATTAAAAATAGGATTTTGATGATGTTTAAGTGAATCCGTACGTTGAATTTGCAGGTTAATGGTACATTGTCTTATAATGATAAGATATCAGACGGGTTCTATAACATCCATGGAATGGATCCATATATGTGGATCATGTGCAGTGATCACGAAGAAGGCAAACGCTTACCATCTTTACTAGCACTTAAAGCAGTGAATTCAGGTAGTACATCAATGGAGGTTGTTCTTGTTGATAGATACGGGGATTCACGACTAAGGGACTTGGAGGATAAAGCGCAAGAGCTCTATTTCTCTGCAGATAACAATCTTATGTTGGCTGAAAAGCTTGGAAAACTTGTTGCTTCTACTATGGGGTAAAAGTGTCATTTCTTTCGGTTTCTTGTGCATCAACATTTTTAGTGTTCATATATTGAGTATTTCAGCTTGTCATTTTAAGGGGCTCATTTCCAATGGAACAAGATGATCTCCATGCTCGTTGGGAGTTGGCTAGCACGAGATTTAGGGATCTTCAAAACGGCATTTTGGTCCCTATTGGCAGCTTGTCTGTGGGTCTTTGTAGGCACAGGGCTATTCTTTTCAAGGTTATGATTTTAGTTTTGAGTGTAAGAAGTTCCGTTTTTGTTGAACTGTGAACGGGACCATCATTACTTGCTTCGAATATCATACACTAAACTGAACAGAACCGAATAAGTCAAGTTTGGTTGGATTTGGTCCAGTCTAGTGGTTTAAAATTGGAGAAACATGACCAAATTAGTGAGATAAGGCCTAAAATTGATCCTTTCTTGAAGTTCAAGAGTACCATGTTACACCTTTTACAGTTCAGGGTACTAGAAGACCTGCATTTATGTGGCTGTGTCAAGAAATGAATTTGTATATGTATAAATTTTGGCTGTATATTCCTAATATCCAAACAGAAATAAACTATTATACTGATGGAACTGAATATACGATATGCAGAAATTGGCTGACTATGTGGGACTACCTTGCCGAATAGCTCGAGGCTGCAAGTATTGTGATGAAAGTCATAGATCCTCATGTCTTGTCAAAATCCAAGATGACAAAGTTTCAAGGTTAAATTCTTAATCTGTTTTATATTTCATGCATCTCCTTTGTTACCCTTGTTTATATGTGGATGCAAATGTCTTAAAAAGTGACTTCATTTGATTTTCATATGAATTTGAGATATGTATATCTACCTTCTATTCAGGGAGTATGTAATGGATCTAATTGGGCAACCAGGAAATGTCTATAATCCAGATTCCTCTATAAATGGGGACATACTTTCTTCTGTGCCTTCACCATTTCAAAGTTCTCATTTGAAAGAAGTTCAACAAGTTTATGTGGACCGAGCCTCGATTTCTCAAGTCAAGAGTATGTTCTTCTACTCGCATTAAAGAAGTTTATGTTTTGCAAATCTCAACATCAATGTTCAAAGTTAATATAGAATTATAGTGAATATTATATGTACTTGACCCCTAAATAATTAGTTAATCACTTGATTGAAACCAGAAGTAGGTTACCTAAACATTAGGAAAATATTCTTTTGACTTCTCAAAGCTGACTATTTGACCATTAAATAATAAAGTTACCATAAGCAAACATACGTTATCCACACACTAGAATCTGATTATTGCAACTTTCCAAAACTAATTATTTGACCACTTACTAATCAAAATAATACATCAACACTAGAAAGTAATTTATCACAACTTAAAGTTGAAATAAGCAAATCACTTCATGAAGCAACATCAAGCACCCCTAACCTGCTTATCATGATCAATATCATGCAGGCATTGAAGGAGGGCCTCATGTATCCGACGAAGAAACCAGCCTTAATGTAGAATCAAAGGAGATGAGATGTGTGCCACTCGATAGGAACTATAGAATTAGCGAGCCGGTTGAAACACCAAAAGTCAAATTCAGCCAACCAGATCAGTTAAAAGTTGAGAGTGATGGGAAATGTAGAGGCAACTTCCCTGTGACTACTCCAAGGTACTTGACCCTTGAGCCTTCTCTTGCAATGGACTGGCTTGAGATAGCGTGGGATGAGTTGCATATCAAAGAGCGGATTGGTGCTGGTACGTGTTTGTGAATCTTGTTAGTTGTTTTTGTTCTTGAAAACTGTAGGTGACAATATGATTGGGTTGAATAACAGTTCAAATTGGATTTAGTTCATGGGTTATCTTTTAGTACTTACTAGAACCAGTTGGACCAGGTTGAAAAGACAAACACTTTTATATCTATTATTAAGGGAATAATTAATGCTTTCAGCTTTGAATATTAATAAAGAGCTTATATTATTAGAATGATAAACTAAATTTCTGAATAAAACAATTTTAGGAGGTTGTATGCATTAACATTGCACTTCTTGATTTTCAACCCATCTGAATTGTATGCGTAGGAATTGTCACTCTCGAATGCTTATTGTAGGTGAAAGTGGCTAACATTTACCAAATATTTTCAGGCTCCTTTGGGACAGTTCATCGTGCAGAGTGGCATGGATCGGTTAGTACTTCTTTAAGCATTTTTCTAACTTTAATCTGAAAGAATCTATTGGTTTTATGGAGTCAGAAACAAAGCGGATTGTTGGTCTTGCTGGCAATATTATTCCATGAATGTCTTGGGTTAACTTCTGTTTCTTGTGCACAATAATAAAATCACAGAAGTCTTTAGAAACTTGAACATTGTGCCCATAGTTTTTACAAGTAGAACAATTATCATCTAAAGCTAAACTCAAGGCCAGTTGATTGGTTTTATTGTAGGATGTAGCTGTTAAGGTCTTAACAGTCCAGGACTTTCAAGATGATCAGCTGAAGGAGTTTCTGAGGGAGGTATATATTATTTCCATTTTTTCTTTTTCTTTTTTTGTGTGTACATTCTCTCATAACAGTGCTTAGTTACATTTTACTTTGGTACTTATTCTTTTCTTATAAGGTTTCGTTTCTTATTCTTTTCTTATAAGGTTTCGATCATGAAACGTGTGCGCCATCCAAACGTGGTTCTCTTCATGGGTGCAGTCACGGTTCGTCCACATTTCTCAATTGTCACAGAGTATCTACCTAGGTAACTTGCTCTTTTTTCTTTATATAATAGAACAGGCCTTTTTTTTGGCTAAAATCTGGATACATCGTAGAATTTTAAATGAGAAATCACCTCTTAGTTGGCATATTTGATCTAAGGTCACATGTTCTTGCAAATTGTAGTGTTGTTTTTTTGCATTTTGGTTGAAAAGTTTATTAGTCAACATTATACGCTTGCTCAAACTTCTTATATTTATAAAACAGAGGTAGTCTATTTCGCCTTCTACATCGACCAGCAGCTGGTGAAATTATGGATCATAGACGACGTCTACGAATGGCTTTGGATGTGGTTTGTACTAAATCTTGAATATTTTCTTCACTTTCTAAATTATGTTTTCTAACTTTATTTTGATTGTTTATCTTATTACCTCAATAGTCACACATTCGATGCCACTGTTTCATGATTTAGCCATAAAAACACTGGTTTGTTATTTGTTGCAGGCAAAGGGCATCAATTATCTTCATTGTCTTACTCCTCCCATCGTTCACTGGGATCTCAAATCTCCGAATTTATTAGTTGACAAGAACTGGACAGTGAAGGTACATATGCATATGCCAAGACCTGCTTACTGTTGTCTTCTGTTTAATATTTCTTGAATCACCATTTGACTTTTTTACCATTTAATTGGAATGCAGGTTTGTGATTTTGGGCTATCAAGATTTAAAGCGAATACTTTCATATCATCAAAGTCTGTTGCTGGAACGGTAAGCTTCTTAAAGGCGTCTTTAATAAATAATGGAAAAATAAAACTATGATTAGTGCGGAGTTCAGAAGGTTAACCTTCTTCATTTTTCAAGGTGTTCTAAATGACTAAACATAGTCTTGCTATTTATAGTTGATGCATATGTTTAGTTCTTTCTAAAACCAAACATAATTTCGGTTTTATTTTCAATCTCAGCCTGAATGGATGGCCCCTGAATTCCTCCGAGGCGAGCCTTCAAATGAAAAAACTGATGTTTACAGTTTTGGTGTGATCTTGTGGGAGCTCGTGACCATGCAACAACCATGGAACGGACTCAGTCCTGCTCAGGTCAGTCCTTACAACCATATTCATGGCTTCAAGGAAAGCCAGTTTTCAATGTATAAATCCAGAGGTGGCAAACGGGCAGAACACTGGTCAAAATTGGTTAAAAATGAACATCTGGTATCTATCAAAATGGGTCGGGTGAGACTGGCTTGAAACAAATTTCGTCCATTTTTTAAATTTTTTTTTATAATACTTGGTGCCTCAATAATATAGTAATATTCCGAATAAATTTTTTTTGTAAGGTTTCATACTTTAAAAAGAAAACTTTGGACCATTTTTGACCAGTTTTTCTTTAACTATTTATTTAACTTGACTCTTTTACCACTTGGAGATACAACATAACCCGAACAGATCCCATCCAATATATAATGGGTTGATATCGCCACCTTTAGAAAGATCCGTTACAACGCCTATCTACACAAATGAATACACAACTTGTGGTTAGTTGACATATAAACACTTGCCTTTTAGGTGGTTGGAGCAGTGGCTTTCCAAAACAGGAAACTAACAATTCCTATCAACACTCATCCAGCATTAACTTCACTGATGGAATCTTGTTGGGCTGAGTAAGTTCACTACTCATTGATCTTTGATCGCCTTTTTTCATCGCGGATAATTTCCTTAACTAAGTTTTGTATGTTTGAACAGCGATCCTAATCAGCGGCCAACTTTTAAGAGCATCGTTAGCTCGCTAAAGAAGTTACTAAAGTCTCCAACACAAAAGGGAGGTCCATGAGGACCACAGTGTCAGCTTAATTTCTTTGTTTAGCTCCCATATATAGAAATGTTGTTTTGAGTATGTACCACATAAATTGAAAATCCTAAAGAGGATTAACTAAAACATTTTCAAGTGTTTCATAAAATATTCTAACTTGTTAACAATACAATTTGGATATGAAAGTTTTTGTTTCTACATGTGAATGTACGTTGAACAGGTGAAGCACACTCCTCATGTGTCTCAGGTTGGAACCCGCCTCCCTCCCTTCGAGTTGGCTAAACCGATTGCTTTCCCCACTTTTGTCGGGCTTTCCCGTTTTTATATTTTCTTTTGTTTTGTTTTGTGAATGGGTAAAGAAAGAGACAATATTTTGGGTTGATTTGAGTTGAAGATTGAATGATATTGTGTTTTGGGCTGAGTTTGGGTTGGGAAAAAAAAATAAGAAAAACTGATGTGGCAGATGAGATGACATTTGGATTGGTTTAAGTTAAGTAATGTAATACACATGACCTAACAACCACCGAATCCACGCATACATTTACGCATTAATTAGGAAAATTTGTTGACCATTACGTGGTCACCCACCGCTCATGCCAAAATTAGGCGATTCTGCATACTATAAAGTATATAATAATACATCAAATTATAGCAATGCCACGCACACTATTAGACCTTATACATACTATTAAGAAAATATTATAAATAATGTAGATTAGAGTTTTAATGAAGGCTAATCTAACAAGGTTACATAAGGCCTTCCGTAATGAGAATTGATTTGTGTATGATAAATTTTAGTCACATAACAAAATGGACAAATATACCTTTATCTAATTATCGACTTTATCTCTCATTAATGTGTTCAGGGTATAAAACTCTAAACACAATTTATTGTTGTGTTTGACTAAACACTGTTGTGTACAAATCGCTATCCTTCCATCATATTGTACCCTCTCCCTATCGGGTCCATGTTGGAGGTTAGTGAGAAGTCAAAATGGCCATAGCCTATCCCGATGGGCTCATTCATTTCGGCGTGTGACACCCAACACACCCACCCCCACTCCACCTCCAACAGACCAACAGTCACATTTTCTAACCGTTTTCAAAAGATATTTTTTTTAAGTTTCTTTTGTTCTCATACATAACCCTTTCTGTTTAAACTCTATCTTCTATACATATCTTTCACCAAAATTTACTTTTCTTCCTCGTGGATGATAACATTACCGGAACACGCAAACAAAAGGTATAGATATATATTTTTTATATAATTGTTTTATTTATTATTATTATTATACTAAGTTTTTATTATTTCTAGTTTTAAGCTAAACACGTATGATGAAGGCTTCCAGAATTATTCAAGCCAAATTCAAACTAAACCTAAAGTAATTGGAGCTAGTGTATGGCTGCTCAACGAATAACGATGTAGTGAAAGGGAAATAATTGATCTACATAAATTTATTCATCCATATCCATCCATATAAATAACAATATCTTTACATTGTATTATACAAATTGGTGATACCCTATATTTTATATGAATGAATCAATCGATTAAGACATGTCGGTCGTACGGCAAAGAAACATGATTGGTCTTTTACAAGAGCAAAAGACACAACAAAAGATAATCAACCACAATCGACTACCGTAACTCTCCTTTGTCCCTCAGTCATCAAGCCATACGGCCTCACTGATGTTCCTGTAAATCGAAATAGAGTTGCGATATTCAACAACTAAATTGACCAAGAGAAATCGAAATCAGAATCAACCCAGATCTCAAATCGGCAAATCAAACCCAGATTAGGTGTAAAGTTGAAGTCAGCAATTGAAAAACTTTTCATACTTAGAATTGTAAATCAGATCTTCAAACTTGGGTGTAAAGGTTCCTTTACTTTGCTTCATTACCTATTTATTTTTTCTGTTCCACGTCGCCCTAGTATCGTTTCTATGGAACATCAATTCCTTCATTACTATTTGTATTTAGTTGGTTTATGATTGCTGTTAGAATTCGTATTGGTTTATTGAAATAGATCATATTTTGTTAATTTTTTCTATTTTAGTTTGATAGTGTTGTTTTTGTTAATTGATTCATTGTCTATTTATGTTTAGTTTAGCCAATGATTGCTGTAGGTTACATTTTGTTAATTAAATCCGACCATACTTACATATTAGTATTATGAATTAGTTCTACTTTATAGAGTTTGTGTTTAATAAAGGGTAGATGATTAGTATACAACACAAATTAATCATACAAAACAATCATGACTATTATACCCTTACCTACCCATTATCTTTCAATCTCATCTACAAATTCAACGTTATAATAGTCCAAATAATCACTTTTTGTTATGTATCACTAATTTGTGTTGTGTACAAATCGCTTCCTTTAATAAAGTTCATATAAAAAACATAGTCCTGAAATTTTAATATTAAATCATATGTGATTCAGTATACAATCAAATGTGATTGTAAAATCATCACATGTTAATTATGAAAACGTCACTCCATCCACACTTTTAAAATTCAACCTGAACAATTAATTGGACTGATCTAAAAGCTAAAATTAGTCTCTTAAAACTATACATTAAAAAATAAACTATGTTGAACATTACTCCTACTTTATAATCCTAAAAGTATATCGATAAAAAATTTAGAAGGTAGAGAGGTTCTTGGCATTCTAGAAAACTTATAAAAGGTCCGTGATTCTTGCCGAGCCTACCTTCTTGAACAGATCTGAATCTGATCAATAAATTTACAAGTAATAATGCAACATGTACAACCCATAACACTGGTCAACTTTGTTGACTCATATTCCCACCCATGAATTATTATTAGACCTACAAAAAATCAACTTTCACCGGGCATCATAAGATCCTTCTTCAATTTCATCCCCAAAAAATATCTTTACCTCCAAACACAAATCTGCAATTTGATCCATGACGACGACTATGACGAAGTCGATGATGGTGCCTGATCTCTTGCTTCAAGCTGCTTTCATCCTCACCATGATCTTCATGTTCTTATGGATGCTCAATATTCCTCAATCTCTCTTCGATAAGTTCCGTTTCAGAGACAAATCAAGCTACGCCGCCAAGCGCCACTTCGTACAAGGCGCCGAGCTCTTAGCCAAATCCAGATCCACCAGAGACCGCGCCGCCGCCATCAAACTCGCCAAGTCCGCCGAGGAACAAGCCGACGAATCCATCCTCATCGAACCGAAGGACGCCGCCGCGCATATTCTCAAAGCCCTAGCTCTCGATGCGCAAGGTTTTACTACGTCGGCGTTGGAAGCGATGGATGTGGCGTTATCTCCGTTGACAGCGGCGACGCTGAGCGACGAAGAGAGAAGTGATGCGTTGTTGAAGAGGGCGGAGATTAAGATGAAGGTGAGTAAAGGCGGAGGAGTTGATTCGGCGGTGGAGGATCTGGTTGAGTCGGTGCGGCTGAAAGAGGATAACGCGGCGGCGCTACGGTTGTTGGGAGAGTGTTACGAGAAGAAAGAGATGAAAGAGGAGGCGTTGAAAGCGTATATGGGTGCAATCAAGATCGAGCCACAGTCGGCACTGGCTCAAGCCGCTTTGGTGCGCTTGAATTCATCATCAATATCCACTGAATAAGTTTTTTAACCGTTTTTAAATAATCAAATTTGAAAAAAAAAAATATTAAAAAAAAAAAATAAGAGAGTTCTTTAAGCCGAAGGATAGTCGGGAAGAAGTTTTTTACCCCACGAGTTGAAATATAACTATCTATAGGGTGTTTCTATATGTCCCCTATGTGATTTATGGTAGAGAAAAAATAATATTGAAAGTTGTAAGTCAATGATTTGATATATGAATGTGAGAGGGGATATATAGCATCACCCTTATCTATATGGTACTTTCTTCATATGTTAATTTGACAATTAGGATATCGTTGTTGTTATAATTAACTATACGTTAACTATTTGTTCATAGTTAACGAGGTGTCGATTTTGCTGTGAATTTTAAATAATTGAGAAAAACTGCTTAACTCACTCATCATGACTTATTTAGTTTTTATTTTAGAAGCATAAAGATTTACAAATTATTAACATAGTAATTAAAGCTCTAACTAGGATACCTTTTTTGTTCAACATTGAAGAGACTAAAAGAGGGGACGCAACTACTTATCTTTGTATAATAACAATAGTATCCAATATCGCTATAAGGAAGTACGGGGAGGTAAAATGTTAGATGAAAGGAATTTCACATGTAAGAGAACATATAAAACTTTCATCAATTTTAAGAAACCGTATTAAAGAAGTTTCTCTAATGTATTTATTAAAGTATTTCGACTTTATAAAGAGTATTTTTTGAATAATGACATATAACAAAAATTACAAAGAGTGATTAGATTTTTTTTTTATTATTAGATTCTTAGTAAGTATATAAGTTAATTTTTCAGGCTTCATGAGTTTATGACTTAAAGTGTATGGCTTTTTTAAATTCATAAAGAGTGTATGGAGTGAGAGGATGGTGGACCACATGATCAAGAACAATGGTGGTAACTCAGTGTGCCCACACAGCCACACCACCATCACATGGTAGTGGTGAAGGGTTGTCATGATCAAGTTACCGAACACAGAATGTGTTGTGGTGGTGAATGGCCACACAATAGAGTGAGTGGTTAGAAAGTATTGTTCATGTTGGAGCATGGTGGAAAATGATCGCGCTCTAAGTTCAAGTTGATAAACTCATGTATAAAAAAATAGTTTTAACTTTATTTAAAATTTTTGATAATAGTATAAGCCGGAAAATAACTAATCTGAATATCTTCTAAATTCAATTTGTCACATTTTCCTTTTGTGCATATCAAACTTTAAATGTTTCTATTGTGTATATCAAAATTTTGATTTGTTGCAAAAGTATATACTTTGGTTACATAAAAAAGGAAAAAATGTATAAGTTTGGTACATATGGTAAAAAGTTTAATACGAACAATAGCGACAAATTGAATGTTCGATACAAATAATAGAAGTTTTCAAAGTATAATACATACAATAACAAAACGTAATAAAGTAGATATATTTTGATAAACTAATTCCATTTTTTAAAACCTAAAATATTTTTTTTAAGACTTTGATTAAAAATGAGATTTTTAAGAATTTGATAAAAATAAATAATGTAACGCCCCAAGGTTCGAAAGTTCCCATTTAGTCTTATCTTTAACTAATTATTAAGTGCTTATGTGTTTGGTTAGTGACTTTTTGTGTTATGTGTTTTGAGTGTAGAGTTGGAGGGTTAGTTTTGCCAATTCAGAAACTAAAGAAATACAGGGGTTATTTTTGCAATTAACCCAAAGTTTTAGATTGATATGGCTTTGTTTGACTCATTTGGAGTCAAACCATCAGGAACTCTCTTCACTCTCACGTACACACACATAGCCTCAACTTTAAGTGCTAATTTCCAATCCATAAGTGAAGTTTTGATTGCTGGAATCGAGTTCTTAGAGAATCAGCGACCCAAGGTATGAATTTTTAGCTTAATTCATGAGTTTAGGTCAAGAAAGGGTTCATAAGGTTGAATCCTTGTTTTTAGATTGGTTAAAGTTGTTTTTGGGTTGTTTTGTGTTGCAATCCTTGGTATAGAGTTAGTGGTGATGTAGTAGGACTCAATTGTATGCTTGAATCTAAGTTTAATCAAGTTTTGATTGTTTAAAAGTGAGATTCGGCTGCTAATTTACGAACAGAGCCAAAGTCTGCTGTATCATTTGTTCCTACGGTCGTAGGAAAGGTTCTCTACGGCCGTAGGTAGTTGTTTTAGAGATTTTGTAATTTTGTCAGCTACGGCCGTAGGAACTGGATCCTGCGGGCGTAGGTCAGTATTCTCATGATTTACCGTCTAAGGACGAAGGAATTGAACCTACAGGAGTAGTGCACCTAGCCTACGATCGTAGGATGTGTAGAATACCCTCTACGGGTGTGGGGATGAAGCCCTACGGCCGTAGTGAGGGAAACTCCTACGGGCGTAGGGTTTATCCCCTGCGGCGGCCGTAGGAGGTGGTTTTAGCAGAACTTTGTTAGTCAGTCAGAATCTTTGCATCAGCGTCTAGAAGTTAATACAGTATTGGTTTATTGCTTGTAGGCAATAAGAGTTTGACGCTTTTGTGATAGGAGTGTAATCCTTAACTGCTGCTAAGGTGAGTGTACTTACCTTTAATCAGATTAGCATACGCGTATATTAAATGCATGATCTGTGACTGAGTATGTGATCGTTTTATATTATGAACAGAGATAGGGTATATTGAGATCCTTATACCCAATTAAGTGTCAGGGGTTACTAATACTTTGTATAGTACACTCTGGGACCAGTTGACAGATTTGGAATAGATTTGCAGATTACAAGTTGGGATGTGAGACATCCAAAAGAGAATTTGCTTGCATGCTTTGTTATTATTTTAGTAGTATACTCACTAAGTGTTAGCTTACGTTCAGTGTATTTTGTTGGCAGGTGCGTCAGGCTCAGGCAAGGGGAAGGCCCCAGCGGCTTCTTAGGCTGGATAGCTCCTGGTTTTTGTGTTAGAAACGTTTTTAAAACACTACTTTTAGTAAACCAGTTTAGCACCAATGTATATAGTAACAGTCTTTTGTAAAACTCCGATCCTTTTTGGGTGCTAACAGTTGTATAATATGTTTAATAGTTTTCTAAGAAAAGTGGTGTTACAAATAAATATAATATATATATATATATATATATATATATATATAAATATATATAATATATATAGGATATGTATATAATTTTCCAGTTCACATAATAATATTACTAAAATTTGTTTCAAATATTTTTTATCCGATAAAAATTATATTTAATGCCTGCCAGTGGCTTTCAAGAGCACTCAGGAAGCCATAAATGCTCATAAAGGGTGTGTTTGGCAAACCCTTACCACCACTCGTCGCCACATGCGAGTGGCACCACCGATTGCCACCTAGGTCACCACTACTACCATCACCAATCATCAACATCCACCGCCGCCGCCGCCACCATCACCTCCTACCGCAACCTCTATCATCGTTGCCCAACCCCCACCAATCGTTCCTCTATCACGGCAGCCACCAACATCATGACGGTTGATACAGACATAAATACACTAGGACGTTCGATCGAGAACCAAATTTGTTGTACAAACTACTAGAAAGGATTTTAAACATTCATTCCTTTTTAAATCCATTTGATTTTTTTGTATATAGAAGAGTATAATTGTCAAATTACCTCTTCTTCTCACATATCCACACATATTCTCGTCTCTCATTCTCAAAACAAAAGCTAGATCACTCTCATATCTCAAGTCCGTAACTTTACCATCATCAACCACTACACGAGCGGCCACTACTACAAAACCCATATCCCCCTCTCCTTGATTTACATTGGTTTTGAGCATCAATCCGACGTAACTTTTTCTAGAGTATATTACACATTTGGTTTGTGTCCTTTAGTAATATAATGGATTTGGTCTATGGATTCAAAAAGTTATGGGTTTAGTCTTTCCGACCTGACTTTCTTGTACGATTGGCCTCTCCTGAACTTAAAATGACCAAATCTTCCTTTTCTTAACTTGATTCACACTCTATCTACTTTCACTCATCACAACGGCCACCGCTTTAACCCAACTCCGACGACCACCACTACCATGACTTTGGCAATTAACACCACCTACGACTCCTATAACTCAAACTGTTAAATCGAAAAACCTATCTTGCGTGGCCATGGCTCCTATCTCCATACCATGGTGCACATGTACACCATGGGGTGCACATACTCACTTGGTATTAGTGTAGCATGTTACACATTGTTGTCACGCTTTTGAATTTAGAATTGAGATTTTGTACTTTAAAAGGTATATCCTTGTTTGTTTAACTTTAGTGGTCATTTGTTTGTAAATTTGTATAAGAACAATCTAAATACGATATTTTTTGAGTAAAAAATTTGTTGATTGATTCGGTATTTATTATAAAATAAAAACTGATTGGCTATAGATATGTATATGGTGTTTGTATTTTAGTTTAGTGTGTGCAGTTTGTATTCATATTGTGTATCGCACAAGTGCACATAAGCTGTTGGTCATAGTATGTGGTTTTCGAATTGTCGATTACACATGTGCACATGCACTCTGTGTTCGTATTATTGTGTTGGACACATCAATGTGAACCTTTTGTCCATATTGTAGGTTGCACATGTTAACTTGGTATCTGCACATGGTATTTGTATTACTGATTGTAGATGTGTGTATTATTTGATTGTAGATGTGCAGGTATACACTTAGTGTTCGTGTTACTTGGTGGCACATGTGCTCCTGAAGTTCATATTTTAGTTTTGGCATGTGTGCTCCTTGCATTCCTACTTAGAAGTCCAATTGTCGTTTGCACATGTGAACTAAAATTTGTGTTTATATTCATATTATGTTACACATGTGCATATATGCACTTAGAATTCATATTATGTTGCATACATGCAGTTATTGTTTCTCTATTGTATTGAATTGTTGTGCACATATCCACTTTATGTTTGTATTCATCGTTGCACATGTGTACTCAGTTATACATGTGCAATATGAAAGACACAAAATGTAAATAGAGTTAGTAAAACGACAAAGATGCATCTTAATCTATTCATTCGAGTAAATATGTATAATTTCGAACCACTATGTAATCTAACTAACTGTTGTTATGGCAGACAAGCCTTGTTGTTATTTCTAAGTAACCTTACCAACAAAAGAGCAAATGTCACTTGTAATCAAACTGCCCGCATAACATCAAATCAGTCGAAGCTAAAACTCTAAGTCACATTTGTTTTGTAGAATTTGAAGGAATGTATAATTGATTTAAATTCCATCGATCTCACTTATAAAATGGACTTTCTATTACTTGAAGGATTATAAACATTCCAAAGAATAAGATTATATTCAAAAACAAGTTTACCAATTGCAATATGACACCAAATTTGATTTCCATTCCATTCCTTGGAATTCTTTAAAACAAACTTGGACCTAAGTGACTATTTAAAAGAACCATGCAAAAGAAAAGTAATAGACTAATTGCTCAAATAGCTGGTAAAATTCCCGAGATGTTTTTATACCCAATGATTTATGTTTTTATCATATAATAAGACAAGTATAAATCATACACTCTACTTCTACTTATGAATGACCCAGTCTCCCTCAATCATGGGAATAATTTTCTATTCAAGAACCAAACTCTGATCCTCACCTGGGTTACTACATGTATCCTGTTGAATGCTTTCCCCGTTTGACTTCGATTCTTTTGTTTCGCCCAAAGAAATATCGTTTGTTTTCGCCTCAACGACTTCACCTGGTGTTTGAACCTTCTTCTTTCGTCTCTTAAACCTACCTTTTTTCCTCTTATTTGTTTTGACTTTGTCCTCTGTTTCCACCATGGCCCGCTCAGGTGCCTTTCTTTTAGTGGGAACCACTGTGTATACATATTCCGTATCGGGTGTGTCTGGTTTATCATTAGGCTCAGGTGTGCTCATTCTTATAGCCAAAAGAGCGGTTTTTGCAGCTTTAAGTTCTGCTTCCTTCTTTGTCTTTGCCGCTGTACCAATATATTTCATTCCTCCTATGTCAACGGTACAAGAAAATGGGGATTCTCTTCCTTTTTTCTCGTCTTTTGTGCAGATGTATGAGGGGATAGCATAGTTCATCTTCTGTGCGTACTCTTGAAGTAGATTTTTGCATAATCCGGTTTCATGCTACAAAATTAATATGAGAAGACAGTCAGATGAGCTGTTACAATAAAAGAAGGTACAAAACTGAAAAGAGAAGATGGTCAGGTGAGTGACAGCAGTTGGTGGTGGTATAGGGTGGTAGTAGTAGGCAGTGGGGTGCAGTGAATGGCAGTGGTGGACGTTGAAATTGGTGGTGAAGGGGGTTCGATAGTATTAAATAGATTGATCCATGTGTTGGTCTGCCTGGATCAATCTTATGCATCACTTATTCAATTGATGGATATTTTTTGATCCATCGGATCATGTAAATGGATTGAGCCAGGTCAGATTTGAACCAAGATCTAATCCATTGCCCTGGCCAAAAGCAACGACCGTGTGGTTCTTTGGAAAAACTGTATAAGTTAAGATAGGTAAATGGCACTGGTATCTAACTTAAGTGACCTCTGTATTAGCAAAGATGTAGTTCACAGGCCCGATTGTAAATGACATAACGTTGACCAAATTCAAGGCCTAAATAGATCTTCACTCTAGTTAAGCATATAATAACAAGAATTAGAAGCAAAAACAGATAAAGAAAAGAAAGAATGTGTCATATCTGTAGCAACTGGCAAATTACTTCAATTCCATATTAAGTCATGTTTTTTTACCTCAAAAGTAAAAGGACATGCATCAAGTTAAATAAAAATGGAAACAAGAATCTCTCTGGCCAACGTCCTATTCATGTAGAGATAATACTATCTTTTACAAGTCCCTAGCTAATCGACTGACTCTGTAATTTTCTTCTACAAAAGCAGACCTATAGGAGTGAATTTGTAATAAAAAAGGCAATGGGTCGCCTTTTTACTCCAACTATAGGTTAAATGCAAAAATATCCCCTCATAGGTAATAACTCATTTCCTTGCCACAAAGTCCCATTTCATTCATATAAGCTAGACACACATACCCACACAAGTTTAAAATAGAATCAAGATATATTGCTGATGCATGCTACACACAAATCGACAGAAGGAATGGCTGTTGCATAGTGTTGTTTGCCTTGAGTTTTTCTTTTTTGAACGACAGATTACACACACTCCCTATGCCTAATCCCAAATCTACACCTTTTTTCCACTACGGGACTTGGACCCACGACCTTGTGGGACTCCTACATTTGCCTTAAGTATTTGATGATGCAATGCAAGGGGGGCATTTACATGTTTAGACATGAATATGTTTATACAAGTTCGACACCAGCCAACCAAATTCATAGTTCATATGTTAAACACAAAATAAAATATCTTAAACAAGTCTTACGGCTTACTTTTTTATTTTATTTAGCAGGCCTAAAATTTAGTTTAACTATATAGTTAAGACTAGACGAAGAATTTACTATGTATTCTTGTCTCCTCACATATAAGACATAAATTTTATGTTGAAACTTCTGCATCGGTTATTAATTA
The DNA here is from genome assembly GCA_947179395.2 of Pulicaria dysenterica. Taxonomy (NCBI): domain Eukaryota; kingdom Viridiplantae; phylum Streptophyta; class Magnoliopsida; order Asterales; family Asteraceae; genus Pulicaria; species Pulicaria dysenterica. The sequence goes on along the minus strand of OX359292.1, from coordinate 77,156,794 downwards.
TATGATTTCTGATTTTAAACTCTCAACATGTCAAAAGAAGACCAAAATTATCCTTCTTCATGTTATTTTAATTTCATTTGAGGTCAACGGCATTAGGATTCTGCAAGGAGGAGCACCCTGCTTCCTAGTATTGTATATAGGGAAAATACTAACATACGGATAATGGAGAATTATATCAATTATGACTTATGTGCTCAGAAAGTTTCACTAGTTAAGGCAAAGATAAACAAAGTAATAGTTACCACAGGATGAGAAACGCTTTTATCTGTAGCCCCAGATTTAGCAATTTCAATGAGAGCAACTTCAGCAGCCGATTGTTCAGCCGCCTTTCGATTCAAAAATCCTGTCAGGGAATGATAACTCTCCTCGTTTATGACCACCGTTGACCTAAATACTGGCTGGTGTGAAGGGCCTTCTTTGATAGTATGATAAATAGGTGTAGTGAGTCCAGCCTTTTGAGCATACTCTTGCAATCGGCTTTTGAATACATAACAATGTGACACACCTGCATACAACATTTGATGTTTAATTAATCGAGGCCAATAAAGTCAATCAACACATTATACATAACAAGATTGCAAAAACCTACAGTAGAAAGTTAGAAACAAGACACCAATAGATATTCAACATCTTTTGATCAAGCTTTGCAGGACCAAATTATGCACTCGAAAACATAGAAGAAAAAGAACCCCGCATGAGACAAAAATTGATTCTTTTAATCATTTTTCCCGTGCTCTAATTTGTGAGTCCTATCGATTTGTTACTGCACCCCCACCATTTCTTCAATACATCAGCTAAATGATCATCATATGTCCATTTTTCCATAAGACTCACAAATTAAAATGTTAAGCGGCAGAAAGGAATAGGATCAAGACTCTTCATTAGCTATTAAGAAATAACACCATGAAACTTGCATCTTGGTAGGAGTGTTTTCATGAGACATGCATCTTTTATCATATCAAGTAAGACCAACAATTACCCCTAAAAAGGGAAGTGTTAATGACCAAAATTCCAATGGTTATTTGCAGAGCTGATGTCTCTCATTCCATTAGAAGGGATTATGTACACTTCAAAACAAACAAAAATTTTACAGCTTCCTTTGGAAATTTGATCAATGTTTTAAACTTTATGTCGATTTTTGCATACAGAAAACACTATTCTACATACTGCTATACCAACTATTATACTTTGTCATCTGAAAGCTACCAGGTTTGACATCTTATTTCAGTGTAGCTCCATTTCAAAGTATAGAGGGACCATTAGATGAACTTCGCTTAATTCTCAAATCAAATATACCCCTAAAAGTATCTAGATAGAAACCTGAGTTAGGAGCCCTTGTACAGATTCTAACTATTAACTAAAACTCCACAACAGGTTATTAAAAATGGAGAAATTATAATTGAGCTCCAAGACACCATCACATCTACCCTTGGGTAGAGGTAGGACTGTCTACATCTTACTTCTGCCATACCTTGCTCTTGCAGGATTGGGTAATGTACTAATGTTGTTCTGCAAGAGCCCAAAACAGGGGAACTTATATGCTTGTTGAAACTATAAGGTAACGGCTACAAACTATGATTATTGACCTTTTGGATCTTGCATTCTTGCTTATTTACAGTCTTCAATGCTTAATTCTTGCTTCTTGTGAATTTCCAGACTTCTTGTAACGGCTCAACTTTAGAAATTTCTAGTGACCATTCTTAATATGTAAGTGAAGTATACCTAGAATACTAACTAAAATAGTTTGTTTTTTTTTTATATTTGCAATTTATTATTGTTGCTTTTCTTTTTATTTTATTTATTTAGTTTTTATTGCATTTTTATTTATAATTATTTATTTTTATGTTTATTTTTTTCTTTTGCTTTCGTTGTCGGAGGTCTCTCGTGAAGCAATCTCTCTACCTACGTGTAGAGGTATAATTGTCTACATCTTACCTCCCCCATACCCCGTTCGGCGGGATTGGGTATTGTTGTTATTGTTGTTGTTGTTGTTGTGTTCTAGAGAATCAAAAAGGCCACCCATACACCCACTGGATCTTCATCTAAATGACCATCCAGGTCTCCTTTTTTTAGCTTCACCTAATCATCATCTAAGGTTGTTTTTTTTTTGAACGGCTAAACACACACACACACACACACACTCTAACCTAATCCTAAATCTACTTTATTTGTCCACAGCAGGACTTGAACCCACAACCTTGTGGGACACCTAAACACTAGATACCACTAGGCTATAAGCCCTTTGGTAAGGTTGATCCTATTAATTGTGGTCTCTCATAATCATTCACCAAGAGACAACTAAGATATATTCATCTCAAGGAACTTATAACAATAAGCATGAAACTTGAGAGAGTTAACGCTTTCTCACTATGGCAATTGAAACTTGGCAGAAAATGGCATCACTTTCCTACCATGTATGAGCACCAAAATATTCAAAAAATAGAATGATTTACATTTCTTAAAAGAAGCATATTCTACTCGATTCAACAAGATGAGATAAATAGGATGGGTTAATTGGACTTTTGGGGACTGCTTATCATTGAACTTGCAAGTGCACTTATAGAGCCACATAGCAATTCCCGATAATTTCCTTCAAGGAGTTCAGTGTGATTATTGTCATGAAGTGGGGCACACAGTACTGAGTGTTATAAACTGAATGGTTTTCCCCAGGGTTCTAAAAAACGCGCCATGGCGGTGCCAAGGCGCGAGGTGCGACTCCGACGTTAAGAAACAGCCCTTGGCGGCGGGGTTAGGCGTGACGTAAAACAAGGCGGCAAAAGGCGCGCCTTTACACGCCAAAGGCCCAAATGGCGAGTTTTTTATGACGTGGCGTGCAAAAAATTATTTTTTTTAAATTTTTTGACTTTTTTATATACATTTTGTAATCGCGTGTATTGATCTTCTATAAATTTGTATTTTGTAATTTATATATGTTGCTTTGCTCCTAATTTGTGCAACTTTGTGTAATTTGTATATTAATATTGATAAATTGAATATAAATATTTATAAAATATATACAAAATTGCCGCCTTAAGAGCCACCTTAAAAAACGTCATGGCTCGCCATGGCTCCTAAAGCTTGAGGCTTGACCTCGTCGCCACGCCACGCCTTACGTTATTTAGAACCATGGTTTTCCCCATGTAATTCATGCATTTTGTAGTTCATAACTCCAATACATAAAGCCAATCACAGTTGTACTTCCACAGTTCAATTCCAAATCAATCATCAAAACACATTCATTGCTCCATCCTCAGATTCAAAACAGATGTGATTCAATGAAGTCATTGGACTTACCCGGATTTCTAAATCAATATTATGATTTAAGGAAATCAACATTTACTCAGAAAGATATCAATGTGCATGATTGTCTGTGATAGAGAGGATATACTGTGTCCTAACAAAGGTGCCAATAAGAGAGGTATTGATTCATTGGTCCATTCAGTATAGCCACATAAAGAAGGAATATCTTTTGCTACAATGAAAGCAAGAAATTACTAAATTTCCATTATCAGGTATTTGCATCTATCTAATAATATAAGTCCCTTAACAGTTGAATGCATGGTATCAAATGCAATTGCGATTCGTAACTCTGTTCACCACTATATTCATGAAATTTCTCTTACCTCATTCTTGCATAATTTAAGCTCAAAAATACATTAAAAGGAAACAGAAAAACATAAAAATAACTGCATACTTAAGTTATAACTAGTTAAAGATATGAAATACTGTTCCATGAACAAGATTTCATTTGCACCATCACAAACTAAACTAATCATAAATGGCAGTTAAGACAGATGCATTTAATCCCTAACTTAACAGTTCCATAAATAATGCCAATGATCGGACCATTCAGTAAGCAATTTCTCAGGCATTTTGCAATTAATAAACACCAAAACAAAAATCAAAAGGAGAACTTACTCTGCAGCTGCTCCTCCATGTACCTGTACTCAAATTGGAACAAAAGAAAAAAAAATCAAGAGTTGAATCACAAAGACATTAAAATTCGATAGAAAAGATAAAGAATTTAGAGCTTACTTGCTGAATGGGATCTAGAGGTTTGACCTGAGAGCGTCAGGCGAAACCCTAGGGACACGTAAGCAGGACGATAAGCGAACACACAAAGGCAAAGGCAATGTCCAAGACAAGGGACGGATTGAAATGAAATTTGAGAGGTTTATCGCGCGAATAAACCCTATTTGTTATGTGTACGGATGCCTTTTCTTACTTGCTTTTCCCCATAACGTTTCCTTTTACGCTATGTTTTCGAGGTCCAAGAGTTAATTAGTAGTTTTTTATTTTTGCTAGCATCGACGGTCAAGGGCGGATCCAGGATTTCTGGAGACCGGTAGCAACATATAATGCGAGAATAAAATTAAATAAGTTTGAGAGTCTGGTTCGGGTTTTTTTCGGGTTTCCGGTTAATCGGGTCGGATTAACGAGGTTTCAGCTGTTTTTCTGGTATTTTAAAACAAAACACAATTTCTATGAAGTTATGTTAACTAAAATGCTATTTTAAAGGTATAAACTGAAAGATTAAACTATTTCTTAACATTTTTTTATAAAAAGTTTCTTTTTTCCTTTGATTTTGGTGGCATCACCGGTAGCACCCCGAAAATTTACTGGTAGCACCGTCTCAAAAAATCGAAAATTAACACTACGAACCGTCAAAAGACCGGTGTCCCGTGCCCCCCCCCCCCTCCGAATACACTTGGGTCCGCCCCTGCCGACGGTAGGCTGCATATGTTATTGTGGACTAGTATCTTATCTTAAAAAAGAAATGATATACTCTACTTTATCCTTCTGCTTATCCTCCTATTCACAAGATCAAAACAAGTGTCAAAATCAATGGATATGATGAAGAAAGAGAATTAGTGGTCTCCACATGTCATCTTGTGGTGAGTAGGATGATGAAATAGGAGGAAAAAGTAGGAAGATATATCATTTTTGTTTTATATTGTGAGGTTAAGTCATATTATGAATAATAAAGTAGATTTAAAAATAGGTTTAGTAGGTATATGTGTTTTTTCTTCCTAAAAAAATATAGCACATTAGCACTTCACACGATCTTATATTACAGGCTTATAGCTAATAACTCTTAGTTATATACCAAATTACCTTAATATCATTTTTAATTATTTTATAATTCTCCTTTTCTTATAATTTGTTATTTTTGGTCAGTTTATACTAAGAAGTTTGGACTTCCGGCTAATTTGTCAAACACATATATAACTAAAATATACAGCTTCCAACTTTAGTAACCAGCTACAGCTACAGCTACCACTACCAGCTATTTCTACCAAACATACGCATTATCTGTGTTTTTAAAAACACTCTAATTAGCACGTCATAACATTTATTAGGAGCTTGAATAAAGGCAAAATAAGACACAAAAATCCTTGTCTAAGATTAAGAAAGTAGCTAGTCTTGGTCAACAGTTATTATTTATGGAAGTGTATTTTTCTTTGAATTAACACATACAGAAATAATATTTTAGTTTTACAAACCTTAAATAGACCTTCTGTATTATCTAATTTATAATTTACATTTAACCACATGTAAACGAACCGAGCTACACGTGAACTATTCGAGTTCGGATCGTTAAAAGCTCGAAATGAGCCGAGCTTTAACGAGCTCAAGCTCGAGCCTAGATTAAAGCTTATTTAATAAATGAGTCGAGCTCGAGCTCCAAAAGGTGGGCTCGTTTAAGCTCGCGAGTCAAAACGAGCTCCATATATAATATAATTTATATTTTATATGTTTAAATGTTTAAATATTTGTATATATCATTATAATAAAAAATATTAAAATAATAGTCGAGTCTAAACGAGCCTAGCTTAAACGAGTCTAAATGAGCCAAGCCCAAACTTCATAAATCTTACACGAGCCGAGCTCGAGCTCAACATTAAAAGCTCAAAATGAGCCGAGCTCGAGCTTAAAAAATCCTAAATAAGCCCTGCTCAATAAGTGTCTGGCTCGACGCTGCTCAACTCTTTTACATACCTACACTTAGGATTGACGTTAGTTTATTTCTTAAAAAAAAATGAGGCGGCCTAAACGTTGTATTATCTAAAGAATTGGTGCATTTGTGGAGGTTACTTAAAAAAGAAAAGGGTTTCATGTATTCGATTGTAGGAGCTCATGGTATCCATATTTCGATTTTGTTTGATTGCTAAAATTAGAGTTGTGTTCAATACAGTCCATATAAAAAACATAGTTCTGAAATTTTAATATTCAATCACATATGATTCAATATACAATCACATGTGATTGTAAAATCATTACATTTTAATTACAAAAATGTCACTCCGCCCAAAATTTTAAAATTCAATCTTGACCATTGATAAGGCTGATCCAGAGGCTAAGATTAGTGCCTCAGGACTATGGATTAAGTATGGACTATATTGAACATTTCTCGCTAAAATTAATCAAAATCAATTTTATCTTCTTTTTTAAAAACCTTAATCTGTTGTTCACAAATAGTCTAATCTTATTTAGTTAGGTGAAATTATTTCCAGATTTGAATATTCTCTTTTTGGGCTCTTAATTTGTTCTTCGATTTGTATTAATTCGGTTAGATCTGCATTGTTGGTGAGCTGATCAATTCAAGTCCATGATAATTAATAAGAAACAATTATTTAAATAGTAAATATTATAGGAATGTAGTGTTTGGTAATAAAGATAGTGGACAAAAAGACCAATATATCCTTATGTGCAATTCACATGGACCTTCAATAGAAATCTAACACAGTTAGCATAAAGAACTAATTTCGTAACATAAAACAAACCACGAGGACTGTTAATGTAAGTTCAAAAACTAAAAGACGAAAAATGAAATTTTAAACAAACCACGTGACGAAATTTGTAATTTACTCTTAATCTTTAAAAGATTCAAAGTATATAAATATGTAAAAAAAAAAGACCTTTCGGTGAATCATTCCATTTTCAAAGACATGTATACTTCAACGATTCCCCAAAAGTTGTTATAAAAGATACTTTCACCTTATGTTTTTACGAAAGATCTTAAAACACACCACAGATAACAATGAATGTCCATATTTGCCTAAACCAAGACCGTAAAAATTGAAAACTCTATCCAAGAAAAAAGAAAACTCTATTCTTTATGAAAAACGTTTCGGTATGACCAACTTATTCAACATACTAAATCAGAAAAAAAAAATGATACGCATACGCCTTGCCGCATAAGTCCATCTCTGAAGTTAGAGTCAACGTTTCATGTGTGTATAATGCATAATAAAATGTGAGAGTCAACATTTCATGAATGTGTGCATCTAACTCAAACCCGAACCGCTAAAAATCTGAGAAAATACCTCAAATTTGTATCTATGCTGATATACCTGTAGCTTCCTTTGGTATCAAAAACAGGAAACCAACTGGCATAAATGTGCAGATGACTTGAATTGCTAAACCGAGACTGAGATTGTCAAAAGAGCCCGAAGATATGTTCAAAACCGAAGCCAAACCTGCACCAAGAAAACCCCCAATTGTGGCCCCCAGGTTGTTTATTGACATGAAGAGAGCGAATAAAGTCCCTTCTATTCCAGGAGGGCATAGATGACCTGATAGAATAAGGAAAGGCATGAACCTACAAGTCAATGACATAGTTAGTAAAAAGAAACTACACTTTGACTTTAAAAGGTCAAACAAAATCTTTTCAGGTTTCATATCTTCATGAATGGAGTAACTAGGTCAAAGTTTATGACAAGTTTTACAAAATGTACTTTGTTTGTGACGAATCCATAACCAAATCTACTTTAATCATGCATTTCATAAGTGTAGTTGTCCTTTCATGAAAGCATCAAGAATCTATATACTAATATTATGAGAAGAGTCATTGACTTTTCAAACTTCCCTCCGCGTTAGTATACCAATTAACGCTAAACTATAGCTAGTCTTCTGTTCATTTGAGAACCGTTATTTGTGCGAGTACGGTGAGAATCAATCTCAGCTGTTCCTTGGATATAGGAAGTTCATGGGTGGAGAGCGTGGAGGGATAGAGTGTGGGCAGGGTGCATGTAAGGAATTTATGGGTGGCCAATGAGATTGAAGTAGGGGGAATTGGATTAGCTCAGACTCGCGGTACTCGCACTAATTATGGTTCTCAAATGAACTTCGTCCTATATATATAAAGCACAAGATAATTGTTTAAATAAATTATATGAGTGTAGTCTTGTACTCTTGTTCCATTAAGTGCTCATTAACGGTTTTAGCAAATACCAACCAAAGAAAACCTTTGTCGTCATGCAGGTAGTCACAAGTTTTGGATCAATAGACTCTTTACAAAATTCATAAATAAACCCAATAAAACCCAACAAAAATCACATAAAAAAGGTTTTAAAAAATGGTAAAATTTTGGCAAACCATACACTACAAATTTTTTGGTTAGGTCAGTCCAACAAATTTGACAAAAAGTGCGATGAGTATTAAATTTAAAACGAAAGAGTAAAAAGGCAGTCCATTTCAATATGAGGTTGCATCTATAACTAAGACAGAACCACTACAATTTGAATAACGCCGATATCTGGACATCATCATATAGTAATATTATTTTATCCAGAGACTAATGCTCATGGCCATGGTGGATATAGCCTAATTGTGGATTATGGTCCTGTATACAAGAACTGTATTAGAGAATAATAAAAAATACAATAAATCAACTAGCCTTGCCTATTTGCAACATGTAAATCCTAGAAAAACCTAACCAACGAAATACACGACCATGTTCTACTTTTTCATTCCTTGCAAGGTTTTGTGTTTGTGTGTTTTGATTATCTTTCTTGACATCAAAACCCTATTAAAAGAACATAGAAGCACAGTGAAACAGAGAAAAACTAACTTGAATTGATTGATTGCATCAGAGAGAGCAGATCCAAACAACACCATCGTCTGATCTGATACGCCTAAGGAAACATTTAATCTAGAAACCAACACTATATCTAAAAGCGTTAGCAAAGACAGAGCAACATGAGCAAACCTGCAAAAATAACATATACATATTAAGACCAATAAGCAAAAGTAGCAACTTATTAAGCTCGGATTTTTCAGTGTGATTTCAGCAAAACCTTACATGAGTATTCTCCGTAATTTCATCTTCTTTAAAAATCGATTGTAAATGAAAGTCCCAAGCATTAAGCCCATCCATCCAATAACACGTGTTGTCCCCAAAAATGATGCTTCCAAGTTTAAGACTTCTGTCTGGTAGTAAAACATGACTGTTGTTAGGTTCGGCATTGTTACCTGCGCTAGGAAAAACCAAGCCATTGGTCTGGTCTCCAGGTAAGCATCAAATCAGAAGTCATCACTGTGAAATAGATATATTGCCACAACTGAATCATGTTTGAGACAGTTAATGTACAAGAATTCTTTACACAAGTTTGCAGAGTCAGAAGTTGAAACTTTCATGGGAATGGGGCACATGCATCAGTTGAATCAATTTATAAACACATGTTTGCAAACAGTAACCATCAATGATTAAGTGAAGTAAAGAAGGCGAGATTGGAATGGTTAACCTGCAAATGTTTTTTACCCGTTTTAGTATAAATAGGTATTGAGTCAAGTTATGGTTTCAAAAACATCTTTACAAAAAATATATATCTTTTGAGTAAGACCATTTAGGAGGTTGTAATTTTGTATGCATTAAAGATAAGACTTCGTACAACTTTTAAACGTCCCCTTTTAGCTATATCATTTGATTTGACCCATGGAGAAGAAATGGTCTCGATAGTATCTCATGGAGAAGAAAAATTAGGATTGATGAGTAGGGTCGTACTTCGTAGGCTAGTTTAGGATTTAGAGTATTTCCTATGGGTATATCTACTGTATTTCTATAGACTGTAATTTAGGATTAGCTATACTAGTGAGAATAAGTCTAAGTAGTAATAATAATAATAATGAAAATGATAATAATAACAATTATTATTATTATATTAATAATATCATTAACCATAATAATATTACAATAATAAGTAATAATAAATAAAACATATAATCTTTAACAGTTATTACTAATAAGAACAGTGATAATGATATAGATTAACTCATTTAATAATAATTATTATTATTATTATAACAACAATTCCAATAACAATAAGATAATAATAACAGTAGCTCTATTAATAATAATTATAATAATATGAACAAACAAATATAATAATAATAAAGATAATAGTTCTCAACAACATGATTTTTCGTAAAAAAAACATAAAAAATTAATTCTTTTAATTACTATATACTTAATTTCTGCTTTTTATTTATTTTTCTTTATGTTTCTCTCTCTCTCTCTCTCTCTCTCTCTCTCTATATATATATATATATATATATATAGTTTTATGATCTTGGATTTGTTTTAATTTACCATATTTGATTTGATTTGAATTTATTTTATTTTTATCTTATTTTATTTTTATTTCTATTTATTTTTGTTTTTAATTCTCTTTCCTGACTTTGTTATCTTTTTCACTTTCTTTGCCAAAGGTCTATCGGGAAGCAGTCTCTTTACCTTTGGGTAGAGGTATGACTGTTTACATCTTACCTCCCCCATACCCTGCCCCGTTCGGGATTAAGTCCTGTTGTTATTATATTTAATTTGACCCATCTGAGATAAACATAACTCAAATCAAACCAATCATAAGTAAATGGGTCGAATGTTCACAAGTTTATTGTGTTTGTATTTAGTAAAGGCATTTCCCGGTATTTAACAAATGATCAAACACTATTATTAAACTACATGCCATGCCTAGTAAAATGTTGAATTTATGTCAGAGTAGTGGGAATGAACACTAATGTACAAGAAAGTTTATCACTTCATACCTCAAGATAATTGGCTGTCGAAAAGCCTTAAACAAGGTATAAGCAGCCATTTTTAAAGATTGAAGCAACTGTGATGGGAATGATCCATCTTTTTCAGGCATCTGCTCGTTGCTTTTATTCTTCTTTTTCTTCTTTTTCTGTTTAGAGCTCTTTTTTCTCCTCGACATATTGGTTTTAAGTATTTGAGTTGAAGATTTCCCTTCATCTGATAGGTTTTCATTCAGTCCATTAGAGCCATTTGAGGTAGAAAATTCCGGTGAAGGCTTACTGGATAAGGGACCATCATTCACAAAGGCACAGGAAAGTAACTGTACCATTGGCAAAACAGCAAAAAGCAGAAATATATTTTCCATCTGAAAGTTACTTAGTGCATATCCTCCTAATAAACTCCCACAGATTCCCCCAAGAGCCATTGTCATCCACGATAAAGATTGTAGGTCACCAGCAAACTTAGCCCTGATCAAGAGTAACTTACATAAATTTAAACTTTAACTAACTATTACCAACATTGATCATTTGTATAAATTATGGTTAATGCTGTTAATGTCCATTGGATATGAACAGAGAGAATTAGGTGCCTTTGCCCTTTGAAGAAAAGAAAGAAATAGAATAGAGATGTACTTTTCAAGTCTTGCTGCTTCAGCAATCATAGCATCAATGACAACATCTGCCATTGCAGAACCCAAGTTCTGCAATAATAAGAAGATCATGAGTTGATTTCTTGAATTTCTTATGGTTTCTTGCAACCCAAGAATCACCCACGGAATGAACGAAAGAAGCGTTGCAATGACTAAATAAGGAATCCTTTTCCGTCCTTTGATCGGGATACAATCTGACAAAATTCTGCAACCAAAAATGGACACAAAATAATCTATGCATGACCAAACCCTAAAAAATAGTAGTTAAACTCGAAGTCTTAAGCACACACTTGACTGATCAAAGATGATCAGTCTTGTACATTCGCAACTTAATTTCAAAATAAGTCCGTAATCCATATATAACCTTCTTGTAACACTATCTTATTATTTTTGGTGTTTTTTTACAATGGTCAAAATCCTATTCAGTGAATAAACTTAAATAATAGCAGTTGAATCAGTACCCGTATATTGGTTTTACACTCCATGGAAAAAATGCTATTGAAGTCACAAACTGAGAGGCGGAGGGCGATAGTTTTAGTCTGTCTTTCAGCTGATAGGAAACTGCTGTCCATACAAATGATCTAAAACCCTAAAGAAATAAATTATGTTATAGAACACTTCATTAGTAAGTAGTAAGAAAATACTTCAAATAATGAGAAAGAAGACAGAAATACACAATCACATTGTGACAAATAATAGACAATTAGTTATAAAAGTGATGAGGTGAAGTCTACCAAAGCGAAGTATCTGACATTGAGATGGAGGAAAATGATAAAACTGTTCACTGGAGCAATAAATAACATGGAATTGACCCCTTCACTCTTCATATATGACTAATTACTAGCTCATAAGAGTTTTCAGAAAGAAAATCCTAACTTATCTGTGTTGTCATCATCTAAGTTAGTTGTTGGCTTTAAAATACGTATGACTTTGTTCACAAAATCAAATATTTGGCGCAACTTACATGTAATTATCATTGTCTACCTTTAGTTATATGCTTCGTCTGTCCTAAAGAAAAAGAGTTTACATTATAATACAGAAGGCCTCAAAGACAAACTTACCTTTAGCTAAACACAAAGTAATATCTCTTTATCAGATATTTAGAAAATAAGGCCATGCATTATTTCTTGATGTTGAATATAATAATAAGAGATTCTCATTTGGACTCTTTCTTTGGGATGCATAGAGTTCATTCCTCTCAATTAAAATAGATATGCACTCTTCTCACATGAGTTGTTATATTTAACTTGACAAATTAATATAATGGATGTGATTCATCATTCATAGACAACAAATTTACTTTGTACACAACAAGCTATTGTTGTGATCTAGTCATCTTAACTTGAAAATTTCATGGAAAACAATATGTAGTAATTTCATTAAAATTCTAGAATAAGAAGTCTTTGATACCATCATAATTCAAAGTATACTATGACATAGGGGGATGTTTGGCTCATACTGATTATTGCTACTTCAAATCGCTATAATTCGATTTTGAGTGTCTGGATAAAAGTTCATTGTCTCCTTATTAGGGTCTAAAATATAATTAATCACATCTGGAATCCTGTACTGGAAACTAATGTAATATTACCTGCCTATCTCCTGTTTCAGTTATCTAATTATATGAAAGCTTCAGAAAGCACATCCAAACACCTCATGATTCATAAGGTTTGTACAGTTAACCATTCTGTTCCAGAAAAAAAAAGATCAAGAATGACCTTAGATGTCAAATTTACTAGTTTCTACATCATAGATCATACACATTATTATATAACATCAAAAGTCTTCGCATACGAACAGAAAATGAGGTCCTAAACTTCAATATTTCTAAACTTAAACATCAATATAGATCAATGCGACTATGTATGCATATAATTTACGACTTTTAAATCCAAAACTAGCAACCGGAGCAGCTATTCGTCTAGCTGGATCTACACACTTACATAAATACTCAATTCATTCGTGTAAGTGATCATCATCAACCGTAATCAAAATTGAAAACCAAATAGAAGATACCGATATTAACTTGTACCTGGGTGAAGTAAATCAAGCAGACAAGCCAGATGAATGAAGCACCGAAAGCAATTCGCAGCTGTTTAAGCCACCGAATCATTGTACTCAGTTTGAGATTTTAGGGTTTGGTGAAAATCTCGAATTTCATGGGCCTCGATTAGATTTTTGGAGAGGAAAAGGAGAAGAAGAAACGAAGAACAAACGCGTTTGTTGTCTCATTTTCAAACGGTTTTCCTCGGTCGTCACTCCTTTCACGTCACTTATTACACAGAAAATCAAACCAAAATAACAAATTTTTTAGTTGTGAGTTTTGTTCAATATAGTCCATTTAAAAAATATAGTCTTAAATTTTAATATCTAATATTTAATATAAAATCATATATGATTCACTATATGTAACACTCTAATTTAGGGCCTAGTTGTAATTAGTTATACCTTATGTTTGTTCAGTTGTACATTCACGTTAACTAAGTTGTGTGAGTTGTTTTGTTGCTTAATTGTTGTTATTTGTTGGTACACGTGGTTATGTGGCTAAAGTTGAAAATGTGTCGTTAATAGATAAAGTTGATTAATAGTTGAACGGTTTCAAAAAATGATTCCGAAGATATCTCCGTTAGTTAAAACGGATAAACCTAAGTTTCGTTGTAAGTTGAATAGGGAACAAAATACCCGCGTAGGGGTATTAGACATTTAAGGTCGGTCTAAGACCTTCCCCTTATCCCCTGGAAACACATTCTACACACACACTCATATACATATATACATACGTAAGTGATAAAACACATATACACTTGGAGTTCTTGGATTTTGAAAGAGGAAATCAAAGAGGAAAGCAATTAGCAACTGGTTTCAACAAGCATCTAAGCCTAGAATCTGTTTGTATCTCCTTCAAGTAAGTTTTTGAGTTCTAAACTTAGTACATGAGTCTTGTGATGAAGATGACCTAAATTAAAGGTCTAAATGGGTTGTAAATGTTGTTTTGAAGCAAGAAATCATGTAATAGATGTATGTATATGTTAGAGATCGTGTAAAAACACTTGAATATGGATTCAAGGTGAATTTTGAGTCAAAAAGTGTGAAAAACAGCGGCTGTGTTCGAACAGAGCAAGAACCCACTGCATCGGGGGTCCTTGCGATCGCATGGATGGGCTTTGCGATCGCATGGGTTCCCTTTGCGGTCGCATGGCGCGTCTGGTGTCTCTTGCGGTCGCATGCATGGGTCTTGCGATCGTAAGGGTGTCGTTGTCATGGGTGTCTAAGGACGAAGGAAACATAACTTGCGATCGTAGGTACATAACTTGCGATCGTAAGCCCCCAAGATACCACCCTTGCGGTCGTATGGTTATGCCATGCGATCGTAAGGCGGGGTTGTTTGGGCAGGGCCCTTGCGATCGCATGGTGATCCATATGCCTTGCGATCGCATGGTGTTGCCTTGCGATCGCATGGTGTGTTGTTTTGTTGGCAGCTTTGTTGTCTTGTCGTTTAAGCCTCGTTAATTGTCGTTGTTTGGTGTCTAAGCTTGAACCTAATGTGTTAGGTGATTCGGACGACTCCGTGTGCTCCTGGGATTCCCGAATTCATATATGCCTCTTATAATCTCGAGGTGAGTACCGGTTTTCCCATGAGTCTCGGTACGTAGCGTTGTCTGTTGTTTGTTGGCATATGTTGTTAGTGTCGCACACGTGCGTATATGAGGTATGTTATGCCATGTTGTTATATACTGTTGCCATGATAAATTGCTTTACACGTTGGTTATGAATCGCATGCGTATAGTTGAACCCACTACGGGTTGTAGTTGTGTGTGGTACTGGTCCGGACTGTTGATGGCATGGTTAAGGTCAGCTTTCTTCCCGAAGGCTGGATCCCTTTGATGGAATAACGGGGATCAACGGTACTCGGTGTGCAGCACGCCGGGGTGGTCTTGCAAACCGCCGCTCCTTAACGTGAGTTGGGATCTTAGCTTTCGTTGAGATCCGAGATGTTGAGCTTCGAGCTTCGTAACGCGTTTGGTGGACTGCTCTTCGCTCCCCCACCATTGCGGATAGTTGTTGCTGATGGTCCCCAGTTTGAATCGTTGAGCGGGGCTTCCCACCCTGCGAGATATGATTCCTACTGACTCGTTGGCGCGACACTATGTGTTAGGATAGCCTTATGTGCTGTCCCGTAGTTGGGATAACCTGCTTATTGATGTTTATGTGTTAATCTGTACTCACTAGCTAGTTGTAGCTAACGGTACCTAAATTTCCCTTTTGCAGATATGAAGTAGTTGGCCTGCGTGAGGCGGGACTTGATGGTAGTTTGTTGTAAATACCTTTTGCGGAACACTGCTCGTTGTAAATATTTGTGATCCGATGATCGGTAGTATCGGTTAGTTGGTAACACCAAACTGTTGAACTTGACATATTTTTGTTGTATTTAACTGCCGAGTCAGTTAACACTTACAATATTTTGTAATGACGTTTACTTCCGCTGCTGGCTTTTATTATATAAGTTTAAAAAGCTTAAATTTTCCTTAATTTTAAGCGCGTGAAAACCGGTGTTACACTATACAATCACATGTGATGGTAAAATTATTACATGTTAATTACGAAAATGTCACTCCGCCCAAATTTGTAAAATTCAAACTGGACCATTGATGGGGCTGATCCAATGGCTAAGATTAGTCCCTCAAGACTATGCAATAAGTATGAACTATATTGAACATTTCTCATTAAAGTTGTATATATTTTTTTGATCAATCATGTTTTTTTAGTTGTATATTTTTTTCCTTTCTTAATTTCTAGAGTAAATTTTATAAAAATACAATAAATTTTGTCTTTTTCACCATTTTATATAACCAATTTTTTATAAAAAATAATACAAATAATTTTCATAATTCTTTTTTTGTATGCATACGATTTTTTTTCTCTGTCTGCTTTTATTTACCATTGTATACAATATACTTTAACACAAATTCCATTGTATAACAACTTGTATAAAATAGAAAATTATAAAAATTAATTATATCTTTTTTAAGATAAAAGGTGTCATATACAATATCAACTAGGACGAAACTTATTACATTTGCATATAATCTACCCTTCCTTTTATTATCATTTATCCCTCAACTAAATAATAATATATCAAATTCACTAATTTCTTTTTTCCATATCCTTGTTAACAAAACAATTAAAAATTAAGAATACTTTTCAAAAATAAATAACAATTTGTTATAAAAGAAATAAAAAAACTGTCACTTAAAAGTAACATAAATTTGTTTTTGATGTAATAAATATCAAATTTTGATACATTTTATGAAATTTGCCAATTTGCCCTGATTATAAGAATTATTCCATCTCGCCAAAACTTTTACAAATCACACAAACATGATAAACATAAACATACATCAGCTTTATTTAGGGGGGAATGTTACATTACAATGAATTATATACATTACAATTTTACAAGTGAAATAGTTTCATTACAGTGAATTATATACATTACAATTATGTGAGTGAAATAGTTTCATTATATTATATCATCAGCTAATTTAGATGATGTTTTAACATCACGGATAATTTGTCCATATTTTAATCGAGTTACCTATTGTTTAACCAATGATCTGGTTTCAATTTTACAGAAATCAATTGTTCGGTGTGGGTTTGGGTTTAAAGTGCAAAAACAGATCAAATCAACTCCAACACATTCAAGTTCGTGTAAATAATCCTTATAGTAATTTAATGTTCTTGTTATAGATAGTAAGCCGAAAAAAGTAATACGCTGAAAACGATTATAGTTGTGCAATAGTGAACAATTCGATTCCATAGTTGGTCAAACGAACATATAACAAGTAGCTGTTATAGATAAGGTCATGTGAGTATAGAAGTATCTTTGAGCTAACAAGTAGCTGTTTTATACTACTCACTTGTAACACAAATCAACCATCCAATCGGCAATCGAATAGATAAGTTAGCAGTTGAAGGCAATAGTTTGAACAAACGAATGACGATTTTCAATCATGAAAAAGATAAAGCAACTACAGAAACATAAATGAATTATATACAAGGCGGTAATCCTAGGAATCAAAGACTTTCTAATTGAAGACACCATACTTACAGACTAAACAACAACGTTTGAGCAATCAAAAGATGCATCAAACATCATGTTGCACACTTTCTGCAATTTTCTTCTTTTTTTTAGAAAAGCTTCGATATCACATTGCATGAAGTCCAGAACGCCGCAGAAGCAGCCCTGAGAATGGCGGGGTTTTGGTAAATCCTGAGGGGAAAAAGAAGCAATAAACAGTAATGTAAATATATATTTAAAAAACCATTAATAATAATGATGATACAAGTAAAAAAAAACCTATAAAAACAGGCCAAAAACATCAAGAGATAAAAATAAAATAGGTTGCTTAGTTAGTTGCTTACCCAATTGCTGTTGCTCCCCAAGAAGCAACGTTATAGATAACTTTGCTTCCATCCCATGCCTTTCGAAGCTTTCCTTTCTGTTTTTTCATGGAGAATGTCTTGCTAAGGGCTGCAATAAATTTTTTAAGAACACATAAAAAAAGGTAGTAGTATTATATTAATAAAGGAATATTGAATTTGTGTAAATTTGGAACGTATAGGTTATACCGTCCTGGAGTTGTTTTGGACTCAAATCCTGTGAGGAAGAAAAGGCAGTTAATTAAACACAAGATTATCTGAAAATAAAAAGCTCGGTCTGTTCACGCCAATTGTATGAATATTCTATGCCAAAAAGGCAATGAATTAAACACAATCCTACTTTAATTCATTTACCTAAAACGCAGTCAATTGTATAAATATTTTACCTGTGATGGTTTACATGAGTAGAACAGAAAAAAAAGTTTAGCTAAGAGGAAATGGCTTTAAGGTCACCAAGTGCATTCAATTGTTACAGCCTATTAAATTGTTCTAATAGGAAAATATAAATTATTATTTTAGTGTAAACATTTTAACATATCATATAGTTATAGAGTTAAAGAAACAAAAAAAAAGTTTTGACATGTCAACTCGACCCGACCCATTTTGACATGCACTAAAGAGAAACCCGTTTTGACCAGGACATGCTCCTTTGACCCATTACCCACTCTGCCCCTATCATTTTTTGCCAGGAGCAGTAAAAAGACATGAACATGAATTTTTTTCTGTCCCATGAAAATTGCAAGCAAACTGTCAGAAAAATGCAAGCAGTAAAAAAAATGAATTTTTTTCCACTTCTAAGTGGAACAAAGTTTTTAGCGAATGTTTTGACTAATTTATCAAATCTCTAGAATTACCCACGGCAATAAGGAAATAAATGAATGCCAGATATGAGGATATATAGTAAATGTGAATTTCCAGCTTTTTCCAAACACAGATTTTTCTTATATTTTTGTTTGATGAATTTTCATGCTGAAGGAGTAGCAACTGAGTGTGGATTGTTGCATTTGACATCCCAAAACGAATTGACCCGTCAACAATCTCTTTCTCCATTAATTTTGAGTTTTCTAAATAATCAATGTTCTAAAAAGATATAATATTAAAAAAAAATTCTTTTTTTAATATAACCATTTAGAAGGTTGAAAGCATTTGACCCATTCAAGTGTTCAATCCATTTGATTTGTCGCCAATTTACTTTTTTTCCTGTTTGACCTATTGTTAATACAACACAAATTGAATTGACCTATTTTCATATAGTCAGGCAAGAAATGGCCACTGCTACACTAATTCAATGGATTGCCCTAAACAGAGATCAAACTAATACACTTTAATAGTTTAATCCAAAAAAACAGAAAAAGGGACAAAGAGAACATAAGGAAATCATGTGTACCTTAGTCTCTTTGAGTGAAATCAGATATGCAGCCATGAAGCATGCAATTCCATCCACGATATCATCTTGCCTAACTAAGACATAATCTTCATCTGACACAATATTTCCGCCTTCCCATAGATCGTTTTCGCTAACCACGTCCCAAGAACTATTTTCTTCTATAATTAATTGAAATAGTTGTTAGTATTCACCATTGAAACCACTATCCTTCTATTCCATAGAGTTAATATAATGTGGTTCAAAAAATAGGTTTTTGCAGGCTGGCCCGATCCATTTTGACCATTAGAAAACTACCCGTTTATGCTGGAACTATTTTGACCCGTTACCCAACCCGCTTGGACCGCCTATTTTGCCACCTTAGTAGAAAACTGTTAAAAAGAACATTTAAAAATTTTATATAAAAGAACCAAGTTGTTTTTACTGCTCAGTCCCATTCAACGGCAAAAATCCATTCCAGGATTTCCCACAGAAATTGGTAAATTGTAACAGAAAGTCAAAAAGTACTCAACGATGAGGATCCAACATTCAAAACTAGGGTATGCATCAGTATAACAAACTTTTATTATACTACAACTATTTTTGCCCACGGTTCTCAAGTTAGATTCACCATTATGCTGTCATAATTACAAAAAAATGGATTAGGTTCACGAGATTCCCTTATTTCTCATTATCAAAAACAACTTTGAACATTTGGCAAACAGTAGGACATGTCTGCATATGCAATTTTCATGAGATATGAAAAGATTCGAGTTGGAAAGAGGTTCCCATGCATACCTGCTAAATTCTGCGGGACGGAAACCTGTGCACTCTCTAATTTTTCAAGGAAATCAGGGCATTCAACTCTTGACTTGAGTAGACTGCATAACTACATACAGAAAGAAATCACACAACACTAAATTAGCCCCATATTATGAAACTGGACAATTAAATAAGTGGGCATACTTTTCTGCAAGTTCAGTCGAACAAGCAGCACAGATAGATGTGTTAGCTATAAAACCTAGTTTTGAAAGTAAACCAATTTACAACTTTGCCTTAGGTCTATATGAAACGGTTGTGGTAGTTAGAGACGTACAATTTCCCATCTATAATTAAAGTGCTAAAAAGTAGACAAGTTGTTGAACAACTACATATGAATCGGTTTGATTATTTGTTTTTGCAATATTGTTTGTGTACGCAGAGTTCTAACAATATAAACTATGACAGATACTTACGATTTACACTTCTAAGTAATAAAAACTTTTATTCAAAGCAACATTCATTGAGGACAATTGTGTGGGCAAGTGTTAGTTTTTGGCACGAAAATAGGATCGCTAGTAGGCAAAGGTGAGCTGGCAATTAAAGAGTCATATAAATAACATTCAGGTGTGCTTTGTTGGAGGTTTTAGGGGGTAAAGGAATGGGAATGAAAATGATTAATATTGCTTGATTAGGTGGAATATAATCAATCATTACCCCTAATAGGTAATGAACCATTCTCTTCTATTTAACCAACCGCCCTCTAGCAGTGGGGTGACCAAAATATTAAGAAATAGTCAAATAGTAAACAATCAAACACATATTTACACTCCACTAACACAGATAATCAAATAATGTTAAGAGCATAAACCTATTAACCGCAAAATTGAATTCTTGACCCTTGACAACAGATAAAATTAAATCCATATATCCATTCGAAACATAAGGCATAATGTGATGCCAGTTCCCTCAGACTAAAACTAAAAGTGATTATTGCAAATTCAATATAATCAGGCAATTAAAGTTGTGAATAGTTAGACAATTTTAAATTTACCTATATATGCACTATTCTGATGGCTACTCTTTATCTGTTTCTTCAAACATTATCATTTATTTGTTCTGGCCCTAATTAATCAAAAAAACCATAACCATAGGCATCAGTAAACACTCAAAGCTAATTAATATGACTTGATATCACAATAATCCCTTTAAATGCACAATTGCACATCTTCCCGAGAACTGTCAATCATAGGGATTGAGCTTCATTATTGTAAATGAAACTCGCATATTTAAGTTTCCGGAAGTGTAACATATTTGGAATTTTGGATATGGAACCTGATTCAGTCTGTTCACAGAGAAGAGTAAGGAAAATTTTCCATTCTACCTTATTCTAACAATCTTGGTTTTAAAAGGCACGAGAGCTCTGACGTGATAAGGGTTCAAGAAGCCGTGGTTCCCAATATTCAATTACTTATAAATCTGATTCTATACCACATATACCACCATGTACAAAGTTAAACACCAAGTATTACAATAACATTTACTACCAAAAGTAGTCCAAAACACAAAAATGACTATCAATATCAAAAGCAAACATGTAAGATGACAAAGCAGCAAAACGACCACGTCGCTGCATAACCTGACTTAAGGTATCACAAGGATAATTTTCAAAGGACCCCTATAAAGGCTTATATAAAAATTTGATCTCTCTATACCCAAGGGAGGTGAACAGAGTAAATGAAGGCCTTCATAGTACGTGTATGGTTATAGTTCTCAAAACTCTCTATTATTTAACTAATAATTCTCAAAAAGATACATCATCGTCATCAACCCCATGCACAAGTTATCTTGATTTCCAGCCTTTGGTTGTGTTTTCAAATTCTTTCGACCACTTTACTGTTGCAGTTCAACCAAGCACTAATGTGATAGCTATTAAAACACAGGCAAGCCATAGTAGAAGTTCTAGAAATGACAATGGATATCAACAGAATTGCGAAGGGATTGTTTGGATCTGCATTTTTAACTAACTTATTAATGACATGAAAGATCCCAAGCAGGTAACTAGCTAGTTATGTGATCAAACATTTACATCTAAACCCTACATAATTCAAAATCATAGTCATGATCAGAATCAATTTATTAGGCACACACACTCTGAACTGGTTAGGTTTAGTAATCAGAATAAAGGCATATCCAAATAACCTAAAATAACACGTGCTTGTTTATTGTTTCATGTGATTTACTTTTTGCAGCATGTGTGGTTGTCTATCCCAAAAAGAGCTTCTATCCCCAAGACCGGTATTGGAGTTGCAGAAGAAAAGAAGCTCAAATCCCAACTAAAAAACCTCAAAATTTATTCTTACAAAGACTTGCTTCACCATATCCAGAACTGATTTTGCTAAATTTTAGTCCCCAATCATGTAATTCCTTCCTAGATTTTGATAAACTGATCAAAACATAAAACAATTCGGCAAATAAATAAGATTTCAATATACCAAATCAGCTTCGCCGTCCTGTTGCTGCTGCGGCGACGACCCACGACGGCCGGTGCTAGGTCCGGCAGAATTATCATCCTCGAAAACGTCATCCCCACTTTCTTCATCATCTTCAATGCAACCAGTAGTACTAAGCAATTCTAGAGCTCGTTGGCATTGATCAAGAACTGCTTCAAGGGTTTTCCTCTTCACACGAACCTGATCCCTTTCTGGATCCACCTTCTCAACACCGCTGCCGATTGGTTTAATACCACCGGACACCTCCACAACCTCCATCTATGAAACACAGATTAATACATCCGTAAATACACAACCTGTAAAAGTGTAACCTAAAAAGGAATTTCTTAGTATGATTGATGGGGTTTATTGTTGTTCTTTTGGGTGGAATAAAGATCAAAATCGGCGAGCAATCGTACTTGAATTGCCTGAATTCCGTGTGAAATTTGATTTAGGGGTTTTTGGGAGAGGTGGTGTGGTGGGGGAGGGAGTGCTGGCGTGAGCCGCCTACGTACCGTCTCCATTATTGATGCTATATAATTGGGTATAAGCGAGGTACAAACATAATCCTGGTTTTTTCCAAGAAAAAGAATATAATATTTTAATAATCAAAAAAAATATTTTCAAGATGAAGGTGATTCGTACATAATAAAAAATATTCATACATAATAAGTAAAAATATATTACAGCATATGATACAAATAAATTATGTAAAAATTGTTGTGTATGGACAAATCCAAGATTTACATGTTTCTAACAGTTAATTATTTATATTTATATGTTTGTTAAAAGTACAGATTTTGTTCATTTCTTTATAAAATTATATTTGTAGTTTTTTTATTTATATATGTTTTTCAGTTTAAGCCTTTATTTTGTTTATGACAAAATAATGTTTTAGATCTATGACTACTATTGTTGATTATGACTCTCATTACACCGAAGTGTTGATTATGACCTCAACCCCCTCCCGGCGACGACACTTCCATTAATGTATATTTAAAATGTTCCCTCTGTGTTTAAAAATATTAACAATTGATCGGTATTCAAAATATTTCTCACAATAAAAAAAATATATGTAGTTGTGTAAACTACAATTATAGCGTATTAAATTCAAGTAAAAGTTATTAAAGGAAGACAAAAAAAGATGTATGTTAAAAGAGTATCCGTAAACAAAATGTTGATTTCGATGATAATTTACTTTTTAAAAGTAAGTCAAACAAATAGAGTTTCTAACACATATCATGATACGATATTAAAAAAATTGGGCCAAATCAATGTCACTGTCTCTCTAGAATGCAAAATTTTGTATAATAAAATAGGTGAACTATAAATATTAGTAAAATTTCAAACGATTTTCTATTTTTATAGAATTTTCATACGAATACTCTATCTCCCAGAGCGCATTTTAATGATTTATGAGACCATCCATAATAAAGTTTTTTGAAGTTATCTACTACCACATTAGCATCCATACCATCACTCACCTCCAATCTTCTCTAACTCACAAACCTCCACATTCAACCCACATCTACCCACATTAAATATTAATAAAATATATGTATTAAATGAGATAGAGAAAGAGAGAAGAAAAAGAAAAAAAATAGATACAACACATCTTAGGAACCAGCCAGCTCCAACTAGTGAAGGTGTGATGGTGTTGGGCACTAGATGGAGAATCAGACAGCGCTGGTTAGCTTCGGATGCGCATGGTCTAACCGTGAGTCACCCAAAATTCATAAGAAAAAAAGGCATTGTGCGTTAAAAAAAAGAGTATAGAAAATGAACTTCATACATTGTACTCTGAAAAGTGATCTACAAATAGAAATCATCGAATATCTTGTCTAGTTGGCATTGTATGGTAAAAGAGTCATGTCTTAACGAGTTTGAGCTTGAGCTCAAGTATATATTAAAGCTTAATTAATAAAAAAAAGCCGAACTCGAGATTTAAAGAGTAGGCGTGCTTAAGCTCTCAAGCCCAAACGAGCTCAATATATAATATAATTTATATTTTCTATATTTAATTTATAATATATATCATTTTAACAAAAATATCAAAATAATACATGAGCCTAAACAAGCAGAGTTCAAACTCAACATCTTGAGCTCTAAACGAGCCGAGCTCGAGCTTAAAAAAGCCTAACACTGTGTTCCCGAGTTAAAATCAGGGGAGAAAAGAAAAGATTTACAAAGGAAAATGAATTTCAGTTGTGTTCCCAAGTTTTATAGGGGAGAAAAGAAAAGATTTAGGAAGGAAAATTTTCTCTTATTTTCCTTCCTGATTTTCCTCCAAAAGTAGGAAAGATTTTGGAAGGAAACAAAAAAAAACTTCAAATTTCATCTCTCCTCTAATTTTCCTTTGAACTCGGGAACACGCAATGACAAAAACATTTCTCTTTCTCTTCTTTTCTCTCCCCACTCTAATTTTCTATCCTTCCATTTTCTTTCCACATGTAACTCTGGAACACAGCCTAAATGAGTCTGGCTCGATAAGTGTCCGGCTTGGCTCGACTCGAGTTGAGCATAGTTACCCTATATTGTAAAACATCGTGTATCTTTAATGGGGATGGTGTATATCTATACTAATATATAAAACATTTAACATTCTCTCTTCTAAAAAATATCTCTTAAATTTTAAGTAATTTAAAATTACTAACTTACCCCTCATTTAAACCTTAATGGAAACTATTAAATAAACTTAATTAGATCCTTAGAAGCCATTTTAATTACTAAACTTTCTATTAGAAACAATGTTTAAACATGTCAAGTCAATGTAAGATTAGATTTCAATCTATAAGATACTAAACAAATTAAAATTAAATAAAAAACTCATAGAATTATTATTTTAATTACTATATCATATAACAAATATTTTATCATATAACATATATTTTAATTTAAGTATTAAAAATTCGTATAAATGAAACTCATAAATCTATAAGTACTCATATAAATAAATTAAAAAGTTTAATTTGTCATATATTTAACATTACTTTACTTGAACTCTTAAATTTTAAGTAACAAAAAAATAACAAGATGATCAATATCCTTACATTTTTTAAAACACACCAACCACGCTACCATCTCATACCTATAAAATTCCTCGTTCATATCAACATAATTCCAAAGTCATTGATATGTTTTAATCATCTTATTTTATAAGTAGAATTTTTTTTTCTTATTTTATTATTTTTCAAAAAAAAATTAGAAATTAGCGAAAGAGTTATTAGATTAAATATACATGTGATACACGAGTTGGTTTTAAAAATAATAACAATATTAAACATTAATATAGAAAAAATATCAAATAATAATTAAAAACCGATAATTAAAAAATGGGGACATTCAGCGTCAACATACAGACCAGTGGTGAAAAGGTCGGCGTGAGGAGGAGACATATATAATTGCAAAAATATGGTATCATGATATGAAAAAACGTGATTGTATTTATTGTAAAAGTCGTCGATCATTGTTGTTACAATTAGCGGCGATTAAGTTAAATATTTATTGGTTATAATTAAAAAGGATTTAAAATGATTATAATATATTTTAAAAATGATAAAGACTAAGAATTGATTAAATATTATATTTTGAAATGTTATAAAACATAAATATGGTATTTGTAAATAAGGATAAGCCTGAACTATATTTTAAGTTTTAAGAAATTTATAACACCAACAATTATGTATAATCTCTAATTTCAAGCAAAAAAGGTGGTTTTTAGACAAGAAGACCAAATCTGACCATATATATTTTAGTGGAAGTGATAAACATAATGTTTCAAAAAAGCTTTTTGAATTGTGGTGCTCGTCAAAGATAAAGTTACGCTATCTGGTAATTGAAACGTGAAAAACCTAATTACCTGATCTCATTAATGAAATGTTGTCAAGAAGCATCGGGTCTCAAAGTTAATGGAAGGAAAAGTAGTATTATGGGGCGGGGGATAATGTGGAGGAGATTAATAATGCGGATCGAATCGGTTGTAAAGCGGGAGACTCTACATTAATGTATCTTGGTATGCCTATTAATGTAAATTAGAGAAAGTGGCACTGGAAGGGGTTATTCAAAACTTCAACTCCAAATTGACAACATAGAAGAAATGTTTGATCTCGTTTAAATTAAATCAAGACGGTATTATCCAGCTTACCTCTCTATTTCTTCTTGTTATTCTTAGTCCCGGTTGGTATACTAAAAGGATTAGAATGTTTTAGAAATAATTTCTTTTGGGGAAGGGATCTTAAGTTTTAGAAATAATTTCTTTAGGGGAGGGGATCTTAATAACTATAAAATTTGCTTGGGTAGTTAGGATAATATTCTTCTTATTAGGGTACCGCAAGGAGGGGTCTTAAAGATTGGAGATTTTAATTCCTATATACTTTGTTGGAGAAATGACGGTGGAGGTTTTCGACAAGAAAATCTCTTTGTGTGAGGGTTATCAAAACCTTATACGGGCCATTAGGTGGTAAGCCACGGAAATTCTTAAAGGTCGGTGGGATGGGGATTACAAATGTACATAAAATTAATGGGGATTTTTATCCTATCATGCATAAAAATTAAAGTGGGAAAACTAATTTTTTGGGATACACTTAGGTTGGGTGATAAACATTTGAAAGATCAATTTCCTAAAGTATACAATAAAGCAATGGACAAAAAGGTTTTGGAGGGGAAATGAGGTATTGGGAGGGCCATACATAAATTTGGAATGCCGCATTGAAGAGTAGCATTCAAATTTTTGGCTATATTGAACTTATTATGTTCATTTACCTTAAACTTTAGCTCAGAAAAGATAAAAAGTTAGACGTTGATCTTATACACCTCCTACTTAGTGGCAACAATCAAAAATTTTCTACAAGAAAGAAGGCCACCTTCGGGGTTCTTAAAGAAACATTTTGGTACAGCTTCATCCCCAAGAAGGTTAATATTTTTGCTTAAGGGCCGACGGGGATAAATTACGAGTGAGGACAAGCAGGTGGATAAAGGGATCAACTATCTTTAGTCCTTTGTTCAATTTGCAACTCACAGAAATGGTAATACACATTCTTTCTCCCTGCTTGAAGACGGTACCAATCTGGAAGGATATTAACACCCGTTGAGGCTTACTTTTAATGAAGGATTATCATTTCAAGAGATAGTACAACTCAGTTTCTGTACACTAACAAAAGCCCAAATCGGATTTTAGGACACGATGAGGATTACAAGATTCCTAATCTGAAAATTCCGTAATTCTTGTGTTTTTTAAAGAATGAATTCTTTAATAAGAGATATTGATTTCGATGTTATTATTCCAATGGCTCGAGTATATATAGGGTGAAACATTGGAAATCAATAACCATAACATGGTTCGTGGGGTGGTCACACCCTTCGGTTATAGCAAAGAAAGTGATCTAAAGATCTTGCTACCTATAAAACATGTTAAGAGAGTATCTACTAGTATTTGTATAAGTATGGTAAAAGAACCGGCCATGCCATATGATCGAGGTTTTTCTTCCTTTTATAGCTTGTAGTCAAAAATAATTTTTACACAATATTAATAACCTATTGTCTTAAAAAATTCTCTAATATATAAAATATTTTTTATACATTATAAGATTTATTTTAAATTTTGATTATATAGTATATTTTTTAAATTTTAATATTAATTTTATAATATAATATATAATGATAAAAAGATCATATTATAGATTTAATACTAAAAATGTATATAATAAATTACTATTAATAATTCTAAAAAATGTAACAACCGGAATATTTATATATTGTTTAACGTTTAATTACTTATCAAATATATTACATAACATATTATCCCTTATAATCAATTCACAAAATAATCACTATTCATTTCAATTTTCATTTTACCCCCCTAATTTTTATTTTATTTTTGACCTTATAATATATATTAATTACAATTTATCTTTTATTTTAATTTTCACCCACAAATAAATTTATTTTTCACTTTCAATCTATATAAAATTACATTTACCTTATTACATAATTTATAGTTTCATTATCATTATTATTTTTTCTTTTGTTATGACTATCACTATTAAATATGTTTTGGCCAAATTATATCTCATAAAACTCTAAACTAAAAGTATTAAGTAATTGAGTTAAACATATATAATTATATATGTGGAAAATTTAACATTGCTTCAAGTAATTTAATAAGTTGGCATGGATACAAAAATAATAATATTGTACAATACAAATGACACCATAAAATATCAAAGTACACAACTACATATATTAGTGAAATGTTAAGTAATGTTAGTAGAAGCTAACTTAATTGAAAGGTAAATTAGTCACTTAATACTCTTAATTATACATTATACTTATCAATCTATAATTTATGTCAATATAAGAAATTTAAGTTACATAGTGCTAGCATCACGTAACATTTTCCATACACGTTTTACTTTGTATGCATATTACTTGAAGATATATTTTTTATGTAACAATTTCTTAAATATCATATTTTTATTAAGAAATTTATGTACCGAATCTATCATCTTTATTTTCTATTGTGTGTAAGCAAACATAAATATAACTTCTAAAAGATTAATACAACAAAAGGTGAGATTTTTCTTATGATACATACAACCATATGTAAAATTTTTACTTAATCCTACTAAAGATCTTTGTTGTTTTTATTTACATCCTTTTGAAGTGTGGAGGATCATTTTAATATCAAGTATTATGACCGGCTTCTTAGATTATACACGTGACACGGAAGGTTTCCAACATATTCGTTTTCATTAATAACGTAAATATTATAAAATTATAATTCAATAAATTCTTATTTATATTTTAAATTTAGCATTATTAATCATACTATACATAAATAATTAGACGAATTATATTTTAACTTTGCAGCTTTTAACATGTCTCTTACATGGTTTTCAATGAATAAAATATTAGTTCTTCACAATATTAATAATAACTTCATATTATCACAACCAATGACATAGTAGACACACAAGTATTCAAGAAACGTGTACATGCTGATATGTCAAAAGAAACAAAACATCCACACCTCCAACAAGTTACAACAAATAATAATGCAAGGTTAAAGATATTGATCGATAAATAAAATTAGATATGCAATCTCAAAAGTACACAGTTTTTATGTATATTTTAGTACAAGCCCAATTCTTTTTCTATAAAAACATCCGTACCTCCAACATGTTCCAACATATAATTTTAGTTTAGTTAAGTACTTGATAAACTGTACACTATTTTTATTTTTTTAGAGGATGATTATCAAACTAAATAATATGTATCTATACTACATGCGCACAAAAATCTTATGTATAATACTATATCTATAATAAATTAGTATGAGTTTGATAATTTAAATATCATCCCGGCGCAACGCGCGGGCATGATATAACTTGTTAATATAATTTGTCAAAACGTCAAAATAATGGACTTATTATACTTAAATTCAAAATATCTTGATATTAGTTTGACCTTCAAAAGTTAAAATAGGTTCTTCATTTTAAATAAAAAGATGGTAAAGAATGTATAATTAACATTGATTTGGTAAATTAAAGAATAGGACCGATACAATAAATTTTATCTCATTTAGTCTTTCGTTTATATTAAAAGAAAAGAAGTTATGATGTTATCATTCTGCCTTTAGAATTTTTTTCCCCACTAATCATCCGTCTTATATATTTCCTAAAATGGCTAACGAATGAATAATATTTTACGTTAAAAGCTTTAAGCCGGGAATGTTGAAGTAGGCAATAGATTATGGACAAATTTCATGAACATACAATGAAATTTGCGTTAGTTACCTTTTTATATAACCAACTTCTTTATTCTTAAAAATAAATAACTTTTTTCTATATATAGGTTTTAGTTAAAAGTGTATATTTGGTTCGGATATTTCGGATTTTTGGATCGGATTTGATCAAAACCAAATAATTACTATGGACAGTGGCGGACCTGTGTATTAGGGGGAGGGGGGAGGGGGCACGGGACGCCGGTCTTTTTTCAGTTCGTAGTGTTAATATTCGATTTTTTGAGACGGTGCAACCGGTAAATTTTCGGGGTGCAACCAGTGATGCCACCAAAATCAAAGGAAAAATAAAACTTTTTTAAAAAAATGATAAAAAATAGTTTAATCTTTCCATTTATACCCTTAAAATACTTTAGTTTACCTTTAAAATAGCATTTTAGCTTAACATGTCTTCATATAAATTGTGTTTTGTTTTCAATTTTGGCCGCCGAAACCTCGGTAATCCGACCCGATTAACCGGAAACCCGAGAAAAAACCCGAACCAGACCCTCAATTTTACTTAATTTTATTTTCGCATTATATGGTGCTACCGGTCAAAAAAATTCCTGGGTCCGCCCCTGACTATGGATTTCGGTTTGGTTCTGGTTACTATAATTTAAACCGAATAAGAATATATATATATATATATATATATATATATATATATATATATATATATATATATAACACTAGTGTAACAAAGTGATACATACGTGTAATGTCTATGTTTATTTACAACTTATTATTTTTAATTATATATTTATAAAGTCACTACTCCCACTAGTTATTGTAACTTGGACAACTATATTTTAATCTCAATAGTATATGTATCGAATCTAGTTTTTAAAATATCTCGACTCTTTAAACATGTATTTGTGTTACAATGAAAACCGAATTGTAAAAACCGATCCAACCGAATTGTAATTTGGATGGTTTGGTTCGGATCTTAAGATTGTTTGGATGGATCGAATCACACTTTTCAAAACCGAAATCCAATTGGATTTACTCAATCGGATCGGATCAAACCGATCCATCCGAACGTACACCCTAACTGTATATAGTAAAATTTGTCATAACTCTATTGTATACAACAATTTGTATACAATGGATGATTATCAAAAGTTGATTGTATTATTTTTTAAAATAAAAAGTTAAAGTAAGTAAAAAAATTTCATTGTATTTGTGGGTGTTATTTGAAATGTGCATCAAATTAAATAAAGATGAAAGACAAGAGTTTAGGTACTTGTTTGGGGTAGATGTACACTTGATGTAGTTACAAAGCTTGCATCGATCTGTTGCATTGCTTACATATTTAATATAATAATATTTACTATGAATGACTACTGTTTAATAAACATTAAACAGTAACTATTCCTATATTTGCTTTATAATTTATAACAAGGTTTTGGTACTCGCGCGTTGCGGCGGGACACCGAAAGTCCGAAACATTCTTTTTTTTAATAATCAAAATAGGTAAAATGTAAAACAAATACGGTTTTTATCAGATAGTTTAAACAACATAGTTTTCAAACACAAACAAATTTCAACAAACATATAATTTCCAAATGAAAGAGTTTTACTCTGTTTTCAAACACAAACAACTTGCATCTTAAACGGTATGTTATATTTACATTCTAGTAATACAAAAACATGTATAATATGCAATTTCTGGGTAATAAACTAAATTTCAATTCCTACATTGCATAGTTTATATACATTTTGTACGTAGTAGGCTTTTAAAAAACAAATTTTTAAGCAATTAGAAGGTTCACAATATAATTATATAAAGAATTAGAGTTTACATATATGTTTACAATAACTTAAAATTCTTATAACACAGTTACACCATGAATTTCATTTTAATCATAAAACTTTCTTATATTTAATCTTTATATTACAAACTCATTAAAAAGTTCTCTTTTACTACAAACTCTCTCAAGAAAGTTTCCTTTTATGTCAAAGTTACGTTATTACCCTAGTTAATTTTATTTTATACAAAAGTTGACAAAATCTTTATTTAGTTATTGTAAAATATTTTCTGATGTTAACTTTAACTATATTAGACTTTGCGGTAGACTTTGTTAGTTAGTTTTTCAAATATTGAGTTTAATAATTTAGTCTTTGAGATAGAACTTTTTTAATCCTTATAAGAAAACTATATTTACCATAGATGAATTTTTTTTTTGTTTAGATAAATAATATCATAAGAGTAAAAAAAATTATTATAGATAAACAGTACTTAGGAATAGTAAAATTAACATTTGGCTAAGCCACAAGATTTGCTAGAAACAGTAAGGGGTTCAAACCTCAGTGGCTCAGTTTCCATTTTTTTTGCATTTATTTAAATAATCATATATCTTGCCCTCTCACATTTATTAATTTAGAATCTCTCTTTTACGTCCTGTGCCATATTCAGCAAGATGTAATTATTATTAATATAAAAACAATTCTTATCTTTTTTGGTTTTATTTTATAATTTTAAACATAATATTAGGTGTAAATTAAAAAAAAAATATTTGTGTCAATCCCATTTTATTTATATTTCTATATAAATTTTATTGTATATATATATGCGCTAAAAATATATTTCACTACATAGCTTTTGACTTATATTTTTGGTGTGTGTATGTGTGTGTGTATATATATATATATATATATATACACATATGAAATGATTCAAATGAGAATTGTTTTCAGTACGAGAAACGCGAAAACCAATTTTAACCTTTGATTAAAATTAATCAATGACTAAGAAATTTTGACGACTCGTTAATGATTCATTAATGTTACATTAATAACTTATTAATGATGTATTAATGAGGGTTTTTTGAAAATTCAAGTCTCGCAGATTAATGACAGTTTACCCGGATGTAATTCACAGTTGGGTAAATATATAAAAGACTAAAATACCCCTATATATTATCTCTATTTTGTATTTAATTTCCGTCGCAACGCGCGGTTAACTCTCACCTCGTTGCATTTAATTAAGCTTGTTAAGAGTGTACGTAATCTATCTAACTTTCATCCTTTATGATATTATTTATTATTTATATATAGTTTTGTGATTTCAGTAAAGACATGTTTCACATCCAAATTCTTTTCTGCATATGATTGTATGCATCTGAATTAAGAACTTTTTTCGAAGTATATGAAGATTGATTTCAAATTGCAAATATTAAAAACTGAATTGAAGTGGTGTATATATATATATATATATATAGGGAGGAGATCATGTAAAAAGAGTTTTAAAGTACAAATGGTAAGAAGAAATCTCAGCCCTTGGATCAATCAAAAGTCAAGATCAAAAAATCAAAAAAGTCAACAAAAGGACCCACAACTACAATCTCGTAACTGCCAACCAAGGGCAAAATAGTAAATGAAAAATCAAAACCGTGCTAAAAAAAAGGGCAAATTCGTCACCCCCTTCTTCTTCTGGCATCATCTATTATGTAATACACACGTTTTTTCCAATAATTAATGAAACTAGAAACAGTTTAAGTTCTCTTGCACAAATCTGATATTGCTTATGCACAATCTCTCATTTCAACTGTAATTTATGAGAAGATGATGAATACAATACCAAACTGATGAACAAAGTTAACAAAGAACCAGATTCACAAAGTTAACAAATAACACAACAATTAATTTAAATTGATTTTAACATCAGATGCACCAAAGACTTAATGCACAATAAATTTCAGAAAATGATGAACTAAAACAACAGATTGAAGATCATCCAAACCCTAGATCTGTGTGAGCAGCGGATGATGCACAACAGAGTGAGCGGCGGATGATGCACACACGGTGTGGCTTCACAAAAAATCGACTTCTGCTTCGAGATGAACGACGGTTTGACTCGAAGTTACAGTAGATCAAAAGAAAAATCAATGGTACACAAACACTAGTTCAAACTGACACGCCTCTACCGATACATATGGATGCTGAAATTCAATCACTCGACTAAGTTTCCTTCACCGGACACTGTATACGAGGAAGAAATAGGGGAGACGGATGATGCACAGCCACCGAGACTTTCCTTTTCTCTGTTATCGATCAACAACCGATGCACCACCGCAAATTGTTATTACCATCGTCGATCAATGGGTCACAGCAGCCCCCACCGCCATCGCGACCACCGTGGTGTAGGAGAAACAACCAGCGATGGCGAAGGAGAAATAACCAGCGGCGGCCTGTAATCGACCGAGACAGCGGCGGTGGTCGCAACCCAAAATCAGATTTTATAAGGCGATTTAGGGAAAGAGATTAGGGTTTGCATCGTCGTGGTCTTCACAGGAGTACGATTAGGGCGGCGATGGGGCGGCGTTGGGGTGAGCGGCGTTGGGTTGAGAGGCGTTAGGGCGGCGTTGGGTGAGAGGCGTTAGGGTGAGCCTTCATCAGACGTAGATATAAAATAGGTTTAGGGAAAGTAGAGACAACGTGGGTTAGAGATATTTTTGTAAACTTCCCAATTTGCCCTTTTGTTAGTTATTGATAGTTATGCCACGTGTAATTCTTATCTCCTTACTATTTTTACCCTAAAACTTTTTTTATTTGATCCTGATTCTATATATATATATATAGGGTGAGGTTCAACATAGATACCCTCTTAAACATAGATACCAAAGTCTCAATCTCAGCCACTTATTTAAAAAGGCAAAATAGGAATTGAACCAATTTGAAATAAACCCACGCGTATCCTACAGCCATTCCAAATTCAGTTTTTTTTTGTTTTTTTTACCCCTTAAATCTTTAAATGATCATAACTATTTCAATTTTTTGAGTTTGAGCAAAAAAAGTATACCAATCTTCTCATTTTTTAATCCTCTTTCAAACGAGACCACTATTCATATATTTCTGGAAAAAAAAATT
Organism: Pulicaria dysenterica; assembly: GCA_947179395.2. NCBI lineage: Eukaryota > Viridiplantae > Streptophyta > Magnoliopsida > Asterales > Asteraceae > Pulicaria > Pulicaria dysenterica. The sequence continues at coordinate 77,121,628 of OX359292.1, read as the reverse complement.
TGACGAAAATGATATAAATGACGAAAATAATCATTTTCGGCTGTTGGAAGAGAGTAACACCTACCAGTTTAATCATTTTCATCCATCACATTCATACCCATAACACCTAACAGTTTTCATCGTTTTCGGACCTCTGTTTACCTTTTTTTTTACGAAATTGATGAAAGCAGGTGACGAAAATGATATGAAAATGACGAATTTTTATCATTTTCGTCACCTGCTTTTACGTGACATACAGGTGACGAAAATGATATACAGGTGACGAAAATGATAGGGTGAGGTGACGAAATTGATAGTGACGAAAATGATAGGGTGAGGTGACGAAAATGATAGGGTGAGGTGACGAAAATGATATACAGGTGACGAAAATGATAGGCTGAGGTGACGAAAATGATATACAGGTGACGAAAATGATAGGGTGAGGTGACGAAAATGATAACAGTTTTTATCATTTTTACGTGACATACAGGTGACGAAAATGATATGAAAATGACGAATTTTTATCATTTTCGTGCCCCCTGTATATCATGTAAAAACAGGTGACGAAAATGATATGAAAATGACGAATTTTTATCATTTTTGTCACTTGCTTTAACGTGACATACAGGTGGGCACGAAAAATGACGAAAATGACGAACTTTTATCATTTTCGTCACCTGCTTTTATACCAATCTTCTCATTTTTTAATCATTTTTCAAACGAGACCACTCTTCCTATATTTCTGGAAAAAAAAAATTTTGACGAAAATGATATGAATGACGAAAATAATCATTTTCGGCTGTTGGAAGAGAGTAACACCTACCAGTTTAATCATTTTCGTCCATCACCTTCATACCCATAACACCTAACAGTTTTCATCGTTTTCGGACCTCTGTTCACCTTTTTTTTACGAAATTGATGAAAGCAGGTGACGAAAATGATATGAAAATGACGAATTTTTATCATTTTCGTCACCTGCTTTTACGTGATATACAGGTGACGAAAATGATATACAGGTGACGAAAATGATAGGGTGAGGTGACGAAAATGATACAGGTGACGAAAATGATAGGGTGAGGTGACGAAAATGAAAGCAGGTGACAAAAATGATATACAGGTGACGAAAATGATAGGGTGAGGTGACGAAAATGATAACAATTTTTATCATTTTTACGTGACATACAGGTGACGAAAATGATATGAAAATGACGAATTTTTATCATTTTCGTGCCCCCTATATATCATGTAAAAGCAGGTGACGAAAATGATATGAAAATGACGAATTTTTATCATTTTCGTCACCTGCTTTTACGTGACATACAGGGGGGCACGAAAAATGACGAAAATGACGAATTTTTATCATTTTCGTCACCTGCTTTTACGTGACATACAGGGGGCACGAAAATGATGAAAATGACGATTTTTTCATCATTTTCGTACCCCCTGTATGTCATGTAAAAGCAGGTGACGAAAATGATATGAAAATGACGAATTTTTATCATTTTCGTCACCTGCTTTTACGTGACATACAGGGGGGCACGAAAATGACGAAAATGACGAATTTTTATCATTTTCGTCACCTTCTTTTACGTGACATACAGGGGGCACGAAAATGATGAAAATGACGATTTTTTCATCATTTTCGTGCCCCCCTGTATGTCATGTAAAAGCAGGTGACGAAAATGATATGAAAATGACAAATTTTTATCATTTCCGCCACTTGCTGTTACGTGACATACAGGGGGGGCACGAAAATGATGAAAAATGTTAGGTGTTATGGGTATGAAGGTGATGGACGAAAATGATTAAACTGGTAGGTGTTACTCTATTCCAACAGCCGAAAATGATTATTTTCGTCATTTATATCATTTTCGTCAAAAATTTTTTTTCCAGAAATATAGGAAGAGTGGTCTCGTTTGAAAGAGCATTAAAAAATGAGAAGATTGGTATAATTTTTTTGCTCAAACTCAAAAAATTGAAATAGTTATGGCTATTTAAAGATTTAAGGGGTAAAAAAAAACTGAATCTAGAATTATGCTTAGGCAGCCGTGAGTTTGGACTTTGGGATTCAATTCCTATTTTACCATAATACCCTTCCTTCTATAATTAAATCTTATAATTGTTTACTTAATTACAATCATGCCATTATATATCTTAACCATTGATTTGATTAATCTAATGGCTAAGATTGAGACTTTGGGATCTTTGTTTAAGGAGGGATTTATATTGAACCATTCTCTCTCTCTTTCTCTCTCTCTCTATATATATATATATATTAAAATTTTATTCTCAATCATGTTAAATATATTCGTACTTTAGAATTAACGGGTAAATGTGGACGTTGTTGGATCAGGCGCATGCAAATAAAAAGGCTTCTCAATTTATAAAATTCCTTATGTACACTTCTTTCTTTGATAAAATTAAATTTATGACTCTAAACTATTATTAATCTAATAGGTGTTTTCACATAATCAGTCACATGTATACGCACATCAAAGGGCTTGTAGCCTAGCGGTATATTGTGGTTGTGGAGTAGTTCGCCCATTTAAGAGGTTGTGGGTTCAAGTTCCGTTATGAATAATGGGTAGGATTTAGAGTATTTTTAGTAGGTGTGTGAGTTTGTCGTTAAAAAAACATATATACGCACATTTGTTGTAACATAATTATAAGTATAAACATTAGACACTACTAGAAAAACTGAGATTTCCGACGAAAATTTGCGACGGACAAAATCCGTCGCTAATTAGCGACAGATTAGTGACGGATTTGCGACCGAATCGAGTTACTAGATATCAAAGGTAAACCGTCGCTGTTCCATCGCTAATTTGCGATGAATTTGCGACGGATTTGAATTCTATAGCAAATCTGTCGCAAATTAGCGAGGAAAAAATCATCTCTAATTCGTTGCTAATTAGCGACCGATTTCAAACAGATTTGCGACGGATACCGAGTTGAGAGTTGAGACCGATCAATCCTATACCCTCGCTAATTTGCGACGGATTTGCGACGGAACCTTGATATTTCGTCGCTATTCCCTCGCTAATTTGCGACGGATACCTAATTAAGGTATTTTGTCGCTATTCCCTCGCTAATTAGTGAGGGATTTGCGAGAGATTGTGACGGAATTGAGTTGTCAAGGATCAATGTTGTTCCCTCGCTATTCTCTCGCTAATTAGCGACGGATTTGCGACGGAACCTTGATATTTCATCGCTATTCCCTCGCTGATTTGCGACAGATTCCTAATTAAGGTATATTGTCGCTATTCCCTCGCTAATTAGCGAGGGATTTGCGAGATATTGCGAGGAACCGAGTTATCAAGGATCAATGTTGTTCCCTCACTATTCCCTCGCTAATTAGCGACGGAACCTTGATATTTTGTCGCTATTCCCTTGCTAATTAACGAGGGATTTGCGAAAGATTGCGACGGAACCGAGTTGTCAAGGATAAATGTTGTTCCCTCGCTATTCCCTCGCTAATTAGCGACGGATTTTCGACGGAACCTTGATATTTCGTCGCTCTTTCCTCGCTAATTTGCGACGGATTCCTAATTAAGGTATATCGTCGCTATTCCCTCGCTAATTAGCGAGGGATTTGCGAGAGATTGCGACGGATTCAAGTTTTTCAGGATTAAAAGAATTTCGTCTGTATTCCCTCGCTAATTAGGATATGTACTACTTTCACGAGTTAATAAAATGGTTCATATTTTCTTACTTGTCAACTTAGGTCGTCCTAAATTAGTTAAAAATGGTTAGGGGTGTAATCGAGCGGAGATAGCTCGTGAGTTACTCGAGACCGACTCGAAAAATATCGAAAGCGACTCTATGCGAAGCTATTCGAGCTAAAACTACTTGAGTATGTTTTCAAGCCTAGCTCGACTTTAGTAATGCTTAGCTCGACTTTAGTAATGCTTAACTCGTTAGGCTCGCCTAGCTAAAACTACTTTAGTAATGCTTAGCTCGACTTTAGTAATGCTTAACTCGTTTTCAAGCCTAGACAAGTCCTTAACCTGCGCTAAATCTAATGTTCACAAATGGGTAAATACTAACTTACGCCTTTATATTTATATACTTAATATGCCGTAAGGTAATCTATTCAAAGTATAGCTCAGCTGGTTATCAACATCATCTATATTCTTCACGTAAGGGGTTCAAGTTCAACTCCTACCTGCTTTATTTCTTCATGCTTTTTTTTACCCAGCTCACATGATAAAAAAAGGTGTGTGTGTTTTTTTATCCAGCTCATATGATAAAAATAGGTGTATGCTTGCTTTTTATTTGTGGAAGGTACTTTTTTTACATAAAATATTAATTCTTTCTTACTGTACAACAACATGAAGATATTGTACAAGTAAATACAGCATTAAATTTCTATGAATAAATCAATTTCTACCGTTAAAGAATTACCTATTTTTTTATACCTTCTCACTTTGTCAGTTAATCCTATATTTATTATGTTTGTTAAATATCTACTTTTTTTTTCTTTTCATTTTCTTTTTGATTTTATTAAACACAACAAATGATTTTTTTTTCGTTTTAATACATTAGGAAAATTCATTTTCATATAGAACAAACATTAATTATCGTTACTATGCAATAATATTTAACCATTCAAAAATTAATAGTTAGGTTATGAACATGAATCTACCTTTTTAGATTTTTTTTCATGTTTAATTGGTTCTAAAGATATATATTTGATGTTGTAGAGTAGAGATCGACTAGAGTTAACCTTTTTTTAACAGCAAAACATGTACACGTTATAAACATACTCTTAAATATGCATGTTTTGTCTACAACGAAACTATAACTCATAATCACAGAAAATATAATTTCAATATCTTGGTATCGCTAAGCTACAACCCATATAATATTAGAAAAATATGTCAATATTATGGCTTTTTAGGAGAAAAAAAATTAGTGTTATGGTTATTATTTATATTTGTTTGATCCTATCTAACATTATTATTTATACTAGAGATTTAGAGCAATGATTCATTAAATAAAGATTATTTAGTGTTATGGTTATTATTTATATTTGTTTGATCCTATTTAACATTATTATTTATAGTTTAATACTAGAGATTTAGAGCAATGATTCATTAAATAAAGATTACTTTTTTTATAACCAATATCTTTTACCTTAATCTAATTAATTAAATAAATGTTTAAAATTTCGCAACAACGCGCGAAGCAAACACTAGTTAAGAACAAATCTCATCAATATTAAGTCATGTGCAACATATACATACATACTCTAGGGAATTTTACATTAACTATCTTCTCTAGGTTGTGGTAATTCTTGGAGATTACTATATTGTCTTTGCAACGAGGGACTCATACATGTAAAGAGAGAATGCTTACGTTTTCTCTTTAACTTAGTCCCAAAAAGAAAAGACCTAAAAGGAACCTTTAAGCTAGAGTTTGACTTTTTCATTTTACCTAGTTCTTCTTCCAATGCTGACAAAGTCTTTTCTATATCAATTTGTAGTGTTTTGACTCTTTCAGATGCCTCTCTAAGTTCATCTAAAACCTTAACATTTTCTTGCTTCATGTTAAGAACTTCACCTTGAAACTTTGCAGCTTGATAATTATTGAGATGTGCTAATGTTGCCATCTTCTTCTCGGATGTTGAAACATCATTAGTCAAATCTGATAACTCATCTTGAATATCCGAAAGTGATGTTAATCTGTGTTGCAAATCATCATCCAATATTTCACTCTTTTCCAACCATAATATTACTTCCGTGTGCATGTCTCGTAGATGTTGATATAATGGTCGGATATCTGAGACAAAGGAAGTGGAATGATGTTGATGGTGGCGTTGCTTACCATGTTCATGTTTCTTCTCCTTCGCGTGCTTTATCTCTTGTAGTAAATCATGGAATGAATCTTGAAACCTATTGATTTGATGATACGAGGTGCTAAACCTTAACCATAACTCCAAGTTTTCTTTTCGAAAATCATCTATTTCTGTGCGTATCTCCTCCTCGATATCTAAAACTTCATGAGCCTCATCAACACCATCACCGAGTTCTTTTCTTCTTTGGAATATCGATTCTTTGACTGAATCTGGAGATTTCTTTAGTTCAAGGTCTATAGTTTCATCAATTTCTTTTATTTTTTGTTTTTCCTCATCAACCAAACTTGGTGCTTTCTTTTGTTCAAAGTCTTTACTTTCATCAACATGTTTACTTGTTTGTGTGCCTTCATCAGCCAAATTTGTATATTCCACTGGTTCTTTTCTTTCTGTTTTTCCTTCGTTAATCAAATCTTGAGCCTTCTTTAGTTCAGAGTGTGCAGTTTCGACAAGTTCTTTTATTCTATGTGTCCCTTCATCAATCGCATCCGAAGCTTTCTTCAATTCAAGGTCTGTAGTTTCGTCAAGATCGTTTTCTTTTTCTATATCTTCACTGATTAAAATGGGATCATTATTTAATTCAAAGCCTCGAGCTTCTTCAATTTCTTTTCTTCCTTCTCCTGTTGCTTGATCAATCAAATCTGCATCACTCTTTAGTTCGAAGTTTATATTTTTATCATGTTTAGATATTCTTTCTTCGGCAGTTAAATCTGGACCTTTCTCTAATTCAAATCCCATGGGTTTTCCTATGTTTGTTTCAAACAATTTCAACTTTTCATATAATTTTCTAATCTCAGCATCTTTGGATTCATTTGAATTTCTCAAGATTTTCATCTGCACAGCAGTTCTAAACGAGCTTGCACGATTCTTCTTTTCCTTTTCATTAAGCTTCTTTTTTACTTTTCTCAAGTTTCTTAACGTTGATGTATACTCTTCTATTAACATTTTCTCTCTATCCTCTATTTCTTGTGACAATATTATGTTCCAGTTTGGTTCATCTTCTAATTCACCATTATCAGTACCTTCGTCTTGTTCTTTGTTCATCACCCTTTTGGATATTAATGATTGATCTTCTTCTTCTTTTCCTTGATCTTTCTCATTAAATTTCTGTTCAAAAACCTCCAAGTCATCGCTATCGCTTTTGTGGTTTTCTTCTTCAAGATGATGAATCTTGTATGATCCAATTAAACCATTATTTTCTTCTTCTAATTTAGGAGAAATTGGGGGGTTTACCTTTTCTGCAACTTCGGAAATAGCATCATCCTCTTGGGTGATTTCATCCGGTTTTGCAACTAAAAGATCATTAGATAGTTTATCAAGACTAACACTTGCCTCTTCAAAGCTGGTTTCCAATTTCACAGTTTGCCCTTTAATTTTCTGATCTAAAATCTGAACTCTCTCCAGCTTTTCCTCGAACCTCTTGATCTGGATATTCATGTTATTTGATTCATCAACAAGGTTCCTATTATCTTGTTCTAGTTTTTCAATATACTCGTGAAGCTCGTCATTCTCTAATCTTAGCCTCATCACCAGTGCAGTTTGAGATATCACCTCAGTTTCCAAAGTGATTATCTTATCAACAAGTTGTTCAATCTTCTCAGCTACTTCTGAGATAGTAAATTCTTCATTTTTATCACTCAAAACCTCTACATTTTTGTCAAACTTACTTGTGGATTGACCTTCAAAAATGCCTTCTTGATCATTTACATCTGTTTGCACCATATTTGGATTATGAACATGCTCCTTTTGCAACATTACTGCATCATTCTCTTCAAAACTTTTCATTTGTTGCTCTTCAATCTTTGCCTTTTTATCCTTGACATGTTCTATAGTTTGCTCTAAGCTCTTCGAGTCCGATGAATTATTGTTATTTTGTGCTATTAGAGCTTCAAACTTTTTCCTAATTTCATCAACTCTTCCGTGTTCCACAATTGCTTCTTTTTTATAGTATGTTTGCTTATGTTTTAACTTGCCAAGTGTTTTTCTGCACATCTTTGATGCAGAAGAAGACATTAAGGTTTGAGCATCTTTATCCTCCATAACATTAGCCACCACAAACTCATGTTGCAAATTGCTGATTTTAGTATGCATCTCATTGATATTGTTCTCTATTTTCCAATACTTAGATAACGCGTTTTCATATGAACTCTTTACAAACTCTTTTTCGGTCTGAAACCCTAATATATCCTTCTGAAGCTTATCAATCTCCTCAATTGCTTCACTTTTACTCATTCCAGAACTTTTAGAAACTTTAGAAGCATTTTCATCAACACCTATCTTAATAAGTCCTTTTTTTGCCATCATTTTTGTGGGCATTTTAGGGTTTTTCTTAAGCATAGCTTGAACTACACTTTCCATTTTTGGTTGCTTAGGTGGCAATGGCAAAGGCAATGGTACATGTGAATTTGTAGAGAGCTTGTTCTCATTTTCATCAAAATTAGAAGTCAAATCTTCATATTCTTCTTCATCAAATGACATTTGTACCCTTTCGGGAAAGACGATGGCAATCGTTCTATTAGCGCTTTGTAGATCCCTTGACAAATGATCATATCTTTCGGCTAAAGCCCGATATCCTCTAAAAGTATCTTCCACGAAGTTTACAATCTCGGGCCTTTTCCTGTAGTATTGTTCTGCCCTAACCCTAAAAGAGTCTCCATCTTCGGTGATAATTTTAAGTATGTATTCTACCTTCTCCTCCATATCTGCAAACAAATGAAAATCTTTTGTTTAGTTCTTAGTTATAAAAGCTAATGGATATCTTTTAGGTATATAAAAATTTTATGCCAAAATCATGCAAATGTGTAAGAAAAACCTAATACAATTAATGTGTATACGCACCTTGGAGATTTTGGTCTAGCCATTTTGATTGTTTGGTTCTAATATGGCTAGCCCACCACCATGAATATGCGTTTCTTGCTGCTCTTGACAACATTCTCTTTTTCTTAAATCAAGCTTAGCTCCTATATGTACGCACACGTTGTACAACGTCGATCGATCTTGTCTTAATTAGAATCGAACCGCAATCGATCATTATGTCAAAGATTTATAAAACATAAGAATATGTATCATGTATATATAGGTGTTGATATGCAAGAAGTTTGCATTGAAAACAAGGTGATGTTTTTTGAGGTTGAAATAGTTTATATGTGGTCATAGTGTCGGCAATCAACAAGTTTTTCGAATGATGAAAATGTCATTATTTATAGGATTAGAAAATTGTTGATCTTTGGTGAGACATGAAGGAGGGATACCAACCATTAAGAGTATGCAAATACTTCGGAAATAATCAACTAATACATATCCCCATTTGGCACCTCACGAGATTATTAAGTACCAATTTTATATATCTCAATACAAATTAACGGTATTTATTGTGGTATATTATTATAGGTGAAAGCTTTATTTTAGTTTGAAATGAATGGAGTATACTATTTACTTATAATAAATATGCAAGTTTCGTTACTTACCACATTTTTCACCTTCTCTGTGTTACTACAATAAAAATGACCTTATGCATATGACACAATGATAGACTTGGATATCTTCTTACATAAAAAAATCTAGTTAGGGTTGTACCTATATGTATATTAAAAAAAACATACAACACATAAAAAGTTTGAGATTTTTTTTAAACAAAGGGAGAAAAACAAATATGAGTAACATGATAATTTGCTTATTGAAGTAACTCAATCCATCATATCACAAGTTTTTAACTCCAAATATTAAATATTTCTAAACAAGGTTTTTTAGCCCCGTTGCGGGAGCGTCGCAGACCTGAGGGGTTAACTAATATATATAAAGACATAAATAAACTAAAAGTAGTTGTTATATATGTAACATATATCAATAGGACATTATGGCTCAAGCGACAATTTATTATTAATCTTGAAATTTAGGATTATCATTTTCAAATTTCTAGAAGGCTATACACGTAAAAAATATCCGAGTATGATTTTGACTGTCAAATTAAAGCCAAATTTCTTACATCCTATTTAGATAGTATCTTAAAAGTTTAAAAAACAAAGTAAGAAATAAAAAAAATAAAAAATAAAAAATTAACTATAGATGAATAGTCATTTACCTAAATGACATAAATCAACTAAAAGTAGTTGTTATATATGTAACATAAATCGATATGACATTATGGCTCAAGCGACAATTTATGATTAACCTTGAAATTTAGGATTATCATTTTCAAATTTCTAGAAGGCTATACACGCTAAAGAAAGATTTTACGTTCTATATTACGAAATATTCGAGTATTACATCCTTTGACTTCTTTGGTAGCATGATTTTAACTGTCAAATTAAAGGCAAAATTCGTACCTCCCATTTAGATATTATCTTAGAAGTTTAAAAAATAAAGTAAAAATTAAAAAGAATTAAAAATTAACTATAAATGGATAGCCCTTTACTTAAATGAGTTAAGTAAAAAGTAAAAAACAATTTTGTAACCTAAAAGTAAAAAAAAAAAAATCGGTGGCACTATTCCTAAGCTACAACTTATGAATAGTTACCAACCAAGTTGGTAAATGTTAGTGTTTGAATTACAAGATTTGGGGTTAGAATCCTCGATCTCATCTTCGGTCAAACACTGATTATGTTCTCTCACAAGCATGAGAGTGAACCTACAAAGGGGGTCCATTATTGACTAAAACAAGAGACTCACTCTCATGTTTGTAAGAGAACATGACCAGTTATATTTAACCCAAACAATATTAGGGGTGAGCGTCTTAACCGAAAAACCGAACCGAAACCATTAAAACCGTTAAACCGAACCAAATGAAAACCAACGGTTCGGTTCTTAAAAATTCATTAACCGATAGTTATTGGGTCGGTTTCGGTTTTATACATATAACCGAACCGATAAGGATTTATTAAATATTATTTTATATATTTAATTATTAAAAAGTCAAGAAAATAATAAAAAATAGAAAAACTTTTATTTGGATTTTATCCAAAGCCCAAGTTGTTTGTGGTTCATTAACAATTTCAAAGTTTTCACTTAGTTTATTTTTAATTCTTTATTCCTTTTGAAAATCACAAAAGTCAAAAAGACAAAAACCACCTCCTCGACTCTTGACCTCTCCCTAAAGCGACGGTGTATCATATAATTATCGTGGCCCATGACTTGTTTGCTACTAAAGATGTTAATTATAAAACATTTCGTGGCCCAATTCACGATTTATTGAAGCCCAATAAGTTGGCCCAACTTAGCTTAACGGTTAACCAATAAAACCGTTAATGAAACCGAACCACTAACATTAACGGTTAACCTCCCCATTAGAAACCGATAACCAACGGTTTGAAAAATGCCTTAACCGATAATTATAGGTTCGGTTCGGTTTGGGGTCAAAACCGACCCATGCTCACCACTACCAAACATAAAATGATCTTAACCTCAAAATTTGTTTCTTCATAACATATAATTCTTTAATGCTTGGTTATGTGTTAAATGTTTTAATTATAATGACTTCTACATTTTTCTAAATAGCAACAGAATATATATTCTTATATTAACAATGAGCTAATTGCAAAGAGAGAAACATAACAAGTTCACAAAGTACAAAGACAAAAACAAAAACAAAAGCATTACAAATCCTCAATTGGACTATTAACCCAATTGCTCCATATCAAATTATCAATCTTCTACATAGATTTCCTCTTGTATTTAGCAACAAATAAAACAAAAAATTTTGAGTTGATCTAAAGATGTACATCTTCAAAGAATTAGAGGAGAAAGCTTTGTTGTTATGAATACCTTAAATCAACCACCATGTAATCGATATTATCACCAAGAAATCTTTGTTGTTGCGAAGACCTTAACTCAACCACCATGTAGCCGATATCACCACCAAGAACCCTAAGTGAAGCAACCGAGAAGATATTCAAAGTAGTGACCAACTCGATCGAGTTCGAGCAGGTAGAGGATAATTACACAAAAAGAGCGTTAAGATCACTCACATAACTACCAATTACTTCGATGATCCTACTGAGTTAATAATTATGAATAGTTTCTTCGATGATATCATCAAACAACTAGAAATTTTGAAGTACTTCGAGTTTTAACTAATTTGATCCATTTTTGGTGGTTTATTAGAAAGCAATTTGTTCGCGGAAGCTATTTTTTCCGGTGGTGTTCCGTCAGCATATACCTCACACAGGTTCAGCTGGCGGGAGTACATTAGACGGTGGAGATGTCACCTGCGGCGTCCAATTGGGAGTTGCAGCGGTCTTAGAGGTCTCTAAATTGGAAAACGTGAAACTGATCGGAAAATACGGTTGGGAGCAGTAATACGCTTCTTTTCCTGGTACCGTCGGCGGCATAGATCCCGGCGGTATTGCAACAACCTGAAACGCCCGTTCACAATTCGCACACCTTAAACAACAGCCTTCGAAAACGCTAGGATACTCGTATAAATTGTAACAGTAGGGACACGGTGTCCATATATTCTCCGACGACGGTACCTCCGCCGCTCCTTCAGTAGCGGAATTACGCCTCACCGGCATCTTCTGTCGTTGATTTTGATCCTCTTCTACGCTCTGATTCTTCACGGTATTCACGTCAACCTTCAGAAACTCAAACAACTCCTCATCGTAAGTTGTTTTCCTTGACGGATCTGATAATACAGACCACGCGTCACCGATGAGCTTGAACGCGGATTCGGCTAAGGAATACTTGCTCTTATCGGGGTGAAGGAGGAGGGATAGACGGTGGTACTGTTGTTTGATAAGGTCGGCAATGGCATCGTCGGTTTGCTGGATATCGATCTGAAGTATGGCGTACCAGTGGTGGTGGTTATCGTTGATCCGTTTATCGGCGGCGATTAAGACATCGGCGATGGCCATGATCTGATCAGAGCCATCGAGTGACGGATCCGTTTCTTGAGCTAAGAGAGCGAAATCTCGAGCGGCGTTTAGGTCTTTTTCTTCTAAAAGCTTCTCGGCGATTCCCAGCAATCGATCGGCTTCAGCTCTGCTCGTCGGTTGCATGCCCGGAAATGTTATTTGACGGTTCTCTTGTCTGAACAGAGATCAAAATTGTGGAGACAAGGTGATTAAAAAAATTGGTTATAACCGATTTTTAATTTTAATCTATTAACTTTAAAAATTATTAAAATAAACATTATGATTTTATTTTTTTTCACTTTTATTTCTTTACGCTAATTTCAGTTAAAATTGGCCGTTAGTTTAAAAGAACTACGTTCTTTTCTCACTCTATCCTTGTTACGAAACATGATTTACCCATTATCATAGTTAACAAACATATTCCCTTTAACTTTTTATTCTACCAAACATATTATGTCCTCTCTCTTTCTCTCCCTATAATTATTTTTTTACCAAACATATATCTTCACTTCTCTCATTTTCACTGTATGTAGTGTCCGCCATCACCACCCTCCCATCTTGGCCTCTCCTCTCCTCTGTCGAACGCCATCACCAATCTCCCTTCCCCTCCATTGGACACCACCCTCCCCTCCCCTACTTTAAGTCTCCATCTTCTTCTTACTCGGAAATTTGGGTCAGACCTGGAAGCTGCGACTTAGGCATTACTCAATAGCGCAATAGGAGATTGAATCGGCAACCACCACCGACCCGAGACCACCATCGTCGGCTCCCTTGTACAACCACCATTGCAAGCATAGATTGTGGTCGAGGGTAAAGAAAATAACCGTAGATTTTGAGTCGGGATTGCCACCACCGAGCACCACTAGCGGCTCCCTTGTACAACCACCACCGACCTAATATGTTGAAATGTTTTTAAGTAATTTTTGAAGCATCAGAAGCCTACTCCTTTAAAGCCATAAATTTTACAGAATTTTAGATTCAATTGGATTTCTAGTTGTTTAAATTTTTGATTGTAGATATGCATATTTGATTTTGTGAATGATGGTTGGAGAATTTTGCATGATTGCTTCAAAACTCATGTATATAGTAAGCACCTCCTATATATTTGATTTTGCTTGTATATTCATCTGTAGATTTTGAGTATGTACTTGATTTTGTTTGCACAATATGATTTAGGGTTTAATTTTTTTTGTTTAATCATATATGCAAACCCAGATTATGCTTCACTACTTGATCTTGATTGGGTTTTTGTAATTCATCTGTAATTATGAATATTAATTTGGTTGAAATAAGAACAAAATGGAGTATTAAAAGAGTAAATGATTTGTTTTATGGGTATCATGTTCTTCGATTTGAAACATAGCGATGTGTAGGATGATGGTGGCGTTGTTGGTTGTATGTGGCTTAACGGTGGTGGTTGTATGTGGATTGACGGTGGTGGTAGTAGTGAAATACGGTTGTAGGGGATTGAATGTGTTTTCTTTTTAATTTTCTTTTAATAATGTTCGGTTAATAAATTTAAAAGAAAAGGGTAAATCATATTTGGTAACAAGAATATAGTAAGAAAGGACCAAAATGCCCTCTGACTATATGCATTTAAAAAAACTAGTATTTTACCCGCGCGATGCGACGGGGTAAAATACTTTCATTTGTCAACATAGGGGTGTTCAAAATTCGGATACAAACCGTTTTACTTTCATTTGTCAACATAGGGGTGTTCAAAATTCGGATATAAACCGTTTTAACTGTAATCCGAACTGCTCCGTAACCGAAAAAGCCGAAACCGTTTTCAAATTCGGTTTAAAAACCGAAACCAATTACCATAAGTACTTTAATTACATAAAATTGAAACCGTTTTCAAATTCGGTTTAAAAACAGAAACCGATTATATATAACAGTACAACTCAAATAGAATTATTTACAATATGTTTCAGCAATGATCTTAAACACTTTAATTACATAAAACTGTCAAAATTTAAATACATAATGAATACTTTAAAACTGTCAAAAAATTAATTACAAAAAATATCCTGAATTTAATGACAATTGTACTATTTTAAAAGTGTTAAGATTGTTGCTGAAAGTTATTGTAAATCATGTTATATTACTTGTACTACTTAACTTAAAAATTGTCTTAAAAAAAGAGTTAAATGCTTTATAGAGTAGTAACGACTAAGTTCATATACAAAAATTAAATGGATTTACTAGGGATGAGCATATTAACCGTATGGACCGAACCGAACCGGAACCGGCCCAAAACCGAACCGAATTGTACATAAGCGGGGCGGTTCTCGGTTCCAGCTTTTCTGTTTTTCGGGTACGGTTCTTTCGGTTCCGGTTCCAATAAATCGGTTTTTTACCCGGAACCGGACCGGAATATTAAAAGGCATCTTAAAAGATGATGAAATAGCGTTGGGTAATTAGTTTCCATTTTCATAGAATTTCTTGGGTATTTGTTACATACTAATTATCTTTTCTTTGTTTTTATATAGAGATAGAAGATGCAATATAAGAAGAAGATGGAAAAGATAAAGGAGAGGGAACGGCGGATGTTTGATTTGTTTTTTTGGAATGTAGAACATACTTTTGATGTTTCTTTTGGTGATAAAATATAGAATGGATGATACATGATCCATGTAAGATAGTGGTTTTTTTGTTGTAGAACATACTTTTAATGTTTCTTTTGGTGATTAAACATAGAATGAAATCATTGATTAGACATCATAATATGATATATAAATTCTCTAAAGTTACAACAATTGTCATACGTTAAACCAACTTGGTTTATATTTTTTTTGCATGTAAATTTGTAGCATGAAATCTTAGATATAGAAAGTTTTAATGGAGGTATCAAAATTTTCGGGTTTTGCGGGTTTTTAAACCGAAGAACCGGACTGGAACCGGAACCGCTTATACTAAAACGGTGCGGTTCTCTCTTTTTAGCCATTTTCGGGTTCGGTTCCAATCGGGTTCGGTCCGTTCGGTCCGGTTTTGGAACCGCGCTCATCCCTAGGATTACTATATTTATCACTTTTCATTCATTATTAATATAATTTAAAATTTTAGTGTTTGTATGTCATTGTGGATAAATTTATAATAAAGGTAATTTTATCAATTTTCTTCATTTTCGCAACCATACTTTATATACTCTTTGAGAAGAGCGTTCTTCATATAACCGCACCTTATATTATAAGAACTGTTTTTCGTAGGACAAATGCAAGAACAAATCTTAGCCTTTGATTAAAATTAATCAATGCTAAGAATTCTGATGGCTTATTAATAACACATTAATGAGGGCATTTTTGGACAAATCAAGCTTCGCAAATTAATGACAGCTCACCGGACGTAATTCACGGTTGTGTAAATATATAAATAACCAAAATACTCATTATTAATGAGTCATTAATGATTGTTATAAATAAATTTCACAGTTCTCGATCAAAAAACAATTATCTGTTCAAATTTCCCAATAACCATATCACATAAAGAGACACCTAAAAAGAGTCCAAGAAGCAATACTACTTATTACCTTGTACAATCATGGCTTATCTCAATCTGAATTTTGAATCCAAGAGTCCCAACCCAAAGATATGCTTTTTACTAAGGGTTTAGTTCCTAAAAATACATCAAAGTTGTTGCATTTTGCTATTGTGTATACTCATATTTCATTACTCCCATTTAATACACCGAACTCTTCAAAACTACCGTTTAATACACCCGATTACCTGCTCAGCAGGTAACCGGTAATTTGTTTTATTTTTACTTTTTTTTATTCCATCTCATCATGCCACATCATTAATTTTTTGCCACATAATATATTAACTCCCTTTAAGAAGATCTTCATCTTCAACATTCAAGAACACATAAAGATCTTGTTCTTCTACATTCAACATTCAAGAACACATGAAGATCTTGTTCTTCTACATTCAACATTCAACATTCAACATAAGCCCTAATCAACATAAGCAAATCCAGAAAACCTAAAATTGAACTCGAAATCACAATTAACGAAACCTGTAATCAACAAGAACCAAACTCACAAATTAATTTTTTGTGGCCTGATCCCTGAACATTCAACATGAAGATCTGGTTCGTGAACAAGTAATTACAAAAACTAAACCTAAAAATCCAGAAAACCTAAAATCCAGAACCAAACTCACAAAGATCTGGGTTCGTGAACTCAAAATCCAAAAACCTAAAAACCTGTTATCTATACGTCAATAAAAACCTGTAATCAACAAGATGAACAAGTAATTACAAAAACGAAACCTAAAAACGAAAACCCTAAAATCACATATCTGTTTGTAAGGTATCAATCGTTCCAGAACCAACGAATGGAGAAACGATGAAGATGATGAAGATGTTCAGATCTGTTCAGCAGCACCACCAACGAGTTCAGATTTATACAATTACGATGAAACCCAGATCTGGAGAAACGATGCAGTAGCAACACCACAACCGCCGCCGACTTTTGGCAGCAGCACCACCAACGAGTTCAGATCTGTTCAGATTCTTCTTCAACGATTCTTCTTCAGCGAGTTGTCTGCTACTGAGCGACTTTCTCCCCCGCCGCAGGGAGGGATAGCGGCTACAGATCTGAACTCAACGAAGTTCGATGAGAACGAAGGCGGTGGACGAAGGCAGTGGGCGGTGGTTTTTCCTCTTTCGCCGGAGGTCGATGAGAACGAAGGCGGTGGCCGGTGGTTCTCAAATCCATCGATGATGTTGAAGCCTTGAAGGTCGCATCCCGTTCTTGAAGATCACCATTTGTTTTATTATTATTATTATTATTATTATTATTATTATTATTATTATTATTAATTATATTTATTTTATTTTCAATTATTTTTTAAACAAAGATCATACATGTCAGTTCCAAATTATATGCCACCTTAGCAAAACCTATGCCACGTCATCGTTACCTGCTTAGCAGGTAACCCAATGTATTTTTTGTGAGTTTTAGAAAGTTTAATATACTAAATTGGAGTTTAGAAAGATACCCTGGGTATACACAATAGCAAAAAGTGACAACTTTGATGTACTTTTAGGAACTAAACCCTTTTTACTTACCCTAGTCAACTTTGTTTTAAAATTCTTACATTTTCATACTAGAAATCAACTATCTAACATTTGATCATACATATATCCATCTATAATATAATTATATAAATGACATGCATATACCATATCAAAATTACTATTTTATTAATCAAACTTCCTATAAAAAAGCTTTCTTATGTATTATACAAACTGCATTTCTGATTTGTGGGGGTATATCATGTGTATCCCCACTTTCCCCCAACCAACCAATAAGGCAAGTCCAATTTGTGTGGGCCAAACACATGAGAGGAGATGGAACAATATATATGCATAATGTCTGCAGATAAGAGATTTGGGACCAAGCTAGCTTCCTAGCTATATATGCATTTGTCTCTATATATTCTATATATACAACTTCACAATTGTAGTATGATATATATAAATATATGGTATATCACAACCCTCATGGCCATCAACCACACAACCACCACAAACCATCATCAACAACCAATGGTCACCACCAATCTTTATCACCACAACCATAAAAAAACCATCGTCAACCACACCACCCCATCACCAGGGGCGGAACTAGGAGCTTAAACCAATGGGTACAAAGTTGAGATTATAACTTTTATAAACAAAATCAATGGGTTCATAACCAAAATTTTATCTAAAATACACTAACATTGCACTAAAATTATATGAAAAAAATTTGTTTAATGGGGTCAAACGAACCCTCTCGACTATATGTGCCTCCACCCCTGCCCATCACTAACAATCTTTGTCACCTTCTGTTCATAAAATAACAAAAGGTACCACCCTTCTCCTCATATACAACAAGTCGACATGGGCCCGGCCTCTGATCTCTCAGTTTTATGAATGTTCGATTTGTCCTTCCATAAACAACGTACTAATAAAAAGACAGGCAATATCAACATGTATTATAATATTGTTTATAAAACTAAATATATGTTGCACCAAAAAAATCCTTTGAATTTTATATCGTCTGCAGACAAAAATATCTTAACATAAACACCCCTTATAAGAGGGTTTAGTTTCTAAATATATATGTATCCAACTTGTTTTATATTACTATTATTATTAGAATTTTTATTAAAGATGGAGAAACACATTAGTTGTCAACTCAACGTCATGTTACTGTCACATTAGTTAAACCGGTATCATGTCATCATCTTGTCTGCTATTCTAAGTTAGATATATAAAATGATAAATTTGGTAGGTTCAGTACATTAAATGGTAGGTTTAAGAAGTTCGATACATACAATAATAAAAAGTAACAAGTTAGATACATATTTATTAACTAAACCCTTTATAAAACTTAGAAAATATTTTTAGGAAGAAAAACTATAACTCTTACTTACATCAAAACAATCAAAAAAATTTGTAGCAAATGGCGTGTTTGGCAGAATTGAAGTTTCTAGTAGCTAATAGTTGAAACTATCTAAAAGCTTGAGCTTCTATTTATATGTATAGTGTAAAATGACTAAATAATAGACAAATTAAAAGAACAACTTGAAAAGGATATTTTGATACTTTTTAATATAAAAATTTTTTAGTTGGTTTTCTAAAATCACTTTAAAAAGCTTTTAGTTTAAAAAAAAAATACTAACTCTTCTATCAGAAAAGGTTTATAACTTCTTCTCTTTTTTTTTCCTCAAAACAAAAGAATAGCAAGTGATGTAGCTTAAAAAACACTGCCCAACAGAACACCAGAAAATATATAATAATTGAAAATAAGAAAACAAAATGAGAGGACACTTCTGCCTCTTTTGTCACATAGATTGGACATTCTTCAAATGTACCATTTCTGTCTTTCTATCATTAATTAAATTCTCTTAAATCTCAAGATTCCCCATTCCTCTCCCAATTTATTTTCCTTTATAACTACCAATTTACTCCCATCTCACATTTATTACCAAAATTATTAAAAATATTTCCAAGAGATATTTCTCAAATATATACCGTTAACTAGTTTAAGTATCTCCTCCCTGATCATTTTTCTTCTACCCCAACCCCTTATCACTCAAGATTGAACCATGATGGTTTCATTTCAGGGTGAAAATCAAGATCGAAAAACCGATCAAGTTACAAAGAACAGAATCAACGGCGGAGATTCAAGTTGCTCGAGTGATCAAGTAGAGGTCGTGAAACTAAAAGAAAGGAATGAATCGGTGTCCCAAAAGCATGCGTTCTCTGAACGTGAACGTAGAAAGCGAATAAACGCTCACTATGACTCTCTTCGACAATTCTTCCCTCGACTACTCAAAGTAAGTATCGAGACAAGCAGTTATACATGTATGGATGTATATATGTAACTAAACTAACAAGAGCACTAAGAGCAGACAATATGATACAAGTTTCGTGAGGGTTGTACATCATGTAAATCTAACATTCCACTTTTTTTTTAAAGTTTTCTAAAGACAGTTTTCATAAGTACTTCAATGAGTCTACATCTGTTGCAAAAATAGAGTACATACATGCATACATACATACATATATATATATATATATATATATATATATATATATATATGTACATATATATATACACACACATATATATATATATGGGCAAAAGTTTAAACGAGATCTGTTTTTCGTACGAGAACTGCGAGAACCAACTTGAGCCGTCCAATTCTCCCTCCTTTAATGTCATCACCCACTCATGAATTCATCACATGCACTATGTCACACTTGATCCCCTCTATGCTCTACATCCATGAATTTCACTAATCAAATCAACGGCTAATATTGGCTCTCGCAGTTCTCGTACGAAAAACAGTTCTCGTTTAAACATTTCCCTATATATATGATATATATATAGAATGATAGAAATACATGTAATGATGTACCGATTACAATAGATAATCTTGTATTTTACATAAGTTCATGTCCTACAGACTGATAAAGCTTCTGTGTTGTTGGAGACGGTCCGACGATTAAAAGAGCTAAAAGACATGGTTGCGGCCATGGCGCAGTTGCATGATGACATAGATTGGTGTTCCAATAACAAATTGCACCGATCGCTTTTCATACCCGGTGAAAACGATGACATCACCATTAGTCACTGTGAAGGTGGCAATAAAACGGCCGTCCGAGCAATTATCTGCTGTGAGGATCGACCGGATCTGAACAAAGGCTTGATAGAGGCTATCCGGTATGTTCGTGGAAAGGCAGTGAAGGCCGAGATGGCGACAGTAGGTGGGCGGACGAAGATAGAGGTGGTGGTGGAATGGCGGGAGTGCGGTGGCGGAGGCGAGGAAGACATTCGGTTATTAAGGAGAGCGTTGAAGGCAGTTGTGGAAAATCGAAGCCTTAGTCGAACCGCGATACTGAGTCATGGGCTTACTGGACCAGAATTAACTGGGTTTGGTGCAAGACGTGGTGTATATGATCCGATCGAAAATAAGCTTGCCGATGGATTAGTCGTGAGGAGTTATTAATAGTCATAGTCTCATAGAAGTGTGCATTGCAACAATGCAAAGCTATTGCTAAACGCATGTAACAAAT
Organism: Pulicaria dysenterica; assembly: GCA_947179395.2. NCBI lineage: Eukaryota > Viridiplantae > Streptophyta > Magnoliopsida > Asterales > Asteraceae > Pulicaria > Pulicaria dysenterica. The sequence continues at coordinate 77,100,376 of OX359292.1, read as the reverse complement.
AAAATTATTAACTTGGTTAAGAAAATTGTCACAGGTGATAGTGACTGCCATGACCGAGTGTTATATCACCATGATCGCCCACCTACGACAAACTACTCTGATTGAACCCACGGTTGACATCAAGAAAATGAAAAAAAATCAAGCAATTTAACGGCATCTGCACGATGCACACCACCATGACGAGCCACACCTAATGGTAACTTAAGTCATGATCATGATCACAATGGACAAGAAGCCCCACTAAAGGTGTTCTAAGTTATTTATAAAATGGGTTTTCAAAATGTATAAAACTACACCCCAAATGCTAATGTGTATATCCACCTTACAAAAATATTATTGTGTGCATTAAACTATTAATTTGTTGTTATTGTACGTATTTTAATTAAATAATAAAGAAAAAAAGTATAAGTTTAGTAATGCAATAGAAAGTTTAATAAACACAATGATACATTTTTTGAAACTTTGGTACACAATAATATTTTTAAACGGCGGATACACACGATAACATTTGAGGTATAGTTTAATATATTTTGAAAAAGTACACCCTTATAAAAACTAATTATTTGACCTCTTAAGTCCTTAAATAATTAGAACCGCCAAACACCGGTACAGTTGATTATCTAATTCAGATTATTTCAAAAAACATAAAAGCAAATATAAGATGACCAGACGAATAAAAGGAACACTTGTATATTAATAAGGGGAAGAGAGTGACAAAATGTTGGAAGGCTCATTACATTAAATACCTTTCCGAAACTAGAATACATACAGATACACCCACCCCCAACCCTCATACCCTTCCCCATTTTACTCGAAACCCTCTTTCAACAAAGGGTTCGTTTTTTTTCTAGTCCGATCTTCCTCGAGTCATCGATCTTCTAGAGGTTACACTTGGTTTCAAGGTCGGGTTAGTGGCCGGCCCTCCTAATCTATCCAAGTTAGTTACTCTACAACTATTACAACTACAAACTAAGTTTCTACATACCTTACAAGACTTGCTTACCTTCTGGTCAACCTCGGCGTTTGTCCTCGAAGTGTACAAGTGAGAAAGCCTGGAGTACAAGGGGGAAGGGGAGGGGAAGGAAGAGGTTGATGAGGTGTCAGAGTCTGATGAATTCAAGCTCGTGTTTCTATGGTAGTCATGTTCCCAGTCTCCAGAGACATGCTCTTCGATTGTGGTGGAGTCCCTGTAGGAGGTGCTCTCTGTGCTGCAAGAACAAGATTCAGAGAAGAACCCGGAGTTGTCACTTGACGAGGAAGATTCCTCCTCAAGACTCCTGTGGTGGACCTGCAGCTGCGGGTGGTGATAATTGCAAGCGTCCCAAGGTTCAATAGAGTGAGGTTTAGATACACCAAATGATGGCGGTATTTTGTGTTTTCTTGGGTCATGTTGGTGGATTAACGAGCTGCGTATTGATCTTGGGGCACGTGGGGAGCACCTGATGATTGTTTTTAATAATATTAGATACTCAACATAACATGCTAAAATGAATTCAGACAATGTTGGATAAAGAGAAGCTTGTAATAAAACAGAAACTTCATTTTGGAACATTTTTTTTTGCTGTTCCTGAAATTTGAGATAACTTATATGCCTACTATAATCATTAGAAAGAAATGGTAATGCACTTGAGACAGTTAACAATAGTCAAGGCACTTTTGCTAACTATCCATCTAGTTGAAGAAATACTATGACCACAGAATTAAAATTGTAACTGGTAGGACCACTTCGGGTTTTTCCCTGTGCATATGGTCTCTATGGTTTTAACAAAAAGATAATTAGAGTCGAACGCTCCAGACTAAGATGACAAAAATGTTTAAATTGAATGATAATTGAACTGAAGAAAAATCAAATTATCAACATTACCTTGCATATAGAAGCATGTATGCACCTTTTGTCAACACATGTTGAAGATCCACCTCTCTCACCTACATTTCAACAGAAGTTTTATTATAATAGTATGGCCTTGAAGGTCCGAATAGAGGTAGTACAAGAAGATGACTAAAAGAAGATGTCTCAGTGAAAATATAAAGAATAACATAAACAAAATCAAGAGATAAACTCATAAATGCAAAAAAAATTGCCAGCAATACAGACCCCAAAGACAGAGTTTATAGGTATAGAAATGTGTATCTCAAACTATCCATTTGGTCAGAATAAACTCGTATAAATGCATTAGCATTGTATCGTAGGCTCGTAGCATATACCCCCTATTCCTTAAACCCATATAACTTTCAACAATTCCTTTTTTTGGGAAGCTTCAACTTATATATTGTGATTACAAGAAAACTGAGGATGTCCAAAAAGAGTGTGTGAGATTTGTCTTGCAAAAAAAAGTATACGAAAGCACAGAGCTGATGAAACTTGAAGAAGACACCACCAAATGAACAGACAATCTCTAGTAATGAAAAACATACCATGCTGTCATCAAACTTGAACCATCGATTCTGATAATTCTTAACATAGCAAACGTAATGACCAGAAAACGCAGCATTCATCGTATCTACATGTACCACCACTCCATACAGCCTGTAAACTGGGGACTTATCGCTTGTCCCCCTGACATAAGGAGCCATGTCTAGAATCTCTGGGAAGTGAATTGATTTGTTGAGTTTTCCAAACTTACCAGACTGTATAAAACAATAGAAATTTGAACAATGTGCCCAGAGGATATCAAATCATTAGTAAACATTACATAATTCTCTCTTCATGAGAATGGTTACCTGAAAACGTTTCAACGCAATAGTAAGCACATTAGGAGCCTCGAGTAATGTCAATTTCTTTTTGGCTTTCTCATAGGATTTGCACCTGAAGGCAAAGTAGTCACAAGATTAATAGTGTGTCATGTGGGAGTGATCTAAAGAATAAAGCAGCACAGCCACTAGTTGACTATTAATAACAGATATATTTATACCTCATAAGTATCAAAAGAGACTCTTTTTCTAAGGGGGTGAAATAGTTATAGACTTGTTCTTGAGTTTTTTTTAGAAAGAAAAGGGAAGGATTTGAAAGGAAAGCTTTAAAAAAGGTGTTCTTGAGTTTCACTTAAGGAAGAAAAGGAAAGGATTTGGAGGGGTTTGGAGGGGGAGTGTAGGCTAATTTGATGTCAAAACTATCCTCCCAAAATTGGGATGATTTGGAGGGGTTTGGAGGGGGAGGAAATCCTTTCCTTTCTTTTCCTTTCCTTCGCAACTTAAACTCGAGAACAGAGGCTTATAGTTATTCTTTATAACAAAGCCTATGCCCTAACCACAGAAAACAAGAACAGTCGCAATTGAATTGTGAAGCAAGAAGCTTATGGAATCGAATAACAACAGATAATCTACCATAAACATGGAAATATAATTGAAATATCTGAACAACCTGCTGCATTTGTACTTGTTTTCACCATCCAGAATCTCTGTACATGTGAATTTATCCAAAGCTTCCTCTAATGTTCCAATATCACCTTCTATCTCAACAGTGAGATCCATCATCCTCTCATGCTGCTCTGATTTACCTCCACATTTCATGCAAATTACCTACAAATTAAAACCACCAAGGTTATTCACTAAACCTACTGTATACTTCCTCAACACTCGCAACAAAACTAAATGAATGTAACCTAGTAATTATTCAAACTTGATTCTTCAAAACAACCACCCTGTTACCTTTGACCGTAGATAACCCCCAAAGGTAAGCCCAATGAGAGTTGTTTCTTCTTCTAAGGCGTTCAAGGTGTACTTTCCCGCTTCCTTAATGCAAACTGTTTGCAAAGCCTCAATAACATACCTGTACAATCACATAAAAATAAATATGGTGACCAGAAGAAAGGCAGGAACACTGCTTCCATAAGAAATTGTAATAAGTCAGTTCACCTTAAAAATTCATGTGCATCTTCTTCTTTCCCATGACCAAGATTGCTTCCATTGTTTTCAATATGGGTAAGTATACGAATAGGAGACAGTGGAGAGTTCCCATCCTTTGCCTTAATAACAAGGCCTTCAAGTTCACATGTGAAGCACCATCCTCTCTTATCACCTAAGAAAGACATCAATAAAATTTGTTAATTATAGTTTCGAGAATCAATGAGATCAAAGCATGTGGTTTCGTAATTCTTGTCAACATACATGCTTTGGAATGAAGCCCTTCATAAAGATAAGCAGTCAGAGGTGGGGTGTATACCAAGCACTGGAGAACAGCGTTAGCATAACAGCTGCAGAATATGTAGGCCATTTATTTAAACTATTATAGTAAGCAACATATTATAGTATTAAGACAGCTCAAGGAAGTCAAGGACACAAATAAATAGAACATACAAAGCACGATGACAAACTCTACCTGTTTCCACAGTTTTTGAAGCCACAAGGCTGCAATTCAACCTGTTTCCAATTGTATAGCTTGACAAAAGTGTCATATGGGAAGAGACCCTGTCAATATTATATCAAAACTATCACTTCATACATCTCATAATACACTGAAAATAGCCACACACAAAAGCAAGTTTCCAAGTCAGACCTTAAAACTGTATCTATGAGTTGTGTCACTTCCTCCCTCTGATGATTCCAGACGAGACGACTTATTGTTCTTAAGGTGGTCAACAACTTTTACTTTTGATGTTCTCGATCCACTTCCAACACTTACAGAATTTTCAGTCAAATGAGAAGAATAAGTAGTGATTCTATGGTTGCTATCATCAACCTTAACAGGCTTTGCAAAATGAGATACATGTTTACAGGCAACAGGGGTTGAATAAGTATCTGAAGCCCGGGATAATGGTGGAACCACTTCCCTAATTATAGACGTGTCAGGAGTCGTGATCTTGTTGCTGAAGTTTGACTTCACGGGTCCAGAAGACAGTCCGCCAAAGACTTTATCATATTTGATAGTTGAATAAACTGCAGCAGTACCAGGATGATGAGAGGCAGTGCCAGATGAAGAGTTTTTAGATTCTCTGAACTTTGATGTAAACAAATCACTGCCAACACTCCCATCCCTGTGGGTTGACATTCCAGAATCGTCGTTGACAATGTCCTTTGACGAATCGGTTACATCATTAGCTTTTTTGCTTCTCAAACCAGTTGGACCAGATCTATCTGTGACTTCAGTGGCTCTCAACCCATTCATGATGTTATTAGGAACACCATTTGCTATATGGTTAGCCATGTAACCATTAGCAGCCTTGCCAACATTGCCTGATGCTGAATCATCATGCTCATTGATTGCGGACTTCTTCTTACGAATTTTCCCATCCCAGAAACCAGAAGAGGTCGTAGAATGCATAGAAGGTGAAGACTCATTAGAGCTATCACCAGTCCAAAAAGACGAACTCGGAGTCCCAAACTGAGTATCTTCATCATTAAGATTAGATCTTTTCTGATTGTTATTCCCTAAAAGAGCCGATTTTTTTGCAGAGCTGGGCGAGGTCCCCTGAGCTGATATTACCGTCTCAAAGTTCTCAGAGACAGAAATACTGGTAGGGGTAGAGAATAGGAATGGTCCTTTATACAACATGGGGGGATTTGATTTAGAAGTCGCATTTGTAACCTGCTGAAGATCAAGGAATTCAGCTTCTTCATCATCCTTGTAGTGCGACTTCTCTGGTAATCTCTCAGCAGATTTCTTAGCTTCTGCAACAAAGGTGTCACTGCGATTTTTAGGATCCCCTTGCCTATAAGAGCTGCCTACCACATCGTTGATTGGACTCACGGCAACATAAGGACGACATTCGTTTTGGTGGCCTTGTCTCCAGTGAATAATTTGACATTTTCCAGAGCTGAAATACAAAAATAATATAATGAATGATGTTCTAAATTGCAAGAATGCTGTATGTTATATAGCAAAGAGATATTTGCCAGGTAGTTTGTACAAAAGATCACTGTCTAAATTATAAAATAGCAAGTAAACATAAGAAACTAAAACAAACAAGTTTTAACAATATAGTCCTTGAAATGCCTCCAGTTATTAGTTTCAAATGCAATAAAATAGATAGAAGTGGGTGCATTGTTCCACGATTGCCCTCATGCAATTGCTGGTTTTAAATGGGTAAAACCAATCTACTTGGCTCCGCCAAATACTAAGAATCACCATATTTAAGTAGTATCTATCTATCTTAAGTCTTAACTTAAATACATACCTTCATACCTGGTATCTGGAACCATACCTATATAAAAGATACAAGTAGACACTAATGTAATTTTGACAAATTTGAAGCTACAACCAAGCCTATCTTAAAAACAGTCAGCTCTATGAAACTGTTACAAATGCGATTACCATGTATGGCATATATAGGTGTGCCTTCTCCAGCACGGTCTAGCAGCTTACCAAACTATCCTACTTCCATGCCTACAGCTCACTCCAAAAAAAAGAAAACTTTAAGCAAGTTTCCGGAATAACAAAAAATGTCACGTTGAATTTAGAGGACAGTAAAAGAGATTTCAGATGTATCATTGGCCAAACTAATTGAAACCTTGATGGCTATCAAGCACCAGAGACATGCTACTGACTTGGCTTCTAAGTAGATCATTTACTCACTAAAATCTGCATCAACCATTGCTTCGTTAAAACTAGTGAGCTAATGTGGAGTCAGATGTGTCCATAAAGTATTTGAGTATTTGACATGTGTTGTCAATTCCACATAAGTTATGTAGTAATACAAAAAAAACTGCAATATCATGTTCATGTATCATATTAATATTCCCGTCCAAGCAACTACCATATATTAATGGACTTATTGAATATAAGCGTATGTAATAATCAGACCAACTAAAAAACATAACCTCCATGATGCCACTCACCAAATCAATTACAACATAATGTCTTAAGTTAGCAGCATCAGAATTATCTAAAGTTCTACTCATGATAATTTACTGGGATAACACTCTGACTTCCTCACTCTATAACCACCAGAGTAGAATACTTATATGACCCTTAAAATGTGACACATTCAGAGTAAGAAAGCGAGGATGAGATTCAATCCTATTCATTCATACCAATGTATTGGCAGTATCTCTTGGGTTGCAACTACAAAAAGAACAAGCTCCACTAACATGCACAACACATGTTCAGATAAACTATGACCCCAAGCAAACACAAAAACTAAACTCTTACAATTAACAAATGTGAAGTGCATTCCAACACTGGTTTTAACAGTATAGCATGGATAGGTGTGCATTCGAGTTTTATGCCCAATTATCCTTGAATCGTGTTGGTACTGATTTGATTTTCAACTACTTACCAAGTAATCAGCCGTCCAGACCAATTTTTACAACACTGTTGGGACATCACATATATTAGAATGTTTCATGCTAAAACAACGCTATTCCATGACATTTTTCACAAAACTTGCATCCCGTATGCCCTAGTCAGGTAGGCTATATTATCAGTAAGTTTTAACAACAAAATTAATCATACTTCTACAACTTATTTTTTGTCCTAACAAAACAACGTTAACGAAAATATCTGCTATAAGTAAGTTAAGGCGGCCTTTTTTTTTCAGAAGACTTTTACAACTAGGTTTCTACACAGAAATTGCAGATAATAATTCAGGTTATATAAAAAGATACAAATTTCACACTCTATATTCTATACTTATGAGTTAGTTAAGTTTACCAGTAACGAACAGCTTTGCACTGCGCACAACGAGTGGTGGTCGGGCAAAAGCAAAGAGCACACTGATACTGCGGTTTTGAAGGTGAAACCGATGGAACCGAAGTGTAAGTCGGGGTCTGAGACGAAGCCGAAACCCTAGGCGAAGGAGTAGCGGTTGCGGGGTAATAGTACGCTTCTCTGGCCTCAAACTCAAACCTAGCTGACTCCTCTGAAGCCGAAATTAAAAGCCTTTTAACCTCTTCACTCCTCGCCACCGACTGCCGCCATTTCCGACGGAGAATGAGCAAGATCACCGGCACAACCACAACCACAACAAGGAAAACCGGGGAGGTAAACCCTAGATCCCTTTTAACAAGCATTTACACAAAATGATGATGCATCCAGCGAATAAGAAGAAAACCCTAATTCCACTACAACCATAGATAGATTCCTCGATTAGAAGGCAACTTCTCATACAGTATGATCAAATCCTTCAGACAGACCGAAGGCGCTACTTTTTCCACAAAATTGATGTTTGCGATGACGATTGCGAATCATATACGAAAATGTATAGGTATGATTTGTGCTAGTGAGTTCTTGTCAAATTCTGTGGAGATTTGCAGATCGAGATTTTAGGGCATGAGAATATTAGTACGTTAAAATACGAAAGAAACGAATTTTACTAGCATCGAGAGACGTGAAATCTCAGCTCACGTTATATTCCCGACCCGAAACACGCTAGGGATCCGAAATTTCAAATATAAACTATTAATTAAGAAAAAATATTATAGGGATTTGTCTGGAATAAACAGACTATACATTATTTTCATGATTAAACGGAGAGTAACGATGGTAGTAAAGAAATGGGTCATTATTATTTTATCGTGTTTGGTTGTTTTGTCTTGGTAAAATAAATTTACTATACGATGTTTAATAAAAAGATATATAATTAGTAATAAATGAAATACATATTAATTAAAAAATTAAGAAAAATATTTTAATGTAGCATTTCATTTCATTCCTTTGAAGGAATGTGAAAAAACTCAAATCTTAAAAATAAAGAGAATCGTATTTCCTACATAATAACTCATTTCATTACTTCATGACTAATAAATATCTTTTTGACCATAAAATGAAATGATGGTTTTCTTTTCTTTCTTTGTTTTACTATAACAAACACAACTTATGCTTCCGAGATTAAAGATGGAAAAAAATGAAAGAAACGGTAATTTAAAGTCAAATAAGAATATGTTTAGTGTTTTTGCATTTTTTGGGTAGAAAAATATAATGAGGAACGAGTCTTTTTACAAGAATGTTAATATTTTCTTAAATTATTAATCACTAGTGAAAATCATAAAAATGCTTTTTTCCCCTCTTAAATTCTCTTACTACTTCCAATAAAGTGTAGATGAGAATTATGTGTATGTTCGGTATGGAGCTTTTATTGGAGCTTGTAGTCTTTTGTTTTGAAAGAAAAAACTACAAGTCATGTTCGGATGAAAAAAATCGGAAGTTTTTTTTAATAAAAAAACTCTAAAACAAAAAACTTCTTGAAGTAGTTTTTAAAACTAACGGGAAGCTTTTTATATACCAAATTACCTAAATACTCTCTTTAATTATTTTATAATTCATCATATTTTTATAATTTGTCCTTTTTTATCATTTTACACTATTAAGCTCTAGCTACCAGCTAATTTGCCGAACATTATTAACAAACACAACTCGGACTAACAAAACCGTTTCCAAAAGTCATTGTTTCGTTTTTTAACTACCAAGACCGTCCCATTAATACTAAATGAAACACCATAAATTAAATATTTGTTAGCTATTTATACTAAATTATAATATATATATATATATAGGAAAATGTTTATGCGATAACCATTCTTAGTGTGAGAACCGCGAGAACCAATCTGAGCCGTCAAATTTCCCCTCCTTCAGTGTCATTGTCCACCCATGAATTCCTCACATGCACTCTGCCACACTCTATCCCTCCACACTCACCATCCATGAAACTTCTCATATCCAAGGAAACGGCCGAGATTGGTTCTCGCGTTCTCGCACTAACAACGGTTCTCGCATGAACCCTCCCCTATATATATATATATGTGTGTGTGTGTGAAAAATTAAAAAATGAAATTTAGAGTATTGTCATTAATTTTTGGAGTTTTGTTATTTAGATTTTATAAGCTAATGCGTTTGGTTTAAAAGGTCAAGATCCCAAATTGTTTTTGATTTTGTATTATCTAGTTATATTTATTCTAAATTCTCTTTTGAACATTTATCAATGACAAATATGCAAATTTTTGTATAATAAAATGTTAATGCTTTGACTAAACTTATCAAGACTAGTCTTTAGACCATCAACATCCATCACATGTTTCACACAGCCACATCATTCCCTCAACATTCCCTCATCCCATCACACAAACCCCGTATCCATCACATACTTCACATCACCAAAAAAAACTTATCTCACACATCATCTCCTCTCACGTACGCGGCCGTGGTCACTTGTGTGACCGTGAGCGACGGCTCACACAGGGCAGCAATGGTGTTGAGGCCTCGTGAGGGGCTCTCACACCCTCCTCACGCTACGGATGCGCCCGGTCTTATAACTGTTTAAACCAATAATCAAAAAGAATATACTTGAAGTATTGTCATTATACTTGATTTAGGTCGTCCAATGCTAAAATAGTAAAGTCGACTTATCAACTTTTTTTTGGGTAGAAAACAAGTATCTCGTATATTGTATATTTTTCAATTTATTATATAAGTATTTTACTTGTTTATAGTTTTCCTGTCAAAAACAGACAAATGTTCGATTTAAATTGTCGGTGGTTATATAAATCCATATTCAGCGATGTCGTGGGTAGATCTTCTTATTCTTTAGCACTATCATTCTGCCGAATTTACCTCGAAGAACACAAATAAAATAAGGTATTCTGAAATTGACTGTTCTTGAATTATCCCATAGTTGATCTTGTGATACCCCAAACAATTGGGGCGGAACTACAAATTTTAAGAGGTGTTTATACACTAACATTGAATTATCAAAGTTGGATTACTAATATATTTCCAAAGTCTATTAGATTTAAATTTTTTTGTGTTCATACACATCAAACTCACATGGGTCGGCATCAAGCAGATGTGAATTTTAGGGATTTCCACATTTTTTTGAAGTTATATTATGGAATGTTCAATATTATATTAGTAAATGAGTTTTTAACTAGGATTGAGTTGTATACATTTGGAGATAACTAGTATAAGACAGTGACAAAATATAAATTTACTTTTAGATAATCTTTCAAGTAAATATATAGGCTCACTGTAACATTTATCAATTACACTGAAAAACACAAAATTTATAATGTATACATCTACTAAGGAGGGTTACTGATGTACGTAAAGCGTACCAGTTTTAAATTTATAAAATCCGTTATTATTTAGTACGACTACAACACAAATAGGCAATATGACCTAATCGTATTATAGTATAGAAAATAAGTACATGTGTCGAACTCAAAGGGAACGAGTATGATTTGATGAAATTATACTAATTTAAATATTAAACTAAACTAAACTACTAAAAAGCAAATAAATACAAATAAAGCAAGTAAATAGGGGATTTATGATGTTTGTGAGTTTTCAACCAACTTAACTACTACTAACCATATAATTCACCAAAAGCAAGGCAAAAGGACAATAAAGCAATGAACTTGGAAGACTTAATAATATGATGAAGACTTTCCCTCTCTAGATTCAGTTACACCCTTTTCATGTCAATCAATTCATGGTATTAAGAGCTAATGACACTTTGAACATTCATGCATCGATTTCTATATTAGTAAAAACCTTGATCTAGTTCTAACCGTCTAATTACATCAATTAACAACCTTTATAGTCACAAGCGCGGTTAAATAGTATAATTAGCCAATTAATTTGATTACAAGTAAAGCTTTAACTTTTTTATGAGTGTATGATCACAAAGCATAAAATAAACACATAAAGATTATTATATGTTGAATCACATGCAAAAGTGTCTATTTTAAGTTGTTTAGGATTAGATCAATCACTAGTTCTAAATTATCAAATGGTCCTTGATAATCAAGATTCAAGCTTTATGATTAAATTGGTCTTTTAATACATAAAACTCATATTATAAACAACCAAGACAGATTCAAAAGCATAGATTAACTTAGATTAAGCAAAACTTGAATTAAACATGAATTAATTAACCATAATTAGAGTTCATCTCCTTTAGGGAGGAAAAACAGAGAACTAGCCAGTAATATTCATACTAAACATCTGGAAATCAATAAAGAATGAGCACATGATGAATAGAATGATTAAAAACTATAAAAAGCCGAATGGATCTTCACTTTGATCTTCAAATTGAGCTCTAATCCTCCAAGATCTTGCTCCAAGCTTCTGAAATGATCCAATGGTGGTTTCTGGAGTATTTGGGGTGAAAAAGTAGTATAGAACTCCTCAAAACCGATCTGAAAGTTTGTTTATATAGATAAGGCTTTTCTGCGCAAACGTGTTGCGTTTATTTACAAAATGAGTCACGTCCCGCATACTTCTCGCGTAATCCAAATTTTCAAATTTTGAATTCCGGCCTTATCTTCATGAACACGTTGCGTTGGTTTTACAAACGCGTCGCGTTTGAGCTTTTTCACAACTTGACCATAAAAGTGATTTTATAGCCCTCTGAGTCTAGTTTCCGTGGCTTTTTAAATCATCTCAAACCGAGCTCGTACGAGCGAGGTATGATCAAAACAGTGGAGGTGTGTCGGATTAGACATCTTTTCTTAAACTTTAACTTTTCACCACTATTTGCTCAAAACTTATCGTTAACCGCCTTTTTAACCTGAAAACCATCAAATAAAGATATTAAAGGGGTGTTTGGTTCATTCTTTGATTTTGAGGGGAATGAGATTTATGGATGGGAATTGCATTTGGGGGGGAATTCATTTGGCGGGATTTAAAATCCCATTCCCTTGTTTGGTTCACCACAAAACTCATCAACAACATCACCAACCTCCCACCATCCAAGAAACCCTAGTCGCCGGCGATTAAGATTTCGGTCGGCGAAGGTGACGGTGATGGCGACGGTCACAGAAACCAGCGATTAAGGCGACGCAGGGGAGAACGGCAAAGGAGAACGACGATTAGGGTTTTTTGCGAGGGTGACGGCGGCTAGGGTTTCAGAGGACGAACGACAAAAGTTTCAAAGGAGAACGAACGACAAAGGTTTCAGAGGATGACGGCGGCTAGGGTTTTTTGCGAAGGAACAGCGAAGGGAGAGAACGACGCAGGGGAGAACGGCGAAGGAGGCTTCTGTCGAAGAACGAAGAGGCGACTGTTTCTGTCGAAGAACGAGGAGGCGATGACAGCGGCGGTGACGAAGAACGGCAGGAGAGAACGACGGTGACGGCGGTGGTGAAGGGGCGACGGCGGCGGCGGTTTTTGTCGACTAGGGTTCGCCGAAGCGTCGCCCGAGCAAATGACTCACCTGTGGATTTCAGAATAATATGGAGGGTGGGAGGATTTAGAAATCCCTCATTCATGGGATTTCATGAATTCCTAGGAATTAAAATCTCATACTCATTTGTCAAACCAAACACCATATTTGGAGGGATTTGAAATCTCGTTCCCTTGAAATCCCCCAAAAGAATGAAACAAACACCCCCTAAGTATCTTTTCACTTATTTAAGATCAATAACAGGATAAATTAAAATAGATATCGCTTAAAATATATAACTAAATATTACGATATCAGTTACTTTTTATCAAAGAGTAACCTTCCAATTACATGTTATATGCTCTAAAGCTGAAAAGTAAAAGCATATCAATTTCGCGAAGCGGCACACTCACATGGAAGTCACAGGGCAACCTTAAGATCCAATGTTCGAGTTTCACGTTTCACATCTTGATGTACTTTGTTTGCTTTCGTGTTGAAGCACATAACTTATCTTAATATTTCTACTTTATTATCGTTTCATAATTGATGAGTTTTTCTATCTTTTGCATATATTCTTTTTATTTTATTATATCATTAATATGTACCGTTTGTTTTCTTCTTATAACTTTTAACATATAATATTTTGTGTAAATATGTTACATCGTTGTGATCGAATTTTTATATCTACATTTTAATATAAACTTTAACTGCAATATAATATGTATCTAAAAATATGTTTTTATTTGATGTACACTCGATGGATGGTCACGTAGGGGCGATGTGACTTTAAAGATGATGACTGACGATAACATTTGAGAAGATTGAAATCGTACAACCAGCTAATGGTGCTTCATTGAAGGTTTGAAGAGTAGAATTCGATTGGAATGTCTTCAACTTTTACATAATGGAAGGATTTATGAAATCCTAAAGCTTAGGGAATCTCATGAATAAAAAGTAATATCCTCTATGAAACCATTTGTGTTGATGAAGAAGAATATCATATGGAAGCCGCCATCGATTCATTTTGAAGAGAGAGAAAAAACCTAAACCACTAAACCTACTTATATTTTATAATAGATTAAAAGAGAGATATAATAATTATTTAATCATCATTTATAATTTTAATTCATTTAGAATGATTAATAATTGATAAAAATGGTGATTTGGTAAATGAAATATTATGAAGTTTAATAAAGATATATAGGATATTTTTAAGTTAAGTTAATCAAACGAGATAATTTGATATTTAATAAGATTATATATTAAATTAACCCATAATATAAATATAAAAATCGTCGACAAATTACAAGAGCAATGTACGCAAAAAAGGTGGGAAAGGAGTGAATACGAGATCGCCATTTTTGCTTTACCCTCGGCTTTCCGTTCAAACCCAAAAACAAACTACCGCCACCTTTCTCTCTCTCCACCTCCATTGCCCCATCATTTCAATCATCCAACTGTTTTCTTGCAGAATTTCCGATTTCATCTATGATCGTATGTGGTACGTCTTTCTCTTCTGATAATGTTTACACGAATATGGCATTGATTCGTGCAGTCTTGCTCAGTTTTGAATTTTAGATTCGACAAAACGCAGATTATTGATTTGTTTGAAGGAACAAAAGCTAGCTGATCTCAATTAAACGCGAATTTCAATTGGATGATGCCTAATTCCAAACTCAGTACCTCTGATTCCAAAACCAATATGGTTGAGTCGAAGAACAACAACAAAATCAACACCGCTGATTCCAAAACAAACAATGCTCCCGCTACCACCACCGTCAAACACAACACCGTTGATGTGAAGCACAATAGTTCTGTCAATACCAAGAACAACAATCCTGATACAAACATTGATGTGAAAACCAACTCTGATTCTAAAACAAACGTTGATGCTTCCGCTCAGGTCTGAATTGAATATCGGTCATTCCGCAATTTACGTATTGCATCTTTTTGATGCCATGTTTCAATGTGTAGTTTATTTAAAGGAATGGACATAACTGGGGTAACTTATTTCATTGTCTGGGGGTATGTTATCATACTGAATTTGGATAATCTTATGATTTTGATTTTGTGGTAATTCATTGAGATCACAATAAAGCTATCTAAATATCATAAGCTTAATTAAGAAACTAATTATCTGATCTTTTAAGCTGGATAGATGAGTAATCAATGTTGACTTGTGGAATTCAGTGGTATTTTTTCAATAGTAGCCTAGTGGTTGGGGGTTCCTGATTCACTTAAGGTCAAGGGATCAAACATCATTAGGGGAATCCCTGGGTTGCCCAATTGGGGTAGTCCTGGAAACGGCCACGTACATTTGAGCATTTGAGCCAAAGGCTCGACTCTCCTGAATAACCTGAACAGGGATCCCCTCCGTTTACCCGTTTAGTAAGTTGACTTATTGCTCTCTTGATCCAGGGAGATGGTGGTGGTGCTACATTATCTCCACATGGTGCAGCCCAACCGTCTGAGAACGAACATTCTCTTAATGGCAACAAGGTCTTTTATATTTATCTTTTGTCAACCAACTTTCAAGTTAATTACTACTTATATGGTTAGTTTCTATGATTTCGTCTAATTTGCTCTAAAGTTCAATGCACATATAAACAATATTTAGACGCGACATAATTCAGCAACTATAACTGTTATAGTGATTTGTATACCACATGTTACATAAAGAGTTGTGATGTGTACAGTAACATAAATCACCCCCTTCTTACTAAAATTTACTTTCTCCGTGAAATAATAGTTTTCTTTAAATGAGCATTTTTTTTTATTGGAGAAAGGGACAGTTCAAACTGTCACTGACAAGGATTGATCACATGGGCTACAAATTACAATCTTTTTTATTTGATATGTAATTATTGATTTGCAGGTGTACAAGAGTGGACCACTATTTCTTTCATCAAAAGGTGTGTTATTTTTATCACTTCGCGCTTACAAGTATTCCACTGGTCTTTTTTTTCCTATGTACGTTGTTGTCATCATGTGTGCTTGTAAGCTTGTATACTAATGCATTTTTCTCCACTCGTTCTCTTATCTATTGGTACTACCACAACCTTTAACTTTGAGACAAAATTGAAGGTTTAAAATTTTAAATTCGCTCTTTGCTTAAAATTAGTAATGTAGTTGTAAAACTGGTAATTCGTCATTAGTGGCTGTTCAGATTGTTGGTATTACTCCATCTAGTTATGATAAGTTTTTATTTTGATATTTAATAATATTTTAATTAAATAGGTAATAACTTTGGTCAAAGTTTTATTCCCCGTAGCCATCTTATTTACCAGACAAAACCAATAAACTTTCAACCTTGTTTGTACGTAGTAAAGAGCCTGAATCTTTCCTGGCATGCCGTTGATGCTGTCGCGTGGTGCTAACATCACGGGGAACCCTTTACCTGCTAATGAGCTTAACGATTGCCTTAGATTGAACTTTTGAAATACAAGGGCTTTTTCCTGGGGGAAACAAAGTTTGTTATACGAGATAAAATTTGATCAAAGTGGATTATCTTTTTATGCGATTTATCTTTAGTAAAAATAACAACATTTAGGTATATTATACGGAAAATACCTAGAAAACTTGTTGTTGTGCGGCAGTTATTCTTTTAAAGGTCAGAAGGTTACAACAGGTCTTGTCAGTATGTGCTTGAGTTTTTTTCTGTCTTTACTGAATGAACTTCCTTTCAAACTCTATATCTATTACTGGCTTCCAAAACATGGTTAGTTTATTCACCTTTTAATTTGCCATGACTCTAATCATATAGTATGGTCAGATCCTAAATTTCATATTGGCTTCACATATTATCACAAGTTATGCGAAAATTGCATGCAATAACTTCCAACTTATGATTTGAACTTGTACCACCGAATACCTCATGTATGATCTTGTATATAACATGGTTTGTATCTTGGCCAAATCTGCCACGCATGATGAACCTTTGTTTTTCAGTTTTTTACTCGAACAATGAAGTGAAATATACACAAATGACCAAATTTAAGAAGTATCAGAAACTGAAACTTTCATAGAGATACCACTTGTATTGTACATCATGTCTATCTGAATATATTATTTACTTCTATGAGTTTATAATCCTTGATCATGTAGCATCTATAGTAAAGTGACTGCATGAAGAATGTATTCTAAGGATGACACACAATGTCATTATGACAAGTACATTTCTAATTTCCAATAGTTTATCACTCTGAGGACACATTATACTTTCCGATAAGGCCCTAAACTACACTTGTTACGCAGGGATTGGCTGGACCTCTTGGAAGAAAAGGTGGTTTGTGCTGACACAAACCTCGTTGGTTTTCTTTCGAAGTGATCCTGTAAGTTTCGTATCTTAAGTGGATGTTGTGCTCTGGCCTAGTGTCCTTAGCTTAGAGATTGTGGAGGACACAATTTGAATGCTAGATTATACAGGGGTCTGTGATCTTGTTGTGGATTGTGTTTTTGCAATAACACCATCTCATAGCCTAAAATTTGTTATGGTCTTTAACTCTTTATGTGAGAAGGTGGCGAATAATTTCAAATCAGTAGTGAAAAATTGTGTATCTTAAATAGAAAAAAGAATCATAAATGATATAGTGAGTCAACTGAACGCATAGCTTCTTTTTTCTGTCTATTGTGAGTTTGCATTTTTCTTGAATATTTAACATAAAGGTGGTTCAATCCTTGTTACATTCCCCATACCCCGCTATAGCGGGATTGGGTACTGTTGTTGCTGTTGTGAATCCTTGTTACATTTGATGCTCAATCTTTAGGAAATTTATATTGCACATATATAGGTACAAAGTGTCTCATAGAGAACACATCAATATGAATTAGTAATACCCTGGAAAAGATTTAATAATGTCCCAAGTATCATCATCAAGATGCTATAAATTATAGCTTCTTATGCCATATTAGGTATTCACCAAGTCAACTTTATAGCCTTCTACAGTTTTGTAACTGATGGCTAAATATTGGTTTATTTATAGGTTTTTGTCTGTTTAGTTTTCGGAAAATTTCACTTTACTTAGTTCCCTAAGTAAATTAGTTCTCTCTTTGATATCGTTAGAAATATTATAGGGATATTTATAGTTTTAACTTTGTTAATGTTCAGAATGATGCTCCTCAAAGGGGAGGTGAGGTGAATCTGACTCTTGGTGGCATAGACCTCAACAGTTCAGGCAGGTTAGCTTGCTTTCTTAAATTCAATTAATTTTTTACATCATATTCTGTTTTTGGTGCTCCTTTGCTTACTACCTATGTTTTTCTTTTCAGCGTTCTTGTTAAAGCAGATAAGAAACTATTGACGGTTCTGTTTCCAGACGGCCGTGATGGGAGATCTTTTACTCTTAAGGTGCTATTCTATTGCGGTCTTCAAATGCAGTAGTAATTCTATTTCCTCAAACTGTTTTCTGTGAACAACCAACCTACTCCAGTTTTAATCAACTAACTGGCCAAATGCTAGATATATCTCAATCATTGTCAACATCTAAAGAACACATTGCTTATGACAATCATTGTCTTCTATCTTTTCGGGTTTCAACACGTGACACATCTTTATTTCCATTTAAAGTCGGAAAATAGGATTCATTCTTTTGAATCTAATAGACTGACTAGAGTAATGTCTGAAAATGTAAGGAACCTGAACTATAAAGAATCCTTATGCGTACATAATATCTGGATTCTGGAAGGATTTGCACCAAAATGAAAACCCGAGAAGGTTTCAGATTTTGTCATCTAATATGTATTGGTCCACAACTTAGTTTTATTTGATTAGACAGGTTCTTCTTTAATAAAACTGACTGGCTGGTTGCTCCTAACTACTAGTTATTGATTTCTATTTTTTTAGGCTGAAACTACGGAGGATTTGAATGAATGGAAGGCTGCATTGGAGGAAGCTTTGGCAAATGCACCAAGTGCCAGCCCAACAGTGGGGCAGATTGGAGCATTGAAAAATGAGAAGGGGGATACAGCTGATGGTTCTTTGGAACAGTGTAAGAAGATTTTACCGAAGAACATTTATTTCTTAAATTTATATCGTCTTTCCATATGTGAGAATTTTCTGTTCTTGTAGTTGCTGCTAGTCTTTTAGAAGCAAATGTATCTATATGGCTTGATTTTTGTTCTTTCAACAGCAAAAGACCGATCCCCAGGAAAACCAATGGTTCTTGGACGCCCAATCTTACTTGCACTGGAAGATATAGACGGAACCCCTTCTTTTTTGGAGAAAGCCCTTAGATATGTTGAAGATCATGGTAAGTGCAAACTTTATTCAATTGGGAGTCATTTTTGAGCCATTACATGGCTTAAGGTTGTAAACAAAACAAACCATTGTGATTGTATAAATGCAAAAAATACAGTGAATTTTGCAAGATGAACCATTACTTCATGCTCATTAAGCTACCTTTAATTTTATTTATTTGGCTTCGAGTGTCCTAGGAGTGAAAGTAGAAGGCATATTGAGGCAGGCTGCCGATGTTGAAGATGTTGAGCGTCGCATCCGAGAATATGAACAAGGTCAGTAATTTATTGAAATTCCTGTTTTCATATAAGATCAGAAAGTAAAAATGATTTGGGTCACACAAGTATCAATTTGGTTTTGCTTATATCAATTCTAATTTCCTACTAAAAACTTGCCCAAACCTGTTAAATGACCAAAATCATCACCCCCATCATAATTTAAGTATCATCATTTATAGGGAAAATTGCATGAAATAACAATAAACTTTGTCTTAGTTATCATTGTATAAAACTAGCTTTAAAATTTTTAAAAATAATACAATTAACTATTATAATCCCCTCATTGTATGCAAATAACTTTTTTACGTGTTTGTTGTTTAGTTATCATTGTATACAGTGAACTTTGCCATAACGTCCATAGTATACAACAAGTTGCATACAATGCGAGAATTATGAAATGTGGTTGTATTATTTTTAAGAGATTGCAGTTGGTTGTATATTATGGGAAGTAAGACAAAGTTCATTGTGTTTTAATGCTATTTACCCTAATTTATAATGTGTATATATTAAATGAATACAATGGAATTCCAAGTTACAATAATAACTGTATTCAATGACTAGTAAGTACATAAAGTATAATTAGTCCTTCCCTAAAAGCTAAGGTTAGGGAACCCAACTTGGTCTGGAAGTTATGTCTGTGCATGGACTCAAAACTGGACAGGTGGACCGAAAATTCGAGAAACCTAGACCCAAGACTGAACATATACTAATCAGTTGGTTATGGGCCAAAACTGGTCTAGAATCAAATCTAGACCGCTTGTTGGGCACTTGGGCCTATGTTTTCAGTGAGCTACTTAGTTTTTGTTGGGCTTATGTTCAATGGATATATTAACATAGAATAAAACAATGGTAACGATAAGCTCAAAGTGGTTAATTGACCTTCATGTCAAACAGAGAGCTAATGGACTACTTATATTTTGTTGGGCTTATACTAAAACATTGAAAACTATGATTAATAAAAATGACGTAAAAACCAGAGAGCGACTGGACTACATATATCATTAAAAGTTGATTAACCAATTAAGGTCCATGTCATGTATACTGCAATTAAGAAGTTTGTATCAACATGAAAAACGTGTATGCATAGCAGGGCATAATATGTTAACATTAACAAATAAACAAACTTCACGTGGACAAATTTACCACATAAACCATGCTAAAATGCAGTTTACAGAAGGGCTTGACTCATTGGGTTGGTCAACTGAGTCTAGCATGCAAGATAAGTACATAATGCACATCTGAACAGTCAACAGTAGTTTGTTTAAAACAAGAAAAGAATAAGCTGTATTAACCTATATATGAAAATCTCAAGGATAGTCCCATAAAGAGTTAGACACCAACTTTTCATGTTCATTTAAATAGACACCAGCATATAAGACTAAGAATTCTTAGAAAAAGGGTCCGGAAATCAACTGATATACATGCCAGGCTGCTTCATCGGGTTACACCGGTCTGGACCGGTTTTGCATACCTGTTGTTGGGAGGCTGACAACATTTCATGGCGAAAGCAGAGCTCAAATGGGAGACCCGAGTATTTATGGCCTCAATGTTCTTGCAGTCACAATGATTAGGATGTATAGTAAGGCATTGCATGTAATGAGATAAATAGATATGGACCTTTTGTGGAGGTTCAAAAACTAATATTAGCGGGAGCTTAGTAGTCACTAGAAGCATGCTTGAAGCCTGTTAGTAGGTAATTTTATGGAGCAAGTGTACATGATGTAGATGTTAAAGGGTTATAAAACGCGGGGGTTTGTTTCAAATAGATGGTTTTCATGAGCATGCCATGAAGGGAGGTGTTTTGGACATCAATGGTCTTAAAGTCCAGTTTCTAGTCATGACTAGAGAATGTACCTTGTGAATGGTGGTCGATTCGACACGTGGCTGAATGTCTAACAAAGTCAACGTCGGTTTGCTAATGCGGAAACTTTTGCATAAGTCAAGATATATACCGATGACCAACTACGCTCGATCGCGGAACTGCACAACATAATAAAAGTGCTCAACTAGATATCTGGATGGTCAGATTTGACTAAGAAATTGTGTGTCTGAAACCATAGAGTTATAGACCACCTCTAGATTTACTAAATGTTCCTAACTTTCTGGGCTTCTGGCATTGAAATGTAATCTCTGGACTTTCAGAAAACAACATCTCAGTCCTTGGACTTTCAGAATGTAAGTGTGTGGGATTCCAAATCAAAACCAATTGGCTAACAGTGGAGTAGCCCAGGACCCTTATTAAGCATATTACAAAGTCACTTTTCGTCTAATGTGGGACATTACTCAACAGTTTAGGTTTATCTGGAAATTACAACCCAATCTTAAATTCAAATGCACATGTTATACTGTCTGAGAACCATAACAGTACATCCGCGAAACTTGCAAATACCAAATGTTGTGTAAGACTAGACTATATCTGCTAGAAATATATGTAATTAAAATATAACTAGCACAATTATGTTTAATGCTTGTTATAATATAGGAAGTCTGATATTATTAAAGGTCTCACGTGACAGATAATGTATATGATTTGGTGCAGGGAAGATGGAGTTTACAGAGGAGGAGGACGCCCATGTTATAGGAGACTGTATCAAGGTGCCATGTACATCATATATATGTTTTTTTTATTAATATTAATGTTTGGCATGTTGTGAAGTGTTCTGTTTTTCCCATTGTACTTATTTTGAATTCACATTATTCTTCTTTATGATTTTCTGCTTCAGTATGTTCTTCGGGAATTACCATCATCTCCAGTTCCAGCATCTTGTTGCAATGCTTTGCTAGACGCATATCGTAAGTCTCACATTTTACAATATAATAAATGACTATGCTTCTGCTTGAGATGATTTTATCTTTCACAAGTTCATATTCTTTATATTTAGAGTTTGCCAAGCAACATACCATGGAGAACTCTATGCATGAGTCCTAGAATGGCAACGTAAAGCATATTAGTCAATAATCAAAAATAAATAAATAAATGACTTTATTCTCATGATCTTGAAACTTGTAAGTTATACTGAACCACAATTTATCTCTACGGATATTTCAAATGCATGAATTGATTACCTTTGATTGCGACATTCAGCAACCACGCCAACAAACCAAGGTTGCATTTCATGTTTCCTTAGGCCACCCGTAGCGGAGACGGGTTAGGCCTCGGGTTGGCTTTGGGTTGGGGGGGACCGCTACTTGCCATTCGGGTTCATTTGGCTTGGCCAAGCCGATGACTTGTGCAGCTTTTTCATTTTTTTTGTTTTGTTTTGTGTGAGGGTAAGGAGAGAGAAAATATGTTGGGTTGATTTGGGTTGAAGGTTGGGTGCTACTTGGGTTTTGGGTTAAATTTAGGTTGGGAAGGAAAAAGTAAGAAAAGCGGATGTGGCAGCTGAGGTGACATTTGAGTTGGTTTGGGTTCAAAAGGTGCTACTCATGGCCTTAGGCTGACTTGTCTGGCACAACTAACTTCAGCTTTGGCTCGTGTTTCCCCTTGTATTATCCGAGTTATCAATAGAATGGCTAATAGTTTTTCTTCGTCTTTGATTTACTTGATATTAGTTATTGTTACATATGGTTCTGTTTTACCTTGTATTAATAACAACTTATGGTTAGGAACCGATCGAACCACTAGAGTCAGTGCCATGCGTACAGCTATATGTGACACATTTCCTGAACCAAATCGCCGTTTATTACAAAGGTAGTTGATTAATAAATTATTTTTTCCATGTAGCTCTTATCATCACTTTAAGTTAACCCATTTCCAATCATTGGTTTCTTTGGCATCATTTACCTCATACTTAATTCATTAAATATATTCTTTACAGGATTTTGATAATGATGGAAACAGTGGCTGAGAACAAAACTGTGAACAGAATGAGTGTTTCAGCTGTTGCTGCGTGCATGGCACCACTACTTCTCCGACCCCTTTTGGCTGGTGAATGTAATCTTGATAGTCAATTTAATATGGGTGGTGATGGATCTGCTCAACTTCTGCAAGCAGCTGCAGCTGCTAACCATGCACAAGCAATTGTCATTACTCTTCTAGAAGAATATGATAATATATTTGGGGTAATCTCTACGTGTTTTCTTCTTATTCCTCCTTATGTCACCTTTACTTCGCATTTATGTCTGTTCATACGTATTTGCTTTTGAGATCAACTGAAAAACACGTGTATTTGCAGGAAGGAGACATGTTAAGTGATCTATACTCTGACTCTGAAGAACTTGAAAGTGAGAGTGAAGAGCTTAGTGAGGATGAAATCTATGAAGAGGATGATTACGAGGATGGTGACAATACATCTGAAGATTCTGAACGTGCATCAACCTCTAGTCACAATGATGATGATGGTGACACACATCAGAAGAACACCAAGGTTTGATTCTTGTAGTTTTTAATCTGTGATATAATATTTGAAAAAGTCTCACTACATCATAAATTGTTGTTTCATTGTTACAAAATCAAGTTCTTTTGTGGTATTTAATAAATTTCTTTTCTGAATCTGTCGCTACAGGGACCTGGTACTATTAAATCATATTCCATGTCACACAAAGTAACTGGAGCCAGTAATAAGATACAGTCAAGTTCTCATGTCAGATCGGTAAGCCAAGTTGGTGATAATGTTTTGAATCATGATTCAAAAAGAAAAGCAGTTGAATGGTGTTCTGAAATCGACAAAATACAAGTAACAAGCAGAGAGTTGAGTGATAACATTCAGAGATCTTCAACTACTGCAGATGGGTCCACAAGCATGAAGCGGACCACTTCTCATCGAACTGATGTAAGTATAAGTTTTACTTCAGGTTTTATTTCATGTGAGAGGTATAATACACACACATGCAATCACATGCAACCATTATAGTTCCCAATACATTAAATACTCACCTTATAGGTTATGGGTATCTAGTAATTTTATTTATTTAAGTGCAGGCAAAGAAAAACTTAGCAAACATCGAGGAAAAAGAGTAAGTGACACTTCACATATCAACATAAGCTTATATGAATTGGAATCCTTTGAAACTACTTCATATCTTGTTAAATTACCAGGGCTGAAGTTAAAAGGCCTGAGTCCACTAAAGAGGATATAAAAGCTAAAACTGAAGCAGAGGACTTGTTGAGCAAAAAGAAAGCTTTAGAGACACGTCGTCTGCAACTCGAGCAAGATGTATGTATAGGATATGGATTGCATATTTTATATCATCATTCATTTTCTTCTATTATTTCTACAAATATTTTTTTAACTTCTGAAATAATTTCGGCTTAAAATGGGTCATGTGTCGTGTCTTTAATTTCTTTCACCTCACTTTTGTGCACCTATGCTTCTGATTTATAGACATTCATAGACTTTTTTTTATGATGATATATATCATTTTGGCACACTGGTATTTTGAATTGTGTATGTAGGTGGCAAGATTAGAGGAACAACTGAGAAAGGAGTTAGAATTAAGAAGAAAACTTGAGGCTGGAATTATGATATCTCAACAGGCCTTATTTTTACATTCCCATTATAATGAAAAGGTCTAAGCCTAATAGGCTATATTTTATGAGTTTTGGTTATGCGCTAGGTTATTAAACTCTAGATGTTCTAGAGATAAAGGCAGATTCGGGTGATTTTCCCAGGCAGAGAGTGATGTCATAAGCTTAACTCAGAAAGTTAATGATCTTGAAGTGCAATATGCAAATCCAGGAAAAGTGTAAGCTTCAGTTTCCCTATTTATTTTTTAGTGAAGATGTTAGAATTCTAATGTCCATTTGTAATTTTAATAGCGTGGGTCCCACAAAATGAACATGAGAAAATGGAAGGAAAATAGACTAAATGAGGGTGAAATCTAATTTCTCATAGTTTTGCATAAAGAAGCCACATGTGTGAATCCCAACCAAGTATACACGAAAACCATATTTCATTCCCACCAAAATATGTCAATTCCAAAAAAAATTCTTAGTTTTCTGTTCATTTCTTTCAACACTAATCTCTTTTCAACATATACTTTTTCCCTATGTTTACTCTATACGTTGTTGCATTTTTTTTGGTTCAGAAAATATTATCTTGAAGCTACAGCTACTTCTCAGGATAGTAAGGTAACATAGTAGCATCATTTTCATTTTTCTCCGAAGATTCTTATTATAAAGCATTTGTATTCAGAATGGAAATACAATAGGGATGTGCCATTCTATCACACATGCTATTGTTCATCAGTATCCTATAAATTGATTGAAATTTGGGTCTTTCACAATTCAAAGGAAACCACTTCCTAGTGTTAATTAGTCTACGCACTATGTTGTAGGGAATTGGTTTGTGATGCATGGATACTAAAATTGTTATAGGCGTGTCACGTGTGCTCATATTCATAAATCATAATTCAAATCAATAACATAGGTATCTTATCTCATAATTCACATACTGACATATACAACTTATTAAGACTTATCCTACTTTTACTTTTTTTTAATACATCCATATTAATCTAGGCTACAAATATACCTGTCTCTTTCTTCCAGATATACTTTAGTTTTTTTACCACAAAATCTAATTTTTAGTTTCTGAATTTTCTCTCTTTTTGAAGAAAAATCTCAAATTCGCCCCTCCCATATCTTCTATTCATGAATGAGATTGGATTCTTCGAAGAGGGTATGAACTACCTTAACAGTACAAAAAAGAAAATCAGGAAATGCATTAAGACAATTTTTTTTGCACCACAAGACCTGTTTTTAGGATATGCACATGCATACACTAACTTCATGAAGGTCTGACTATGTTGACACAACCCCCAAAACACACACCTAAAAGCATCAATACCTCTCTATGAAAATATAACTGATACCCATTTCCAACATTTATCTAGAATTAATTAGTGATGATTATTTGAGATCTAACAATCACCTCACTGGACCTTGAAACATAACAACTTTGTTTGTAACAGGATACACTCTCTATCAAGGATGGCAATGACAAAAATAAATTTCACTCTTATTCTACTAGATTACCTCCACACCAGCAGCTTGATCCAACTCACAGTTCCAAGGCACATACTGATTTCCTTTTGCAAGCTTCTTCTAATATATCATTTTCCTATAGAATTCACATTTGGATATTTCGCTGTGTTAAGATTTCATTATTTATTTGTTTGTGTAATTATTTATATCTTACAGGAGAGACGCTCTAGCAAAGATAACATAGAGAAACATAACTTTCAATCTCACTCTTCGAAATTACCTCCCAATCAGCAGCCTTGTTCAGCAAAAGACATGAAAAAGTCTTCGTCAAGCAAACCTAAAAGGTTGAACTCAAAGAGTGAGGTATAGCATATTTTTCTCTTTGGAAGTTTCATCTAGCATTACGTTTGCCCAGGGGTCACAATTTCAACCCATTTACTTATTAGTTGGTCAAGTTGGTTATGGTTATGTCTAAACGTCTAATGAGTCAAATGTGTCAAATAAAAAAAGTATTTAAAAAGGGAAATAAGTCAATGGGTGGAATAGGTCAAAAGTCATCCAACGTGTATTTTTAATGCATAAGTCCTCCTAAATGGCTTTATGCAAAAGTTTAGATTAATATTGTATTGATAGTTTTTGTAATCATATTTTACACTCTATAGACAAAAGGAGTTTTAAAAAGTGTGTTTTGGGTCTACTGAAGTGTGATGTCTATAGATATACTATTCTTAGGACTTAGTGCCACACATAGACAACTTTAACTATAGAAATCCAGAAATCGAACGTGGAATTTACTTGGTTAAAAGATTTGCATGCATCCTTCACTTTGTTAGAAGTTTCTTTTATTTCATAACATTGCAAAGATGAAGTCTGATATTATTTAAAGC
Organism: Pulicaria dysenterica; assembly: GCA_947179395.2. NCBI lineage: Eukaryota > Viridiplantae > Streptophyta > Magnoliopsida > Asterales > Asteraceae > Pulicaria > Pulicaria dysenterica. Next base: position 77,073,017 of record OX359292.1, on the reverse strand, counting down.
CCAATTCAGAAGATGATATAAGTGTGCTAATAGTCATTTGCAACCATTGTCTGATAAATGTTGAATTCAAGAAATAGCTTTTAGTGCATGGTCTATCAACATTCTTATTTTATTGTAGGATGCTATATTCATGCTTAATAATTTCTGAATCAATTTTTGACTCTTCTACCCATTGCATTTAGCTTCTTATTTTCTTTTTCTTTTGTCAAGCAACGACCAAGCAATCTTATATGTGAAAATAAAACAAAAACACCACATCTTGCAACACGATCATTATTCGACCATCCAATTTGATGGCTTTTTTTATATTTCCACTTTGACATTGTTTTAAAAACTGGTCATTCATACAAACTGTAGTTTTTTTTTTTGGTCACTTCTACTAGAAGAGCGGTTAATCTACAATGAAAGTCAACTATGATGTTTTGAAGTCTTTCACATCCCAGAGTTATTACATGAAATATACAAGTGTCTGTTTGAATTATTGTACTTTGGTTTATATCATGCACGGTTCTTGGGAAAACGCAGAAGAAAAAAAATTCACTATAGTGATTTCGGGCATCTTGTGAATATAAATTTGCGCTCTTATAATAATATGATCCTTGGCAGACAACTGGTACAAATTCAGCAATGTCAAAAATTACAAATGGACTCAACTTCTTGAAAGATCGAAGCAACCAAATAGCGGACGAGCTGCAGATCATGAACAAAGACCGGGGCAAAAATCTGCCACAAAAGCATGCTCGAAGAGGCTCACAAGATGAATTTGATATCCAATCATCAGTTAGACCTAATGAAAGTCAACCCCAACACTTGGATTCACATGTGGATAAGGGAAGGAAACCAGATGATCAGTCTACAAGTGTTGAGAGAGGAAAATCTGAATGTTTGTCAACAGATAAACAACATGAAGTGGGTCAACAACAGACCTTTTCAAGATGATGTGTGGGCCTAATCTTTGTATGAGTCTTAACAAATAAGTATTAATTTGATCTCTATGATATAGCTAGGTGGTGCCCTGATAACAAACTTATGTGTTTTGGCTATATATAAAGTAACTAAGCAGTGATGCAAAAGCTGATTAGCTGATCTTTGATTCTTTTACTTCATCATGATGTTACTTGCAGATAGAATCGATCGACGATAAAGATGTGTAAAGATTGTAACCCAAGCTTGAATCTATACTAGAGCTAAACGTGGCTAAGGTTTTCTTATTTATCAAGCTTATAAGAGGGAAAACGAAGGTCCCGTTTGTTTCACCGTAATACGAAGGAATGAAAATGATTTTAATTTCATCCATGTTAGTTATGGAATGACATTCCTCTACCTAAAGGAATACAAATACTTCAAAGAAGTTAACTCCTTTCCAAATAATATTACCAAACGCAATATACAATGAAATTTGATTTCAATTCTATTTCATTCCTTCACATTACGGTAAAACAAACGGGACCTAAGAGATTAAATACATGGGCTGAGATCCTGAGAATACATCCTGAACTGAGTTAGGTTTAATCTAGCTTGGACAACAAGATTCATACATATGTTCAATAATGTAAGGATCAAAACATCACCTTGTAAGGATGAATTTGAAACCTTAACAAGAACTCGTTAGAAGATGCGGATAACAAAACAAGATAAACATAACACCAAGATATAACCGAGTTCGGTCATCAGGGCCATGACTTACGTTTACGGGTAGGAACCAGAGGCTTTTTTATTATGAATAAAGTGTTTACATAGATGTCACCCCAAAAGTTCATAGATTGAATGAAACCTAGCTACAATATTTATAAATACAAATGAGAAATCCAAATCCTAATAAAATTTAACAAACAAAGATAAGCACCAAATTAAAAATACCAATTTTAAATTATCTACTTAGGCCATCATTGTAACATCCTAATTTAGGGCCTAGTAGTAGCTTGTTGTACATCGTGTTTGTATAGTTGTACCTTGACTTTAACCAAGTTGTTTAAGTTGTTTTGTTGATTAATTGTTGTTATTTGTTGGTACACGTGGTTATGTAGCTAAAGATGGAAATATATCATAAATAGATAATGTTGGTAATGAGTTGAACGGTTTCAGTTAACGGTTCCAAAAATATCTCCGTTAGTTGAAACGGATAAACCTAAGTCGTGTTTTAAGTTGAATAGGAGAACAAAATACCCAAGTGGGGTATTAAATCCACTTAGTCGGCTCAATTGGGAGTCCTTATCCCCTGCTTTAGCTTTTCAAATGCAATACACAAACATATAACATACATACGTACGTACTAACACCCACACCCAAAGCCTTGAACTTTTGAAAGAGAAATCAAGGAGGAAAGGTTGCTATTAGCTGATTTCAGTTGTGAATTGAGTTCCTAAACCTGTGTTCGTCTTCCTCTTGGTAAGTGTTTGTTCTTAAACCCATGTTCTTAAGGTTTGAATGGAAGTAGCATAAATTGGTGGGTTAAATAAAGGGTTGTTGTAGTTTTGTGTATAGAAACATGTTAGAACACATATATGGGTGTTAAACATGTTGTAGGAATGATAAAAATCAAGTTTCAGTCGATTAAATGGGTAGAAACCCGAAGAACAGTCGCTGTGTCGAACAGAGCAAAAACCTTACTGTAACAGAGGTTCCTACGGGCGCAGGAAATAGTCCCTGCGGCCGTAGGGGGTAATCATAGTCACTACGGCCGTAGGCAGGGTTCCCTGCGGCCGTAGTAATGTATTTTGTGTGGTTTACCACCTACGGGTGAGGGAAAGAAGCCTACGGGCGTAGGTACATAACCTACGACCGTTGGTACCCAAAGAATCACTTCTACGGGCGTAGGGTATGGTCCTTTCGGCCGTAGGATATGGTTTCTGGGAAAGGAACTCTTGCGGGCGTAGGATATATTCCTACGGCCGTAGGAGGTGTTTGGAAGGTGTCCTGCGGCCGTAGGACACATCTACTGCGGCCGTAGGAGCTGTTCCAGGTTGCCTGTTGCTTGTTGTTCGTTGTACGTTTACGTAGAAGCAATGATGGTACTTTTAGACGTTGACTGAACCTACACATGATGTGTTAGGTGATTCGGACGACTCCGTGTGCTCCTGGGATTCCCGAATTCATATCTGCCTCTTATAACCTCGAGGTGAGTACCGGTTTTCCCATGAGTCTCGGTAAGTAGCGTTGTCTGTTGTTTGTTGAAATATGTTGTCGATGTCGCACACGTGCGTATGAGGTATGTTATGCATGTTGTTGTATATTGTTGCCATGCTAAGTTGCTTTATATGTTGGTTATGAATCGCATGCGTATAGTTGAACCCATTACGAGTAGTAGTTGTATATGTGGTACTGGTCCGGACCGATGTGGCATGGTTAAGGTCAGCTTTCTTCCCGAAGGCTGGATCCCTTTGATGGAATAACGGGGATTAACGGTACCCGGTGTGCAGCACGCCGGGGTGGTCTTGCAAACCGCCGCTCCTTAACGTGAGTTGGGATCTTAACTTCAGTTGAGATCCAAGATGTTGAGCTTCGAGCTTCGTAACGCGTTTGGTGGACTGCTCTTCGCTCCCCCACCATAGCGGTTAGTTGTTGCTGATGGTCCCCAGTTTGAATCGTTGAGCGGGGTTCCCACCCTGCAAGATATGATTCCTACTGACTCGTTGGCGCGACACTATGTGTTAGGATAGCCTTGTGTGCTGTCCCGTAGTTGGGATAACCTGCTTATTGATGCTTATGTGTTAATCTGTACTCACTAGCTAGTTGTAGCTAACGGTGCCTAAATTTACCTTTTTGCAGATGCGAAGTAGTTGGCCTGGTGAGGCGGGACTTGTTGGTAGTTGTTATACATATCTTTTGCGGAACACTGCTCGTTGTAATTATTTGTGATCCGATGGTCGGTAGTGTCGGTTAGTTGGGTAACACGCGGTAGTTTTTGGGACTTGGTTTTTGGTGTTGTACTTTTACATTACCAAGTCAGATAAACAATATTATCTTTTGTAAAACATGGTTACTTCCGCTGCTGGCTTTTATTATATAAGTTTTAAAAGCTTAAATTTTCCCTAATTTTAAGCGCGTGAAAACCGGTGTTACAATCATCTCCATTCAAAATATCCAAATTCAATATTTTGAATTTCAAAACCTCCCTGGGCCTTTTAATTAACAAATAATTAAAACCGGCAATTTACGTTTACATCGAACTTCTCGTTAAATTAGATTCCGATTTCAATATCGTACTGTTAATTTCAAGTCACACCTAACAAATAACACATGCTTAAAATCTCCATTACATACTAACACGTTATTCAAATGCAAATGACCAAAAAGAAATCAATCAAACTATCATTATATTTGGTGTAATCCATTGTGATAGTAAAATCCTGTCCGGCTGTCCTCGATACACCAATTTGTTAAAAAAAGCGATCATGTACTCCTCCAATATGGAACATAACTTTAAAGTTTAAGACGTTATTTTATTTAAACCCATATTTATTGACAAAACAAATCGTCAGTGTCATGTATTCATCTGTAGTGTAGTGATAGAACACCACAGATTAGACGTCAAGCAAATACTACAAGATACTTTTTCCAACTTTTGTTTTAGAGTCATCTATTTTAGGACATGTCGTATTTCTTGTTATGAGATTCGCACCCAATGTAAAGTTCACGCAATTGTCTCGTTGCTTCATGTTCTACATAACTAGATGGATAGTTATGTATAATGATGGTAATTGTCCATTTTCTCCCTATACATAGCTGATTTGAAAGGGTAAGTTTTCATGGTGGATTAGACTCGCTAAGGTTAAAACATTTGGAAATGTCTCCCTTAATATTAGACGTTCCATCACTAGGTTTGACACCATATACCCTTTCATAAGCGGCACAACTTGCGTTTTTAACTCCATTGATTCCAACGACTAACTTAACATAGTAGACCCACATGCACTTGAGAAACGATGTTTAGATGAATGCTGAATTAAGCTCATCTTCTCCTAGCCTAAATCTTGTTGTTGGGTGTGCAAAATATCTACCAAGTATTTTCTTTTGCTCGATGATAAAGAAAGGTAGGTAACTTTATGTGGCGTTTGGTTCGTGGATTGTTTTTTAATGGAATTGGAATCTTGGAAGGAATTTGAATGGAAAAGAATGTGACTTGGAAAGTAATTCCTTCCTTTCGTGTTTGGCAAGAGAATGGAAAGGAATTTGAATTCTCATCAACTTTCGTACAGATGAAAATACAGACAGATCGTTGATTAGATATCGACGGCCTCCCTTCACCGCTGCCACCTACCACCTCCTCCAACACCCCCAACATCCTTATTGTCGCTCGCCACCATTGCCCCAACATTGCCACCACCTATGAAGCCCTAATCGTCGGTTGCCACCACATACAAAGCAGTGAAGACGAAGCAGAAATCGTCGTTGCCACCACCTACGAAGCAGAAGACGAGGACGAAGCATCAGGCAGTGGTGTCGCTGGTCATTGGTCGGGACACCTCCGTCGCCGTCACAGGTCACCACCTTAGTCGTCGAAGAAGTCGCCATCGACGAAGCAGAAGAATTCGTCTTTGCTCTTAAAAGACTTGGTGAGAAGATGGATACTCCATTCCATTGATGATGAGGAGGAATCTCAATTCCTTCATTTTAAGAAAAGTTTTACCAATCTAAATTCCAATTCCTTTTATAAAAAATGAACCAAACATGAAATTGTATGAAAATTGTATTCTAATTCCTCATCATTTCTATGGAATCCTTCAAACCAAACAAACCGTTAAGGTTTAAGCGTATAATGGAATAGTAAGACCGAGAATACACAACTTACATGGTCATAACTTACAAAAAATCAAATGAGTTTAAAATCAAATGAACTTTTATAAAAGTTTCGTTGAGTTGAACTGGGTTGCTTTTAGGACGGTCAGTTTTATAATTACATGATGTATTTAAGATAAATAAAAACCACAACCCTAAATAAAAGTGATAATTATATATTTTTTATTTTAAAAATAGTTATAATGGTAATAAACATGATATGAAATTTTGAAATTAAATATATTATCTTTATTAAGAAATCAAGTAGAGTTAATTGGTTAAATAGTTCTTTAACTTAAGGTAAAATGACAGAAGTTGTGAAGACAATTCTTTATGAACTATTTTGTGGCAAAAATAGTCCTTTCTAAAGGATTTTGATTGTCATCATTGTTAAAATAAGATAAAATGATAATTTTACTCTTATTTTTATCATCTATTTATTAAATCTAATTTATTAATATTTATTATATGCTTGCCACCATTTTTTAACTTAACAATCATTTTAAAGTCTATACATTCTCTTTCACTGGCCAACCACCACTACCCTCCACTGCCCTTATCACCGGCAACCACCACCTATTCTCTTTCTCTCTTTACTCTCTCTGTTTTTCTCATGGTGAAACAATGAAACCACCATCGCGTGAAACCACCACTGCCCTTCAAACACTCATCTCTCCTCTCACTCTCTGTTTCTCTCCCACACGATTAAAGCACCACCACCACCGCCTCATTTTCAAACACTCCTCACTCTATGTTTCCCACGGTGAAAACACCACCACCTTTGTCGCCTCATCCTCGTAAAGGACTAGGGTTTTCACACGATTGGGTACATATGTAAGGTTTCAAACAATTAAGCTATAGATCTAGGGTTTGTGTGTATGGAGGATGAGGAGAGTGAGAGACAGAGGAGGAGAGTGTGAACAAAGGATAGAGAGAACACAGAGTGTGGTGGCACTAATGACGGCATGGCGTCTTGTTACTGGAGCATGAGAGTGAGAGACAGAGGACATAGAGAGAACAAAAAGTGCGAATGAGTGACAATGGGTGTGACAGTAGCGATGAAGGTGGCGATTGGCGTTGATCAGAGGTGGGGCGTACAATCTTCAAGAAAGAGATGAGAGAGTGTGTGTGTGTGTAAGAGATATTGTTGTATGTGTGTATGGAGAAAAAGAAAGATTGTATTTTAATTTATAAAAGATCATTTTTATTTTTATTAATTAAAAGTTAAAGGGTAAAATGATTGAAAAATAAAAAATATGATAAATAGACCAATTTACCATTAATTTAACTGAATTTATCAACTACTAACGTTTGAAAAAACTATCATCCTCACAAAAAAATTCATAAATGATTGTATTCTGTATTTTTGAAGTTAAAGGATTAAATAACCATTTAACCAGTTATGTTTTAAAAATATTATAAAAGAAACTAAAAAAAAAGAAAAATTAAACTAAGCATGATAATAATAATCTAGCAATATTCTATTTTTAGTCTTATCCATAATACTTAAGATCATGTGCATCCAACTCTCTATTACCTTCTTAAATCAATTGCCACATCAGCATCCACATCATCTTATCTATAACCCTCAAACTCTCACATCTCATCTATAACCCTCATCTATAAAATAATATTTATGAAAGAGAAAAGAAGAGAGAGATACCCATTTGAAACCTCTCAAGAGATATGGTGTGCAGGTAGAGTTGACCAAACCCTTGAGAGCCCGTGACCATGAATGCGCATGACCTTAACGATATCATTCGCCTAAATATAATAAGAAAACTTTGGTACAATAAATTTAACTCCTACCTTTCGGTAATAGTTAATCAATCAAAATTACCTAGCAACAATTTTTTTTTTGAATAACTTCTTTATAGACTAAATTTGTTATTTTGTTTGTAACCACTCATGTCACAAATCAAGACTTTTAATCTTTTTTTTTTAAATTGGAGGTTGTGATTGGTTGATTAAGTCTCAATTTTAGTTATTTTTGGAAAATTTGCATGCCTTTTATATATAGATATAGATATAGATAGATAGATAGATAGATATAGATATAGATAGATAGATATAGACAGATAGATAATAATAATAATAATAATAATAATAATAATAATAATAATAATAATATAATTTCTGTATAAGAAATACCGAAGTCCTGTAAGCTTTCATCCACCTGTTGTTTATCTATATTTTAAAATTCAAATTCACATGTGGGACCGCCGAGTTTAACGGTTGCGATTTAACCTAAGCAAGCAAATCAACAATCTCCCTCCACTATATATTATTTTCCTCAAGCAACGACACTTTTCGCTGCTCAACTCTGTACAATTTCCACCTCCCTCTCTCTCTGAAAATCAAAATCCTCCATCGTAATGGCGGCGACGGCCTTACCGGACAACCTAACGAGAGAACAGTATGTGTACATGGCGAAGCTAGCTGAACAAGCTGAACGGTACGAAGAGATGGTGAAATTTATGGAAAAGCTTGTTGTCGGACTAACGCCGGCGGCTGAGCTCACTGTCGAGGAGCGTAACCTTCTCTCCGTCGCCTACAAGAATGTCATTGGCTCGCTCCGAGCGGCTTGGCGAATCGTCTCTTCGATCGAACAAAAAGAGGAGTCGCGGAAGAACGATGATCATGTTGTGTTGGTAAAGGACTACAGATCTAAGGTTGAGGAAGAGCTTTCAGACATTTGTTCGGGAATATTGAAGATTTTGGATTCAAATCTTGTTCCATCAGCTTCTACGGCGGAATCGAAGGTATTTTATTTGAAGATGAAGGGAGATTATCATCGGTATTTGGCGGAGTTTAAAGTCGGAGACGAGCGAAAGGAATCTGCAGAGCAGACAATGAACTCGTACAAAGCTGCTCAGGTAGTTAATTACTTGAATTTTGTGTTGAAACTAAAGAATTGTGATAATTAGGTCAAATAGATATATTATCGCTTACATTAACTGATTTACATATCCGTCTGAGTAGTTTTAAATTGAGATCGAATCCAGTTTAGTATAAATTTTGGGACGGTGGATCAATAATTTCAAGGTTTTGATTTCTAGGTTAATGACTAGAGTTGAATAGAAGATTAGGAGTTTATTGGATATTAAGATTCACATACCAGCTAAGGATACATTCATTGAACCAATGTATTATATTGTTTGACGACATGTTATTTCTCAGCTGCCATGTAGGCTGCTTGTGTTTGAAGTTTCTTAAAATTCAGTGTATTGGAGATTTTGAAACTAGGAAATATTGTTTGACCACAATCTAGCTACTAATACATGTAACTCCATAAATAACTGCAGATATTGTGTTTAGCACTTTATTTACTTACATGGAGGAGTTTTTCGAAGTTTTTAGGAGCAAAAGCATTTTGCTTTTGAAATATAAACTCTTGTTGAAAAACGTAGTTTTGACGTTAAAGTTTAAGCTTTTATCAAGGAAAAAAAAGCTTGTAAAAACTTTTAAATAGAAAGCTATCTGAAGTACCTTAAAGAAAGCTAGATTTTTTACTAAACCAAATTACACAATTTCCTTTCATCAATTTTGTTTCTTATTTAGGGATTTATTTGTATGTCCTTTGTCATTTTACATTTTTCAGCTATAATTATAACAGTTTTGTTTAACACCTTGATGCAATTAAAACTCCAGCTCCCAACTCTATTAAAAAGCTCCAACTGCAGCTAGTTTTACCAATCATACTCTTTGATAGAGAAGCCTGAGTAGTAGTATAAATTATAATCAGCAAGGCATGGTGTTGGTGTCTAGAAAGGGATTTCAAAATCAGGCTATATGATTAGGTTATTAATAAATGACTGCATTTGTATTATTCCAGTTGTAGGAGCTTGGTTAGTCCTGCAGATTGTAACCCATAAAAGCCTCAATTATATATGTTAATTTTTTATTTAATTCTATTTTGAAGGACTTTGCAGAGGCAGATCTAGCTCCAACTCATCCGATAAGATTGGGTCTGGCGCTAAATTTCTCGGTGTTCTACTATGAGATCCTCAATTCATCTGACAAGGCTTGCAGCATGGCGAAACAGGTTGGACACATGACTTTTTAATAAATCAAAAGCCATTCTCTTTTAAATCTAGGTTTGTTACCAGTTCTTTAATATCAGTGGTCAATTGAATAGTTCTTATTATCAAGTGTTATTCAGTACTTGGTAGCGCTAAAAGCTTATGAAACAAATTTTTTTTAAATTGATTAATGAGGTAGTTAGCCATTGACTTTTTTTGGTAGTATATAGTTATGTGTACTTAATCCTTGGGGACACTTAAAAGGCAGCGTTATCATTTAAGTGAAGAATGAGTCATTGGAGGTGGACATATTCTAAAAGTCTTAGCCAGCACATAGTAAGGATGTCAGTTTCATGTTTATACATTTATGGGACAATTTTCTTCTAAAAGTACATAGCTGATAACATCATATTTTTACCTGTAAAATCAGTAACTTAATATTCACACACTTCGTATTTTACAAAAATCAAATATATTTGTAACAGATAATAATATAATTATAGTTAAGACTCAAAAACTCGTTATATAAATCTATAAATTATTGACCATAACACCCTTCTCCCCCAAAACATTAAATTTTATCAAAAACTCTGCCATTTCTTCTCCTTGGTCAGCGCACGGTAGAAGAATTCACCCCCTACCTATGCACAAACATTTCAAATTTAGCCCTCACTCATCACAAAGAACCGGTGTTTTGTTTGCCTTTTATTTTATTTACTATGAGGGTAAAATGATAATTTACTGATGCAGAATTGGTTGTAACTTGTAACAATATAAATAATTGAATTTAATAAATATGAGAGTTTTAGTGTTGTGAGAGGGTAAACATTATATTATGAAGCTTAGAAGGGGTATAAACTTTTGGAAGGGGAGATATCAGATGAAGAGATGTTTCACATGTGTCAACTAATGGGTTTAAGCTTCTTTCTTACTATTACCGGTTTCTTATTATGATATATGTCATTTTTGGGGAATTAAAGTTTCTGCATCTTGGGCCATAACTATATTTGTCTTGTCATTGATTTATGAGTAGGCATTTGAGGATGCCATAGCTGAGCTGGACACACTGGGTGAAGATTCCTACAAGGATAGCACTCTTATTATGCAACTACTGAGGGACAATCTCACTCTTTGGACCTCAGATGCTCAGGTCAACCTCTCTCTCTCTCTCTCTCACACACACACACACACACACACACACTCCTCATTGGAGAAGGGGCATTCGACTCGAGTGTAGATTAATACTTCTAGAAAACCCTTCAACGATGATAAAAAGGAATTGACTTAATTAATGAAGACCACCACTAATAGGCCAATTTTCATGGGAAGTGCAAAGGACTTGTTTGCAACATGTTGGACTGAAGAAGTTTTGTGCAACTATAAGTTTGTGATTTTCGGATAAACCTCTTTCTGTGGGATCAAAGAATCAGTTTCTTAACATGAAAGAGTACAATAAGTTACATATGTACCTCTCCGTTTAACCTCAGCTACAAGACTCCTTTACTTTAGCAGATGTCCTGTTTTTTACTTATTTTTTTCTAGGAATGTAAAATTGCTTAAATAATCAGAATTTGTCAATCATTATCACAACTCCAAACAGGAACAATCACATGGAAACAGTATCCCTTACAACCTGTTTTATTAGTGCTGACAATTTAAAATTTAATTCTAATTATTTAATACCACTAGCTTAGTAGTAGACAGCTTTTGAATATCGAGTCAAATGTCACCATATGCAAATAGGCTATCGAGACAAATTCCCAAAATAAGCCGAAGAAGGTTAAGAGTAGAAGTTAACTTTCAGTAGTGTTTCTTTTTTGTTTTTCTCTGCAGGACCAGCTGGAGGAGTCATAGATGCATAAATTGGCGAAGAACAAATGGTTGAGTAGGTCGGTGGAGGAGGTGGGCGTGGAATGTCATTTGTTTCTTTTGAACATCATGTGTTTCCTATTTTCAAAAACAAAATATGCTTATATAAACTCCATTATATATAATCTTTTACGAATGGTGTTGTGAGATCGAAAGTAGGATGATGTCATGAAATTTGAAGGTTATTATTATTCTAAGAGTGCTAGGAGCGTTCACTCCCATAAACACCGTCACATATATTTTTTTTAATATCATTACTCAATCTATCATTCAGCTTTATTATGGTCGTTATATGCTCACTTATTACTCACTGACCGATACATAAGAAAATAAACAAACAGATGATCAGTTGGGCCCTACCATCAACTCACCTTGCCTCTAGAAGGCAGCCCCGAAATACCATATCTGCCCACCGACCACTCTGTGATGATTATGGATCTTCACCTACCCACTCAAGTTGTGACTCCACATCACCTTCACGGCCTTGCCACTCCCCCACTCCTTTCCCTACTAAGAATCTGGACATGTTGCTCCTATACTCTATGTGTAGACTCTTGACTTGTCGTCCTAAAAGACACAACTCTAACACCCAGAGATGCTCTTATTAAGATATATTTAATGAATTTTAACACTGTGTTTCAGAGTTATACGAGAAAAGAAAATAGAAGGATAGAAAATTAACGAGAGAAAAGAAAAGAAGAGAAATAAATATGTTTTTGTCATTTGGTGTTCCCGAGTTTGAAGGAAAATGAGAGGAGATGTGAAACTTGAATTGTTTTTTGGTTTCCTTCCAAAATCTTTCCTACTTTGGGAGGAAAATCAGGAAAAAAAATAAGGGATAATTTTCCTCTCAAAATCTTTTCTTTTCTCTCCTAAAAAACTTGGGAACACAGCTAAAGATTATTTTCCTTTCTAAATCATTTCTTTTCTCCCCTATTTTTAACTCGGGAACACAGCGTAAGTGAATCTTGGATTTGTATAAATCTTGGTCTGCGTGGTTTTGTATAAATCTTGGATTTGCTCTCTTAGATAAAAAAATTTACGTGTCCAATCACCCTAATCAATTATTATTTCATCTTTAGTTCTTTGAGTTAACACTGTTTTGCTCTTTCAAGTGAGAACATGAGTCTTACTACTAGGTCATTTAGTCATTTAATCCTTATTGCTAATGCTCATAACGACCATAATAAGTATAGAAAGTGTGCACACCATAGTTATAAACCATATATTTAGGCTTTAAAGTTTACATCATTTTGATCATTCTAACCCCTAAACATATTACAAGTTGTATATGAGCTTTTAACGATTAGAGCTCGGGTAGCTCGTGATTAGCTCAACTCGTTTACATCTCTAATTGATCCTAATCAAATGGTTATAAAAAATAAAGTTCTTTTTCCCTAAACATATGGAGTTTGATTATTAAAAAGATCTGATCACTTCTATTGTAGTTGGAGTACTCCAAGGATGTCATATAATTGCCATTTAGATTTGGAGCTACGAAGAAATCCATGCACGTAGCTCAGACATATTGACCGACTAAAGCAAATAGATTTCTTTGTTCTTGTTTTCTTATGTCTTAGTCATGATGTGTTTGAGTGGGTAGAGTTGTTTGAGTTCATCCAATATGCCTAACAATTGGTATTAGAGTCCATGCTTTTATCAATGGAATGGAACAAAGGAGAATATCCAAATAGTGTGATCATCATTATGAAATGTGGAAGATGAATAAAACTACAACTGCTACTATTAGAGACAAAGCTTGAGCATATGAAGCGAGAGGAATGGGGTCTCATACATCGACAGACACTTGGTGTCAACATGAAGGAGTTATCCAACATGTAGGAGAAACCATTCTTTTCAAATCAGGTATTCTTAATTTGACATTTAGTCAACATGAAGAGGAGTGTGCTTTGGTTACAAACATGAACAATGAAGAATGCATCAAGTTAGAGAGAGGTGTTGGAAGATGTTAATGTCTTGGATTGCAGTTGATCCTACCAGACTTCAAATGAGAGATCGCTACATTTGTTTAGCGATCTCTCATTCTTGACATAACTCTCACACATTAACTTTGTAAACCACATAATTGTCTAGTTAAATATTTATATGAGTAGACACAATTCACTCTATATACCACCTAACAATAGCTTCATTGAAGTTTTTTTCCTACCATAATATTTTAATCACTAAGGTGAGCGTCGGGTCGACTAAATTTATTTATTAGAGGAATAAAATAGAAAGGGAAAATATGTTTTTTAGGATATAAGGTTGGGCTCTTGAAGGCCCAATAGAGAATATTAGCTTGGAACCTTTTCACAACATTTGGACATCAAGAACCTTTTTTATAAGCCCAACAAGCTTTTTTTTCGAGGGAAACAAACACAAATGATCAACATAATACGTTTAATTTCAAATTTTATCATATTTAAACTGCAAGATAGTATTTTGTATTATGTTTTGAAAATTTAATTTTATATTATTTCCTTTGCAAAAGTGCTTTTGAAAAGAAAATACACACCCGTTTTTATAAAATACTTGTTATATCATGTTTTAGAGCTAAGGTGTATGAAGTTAAGAACTAGTTATATCATGTAACACTATTATACAAAATACTTGTTAAAATTTGAAGATGATTTTTTTTACAATATTATTCTATTTTATTTTGTATTGTCAGTTTTTTGCTTGATTAAATAAAACATTATTAGAGAGAGAGTGTAATACTATATAGGGTGGAAATAGATTTTGATCTTATTTACTATGAGATACATTTGTATATATAACCTCAAACATTTATTGTTTATATTGGACTTTGTTTTAGTTCCACTTTTACTGTTAATATCTTTGTCTTGCGACAATCCATCTTAATATAGCTTATGTAGTAGCTCTTTCTTTCTGTTGTATGTATCTGTTACGATCTCTCTCTTTTACAAAGAAAACTAGGGTTAAAGTCCTTTTTGGGGTGTACCAAGACTCAAGAACTAAAAAAGAGTATCCTAAGCAATTGCACTTATCAGATTCATTGATATTGCTAGTAAGTTTCTTTAATTGCTATAGCTGATAAAAATCACAGGTTGACCAAATCTTCTTCTATAATGGTAAGACACAGTAATATTATTGGGGTAGATACACTTATCACTTTAAATAGAATAAGTAACATTAATTTCAGTTTTAGATTAGGAAAAGCATTGACCTATTCATGGTATCAATGAAATGAAAGCAAAGTAATAATAAGATGAGTAGCTAAAACTAAGCTAACTCCATACACAATAAAACATACCTGGCTGGTACAAAAACATAAGATCCATCGAATTAATATAACATTCATACCAAAATGTGTGTCTCCATATTTTCCAAACACTAACTTCATATGAGATACAACAAATGACTACAAATCTGCATCTCATTTTCCTGTCTTGTCTATTAACTTTATACATTTTTAATAAGTACTCAATCTTAAATTAAAGTATTTGCAGGAAATTAATAAATTAAGATTATACCAACACTACACCTAAAATAATAACTTTTTTTTTAAACTAAGTTGAGCATCTTTGATGGTGAAAGTGCACATTTGACCATATATTTTAAGGAATTTGAGCATCTCTGTATGTGTACTCAAAAGGGACAAAAGCCCTTAAAAGGAAGTCTTTCTTCATTTATCTTACCCCTTTCTGTGGTCCCATGCCTTTCATGATTCCAAAATTAAGTACATCCAAAATAATAATATTTGTATATCATAACCAAGATTATGACATAACTTGGAGAAAGGACAATAAGATGTAGGTGTGTTCAATATGCGTGTCGTATCCGTTTAAACCGAGAATCGAACTGTTCTGAAAATCGAAAAAACCAAACCGAATTTGAATACGGGTTAGGTTCATAAACCAAAACTGATTACGATAATCGATCTTTGAATTGATTATGGTTTTGAAGATTAATAAACCGAAAAACTTGAATTCCACATTAATAATTTTACATATTTTCAGACTATCCTGTATTCATTTATGTTGATCATTTTATACATACCTTGCAAGAATATGAAAAAACTTGTTTGCAATATCAGTAACACTACGATCAAATTATCAAAATCAATAGCTTGTTTTCAAAAAATAATATTAAAGAAAACTTAAAGAATAGTTGAGATCGAAGAGAGTTAGAGACAACCAACCACAAAGATAAAAAATATGAAAAGTGTAACACCCTGTAAATGGGTCTAGCAGTAGTGACTTGTACCATGTGTTTTGGTACTTGTACTGTGACTTTAAGTGAATTAAGTTAAGTGTTTTGTGTGACTAACGTGTTTTGTGTTAAATAATGTGATTATGTGAAAAGTGTCTAACGTGTCTAAAAGTGATGTCGTGTTATACGGTTTCGTGTAATGATTCCGTAGATATCCCCGTTTGTTAAAACGGGATGGCGTGTGTTAAATTGTAAGTTAAAATGGGGAGCAAAATACCCCGTGTTTTAATAATAAAACCCAAGGTCGGCTTAAGTGAAGCCTTATCCCCTGGGTCAGCCAAAAACACACACACCAAACACACATATTTGCGTACAACACACATACACACACTCAATCATGGAGCTTTTGAAGAATTGATCAAGAAACAAGTTAATATAGGTGATTCTAGTATTGAATCAATAGCTTGTCCATTGTTCTTCTTCTTCACTGTAAGTGATTTTTGCTATTAAACCTAGTTTTTTAGTTTGTGATGAAAATGACCATTTTGATGGTCTAAAATGGTGTTTGAGTGTTGTTTTTGTGTACAAGTGTGTTCATAAGGTCTTAGAGATGTCAAGTGAAGTGTATGTATGGTTAAAACTGAGTTTTGGTCGAAAAAGGTGTCAAAAACGTGTATTTGCAGGACTGGGCGAAAACAGGGACGAAGGTCACTGTAAAAAGGGTCCTTGCGGTCGCATGGCAAGGTGCTTGCGATCGCAAGGGGTGTTGCCATCCTTGCGATCGTAAGGGTGTTTGTTAATTCCGCGCCGCGTAAGTTTTTAAAGGTCGCGCCGCGTAAATGTGTGATGTGATCACATGTGTTAAGTTTTTGACCGTAAGTCTTGTATGTATGCTATGCGTTCGCATGGTATGTCCATGCGATCATATGGGTCTATTTTGTGGTGATTACCGCTTACGAGCGAAGGAAATGAGGTTTGCGATCGTAGGTATGTAACTTGCGATCGTAACCAACCCTAGAATCATGTTGCGATCAAAGGGGGTATTCCTTGCGATCGGAAGCATGTGTTTGGGGAAAAAGGACCTTTGCGATCGCATGGGGTATCCTTGCGATCGCATGGCTTGTCTGAAGGGTCCCTTGCGACCGCAAGAGTATTGCTTGCGATCGTAAGCAGGGGTCCAGTCTAGACAGTTTGTGTAACTTGTGTTTTAACCCGTGCGTGTTATGTGTAAGTGATAACCAAGCCTGAACCTTATGTGTTAGGTGATTCGGACGACTCAGTGTGTTCTTGGGATTCCCGGATCCATATCTGCCTCTTGTGATATCGAGGTGAGTACCGGTTTTCCATAAGACTCAGTAAGTAGGGCTATTGTGTGCCTGTGTTGTGTGCCATGTGATATAGTGATACAGTGTTATAAGTGATACCATGTGATATAAATTGTGATATGTGATACGCATGCGTACTGTGGACCCTATGGGTCAAACGTGTTTATGATTCCTGTCCGGACAGACGCAGTTGTTGAGGTCAGTCGCTGATGCGGCTGGGTCCCTTGAGTGTTATTCAGGGATTAGCGGTTACCACGAGTGATTTTCTAGGGTAAAGGTTCTGCAGGCCGCCGTTCCTCGACATACAGTGAGGATCTTGGTCTATGATCAGATCCAAACGGAGTCCTAGTGGCTCAAACGTGATGGTGGGCTGCTCTTCGCTCCCCCACCGATGCGGTTGGTTGTGACTGATTCCCCAGCTTGGATCGTTGAGCCAGGCTAGCTACCTCGCAAAATATGATTCTGCTGACTTGTCGGCACACCGCTATGTGATAGCTTAGCATTGTGTGCCATATTGTGACGTGATAGCATGTTTATTGGTGCTTATGTGATACTTGTACTCACTAGCTAGTGTAGCTAATGTTTCGTGATATTTTCCCTTTCGCAGGTTTGTGATCAGATGGCCTGGCGAGGCGGGTTGCTATTGGGTAGTGTTATATTGTATATATCTTTTGGAACACTTGTAGTTAACTCTGATACTTGTAACGATGGTCGGTGCGTAGGGGTAACACTGGCTAAATTTTGGGACTTAGCTTGATTCGTTGTTCTTGATCGCCAAGTCGATAAACAATACTTATTATGTAATCAGTGGTTTGTTCCGCTGCAAACTTTTTGTGTAAATAAAGTTTTAATTTACTCTAATTTTAAGCTCGTGGAACTGGTGTTACAAAAAGTCCATTCTAAATCTTGATAAATTGATATGTATCATCTAGTAAATAGCAAATTATGAACCAATAAATTATTACTATTGGTTATTTAAAATGATATGAATTATTCTGAGAAATCTAAAATATCTTTAGTTATTCATTTTCAGATTTGATATTTAAATTTAGATTTAGAACCTTTTAAAGAGAAACTATGTTTTTTTCTTGAATTGAAAGTAGGTTCTTTATTTTATTGGTATCAATATCTTAAAAATCAAGTAAAATATGATATAAAATATTATTCGGTTAGAACCGAAAACATAACTGAATTCATAAACGGTTTTCTATTCAGTTTTGATATTTTTTTTTCTTAAGTTTCGCTTTGATTATGGTTTTACCTAAAAAATTCCAAAAATCGAATAAATCAAAGAACCGGTAACCGTTAAACACTTTTAATTAATGAGATGGCTTCCTTTAAGGGCTTGGTTCATATTGAATTTTGGTGATGTGTATGAGGTTTTTAATTGTCATGTTGGTTAGCAATCATGTGCATAAATGCTAGTTATGCGTAAACGAGGCTCGTTTTATATATGTTGTAGAATATTTAGATTAAAGTCTTAGGAACCTTGATTATGAAAAAAGCATAGGCTAAAAGACAAATGACTTAGCATCTTCAAGTAAATAATTGAACTATATATCTACAACGAAAATTGTAATATTTTATATTTATAAGATACGTATAAAAACATTATATTAACTATTTGAGTAAAAACAAGACTTGCAAAATTATATTACTGGTATGTTTCACAAAGGTAAATTGTTTTTTAAGCCAAAGCCTTTAGTTAGGAATTTGTTTAGTTTGTAAATCCATATATATAATTGGAATGAAATTATGTCAAATGACCAAATAAAGAGTTAATTACATTTTTGGTTCATGTGGTTTGCTCAAAATTATGGATTTGGTTCCTGGGTCTCAATTTTTACGGGTTTGGTCCCTCCCGACCTGAGTTTCTTGCATTATTGGTCCCTCACTAACTTAAAATGACCAGATTACCCTTCTATCTTAATTTATTCATTTACTTTAAATTTTAATTCATTTAAAATATCACTTAACTATTAAATAATAAATCTTAGAGTTAATTACATTTAAAATATCACTTAACTAGGCTGTCTACTTTGTCATCTTCTTGCTCACCTCCCCGTCTCCGGCCACCACTCAAGTCACAGTTTCCGGCCACCACTCAAGTCACAGTTTCCGGCCACCAAATTTAACACAAATCAACCTAGTGTTACAATGACTCACACGCAGGCCCACCACCACCTAGACAAAATCGTTTTCATTGCACACAGTAAACCCTAGATCCAAAAATTCTAAGCAAATTCCTGCGATATCACCACCATCACCGTGCTGTAACCAACTCATGTTCATCAAACACGTATAGACTCACCAGAATCAAAACCGTAATCAAGATTCAGCAGACCCTTTGCCCCAAGCAGGTCATACAACCATCTAACACCTATCAAGTTCATCGCCCAACCCATATTGATTTCAAGAACCTAATCAAAGTCTACCAGACCCCTAATCGGACAAATATATACACAAAAATTCACCAAAATAAAAAAAGAAAGGAGTAGAAGTGGAGAAATATAAACCCTAATCGTAACCTGAAAGGCACTACCATTTTCGACTGAAATGTTTGTTAAATACCATATCCCACCAAAAGTATAAGCGTGTTCGAGGTGTCGTTGAGTACATCATCGTAGTCGATGCGTTGTCGGAGGTGTCGGGGTCTGTTCCGCTTCCGGAAACAGGAGTGAAGAAATGGCGGTGGTAATGTTGTCTAATCACTAATGTAGCCGAAGCCGAGAGAGAGAGAAAAAGAAAGAGAGAGAGGGAGATGCTACCATCGATTTCAAACGGCAGCGGTGGTGCAGTGTCTCACGGTGGTTGTAACACCGCAAAAATACAAGCCATATTTTTTTTTTAAATCACAGCGGAAGTAATACGTTATAAAACTAAAAAGGAAATAACATCAAAAGTTAAAACCAACACTGTACAAACATACAGTACTTCCTTTAGTGTTACAAAACATTTCATAAAGTATGGCTCATCATTCTAAAACCCAAAATATCAGAGCTACGGTCAAACTTTCCCTGTACCCAAAAGCTGCAACCTATCGTGCTCACAAAACCTGAAACAGAGAGTTAGGGTGGGGAATTAGCACAAAGCTAAGTGAATGAAAATCAAGCCACAAGCAATTAAAGCATAACCACAACGATCACAAGAACAGTTTATCTCAAATATCAAAGGACCGGCGGCTCTGCCGAGCCTACGATCAATGCTGGCCATAGCAATGATCTACCGATAGCCATCTGCTAACTGGCACAGTTAAACCCCCTCTGCTACAACAAATGCGACAGAGGATCTAAAACTGCCTAACCAGAAGCAACTGACCCAGCCCAAAACCACGCTTAGCTGACCTCTGCCACAAACATCATGAGCACAATTTCATACAATGATACTCATATCTTGGACACAATCTCAATAATCATCACATAGCCAATCAAACAATCATATCAGACTAAACAGTCTATCGCATGATTAATCGTATAAAATTCAACAATCATATCAGACTAAACAGTCTATCGCATGATTAATCGTATAAAATTCAACAATCATATCAGACTAAACAGTCTATCGCATGATTAATCGTATAAAATCCAAGTAACCATAACAGTTACAACTAAAACCACTGGTGCATTAAAGTCCACTCACCTGTGTTCTCCAACACCACACTCAGTATTCTAATGTCACTGAACCTTCTCGTTTCCTGAAATACATCATAACTTAGTCAGTAATTGGGATTACATTCCAATCTACAAAAACGACAACTCTCATTGGCTACAAGCAATAAGATTACAGAATTAACGTCTGTATCACTACGCACGTAATGGAGTCACTACGCACGTAGTGGGCTCCACTTCGCACGTAATGATTTAACTTCGCACGTATTGAACTTTCATACTTACGAAGTGGCTAACCCACTTCGCACGCAATGGGTACTGGTACGCACGTAGTGGACTACACTCCGTGCGACCAAAACCCATTGACTTCATCTTCTTCAACATGCACTTCGCACGTAATGGAGTCACTACGCACGTAATGGACTCCACTTCGCACGGCCAAAACACAACATTCAAAAACTTCCTAATCAAAACTCGACATAAACAACACACACACCTCTTGCTCGAAAACCAACCGTTAACTCTCGCTTTATAACTCGAAAACAAAATAACAAACTCAAGTTGAGTAAAAGTGGGTTTTTGGTTCTCTCTCTTTTCTCTTATGCAGCCAAACAAATGAGAACTCACATATCAAAAGCTATATATATAAGTCAAGACTGAACACATTTCACTACACAGTGCAAATACTGATATCTAGCATACATGAACCTAATTAAAGCGGTCCTACTCAAGTCAAAAACATGCAACGAGGTAATATTCGGGACCCTAGTCTAAAAACGAATCATATGGTACCAATATCATATAAAAATATTAAACTAATATTTTTACCTCTTACCTCGCGGTCCAATTTAAATACCAAGCAAGCATCAAATAAATATATAAATAAAAAGCAAATAATTATAAACAATCAAAAATACCAATATAAACAATTAAATAACTTACCACCGCCACGAAACAACTAGGCCCTAAACGCGGGTGTTACAAATCTCTCCCCCTAAAGAAGATTCCGTCCCCGGAATCTAATCGCGCTCAAATAGGCTAGGGTAGCGGTTCCTCATGTCTGCCTCGGTCTCCCATGTTAAATCTGAACCCAAACTATGCTTCCATTTAATCAAAACCATAGGAATCTCTTTCCTCCGAAGCTTCGTTGTTTTACGATCAACTATCTCAACTGGTTCTTCTATTAATCGCTTTTTCGAATCAACTTTCAGATCATGTACTGGGAGAATCTGACTTTCATCCTCAACATTACATTTACGTAAGTAACAGACATTAAAAGTATCATGAATACCCGCTAACTCTGGTGGAAGATCAAGAGTAACAGTCTGGTCGTTGACTATCTGTCTTATGCGAAACGGACCAATATATCGTGGAGCTAGTTTCCCACGTTTCCCAAAGCGAATAACCCCTTTCCACGGAGAAACTTTCAGATAAACCAACTCACCTTCAACAAACGTAACTGGTCTACGGCGTGGATCTGCGTACATCTTTTGTCTGTCTCTGGCAACTTTCAACTTTTCCCGAGCAATAGCAACTTTCTCAGCCTTCATCTGAACAATTTCGGGACCCGCAAACTGTTTCTCACCTGCCTCTAACCAACAAGTAGGAGTACGACAGCGACGACCGTATAACATCTCATAAGGTGGCATACCGATACTCGAGTGATAAGAATTATTATACGCAAATTCAATCAAAGGCAAGTGTGAATCCCAAGACCCACCATATTCTAACACACAGGCGCGTAACATATTCTCAAGTGTCTGAATAGTACGCTCACTCTGACCGTCTTTCTGAGGATGATAAGCTGTACTCAAATTAACACGCGTCCCCAATGCATGCTGTAAACTCCTCCAAAAGTTAGAAACAAATCTGAGATCTCGATCAGAAACAATAGAAAGAGGAATACCGTGCCGTGATACAATCTCATCGATGTACAAATGAGCTAATCTGCTGAGTGAAGCTGTCTCACTGGTGGCAAGAAAGTGAGCACTCTTCGTCAAATGGTCAACAATCACCCAAATTTTATCATGTTTCCGCTGGGTACATGGAAGTTTGGATACAAAATCCATCGTGATGTGTTCCCATTTCCACTCTGGTATCTCCAACTGTTTCAAAGACCCGTAAGGTTTCTGGTGCTCTGCTTTGACCTGAGCACAAATATGACACGTTCCCACAAACTTTGCAACATCTGTCTTCATAGTAGGCCACCAATACAGCACTTTAAGATCGTTGTACATTTTCGTGCTACCAGGATGAACAGACAATCTTGACTTGTGAGCCTCTGCCAAAATCAAACCCCGAAGCTCTCCAAGCAATGGCACCCACACACGGGACTGATAAGTCTTCAATCCGCGCGAATCATTAATCAAATCATCTTTTCTCTTCATCATAATCTCTAACTTCAGATTTTCATCTTTTAAAGCTTCTAACTGAGCAGATTTAAGCCTATCCACTAAGTCAGAAACGATCTCAACTCGCATAAATCGAATACTATCACCAGCTCCCTTGCGGCTCAAAGCATCTGCTACAACATTTGCTTTCCCCGGGTGATATCGAATCTCACAATCATAATCCTTAATGAGTTCTAACCACCGTCTCTGCCGCATATTAAGTTCTTTCTGGGAAAATACATACTGCAGACTCTTATGATCAGTACAAATAATACATTTCGTACCATATAAGTAATGCCTCCACAGTTTCAACGCAAAAACTACAGCTGCAAGTTCTAAATCATGGGTTGGATAATTCTTCTCGTGTGGTTTCAATTGCCGTGAAGCATAAGCAATAACCCGATCATGCTGCATTAAAACACAACCCAAACCTGCAAAGGAAGCGTCACAGTACACTACAAATTCATCAGAACCATCAGGTAGTGCAAGAATAGGAGTCTGACATAATAGTTGTTTCAACGTCTGAAAAGCTGTCTCCTGTTCATTATTCCACTTAAATGGCACATCTTTACGGGTTAATTTCGTTATAGGACTCACAATTTTCGAAAAATCTTTAATAAATCTGCGATAATAACCCGCCAATCCCAGAAAACTTTTAATCTCAGATGATGTTTTAGGAGCACTCCAGTTCATAACTGCTTCAACTTTAGCCGGATCGACTTTAACCCCATCGTTACAGATAACATGCCCCAAAAATTGAATCTCCCGCATCCAGAACTCACATTTAGAAAATTTTGCAAAAAGTTGCTCCCGTTTTAAAGTTTCTAAAACTTGCCTCAAATGAAGCTCGTGCTCGGACTCAGTTTTAGAATAAACCAAGATGTCATCGATAAATACAATCACGAAATTATCCAAAAATGGCCGACAGACCCGATTCATTAAATCCATAAATACAGCAGGGGCGTTAGTTAAACCGAAAGGCATAACTAAAAACTCATAATGACCATATCTGGTACGGAAAGCGGTTTTAGGAACATCAGCTTCAGAAACACGTACCTGGTGATAACCCGAGCGCAGATCAATTTTAGAAAAATAAGAAGCACCCTGCAGCTGATCAAACAAATCATTAATTCTGGGTAAAGGGTATTTATTTTTAACCGTTCTCTTATTCAGTTCCCTGTAGTCAATACACATACGCAAAGTGCCGTCTTTCTTTTTCACAAACAAAACCGGTGCACCCCACGGAGAAGAACTAGGACGAATAAAACCCCTGTCTAACAAATCCTGAATCTGTGTCATCATCTCACGGATTTCAGAAGGAGCTAACCTGTAAGGAGCTTTAGCCACTGGGCTCGAACCTGGAATCAAATCAATCCTATATTCTACCTCACGAACCGGAGGCAACCCAGGTAATTCATCGGGAAACACTTCCGGGTATTCCGAAACCACCCGAATATCAGAAACAATCTGTTTCTCCTTTTTAACATCAACCACATGAGCAAGGTAGGATTCACACCCTTTGGCCAGAGATTTTCTAGCCTTCATATACGAGATAATAGGAAAAACAGGTCTAACCCTCTCCCCGCGAGCCACTACGTATGACCCATCAGGTAAAGGAAATGAAATCAGTTTTCTATGACATTTTATAACAGCTCGGTTCTGACTCAACCAATCCATACCCATAACAGCATCAAAACCAACTATAGGCATTAACAGAAAAGAAACAGGAAAACATGAACCATCAATATCAATTTCAGCCCCAGACACAGCCGTTGTGACTGGAACCGTTTTACCATCAGTTATCTCTACTTCTAATGGAGCAGCAACATTTGAAGTAGGCAATTTCAATTTATCACAAAATGCCACAGAAATAAATGAACGATTGGCACCAAAATCAAATAACACACGTGCATGTATAGAATTTATGAGAAACATACCCGTGATGACATCATCCGTAGCAGCAGCATCATCTACTGACATCCGGAATGCTCTACCCTCAGCTGACGGAGGGTTCTTCCTTTTCTGTCCTGAAGCGGACGAAGATCCCACAACCGATCCCGATACCGACCCAGTCCCCGATTTCTTACCCACACGGCAGTCACCTACTCTGTGCCCCTCCTTTTGACAATTCCAACAAACACTCCTCGGAAATCTACAATTCTTCAATTCATGCCCAAACTGACCACAACGCATACATCTGGCTGTCTGTAGGGTACAAAGTCCATGATGAAAAGACTTACATTTATTACACCACGAGCTCTTTGGGTAGACCCACCAGATGTAATCCTACGATTCTGACTGCTCTGACTCTGACCCTGTCCTTGACGTTGACTTCCCTGACCTCCTTGATTTCCCTGCCGATGTTGGGTATTAAAATAATCAAACCGGGATTTCTGTTGAGAAATTCTATCTTTATTCAACTTCTCCTTGGCTTGAGCATCACCCTCGGCTGACTTAGCTAGGGTAAAAGCTTGAGATAAAGTGCTAGCCCACCTGGTAGCACTCCTGTAATCTGGATGCAAAGCTCTCACAAAATGCTGAACTCTTGAAGCTTCGTCCGGAACCCACTGCTGTGCAAATCGTAACTTCTCATTGAATTGCCTAATCAATTCATCCACAGACATATTATCGGTCATCTGCAAATCCATGAACTCCTTCTTGATTCGTTCCATCTCAAAAGATCCACAGTATTGCTCACAAACCTTTCCCTCAAATTGCTCCCAAGTAATACTACTCATCTGCTGCTTTGTAAAATGACCTGTAATCGAATCCCACCATACCATGGCATCTCCTTGGAGTCTTTGAGTAGCATATAATACTCGCACTTTCTCCTCGCATTCCGCAGTATCCAAAGCCTTGGTCATCTCCCTCAACCAATTCAAAGTTTTATTGGGGTCCGTACTACCGCTATACTCTGAAGGTCTACAATCCATGAATTGCTTCAATTTATTATGTTGACCAAATCCTGGGTAGGGGTAAGCTCCTGGTGCAGTAAATTGATAGATAATCGGCTGTTGTGTACCCTGTGAAGCAACAGTAGAATATGGAACAGAAAATGGTACTGAAAGTGGTGGTGTTGTTGACACTGTAGCAACAGCTGCTGTTGGAATCGGTGTTTGAGAATTCTGTATCAACCTTTGCTGCTCAAAGTTGTGAACTGTTTCTCGAACCTCCTGTAGTTCACTTTCAAGTTGAAATATATAATCATTCTGAGTTGTATCTATTTCTCTACCCGAAGTGTTGACTATTACTGGATTCTCTAAAACTGGAATTGTAGAAGTTCCAGCCTTAGCAAGGGTCACCGGAATCTCGGTTGGGATCTCTTGACTTGCCATATCTATTACAATCACATCACCTCCAAACTTATTAGACAACCATTAGTACACACACACAACAAATCCAAACACTCTAATTCCCCCACAGGAAAGGTTTGACCAACCTCGAGCCAAGATTTGGGAATTGAACACTCTAAACGTGCTCGCATGCCAAACCAGGGCTCTGATACCAAATTGTAACACCGCAAAAATACAAGCCATATTTTTTTTTAAATCACAGCGGAAGTAATACGTTATAAAACTAAAAAGGAAATAACATCAAAAGTTAAAACCAACACTGTACAAACATACAGTACTTCCTTTAGTGTTACAAAACATTTCATAAAGTATGGCTCATCATTCTAAAACCCAAAATATCAGAGCTACGGTCAAACTTTCCCTGTACCCAAAAGCTGCAACCTATCGTGCTCACAAAACCTGAAACAGAGAGTTAGGGTGGGGAATTAGCACAAAGCTAAGTGAATGAAAATCAAGCCACAAGCAATTAAAGCATAACCACAACGATCACAAGAACAGTTTATCTCAAATATCAAAGGACCGGCGGCTCTGCCGAGCCTACGATCAATGCTGGCCATAGCAATGATCTACCGATAGCCATCTGCTAACTGGCACAGTTAAACCCCCTCTGCTACAACAAATGCGACAGAGGATCTAAAACTGCCTAACCAGAAGCAACTGACCCAGCCCAAAACCACGCTTAGCTGACCTCTGCCACAAACATCATGAGCACAATTTCATACAATGATACTCATATCTTGGACACAATCTCAATAATCATCACATAGCCAATCAAACAATCATATCAGACTAAACAGTCTATCGCATGATTAATCGTATAAAATTCAACAATCATATCAGACTAAACAGTCTATCGCATGATTAATCGTATAAAATTCAACAATCATATCAGACTAAACAGTCTATCGCATGATTAATCGTATAAAATCCAAGTAACCATAACAGTTACAACTAAAACCACTGGTCCATTAAAGTCCACTCACCTGTGTTCTCCAACACCACACTCAGTATTCTAATGTCACTGAGCCTTCTCGTTTCCTGAAATACATCATAACTTAGTCAGTAATTGGGATTACATTCCAATCTACAAAAACGACAACTCTCATTGGCTACAAGCAATAAGATTACAGAATTAACGTCTGTATCACTACGCACGTAATGGAGTCACTACGCACGTAGTGGACTCCACTTCGCACGTAATGATTTAACTTCGCACGTATTGAACTTTCATACTTACGAAGTGGCTAACCCACTTCGCACGCAATGGGTACTGGTACGCACGTAGTGGACTACACTCCGTGCGACCAAAACCCATTGACTTCATCTTCTTCAACATGCACTTCGCACGTAATGGAGTCACTACGCACGTAATGGACTCCACTTCGCACGGCCAAAACACAACATTCAAGAACTTCCTAATCAAAACTCGACATAAACAACACACACACCTCTTGCTCGAAAACCAACCGTTAACTCTCGCTTTATAACTCGAAAACAGAATAACAAACTCAAGTTGAGTAAAAGTGGGTTTTTTGTTCTCTCTCTTTTCTCTTATGCAGCCAAACAAATGAGAACTCACATATCAAAAGCTATATATATAAGTCAAGACTGAACACATTTCACTACACAGTGCAAATACTGATATCTAGCATACAGGAACCTCATTAAAGCGGTCCTACTTAAGTCAAAAACATGCAACGAGGTAATATTCGGGACCCTAGTCTAAAAACGAATCATATGGTACCAATATCATATAAAAATATTAAACTAATATTTTTACCTCTTACCTCGCGGTCCAATTTAAATACCAAGCAAGCATCAAATAAATATATAAATAAAAAGCAAATAATTATAAACAATCAAAAATACCAATATAAACAATTAAATAACTTACCACCGCCACGAAACAACTAGGCCCTAAACGCGGGTGTTACAGTGGTGGCGGCGGGATTTCTTGGCGGTGGGTGGATGGGTTGAAGAAAGGGGGGACAACAGTAATGTGTTTTGAGAGTGAGATAGAGTGATTAGGCGGATATTTTCATATTTTTTTAATATTAAAATGTTACTAATCTATTAAATAAATTAAAAATTGAAAGAAAATGCATAATTTAATGAGGTAAGGGTAATTTAGTCTTTTCAAAATTGATAGGGACTAAAAGTGCAAGAAACTCGGGTCGGGAGGGACCAAACCCATAAAAATTGCGACCCAGGGACCAAATCCGTAATTTTAGGCAAACCACAGGGACCAAAAATGTAATTAACTCTCAAATAAAAGATACAGACACGAAATATCATGTGAAACAAATAAAACCTTAAATTTTTGTCTGTAGGTATAAAGATTGCTTCCTGAAAATCTTACAAGATAAAAAAGATATGGTAGAATGTAACAAGTAAATAAAACATAACAAACTTAAATGGTAAAAACAAAGTTAAATGCGTCAAAATATAACAAACTTTACATAAGAGTATCTCCAATCTAATAATACAAATAAAGATTAACTTCATCAATTTAATTAGATAATTCCGATCTTTCACTTAGTTAAATTTGAATTCTAATCATTCATTTTAGTTCAAATTAATATCCAATTATAACTTTAAATGGCCAAGATTGAAAATAATTCAAATTTAAACGATAAAACACCGGTGACTATGAAAATCACTATAGACAATAAGAACACCACCACCATGAATCCCACAAATTTTCTATTTTCAATGTACTCCTCCTTGAATGTGTAAACTTAAACCCCCACCTTCTCTGCGGTAACATGCAATCCTGAATGCTCGTCTTCTCTCTCCTTAAACCTACTACCCTAAATCATCACCACTAACTCCATGCCGTTTGTAAACCCTTAGTCAAACAATGAGAAAACCCTTATCAATATTAAAAAACCTAGCCGATTTTGTGGGTTCGTCTCTCAAATCTGTATATGTCTTTTTGTTACTTGTTAAAAAGTATTAATCGAAAACCCTAATGGTTGGATCTATCATCCCCCACTAGGTCTTTCATCAAACAATATGAACATTCAGTTTAAGGGTTCTTGAGTTATATTTTGGTGGAAAACCTAACCCCATTGAATGCAAATGAGGTTTTTGTTTCTTCTCCATGATCTTGTTAATATTAGTCGATTTTCATTTTAGATGATAGAGGGTTCTGATTAATGTTCAATGATGAAGATATTTTTGTTAGGGTTTGATGCCAATGATATCAGTTTACATCATTTACAATGCGAAAAAAATGAGAACTGAAAATGACGAAAAACTCCGTTAAAAGCCTAGAGTAGTAGTGGAAGCGTATTTGTGAGGGGAAGCCGGGAAGGGCAGACGTTACGGCTTCTAAACGTGGTACCATTATACGAATATATGTGATTGTATGTCTTGTACAAGTTATCGATCATTATTGTTACAACCATGGTTATCAAAACCACGATCTTGATCGTAGGATCGTACGATCCTACTAACCGAAAACGCGCCGGATCGTATTTAGGATCGTACTCAAGATCGTAAGATCGTAAGTGAGATCGTAAGATCGTATGCGATCTTACGATCCTACGATTCCACATTTTTTTTGTTTTTTTTACATTTCTTAATACTACTATTTTTTTACATTTTTATTTTTTATATATTTATATTATTACTATTATTTTTAATTTTCAAGTAGTCAACCTTGTGTTAAAAATAATTATTCGAAGTTTTGTACCTTACATACGTCATATTTTCATTTTTCTTTTATATAAGAGATAGATGTTTACGAGAAGAAGACACTTTATGAAATAAGAAATTAATGTTGTGTACAGTGTGTTCTAGATTTGTTGATTGTGTTTAAGAGTCACATATTAAATTTTAATGTTGTGGTAGGATCTTAAGATCCCGATCTCGATCCTACGATCCGATCTTGCAAAGACAAAAATGATCTTATGTAAAATCTCGATCTTGATAACCTTGGTTACAACTTTGATCAATAAGCTCAAATGTTTATTGGCTATAATAAAAATTACTTTAAGATGATTTTTAAAATATTTTAAAATTATAAAATAAAGCATTTTGGTTGAATATTTTTAAAATATTATATAATATCCTGAAAAATTGTTTGACAAATGTAATATTTTAAAATTTTAAAAATAACATATATGAAATTATGTCAAATCATGTCTTATAGTCATCATTCAAATTATTGTCAAATTTGAGTTTAATTTTGATCCAGAAATTAAAGACAAAATTACATTTTTCCATCCAAACAAGATTAGATTACTTTTCAAAACTAAAACTTTGTAACACCTACGCCATACAATTTTATTATAGTAGTGAAGTCACGTAATTAAATTGCAGATTCTAGAACCACCAACATTTTCTAGAGTTTGTTATGTTTAAGTGATCCAATTGCCTATTGCCTATATATAGAGGAGAGTTGTTAGCCTTATTAATCTATATTAATCAATAACAAATTATAAAGCAATCATTATTAAAAATCTTAAATTTCTACTCTACATTAATAACTACAAATTAAAGAAATTTTATTTAAGTGTAGATGTCTTTCGATTTAGAACCGTTTTCTTTTTAGCTTTATTAAAAAAGTATTCTGACTATTCTTAATTTTAATTAGATTTCTCCGGATTTAAATAAATTTTACAATATCTCAATAGTTAAGTGTACAACAACAATCTTATCTACTTGCTCTATAACGTCAACCATGTCAATCTTTTCTAATGAAATTTTCATTATAACAAATAGTCATATAGCAAAACCACCTTAATTGCACATGCCTTTGGGTTGAAGTTTTTCTATGTCTAATAAGCTAGCGATTAAAATTTAATAGTAACATGTATATATGTAAATGCAGCCAAATTAGTTTATGACTACTAGCTTAATAATTAGTTATAAACTAAGGTTTATTTTATTGATAAGGTGTTGATCTCAATGTCTTAATTAGTTGTTTTAATTATTAGGGAATTATTTTTGTGCAGATAAATAATATTTTACTGATAGCTAATGCTCTATTACATTCATATTACCTTATTACCAAAATTAATAATGAAATAAAAGTTGGGTCTAATTTTTGTTTCTTATTATATTGTAGAAGATGTTGGTCAGTTTAACAGTGGATAGTGATATTTGCATATTACGTATACACATAAAAAAGAATACGTAAATATAATTGAATATGCAGAAGAAGAAAAATGGGCCTTCGATATATGTATATCTATATTACATTATAAAACATTTAATTTTTTTTCTCTTAAACATTTTAAAACTACTTAATTTTAAGTAGTATAAATATTTATGCTTAAGATACAAACACTTAAAGTTATAGCCTAACCAATCATTCTCTTAATATTCTCAACTAATTTTGGCCAACTATTACTTTAATAAATCATTAAACATCACAACAACTATTTAGTTTATCTAATTTTGCCTAAATTACTTACATCAATACAATTTTATGGCTATAGTATATTTTTATATAATTATTTAATAATAATATTTTTAATTTTTTTCAAAAACTATTTAAACAACTAATAAAATGGTTGATTGTACAAAAAAGTAAATAAATCAGAAAAAAAGAGAAAAAACATGAATAGGTTGACTAACACCGCATTGCACACATATCATACCCTACTTTATAAATCAAACATGTTGTTGAGCATTAACTATTGTCATTGCCGCCGCATTGCGCGGATGCAATGCTAATAATATATAACGGGTTTAACACTTCTGTCTCTACTTTTAAAGATTACTTAATTTTAACTTTTTAAGTAGTATTTATAATATATATAAACGATTTGAAACTCCTTCTCCTCTAATATTTTAAGACTATTTAATATTAAGTAGTGTATGTTTTTATACAAATAATACAAATACTCAAGCAATAATCTAATTAATCGTCTCTTTAATTACTTCAACTTAGTTGTAATAATCGTTGTTCAACAAATCATTAAATAAAATTATAAATATATGTTTCTTTATTTTGTTGTTTTTCAAAAATTACGATAAAAAAATAAAAGAGTTGTTGAGAAAAAGAGAAATAAAGAAAACTGAAACAGTTGAAAGAAAACGGAAATGATGTCAAAATAAACTATTTACTGACACCGTATTCTGCAAATACTATATCTTTACATTTTTGAAATTAGATTTACTTTTTATATAAGAAAATTTATATATTCGTATGTGTGTTTTATATCTACTATATATGTTAATAATCTATGACATTATAAACATTAAAATTTATTTTAATCACTAATCATGTTTATTCACGGGGTGTATATATATAAAAGAATTAATGCATTATATATATATATATATATATATATATATATATATAAAGATGATGAAACAAAATATTTAGCAGGAGAAATTAGAATTTTTTTTTTTTTAAATAATACTTATACATATAATACTAGTGTCGATTGGACCACTAGGAGGTAATATAAGATGTAGGGACCTAAAAGAAGAAGAAAAAAGAAAAGAGAAAAGAGTAGATGTTACATTGAGATTGAGGAGCATATTTACAAGACTGACATGATCCATATGGGGCTCATACTTGCTCCAAATTCCACTTTGAAATGGAGGTTAATAAAGTGTTCAGCTTATGCTAATTAATGAAAAAAGTGGACACATTTCCGATGGAATTGAAGTAAAGTCCATTATAAATATTTTATGCCACTACAAAGGGTTTGAAATTTGTGTCTTAAAGCCTATTTTATTACTTATTATTATAAAAGTATATGTATATATATATATATATATATTGAAAAGATATACTAAAAAAAGTAAGAAAAATTATGAGTTATTAGATAGATTAAACATGTTGTTAAGCACAAACTACTCATTGATGTTGGATTATGCGTGTTCTATGCTAGTTTAAACAACTACAAAGGGTAGCTTATTCTAAAATACAGTGGACTTTACGTTAGTTACCGTTCTATATAATAAACTTTTTATCTTAAAAAAAATAATACAATTAACTTTCATGATTCTTCCATTTTTGCACGTTGTTGTATATAATAAGAACTATAGCAAAGTTTATTATATATTATATAATGTAGGTATATAAAAAATTAGACCCTCTCCAAAACATGGGCACTTCGCTATCAACAATATCACACCCTTCAGGAATTCTCCTAAAAAGAACACATGTTTACGTGTTTCATTAAAAGAATACCAAATTATAGACTTTGAGGTCGTTTAATTGTAGCTGCATGAAACATCTCGGTACTAAATGTTGGATTGTTCAATATTTAGCGTGTTTAGTTTTTGTCCTCTGAATGAATATTGTGTTGAGTAAAATGTGAAAATATTATTGAATCATTCGGTCTTAAAATGCATCTTGAATTTTTAAGCACCTGCATTTTACTCTATTATCATTTTTTTTACATGTTCTCATATTAAACAATAGTATATAATTTTAAAGGTTAAAATGGTCATTTTCATCTTTAAATTATTTATTTAAAATCCTTATCAAATAACTTAACATATTCATAGCTGATTTTATACAACAAGTACTAAATTATACAAATAATTAAATTATTTGATGCTTAATTATTTATTATATAAAACTACCACTTAGTAACTTGCAATTTTGCATTTGAGGGAAACACACGCACAATATGTATACTTTGCATTTAGCAAAAAATAATAATAATGGAAACACACATCCTTTGTAAGCATATGCTAATCTCTACACCTTTTCATTAATCTCTAATGTAATATTTAAATATAAAAAGAGTTATGATGATATTATATATTATTTTTTTTATATTTCAATCATCTATTTTTTCATATCTTAAAATAGTTTGCGTGTGAGTTATTTTCTCAAATACTATTTTTTAGATGATTTAGATTGTTTAACATGTAAATATTTTAATAAAAATATTTATTCAAATCATTTACTAGATACATCTAACTAATTCATGGTTATATAAGCAAAAACATATATCAATTGAATTAAATTTAATTTTTATTTGATCATACCAAAAAATGGATAATGATGTTATGCATAAATTTCGGATTTTTAATATTTTTTAATTAGACAATTAAAATTGGTTAGTTGAGGGTATATTAATCTTTTGAATATTTACTCACCTCCTAAAATCAAGTAAATATATTTCACATTAAAAAACACTAATTCAAAATTCAAATGGCGATGGATCAATAGGTTTGATGTACAACACGAATAATCAATTATACAATTGATGCACATCAAGAAATCATCAATTGTAAATTGATTCACATCTCTCTAAGCTCAGATTATACACTCAACCAGTTGTAAGTTGAAGTGAACCCAAAAAATTGATAAATGATATTCATAAAGAAAAATGATACACAATACAAAATTCTCAACCCAATATAAAGGCACATATAATCTATTTTAAAAAAAGTTACAAAATCAATACCGACATTATATGGAGAATATTCATCCACTAACTACATTTTAATAGATGCATATGTTCTAGTAATGAATTAATAAAAACCATCGGTGGACAAAATATGCTTTTGTTCTAGTAATGAATTAATATAAATCTTATCCACAACCAACAACGAGCCACACATACCCATCTCTTAATTTTCTAAATCTTCACCAATGAACGCAGAGATGAATGGTGACAGCGGTGATTAAGAGGAATGTTAATGGTGATGAGAAGATAGATTGTGTTTACAACGTGCTGGTGATCGGTGATTCTGCGGTTGGGAAGACGCATGTGTTGTCGAAATTCATGAGAAATGAGTTCTGTTTTCATTCGAAATCCACAATCGAAGTTGAGTTTCAGACGAGGACTGTTGGTATTCAGTCGAAGGTTGTTAATGCTCAGATCTAGGACACCGCCGGTCAAGAAAGGTAAATCTTACACTGTTTCAATGATACGTACATAGAGGGGATGCAGAAGCTGAAAGCCTCCTAGAAGAAATCAACAGAGAAATCATTCTTTGGGAGGTTCTACATCCTGAGTTCAAAAGATAATAAATTAGTTCTATTGTACGAATTAGATTAGTTCTAATTCTGTAAGCACTAAGTGTGCATAATCTATGTGATCAAAACTTTTGTATTATGATGTGTTCAATTAATACAAATATTTGTTTGATATATTCAACTGTGTTATGATATGTTCATAATTATTAGTTTGATAAGTTCAGTGTAACACCCCGATTTTGAAAACCAGATTTTTCATTTTAATAATAATAAATCAAGAATCCATACTGCGTGGATCCGTCTGCAAACTTTAATTATATCAAACCTGTTTTTCAAAACATAATAATTACAGCGAAAGCTATAAAAGTGGCGATAATACAATCAAAAGAAGCCACGGTATACAAAAGATCAGTTGGTGTTACCAAACTGTTCACCGACCACTTAACCAAGTTTATACTAACATAAACAGTAATTAAAAGTAACTAAACAAGTGTTCCTCCAAAAGATAATTAACAACCATCAGGTACCCAAAGCTCACGCGCCTAAGTGTTACCTGCAGTCATGGGAAGAGTATCTGTTAGCTAATTAAAGCTAGTGAGCATAAGATAGCATATTCAGTAATATAAACATATCACATATCAACAATATATCAAACAGTGCTATCCTAGCATCTCGCGATGAGCTGGCACAGCCAGAAGGAAGCATAATCTTGCAGGGTAGCTAGCCCGGCTCAACACTCCTAACTGGGGAAACCAGACACATCAACCGCGCGGGTGGGTGAGCGGGTAGCGGTCCACCGTTGCGTTTCAGGCCAAAGCCTTCATGATTACAACAATAAGTCATTCTCATAAGTTACAAGGAACGCTGAGTTTGCAACCCCAGACAGTTGACGTTATCATCGACCAAGTCTCAAACGCCCCAGACCTCGTGCTGGCCTCATTAACTCTTGGGGAACGCTGGGTTTGCAACCCCAGATTGACGCTATCATCGACCCGCAGGTCTCAAAACGCCCCAGTCCTCGTGCTGGCCCCGTACCAGGACTATAACTAGCCCTCATATCTCGGATCCGATCACAATTACAAATCTGACCCATTCGGGCCTCATAGCACGCATATCATAACCATATAATATCCATGGTTCAATTCATACATGCTTCTTGCATATTCATAATCATATCATAAATCATGGTTCAATTGTTACATGTGTTATGCATAAACATAGCATACATCAAGTTTAATTACATTTCATGGAATTACTAGCACATATAAATAACATGTAACACGGTTATATTAATTCTTATGTCATCCTATACTCACCTGAGAGGCTAGAGGCTACAGTAAACAAATATCGT
Organism: Pulicaria dysenterica; assembly: GCA_947179395.2. NCBI lineage: Eukaryota > Viridiplantae > Streptophyta > Magnoliopsida > Asterales > Asteraceae > Pulicaria > Pulicaria dysenterica. The sequence continues at coordinate 77,036,243 of OX359292.1, read as the reverse complement.
GATTGTCTCGTTCTTCGGAGTCGTACGGTTCACCTATAATAGAGTACTTATGTTTAGCCACTACACACAATACCAATAAAGTCAAGTAGTACCTAAAAATACCACCATTCATGTTTAAGCACCATATAATAGCATACACATAAGCTCAATAGGCGAGATATATTGCTAAACATCTCACACACCCCATATGCCATGACTACCCATCACTAAACTAGGTATTTAACCAAAGTCATTTCCGTATCATCCCTTGAAATTATAATATTATGAAAATAGACTCTCTTAGCTTCGAAACGACAGGTCATACGCCTCAAACGGAGTTACGGTTGATTTTATATGATTTTTCAAAGTTTGGGTTGCTGTGCAGAAAAAAGCCTTCTGCGGCTGTAGGGAAAATCCTCTGCGGCCGTAGGAGAAAATCCCTTCTGCGGCCGTAGGGAAAACCTTCTGCGGCCGTAGGAAAGTCACAAACAGCAGACTTCGTCCCTGTTCGTGGACAGACCTGCAAATACCCATTTTTGACACCCAAATCGACTAAAACTCAACTTTAATCGTTTATATACTTTATTTAACATATATAGAAGTTGGCTAACATCTTATGTACATAAAACCCACATCAAAACACCATTTAATCCTTCCATTTGAGGTTTAATATTTACAAACTCAAAACTAGATTTGGAGCTCAAGAACACTTACAAATCTGATAATACACATCAGATCGGAGCTTGATTTGTTGTTGAAATCACTTGACAATCCTTTCCCCTTCTTGATTTCTCTTCAAAATCCAAAGAACCGAGTGTGTGTATGCGTACGTATGTGTGTGTTTTGGGGAAAGCAAATAAGTCTTATAAAGACTTAGACCAACTCAAGATCTAATACCCCACACGGGTAATTTGTTCTCCTGTTCAACTTAAAACATAACTTAATGTTACCCGTTTCAACTAACGGGGACATCTACGGAATCATTACATGGAACCGTTTAACATTTTATTATTTTTACTTATTAACTCCAACTTTCATATAACCCCCATGTATCCACTTTAACTAACAAAATATCATTTAATCACAACAATTCTTAATTAAGCCATGGTACAATCCTTTGAGCATGAAATACAACTAGGTACTACCAGACCCATTTTCAGGATGTTACAAACTATATCTTAGTAAGATTATCAATGTGTTTGATAAGCTGTGTGTGTGTGTCACCTAAGATATATTAAGCTTTCAGCTTGATGTGTTTCAAGCTGAGCGACTCAGCGTGTAAACTGAGTCAGCTCAATAGAGTTGCTGAATATGTTTTAGTTAACTCTTTGGACTTCTAAGGATGAGTTAATAATTATACATGTTAGTTCATGTTTATTTTCGAGTGTGTTCTCGAAAAACTCAGCTTGATGGGTTTCAAGTTGAGTAACTCAGCCTGACTAAAGAAGTCAGCTTAAAGATAATTTAAATTTCTTTTAAATTTATCATTTTAACTCTCTATATCTACGGCATTGATAAGAAGACTCCAGAATCAAGATTGAAGATTGAATACTCAAGATAAGAAGATTCAAGATTCAAGATTTTGAGTTATCCGGTAGTTAGTTAGCAAATTAGGATTAATCCAGTTTGTTAAGAACCATAGGAACAGGATTATAAATACTTATCTTCCTGATAAGTTTAGAGGTACGACTCAGAAACGAATACTATTCTGAAACGACTACAACAACGACGACTAAGTGTTGCAGAGCCAAATACCTCACCTCAACCGTATGTGTTACGATTCTTGAATCACTGTTTGTCAGTTCAATGTGACCAAGATATTCACAGATTGCCAAGCTATTCGTGTGTTCGAATACTCACATTGGTTGTGAGATTGGTAAGTTTTCAATTTGTGATTAAATCCTGTTTAGAGAGTCGTCAGTATCTATAATCATAAGTTGATTATAGATAGCTAAGTTTGAAAGATTGAGAGATTTATATTAGGTGTTTACATATCAAGAGTTGCTTACTTGATAGAGTCTGTAATCATCTTCTTATTAATGAAAAGCAAAGCATTCGATTGTGATTTGATTTACTGTGTGTAACACTTTATTTTGATTTGTTCAATTTCCGTAGAAAGTGTATTCAACCCCCTTCTACACATCTGTTGCTTGTTGTTATTCTCACCAAGGGACCAACAAAATCTATCTTAGGTTGAAGATATGACGTTACTTATAATTTTGACATTAGACATGTCGCATTGTCTTCAAAAACTTGCTCTTCAGAAATAAGATTGTAACTCTCCGAGTCTTTATGCGGCCATTTGGAATCACTCAATCCAATTTTGTATGAGTGATATATGATTAAAATAGCGATGATGTGTCTAAGCTGACAACTTTTCCCATCTTCTTCACTATATTTACCTTCTATAATTCTTGATAGGAGATGGGTGGTCCCCGGCAACATTGTCTTTCTATAATTTGACCAACTACCCTTTGTATATAAAGAAAAAAAAAACAAGAAATAAAATGACGTCTAAAGTGGTTCTCGAAGTTATCACAACCAAATCATTTCCCGTTTAACATATATATGGCAAACAACTGTATTAAAAGAACATATATGCCAATGGGGTTTAGTCCATTTGGTAAGGCGCCCCTTCCTCGCAAGAGGTTGGGGGATCAAATCCAGCTGCACACAGTAGGTTGGGGGTTTTCCCTTAGGGTTTCCTCAATGGAGTGAATGTGTGGTGTTCGAACCTTGGTTAAATCCAAATAACAATGGGTGGTTGAAAACCCGTCACCAAGCAATTCGAACCCACTCTGGAGAGTGGGGGAAGTGTCCCCATTTGCCGCAAAAAAAATTAAAAGAACATATGTGGGGCTTTGAAATATTAATCTAAGAACTATAAAAAATGTAATACATTTACAAAAATTAGTATATAATTCATTTATTATACTATGTATATATATGAATCATTTATTTCTGTCTCTCAATTGAACGAGAAAGAAGAAGAAAAGGAAAATAGTGAAAGAAAGGCAAGCACTGCCAGGTCATGAGTTGTTGAAAAGGAGGGTCCACGCGTCAGCACCCTATTACTAAAAGACAAAAAGTGTCCCTCCGATTGGTTACTCTTCTCCCTCTCTGTGACTGTCATACCCACTACCCTTTCTTACTTTTTACTATTACTATTCACCCCCTCCCTCTCTTGTCCTTGCTTTATTAATTTCTTAATTCTTACTTTAAACTCTAGGTTAATATAAAAAATAACTGTAATATTGTTTCATTTTATCTTCTGATATATGTATTTAATTAATTTTATTTCTGTATTTTCACATTGACTATATCACGACCACAACTTTAAATGAAATAAGGAATCATTATATTATATGTAGGTACTTTAAATCAATTTAACATTGATTCAATGATTCTTTAATTGCAAAAGTAAATATTAATGTAGAAGATGTGTAAACAATTAAAAATTTTAATTGTTGGGTGCATTTTGTATATCTTTGAACCTATATGCAAATAGTGTTAATAGGATCGTTCACGTTTTAATTATAAAATTGAACTCTCATACAATTCCAGATCATTAATATATTACGTGATTTTCATGCAACGTTAGCATACTAAAAATGGATACCGTTGAAGGCTTATAGATCAAAAAAGCGCGAAAACAATATTTCAAATTTAAATAGTCTCACGAGAATGAGAAAATTCAAAAGACTTAGCTTAGGCGCTCAATCTCCAACGGTTATTATGAGATACTATATATTCTAAAAAACACATACTTAATCATGTAATAAATGTTAGCGCGACAGATAATCATTTTCTGTAAACTGTAACCGACAACTGTATCTATCAAAATCATAAACTTCTCTTTGTTTTACAATGTTTAAATTTCATGCTTTAATTAATAAAAATAAAAGTGAATTTGAAATATCATTTCCTTTAAGAAAGTCCAATCACATAGTTGGAAATTAACTTCCATTCTTGTTTATTCAAAATTACTTCCAATGTAAAATACTAAAATGCCAGCCAAAAATCATCAAATAACCTTTTATTATTATTAAAAATTATATAAGAAAAATACAAATATTAGATTATCACAATACACATATATATTCACCAAATATATATATATGCCTCTCTGTCTCCTATGCCCTAAAACCAAAATCTCTTTCTCCTCTACATAAGCCGCACTCTATGCTATTCATTTTTCTCACTCTCTCTCTACTGCTAGAGTGAGACACCAAGCAAAGAGTGTGTGTCTCATCTATTTCGTTCTTCTCAATCTTCAATCAACATGAATTTGTGTAACAAAAGCAAGAAATCCCAGTTTTGATCTGCAAACATTCTTTGATTTTTCATTTATTTTTGTCAAAATCCCAGTGAAATTGTTTGGTTTTCTTCATATAGTTCTTTTAGGGTTTTATTGAAATGGCACCCAGTCTTGATTTTGCGGTATCAAGTTTACTGTGTGCAGAGGACAATGATAGTATTTCATATGATGATTGTGATTATGGTGATGGTGAAGTTGATGATTTCAAGGGTTTAGATTGGAACATTAATCAGAGGCAAAATGAAAATCAAAACCAGAACTTGATTATGAATCTTGAGACACAGAACTCTGTTCTTGATCTGCCTTCACAAAATGATGCGTGTTTGACTTTGTTGATCGTCAAAGAATCTGAACAATTTGGGGGTTCTGTTGATTATTTTCATAGGTTGAAGGATCAAAACTTGTTCTTGGTTGCAAGACAAGAGGCAGTTGATTGGATTTCAAAGGTTTGTTTGGCCTTTGTTTTCGAGATTATAAACACATTTTGGGATTTTTTTTTTCTTGCTCTGAATTATTTTTGTAAGAAAATTCATAAAATAATCACCATTTTTATCAATTAATTTTGGGTTTTTTTTTTTTTTTGTTTGCTCAGGTTCATGGTCAATTTAATTTTGGAGCATTATGTGCATATCTATCTGTAAACTACTTGGACAGATTTCTTGCTGTCTATGAATTACCAGTAAGTTATTAATCATGACTAAATGTTTAAAAATATTATTAATCTTCAGTTTAATAGCCCTATTTAATTTTTATAAACTTGTATTTACTCAACAGAAGGACAAACCTTGGATGATGCAGTTGCTAGCTGTAACCTGTTTATCACTTGCAGCAAAAATGGAAGAGACTGAAATGCCCATGATTTTGGATCTGCAGGTTAGTTTTCTTGAGTTTAGTTGTTATTTTTTTTAGTTTTTAGTAATTATTGATTCAATTTGCTGTCTGATGAAGTAATGATTTATAATCTAACAAAATTTTGACCTTTCTGACTGGTCAAACTAAAAGTTTTGAGGTTTTTTGCAGGCTGGTGAATCAAGATTTGTGTTTGAAGCAAAAACAATTCAAAGAATGGAATTGATTGTTTTGAGCACATTGAAATGGAGAATGCAATCAGTGACTCCATTTTCTTTCATTGATTCATTCATTGGGAAGCTTAATGATGGTGGTCAAAGTCAAAGTCAAACCAATTCAAGATCTCTGATCTTGAAGGCTTCCCAACTCATCTTAAGTTTGATCAAAGGTAAAAGCGCATAATCATTGGGTAAAAACCATTCATTGATGAACAATATTGAGATTCTTGAAGAAAAAGGTGGTAAATTGGTAATTTGACAATGTAGGGATTGACTTCTTGGAATTTCAACCATCTGAGATAGCAGCAGCTGTGGCCATTTCTGTAGTTGGAATTGAGATTGAAAAGACCCAATTTTCTGCACTCTTTGAACATGCAAAAGAGGTAGTACATTGTGCAGTGTACATGGTACATTTGGTTAGTTTTTTCCCAAAAAGATGATGAAATTTAAATAAATATTTTAATTTGCAGGAGAGGGTTCTTAAATGTATGGAAGTTGTGAGCAGAGGTTGTACCATGAGCTTTGGGAGTGGTACCATTGCATCATTGCCTGAAAGTCCAATAGGTGTGCTTGAGGCTGCAATCTTGAGCCATAAAACAGATGATTCACCTACTTGTGCTAAAAGGAGGAGGCTTAGCCTGTGAAAACAAATAGATGAAAATAAATCTCAGGGATTTATTTTTTAATTTTTGGTAGAATGGATTGTTTAGTATGGTTGAGAAATGTCAAAACTACCCCTAAAAGGACTTGGGGATAATAAATTAAGATGGGTAAGCATGGAAGAAAAGGAGTTATGAGCTCTTTAATTACAGAACTCTTTAAAAAGTAAGGGGAGTAGATTAAGTAAATTATAAAAATGGAAATATATACATTAAAATTTGTTTTTTTTTTTTTGGTGGATACAATTTGTGTTTGGTGTGTGCATGTATATATGTGTATATATATATATATATATTATATTATTGGCATGTGGGTTAAAATTTGGACTATTTCTACAAAGATTGATTAAAGTTTCTTTCATGATTAAAATCATTTTTTTAAAAAGTTAATTACATTATCTATCAAAGTAATTTGGTTGAATTATAGATATGGTTGAAATTGATTTAATATTAACGGGTTTAGTAACTTTTAACCAAAACTTATGGATTTGTTTTGTAGTATACTTAAAATGACCAAATATTATTCATTTTATATATTCATTTTCTCTTAAGTTTTAATTTATTTTATATTATTAAATAAAATCTAACTAAAAAAACATAGACCCTCCCCCTCTTATATATTCTTGCACTTTTCTCTCCTTCACCTCACTCTCACTAATCTGTCTCACATTCGTTAGAACCGCTTCTCCTTCACAATCTCTTCACTCGACGATAACACTCTTCACTCGGCGATGACCACTCTATCCATCTTTGAAATCTTCACGTCTGTTATGTGTGCGTGTTTAGATTTCCTTAAGTTTGTTCTGGCATGGTGTATCAGATTTTTCTATGTTTTGTGTGTGTGTTCGGATTTCATTAGGCCTCTTGCTCTTTTCATTACTTTGTTGATATCTCATGTTTTAATTCCAGATGTTTTTCTAGCATAACTTATGTGTGATTAGATATGTTGGTGTATGTTTGGATTTGTTGTGTTTGTGTGTGTTTTGATTTGAGGCTCCAATATTTTTATTTCTAAAGATCTCTTCTAATTCCGTCCTGATGCTTTGTTTAGATTTTGTTTTGGTTGTTAAAATGGTTGTGTATGTTCAAGAATTATATTCATACTTAAGATGGTGATATGTTCGTATTTGTGTGTTCTCGATTAAAACAAATTTTGTTTTGTTTTTGTTTTTCAAAACCGCGATGAATTTGATGGTGGGAGATGGTAGGCGAAGGTGTTAGTAGTTGGCGCTTAGAATGAACATCAAGGAAGAAGATAAACATTCAAGAACTTCAAATAGAAATGATAATCATTCAACTTGAATAAGACTATAACTGAGGGATCGTGTTCATTATGTTAATTACATGCACATATCTGAATTCTAAAATCTTATACAATCCAAATAGTGGACCATTTACAAGTACCAAGTTTGAGGCTTCGAGGTGAGGCAGCCTCCGATGCCAACACTTAAGACAACTATAACTGAGTCCTGATACCTGTCTAATAACAAATAACAAAACCATGTTGATAGCTGATACCGGTATTGTAAGACCCTTTTTTCGTTTTCTTCTTTCTACATTCTCATAATAATTTATCAAAACCTTGTTATATACACAAGGACTAGTTTGAGTGTTTTCAAACTATTTACAAATACTATATTAGCATTCATGATGTCAAAAAAGATTAGCACGTCTTGACATTGGAGCTACCCTCTTTTCTTAATCCTTGGGTTTTACCTTTATCAGTTTATGTCCTTCCTGTAAAACAATAATAACAAATAATATAAGATTTTACTTACTGAGCATACTAATTAATTAGTTACTATAAAAGGTGATGACCATGAATAATTATAAGCTACAGGTTGTATAGTGTAATGCTATAAAACTATAATGTTGTATAATTGTAATATTGTAAAGTCTGTATATTTGTACAACCGTATATGGAGCTCCAATAACACAGACCAGATCTCCCTTTTTCCTCTACTTGGTACCACTGGCGAATCCAGCTTATTGGGGTAGGGGGGAAAGGCCCCCAATAACCACAAAATTTTTCTGAATGATTTATTGGGCTTGGGTTTTTAGGCCCCCTATCAAGAATTATCAAGGCCCCCAATTTTGTTAAACTGCCCATAGAAACCAATTCAAACTTTCCGATACCTAGCCCTCATTCTCGACTTTGAAATCTGAATACGTTACCCGCTTGAAGTGGCGAAGCGTAAATTGAGACTGCCTACATTGAAGTGGCGAAGCGCTAAAACAAGGTTGCGATTGAACGAACACCGGTCCACCACCGGCTAGCTACCGGTAATGTTTTATCTCCTTTATGCATTTCAGTCTGTTTATGCTTTGAAATTTGGACAGATATATCTCTTTGTGGGCCTGATTCATCTGTAAACTTTAGTTTCATTAGTTTATTATTATATTTTAATATGTGGCGGTGTGCATTAAGTGACGGAATCTTTGTAAAAGTTGTATATTTAATTGTTAATTTAGTTTTAATTTGTAGATATTGTGAAGTTATTAGTTGTTAATTTGTGAATTGTGATATTTAGGGTCAATTGTTAATTTAAATTTTATTTTATGATTTAGGTTAGTATAATAGAAAGATTCAAGAAAATCGTCGTCTTTATCAATATCTGTTGGTAATAGTGTAGAGTCTTCAAAGGGACCTCTCTATCTGTTAGTAATAGTGTAGAGTCTTTAAATGGACATCTCTGATAGACCAATAATTTTACATTAGAATATTAATCAAAGAGATGAAATTAGACATGCGTATTGGCTTAGAGGTCATTCTCAGCCACGGAACCTTGACTTCCCAAAAACAATTACAGGGAATAAGCCAAGACATTTGTTTTCTTTTGTACATTTTAGTTTTGGATGTTGTTGTAGACACCATAGTGTATGATTTTTAATATATTTTTTAATAATTTAATTACGTCAAATCATTTGGGAAATAGAAAAAGTAGAGATCATAACCAATTACAAGTGATAAAAATATAGAGTAGGGTGTCCATGATCCATAGATTAGGGTGTATGGATCATCACCCTTTAGTTTTTTTAGTACTTAAAAAATAGGCCCCCAACACTCGGAATTCCTGGATCCGCCACTGCTTGGTACCAAGTAATAATGGTAAGCTGAGCTTTATCAAATATTGTATTATTTCATATAAATTGTATTATAAATATACTGTAATAATTCCTTTCATTTCACATATATAGTAAGAGATAGTTAGTATACTCACATATAGTTGTAGATATTCGAGTCAATCGATCATGCCTGTAGGCCTTCCCTATTCAATAACAGATTCTAATAAGAAATAGAATTCTATATGGTAAACATACTACACGGCCATGTAGCCATCTGAAAGGGCCATGTAGTGCTAACCCTACACGACTGCATATGGTTACACAACATGTGTTGTTCTATGGCTCTACACAGGCCATGCAACTTGATACGAGTTGTGTTCCCCTATAAGGTCCAGCTTACACGGGCTCTGTAATCCTACATGGACTGTGTATCATTAACACAGTCAGTATTATTCACCAGAATAGACTGCTGTTTTGACCATTGGTTTTCATAAACCGATTTTGTACACAATTGAGTGTTACTTACACTCCAAAACCTTATTTAGTTGTTTTGACACAACAACTAACACATAAAACAGATCAAGTAGCTACTAAACTTTATTAAACACCCCAAGAGCACTTATTAAGCAATGTATTAAGAGTTTCATGTGCAATTAACTTACTTGCAGCTATGATCTTACTAATTCAGATTGTTAATGTTGGTTTCTTTAAGGGATTTTTCTTCCTTTTTGTCCTAATCTCTCCCAGCAAACTTCTATTTTTTGAATTTTCAACATATTTATATACAAATACTTTGGGCTATATGCACTTCCAGTCCCTGCACTTTGATTCTTTGAATTATGAAAATTTTAGTCCCTATACTTTGTATAACACTTACTAATATATTTTTATAAATACTTCATTTATTTATTTTATTTTCATTTAGATAACTAAACATTAAGTCATGGATAGTATTTTGAACCTTGAACCTTGGAGAGTTACTTGTAAATAATTTAACACTCTACTTATTATTCTTTTGTTATTATCCACCATTACATTTCTGACTAACTATTCATGTATATATATACATTATGGCTATTTACATTATTCATCTAACTGATCCTTACATTTGCTCTTCATACCTCTCTTGTTTCCTCTATTCAATTAATCTGATATATGAGTATTGTATAATACTTATTAAATCTCACTTAGTACTCAAAGATCTCGGTTCTTTCAAAACTTTAATGGACGAACACAATACAAAGCTTATTGACATTTAGAATCGTAAGCTTAGATTACTATTTTTGAAATTAATTAAAAAAAAAAATATATATATATATATATATATATATATATATATATATATATATATATATATTAAATTAAAATAAAAATATTCAAAACAAATGTATTTTTTAGATTAAAACATGAAGAAGAGTACAATATGGCTAATCACTAATGTGGACGATACCATGTCGAGAAGTAAAGAACTATTTGAAGTAACCAGATCCCGCTATCATATAATAAAATTGACGGAAAATAAATAATTATGATTGTGTAAAAAGTCACCTCTATGAAAAATTTAAATGATTTATGATTATTAGTATATATTTAGAGAAAAAGATGGGATGGGACCATATTTATTAAGGTTGAAAAAGACAAGAAATGAAAAATAAAAATGATTAGAAATGTTGTAAGAAGTATGTCCTACAAATGAGCTGTGAAAACAGAAAACTACATTTCTAGACGTTTGTGTTAATTTCTTCACGAAACTTGCCTGAATTTATATAACTCCACATTTCAATTAATTCAAGAAATAAAGGTTTTTCTTTTCTTTTTTTTAGAAAAAAAAAATTGAAGTACTGATAGAGAAATTTCAGTTTGATGTAGACTTTTTTTTAAGGCCCAATAAAAATTCGAGTCACATCCTTTATATCTTTTAACTCGACTTGTAATAAATTTTCAATATCTTATGTTATATGAGAATCAAGGCTTGTTGAACTTTGACTTGTTTCTTTATTTGAATCTTTTGAAAATTTAAATAAACCTTTCATAATATGGCGTATATAAATGTATATCTTGTATTGTATACTGTAATTAGTTTATATGATATATCTTATATGTGAAATGAAGAATAGCCAAATAATATCACATTTTTATGCTAGATTTATATGATGTTGGCACCATAATCAATCACTATACTATGACTCGTGTTTTCTGTGAGGGTAAATTTTATGTATACTCTAATCTATTTAATTTTCTATAATCTATGTTACATTTTGGTATGCTATACTCATGTTCGGATATGGATCATATGGTTGCCTTAGTTGGTATATTAGATCGTCCGCATCGAGGGTAAAACCTAGGGCTGGGTCCAGCCCTTCTAGAGCCCAACACCATCGCACATGGCTGGTTAGGAAGGTTTTTAACCGTGGCTAGCCATCCAGCCAGCTCGGGTACCCCCTTTATTTCTTTTGTCTTTTTCCCCTTTACTCTCTTCTCTCTCTTATTTATATATATTTTATAATTAAATAATATGTGTACGTTGATATGGATTGGATGTGGGGGTTTGTAGGTTAGAGAGGGTTAAAAGTGGGAGATGATGTTAATGCTGATGTGACAATAAAAACACCGTTACTGATGTGAATGGTCTTATATCTACTCACCTCTATGGCTCTAGATCGGAAATTCGTGTCTTATGTTTAATATAAATTAGATGTTACTATTAAGGGGAGCAACTATTGATGGCCTGATGGGAAGTATGAAGAGCAAATGTAAACAACTATATTAATAAGTGATCATTCTTATTATTTACGCGTTAATAATTAATAATAAATAATAATTCATATATATGTAATGAAGTCTACCTAATAATTTTAATTTAAATCAAAGTAAAATTTGTATCAGTAAAATAAAAATGAAAATTGTATTTTAATTTTGTTAAAATTAATGATTTAGATTTGATTACATAAATCAATTATTAAGATTGTATAATATTTATCTAAGTTAATGTTTTATTTATATTAGAAAATATTTTATTTATATTAGAATATATAAGCTTGTATATATCTATACTATATTATAAAGCATTTATGCTTTTAAAATTCTTAAATTTTAAGTATTTTAAAAATACTAAATTACCCCTTATATAAATTAAATGAAAACTATTAAATTAAGTAACTATTGAATAAAGTTAATAAGATCCTTATATTCCATTTTAATAATTAAACCTTTTATATTTATAAATATCAAGTCAATACTTAAGTTGATTAATGAAAAATCATTTTATAACCAGATCTTTAATTCTAAATATTCTATCATGTTATTAATATTTTAACCTAATTATAAAAAATTATGTATAAGTAGAACTCAAAATCTTGAATAACCTTTAACCAAAGTTATAGACATATTTTTTTAAATTTTTTTGCAATAACTCATATAATCAATAGTTTCAAATTAGTTTAATCTATTTTCTTAATCTTTTGATTTTAAATAGTTTCAAATTACTAATTTACACCCTGTATTTCGTGCAATTCACTCTATGTTATAAGTAGAGATTTTTTTATTTTATTATTCTTCAAAATTTATTTTAAAAATTAATAAATCCGTTGATTGAGAACAAATTAAAGAAAATAAAAAAATGATAAAGAAAATAGACATGTTACAAAAGGAAATTCATTGTTACCATATTATGTAAATACCGAAAAAAACATATTAATATTATCGAGTAAAAACTATTTAATATCGTCGCATTATGCGGGTACTATACTAGTTTATATTAATTTATTTTCACATTTAGCTCGTTTACTGATTCAAATTTTGTTTAAAAAGAGGAAAAACTCAATCTATCCAATCCAGAAGATCAGTCGGTGCTATTTTTAGTATCCTAACTAGTTATTAATAATAATAATGATATTATTATTATTATTATTATTATTATTATTATTATTTGATTTTTTTCCAGAAAAAGTAGGTAATTTAGAATTTATAAAAATAGGAAGTGAGTGTAAAATAATAAATGCAAAGGTGTTGTGTTGGTAATTGGTATGTGTCAAGGAGACATGACAATTGACACAAATGAAGGAGAGGATATACAATTGAAACTTGAAAGGGACGTTTGAAAAAGGTGTAGGGTAAATGGCCTTCTTTTCAATACAATGTCTCCACAATATAAAACAAATCATTCTATATTTCCACTCCTCCATGCTCATGATTTTTGTGATTTTCAATTAATTCTGTTTCAGTCTCATTTATAAACTAGGACATTCCATAACTTTATATATTAAGCATATTATTATAGAGTTTTAACTTACAATCATTATTGATTTCCTCTAACTTTTATAGGAGATAGTAAGAGCTATAAAACCATTAATATTTGTTGATTTTATTATACTGTAATATTAACATCATGTTACTTTTTTCTTTCATCTTATTTCATCCTACAAACCTCTAATTATATCTCATACAAACCTTTTTTTAATCAAATATTTATGCATGTTTTAGTTTTTTAAAAAGGAAAAGGGAAGGAGCAAAGTGTGTTTTATATACAAATCAACATCAATTCCCCCCTCACTTTCGTTTCTTTCCTCTCATTATAAATATATAACATTTCTTAAGAGTTAAATTGCGCCGATTTCACTGTTCACTTGTAGGTTTTTATAAAATGATCCAACATTAATATATATAGAAAGCTTTCAGATTAAGGATGCTTATGTGTTGCTAGCCTGGTGGTTAGTAACTTGGTGTGTCTCTCCATCTTGGGTTCGACTCATCCTAGCTGTACGTTTTTGTTTTTATTTGTTTGGTAGGCTTCTTCACCTCCTCTTTTATAAAAGTCCTATTATTATTCTTTTTCCTCCACTTCGTAAATTACTTTCTTTGTTTCTTTTATTAATTACCAATTTGAGTTTAACCTTTATTCTTTTTTAAAATACTGATTTAAAGTAGAAATAAATTGTGACTTCAACATTAAATGAAATATTTTATATCAGTATATAATGTGTCGCAAACAATATTAGTTTAAATATTTTGTTTGCTATATAAAAAATAATTTAATTTAGCTAAGATATTGCTTATATTAACATTAACCTTAGAAGTTTAGGTTAAATTAATAAAGCTTAGGTTAAATTAATAAAGTTTTTAATATTATTTTTATAGAGCTATATATATATGTATTTAAATTAAAAATAAAGTAATAATAAAATTTTAGAGTAGATAAAATAGTAGTTTTATCTCGTCGCGAAGCACGGGTTTATCTACTCGTTAAATAATCAAGGGTGATTGTAGTAAGAGTGAAGACAGGTTTCAGGACCTATTGTATCTTTTTTGTAAAAAAAATACAAATTTATTAAAGAAAATTGAGACACACCTAAAAGAATATAAGAAAGTTAGAAACTACCCAGAATCTGAAATAAGCCCATTACTATATTCAAATTCAAGCCCAATTAATTACTAAATTTGGTCCAATACCCCCAAGTCCTAACATAATAAGCCCAAGAGGTTCTTTTAAAGCATCTAGGTTTTAACCCATTTGTATGATATTCAAGCCTCTTAAAGACACTATACCATATGTATGATATTCAATATGAAGACACTATACCATATGTATGATATTCAATTTTCATAAGCTCCTATCGAAAGGCCATGGAGAGATACCGTATGTGATCCATGGATCTCCGATCGAGAAACCGTATCCAAGCTCCGTGGCTAGTCTGCATTTCACATTATGTCTTCAAATCACAGTATATCCTTTAACTTAACAATTGATAAACTTGTTAGTGTTTCCGAGTATCACCGTTCTAAAACACCTTGACGTCTGAATAGCTACAACTTACTTTACTTATGCGTGATCTAGTTAATGACACAGTCTCATATTTTATGCAAAAACAAAGGTTTGAAACTGTAATACACAACAATAATTTTAGAACTTTCAAGACATGTATGTTTGATACATTAGCCGGTTTTAACAAGTCACTGAACTCCCATTCTTTATCCCCGCAGGTTAGTTATCCTCAACTAGAATATAATCCATAATTTTTAGGTTACCAATAGACAGTCACTCTCGAACAAATCTCTAGAATGTATTTTAGAAAATCGATTTGTTATCTATATTTTATATTTTTATCCAAAACTGACATAATTATCTTTACGCAAGTAAAAAATAATCACAAATATTTATCATTATTTCAAATATCATTTTGTGGAAAAAAATTCTAATTAATAAACTTAAAGTTTCTAAACTTTTTTAATATTCTAAAAGGATATCTTATTTCAACAAAATATTATTTTCAGAAAATATAATGAATCAAAATAATTTACAAAACATTATTATTTAAAGAATAGAAACTTAGATAAAATACAAAAAGAATAACTTAATTATTTCAACCATTTCTAGATCAATCTTCATAAAATGAAAACCGGGTTTTTTTTTTATTTTTTTGTTTTTAACTTAATTATAAAGATTATGGTGCGTTTGGGTAGACAACTCTTCAGGATATGGGCTTAGAAAAGGCACGGGCCTCTAAGCCCAAATAAAATAGCTTGCATGCAATGGCTGGATAACTTTAGGTCCAGTAGAAGATGGGCTATCCCATTGGGCCAGAACTTGAAGAAGTGGCCCAACTTTTTTATAATGTTCCTTGACATACAAGTTCTAATGGTATCAATTATCAAACGAGTTAATTGTCAATTTTATCTTTAACTATCTTATTTATTTTGATTTGGTCCTTTAACTATAAAAGTAAACAAAATGAGCCTTAAACATTCATTTTTCGCTCTGAATGATCATTTCGTTAGTTGACTGTTAGTCAACTCTGTTAAGTTAGAGTAAAATGACAAATTTAATTTTTTTAATTAAAATAACCATTCTCTTATTTATTCATTAAGATTAGAATTAATAATATTTATAATATATTTATTAAAATTATATTATTAATATTTATTATATCTCACACTTATATCATGTCCTATATACTTTATCTCTATCCACTTCTCTTATCTCTCTCTAGTCCCAACAATAACCACAACCACCACCACCACCACCACCAAACACCACCATCACCACAAACAGATTTGGATTTGAAGACAAGAGAAGCCAAAACTTCAAAAAATAGAAATCAACGAGGGTATAGAAGAGACTAGACAACCACCACCACCGCCGCCGCCCAATCACCAGCCACAACAACCATAATTGTAACCACCACCACCACTGCTTCACCTCACCCCTCATCCTTTTTCTCACGGTGTATCCACCACCACTGTAACCACCACACCAAAACCGTAACACCATCGCTTTCAGAAACCCCAAACAACCCTAGATCTCGACGAAGGAGAAGCCTGCCACAATCACCACCATTGTTACCACCACACCTCCATCTTCTTCGTTTGGATCTGGATCTGAAGCAGAGTGGGCAACGTATGACGTGGTGGTCGACGTGAAGCGTCTAACTTGCAACAAGAAGGACTGTGTGATGTGATCTAGGTTTTTTGTTGCAAAAAGGTGGTTGTTGCACCGACAGAAGACGTAGATGGTGAAGTATTCGGCAGGCGATGGCGACGGCAGTGTCAACGGTGGTGGGGGCAGTAGTGGGAAGATGAACATAGCTGAGAGAGTAAGAGGGAGTAGAGAGAGTGAGAGAAAGTGTATATGGGGAGAGATAGACTAAATATTTATTTATAACAATTTTATATATTTAAAAATAATTAAATACTTTTTATTCAAAAAAAAAAAAAAAAATATTGATAAAAAGACCAAAGTATCTCTAACTTAACAAAGTTGACTAATGCTTAACTAAGAAAAGGATCATTCATACCGAAAAGTGGATGTTTAAGGCCCATCTTGAAGTTAAGGGACCAAATTGGAAGAAATGGAATTGTTACATGACTATATTGACAATTAACTCTTCTCAAACACAAGAAGTTTTAGGCCATCGTTTTTTGAGGGAATAATCTAGTGGGGATCTTCTAAGGCTTCATCAATCTTCTATGGTTCAATGCTCCATGAGAAGGGCGGTGGACAGAAATGGCCTTCGCAGATCTCTCTGTTTTTTCCGGGTTTGAACCCACGTCCGACTACTTGTTGAACTATAAAAGAGGCCGCTCTATAAAAAGAAATCCAAAGAACAAACAAACTTTGCAAACTTTTGATTTTATTCTTACAGGATCTTCTATCTTGCATATAACCGAGTCACGTGAATAATATTTGTGGTCCTTAAAGGCAGTTTGGATATTAGAAGAAGTATTGAAATTTGAATTTGGATTTGTGCAGCTAAAGTAGATTGAGGATGAGCTGATGTGTTTTGATTTATATTTGACTATAATTCAAATATCTATTTGAGAGTATTTTATGTATGACTCTCTTAAATTGTAAAATATCTTTTTTGTTCACTTTAATTTACAAATAGTATATTTATCTTTATAACATGTTAAATTATTACATAACCAAATTCTTAGTATTATTA
Source organism: Pulicaria dysenterica (assembly GCA_947179395.2). Taxonomy (NCBI): domain Eukaryota; kingdom Viridiplantae; phylum Streptophyta; class Magnoliopsida; order Asterales; family Asteraceae; genus Pulicaria; species Pulicaria dysenterica. The sequence continues at coordinate 77,018,716 of OX359292.1, read as the reverse complement.
TTTAAAAAGTTTTATAATTTATATTTCTTTTTATGATAACAAATAAATACTTGAACTTATCGCATCTAATTAACAATAATTAATGATCGACAACTTTTACAAATACAAATATGTCTCTTTGTATCGTGATACCATATTTCTGTAATCACGCTTGCCCTCTCTCATGTGGACGCTCGCTACTAGTCTCTCTGTTAACGTCATGTGTCGCCATTTTCTTAAATTTTTATAACCTTCATTTTTTATAATAATCTAATATAATTTCATTAATATTTTATATTTATAGCTAGTTTAAATACCCGTGTAAAAACACAAGCCATACATAATTATTTATGAAAAAATTGTTTGATTAAATATATGATTGTTTTGAACCAATTAAAAAATAGACTGATATTAGACTTTCTATAAATTAAAAAAAGTTTATATTAATTTCTATTAACATAGAGAAGTAAGTGATGACAACTTTAGAATAATATGAATTTATAAACGATAGGATTTGTAAAACAAATAAAATAAAATCAGAAATGAGTCATGACAGAGATAAAAAATTTAATTATTCAATCTGGACCAATCATCTTTGTAAAGCATGAAATCTAATTTTGATTTTTCTTAAGCCAAAATTAGATTCAATTTTGAATTTAAATTGGAACTTTCTATTGTCATTTATTAAATTATCATTCTTTTGAATTTATACAAGGGTTTAGTTTCGAAAAATATGTCAAACTTGTTAATTTTTGTTATTGTGTATACTAAACTTAAAAAACTATCATTTAGTGTTTAATACTTTCAAAAACTAACATGTAAGACCTTATGTTACCTTCTAATCAAGTAGTCTGTAATTTCATTTTTTTTTATTAATTTTTTAAGTCCATAAAATGCCACATCATTATTTTATTGCCAACTCAAAAATCTTCATCTTGTTGAAGATGAAGATATGAAGATGTGTTCTTTGTTCTTCACACATAAACAAGAACCCTAACTATGAACATAATCCAACCAACAGAAAGCTAAGATCGAAAATCGCACCTTAAAATGGAACCAACAGAAACCTCTGTTTGAAATCAAACATTCAAAACGAACATAATCCAACCAACAGAAAGCTCAGATCGAAAATCGCACAGTAAAAATGGAACCAACAGAAACCTATGTTTGAAATCAAACATTCAAAACGGAAACCTAATAAAATCGACCTTCAAAATGGAACAATCGAATATGAAGATCGAAACCCAGATCTGTCGAACCCAACGAACAAACCCTAGATCTGTTTAGATCTGAACTCAGATGTTCAGATCGCGATGGCAGCGAAGGTGATGACACGCGATTGCGATGGCGATGGCGATGGCGAATCAAGTCCTCCGGTCGATTTCATAAACCCCAAAAACGATGGCTATGGTGGTGGGAAAGCGATGAAGAAATATGGGTAATTACTGCAAGTTGCATCAGCAACAACGCTTATGAAGATTGTAAGTTTACTCATTCAATTTCTTGTTCCGTTTTTGCATCTGCCGAACCAAAACAAGAACGCTTATTTTCATGATTTTGATGTTAATCTGAAATTAATCGTAAGGGGTTTGTTAGTTTTGTGCTTTGGAATTGATAGAAATCGATTTTACGAGTTTTGATTGTGTTACTGTGTGTGAATTGATTGAGTACTTGATCGAAGCGTTGAAAAAGATCTGCGTTAAAATTTTCTTGCGCACAAAAAGTTGTGCGCTGATACCTCCTGCGCACATACAACTGCAACACACATCCTGCGCACATAGCTTCCTGTGCAATTCCATTATTTAATTAATTCTGCTCACAATTTCTTTCTCTGCGCAACCTTTGAGTAAGTCAATTTTTTTTCTACTCCCTCACACAGATTGCGACGTAGTTTTTTTTTTTTTTTTTTTTTTTAAAAGCAGTAAGTGTATATATTATATTAACAACTATTACAACACCCCCATATAAGATACAGAGCGAGATGCAAAAGATACACTCCCATAGAGATTTTGGGAACTAAGAAGAAATGTTAATACCCTAAATACCTATAATAGTCATTTATCATATTAACATTCCTTGTATTTTCTTGTTGCCGTGCACTACCCGCATCTGATCATGGACGGGACTGTTAACCAGGTGTCCCAATTCAACCCAATGGCCTTTTTCGCTCTTGCTTTTATCCACTGAAACGCCAGTAGTTGGATGTTGAATCTTATGTCTCTATCTGGGGGATCGTTCCTGAACAGTGCGTCGTTCCTTAGATTCCATATATTATAAGCAGTTATCCGTATTACCGCCTCCCACAGTTCCCGACTTCCTTTTGGTAAAGAAGCTTTTGCAACCGATTGTAATTGAGAGTATGAGACGGCGGTTGTAGCCGGAATGCCCCACCAACTTTGCACAAATTTCCAAATGAACATACGTTTTTGACACTGAAATATTGCATGATTGACTGATTCTTGTTCTAACAGACATGCGGGGCAGAGAACTGAAGGTATATCTACCCCTCTATCTACTAGATTGGTTAAAGTAGGTAATCTTTGTATGTCAACTCTCCATGAAAATATGCATACCTTCTTTGGGATTAATTTTGACCAATACGTTTCAATCCCCCTTGATAATACTGGTGTTGATTTTTCATCGAGGATGCAACGCATTTGTTTGACTGAGTATGCTCCATCCACCTCCCCGATCCACATTCATGTATCTTTTCTTGATTGATGAATCTCGATCTGCTCCAAGTGCCTCCTTAAGCTTGTAAATTGTGCGGCCACTCTTCCCACCAGATGGTTTTCTTCGACTAGGTTCCATTGCCATCGGCCATCGATCCAGTGACCCATATCTGCAACCCTGATCATGTCGTCTCCCAACCTGTTGTAAACTCTTGGAAATAATTCTGCTGGGCTTTTGTCACCCAGCCATGGATCCTTCCAAAAGCTTAAATTTTTTCCATTGCCAATCTTGATTTTATACATTGAATTCAGAGGCAATCCCAGATTGTTTAATTCTTTTTGAACTTTTATTATATTAGACCACAGACCTTTGTGTTTTACTTCAAAATCATGAAACAACCCACCCCCGAAGCCGTAGATACTTGTAATAACCTGAACCCAAAATGAATCCCGTTCATTACAAAGTTTCCACCACCATTTAATCAATAAGCTAAGATTAAAAGTATTTAAGCTACCCAAACCCAAACCGCCCCAGTTCCTGTCACGAGTCACCCTTTCCCATTTTACCCAGTGTATTTTTTTCTTATGGATATATTCTGAGCCCACCCCCCAAAAGAAATTTTTTCTAATCCTATCTAATTTAGAAAGGATACAGTTTGGAGCACGGAATATAGAAAGGAAGTATACTGGCAAGCTTGAAAGGACCGATTTTACCAAAATCCATCTACCACCAAAAGAAAGGCATTTGTTCTTCCACCCCGCAAGTGACTTTTCCATCATCCCGATTAATTTTTCCCAACTTTGTTGTTTTTTCATGTTTGCACCAACCGGAATGCCCAAATAATCAAATACTTTTTCACCTAACTTGCAACCCACCAGTTCCGCCATCCGTTTTTTAGAGTGAAAATCCACTCCGTACCCAGAGATTGATGTCTTTTTCCAGTTCACTTTTAATCCAGAGGCATTTTCCCAACACTTAAGTAGTGATAACATTGCTCTCACATTTCTTTTGCTCCAATTACCAATTATGACAGTGTCGTCTGCGTACTGGAGGTGCGATATGATTATTTTATCCATGCCCACGGTGATCCCTTCAAAGACATTAGTTTCTATTGCTTTTTGAATCATCATATGAAGCCCTTCAGCTACGATTAAGAATAAGTACGGTGCTATGGGGTCCCCTTGACGAACCCCCCTTTGAGAATTAAACTCTCTAGAGGGCGACCCGTTGATTAAAACTGAAGTCTTAGATGTCTCTAAACATTCTTTGATCCATTGGATCCATAAGCATCCGAACCCCATTTGAGACATGGTTTGAAATAAAAACTCCCAGTCCAAAGAATCATACGCCTTTTCGAAGTCCAGTTTAAGAACAAAACCCTTTGACTTTTTTCTTTTGATTTCATGAATTACTTCGTCGATGATTAAAACCCCTTCTAAAATTGATCTTTTTTCTAAAAAAGCCGATTGAACCTTGTGTATCAGTTTTGGAAGAACTTCTTTTAATCTTTTTGCAAGGATCTTTGACAAAATCTTATAGTAACTGCCAATCAAACTTATCGGTCTGAAGTCTCCAAAAGTCAAAGGATCGGTTACTTTAGGGATAAGAGTAATGAAAGATGAGTTACAACCTTTTGAAATCTTCTTTGAGCTCCAAAACCATGATAATGCCGACATCAGATCTTCTTTTATTGTTTCCCAAAAGTGTTTGTAGAAAGTAAAATTGAACCCGTCAGGCCCCGGCGCCTTATTGCTTCCACACGACCAAACTGCCGCCTTGACTTCCTCCAAATTGAATTCCTGCTCCAACTTAGCTTTTTCATCCCCGTTTATTTTGTTGAAATTATCACATAAGAAAGACATTGATCTGTTACTTGGTTTTTTAAAGAATTCTTCAAAGTGGTCCGCTGCGGCTGCTTTTATAACTTCTATCTTCTCTTCCCACCTTTCATGCACGAGTATTCCTGCCATGTTGTTAATCCCGATCCTTCTTTTAATTGAGTTGTGAAAATAGGCAGTGTTTTTGTCTCCCTCCGAATGCCATTTAGACCTTGATTTCTGGCGTAACATACTTTCTTTGATCATTTCTTTATCTTTTAACTCCTTTCTTTTACGTTCCCACCCTTGTGTTTCTTCATCAGATAGTTCTTCTTTTTCCGCTTTTAATTCCAATTCATGCGCCTCTCTTTGTAAAGATTCAATTTCCTTATCCAACCCTCCAAAATTCTTCTTAGCCCACTGCTTTAGTTCCATCTTGACTTTTCTTAACTTTTGAAGAAACTTTAAGTCTGGACTTGTTGCTACAGCTTCCACTTCCCACGTATCTTTTACCAATCTGTCACAATCCTCATTTTTAAGCCAAATATCGAAAAAACGAAACGGTTTCGGGCCTGAATTTGAATTGTTATCTGAGCACATTATTGGGCAGTGATCCGAATGTTTTCTTTCCATAGCCACACACTTTAAACTCCCGAATACGTTAAGAAACTCTTGATTGACTAAGAACCGATCTATTTTGCTGAATTTCTTTCCGTCGTCTGAGACTCTAGTGAACCTTCTACCCCCCAATTGGATATCTATGAGATCTTGATCATCAATGAAATGATTAAAATCTCTCATGTTTAATGGAATGGACGCTGCGTTTAACCGGTCGTTCTCTTGTCTTACTTCGTTAAAGTCACCAAACAGGATTGAGATGTTTCCAAGTTGATTTAGAGAATTCCCAATAGAATCCCAACAAGCCACTTTATTATCCGTTTGATGAGGCCCATAAACATTGATGAAAGCACTTCTTACGTTTTTTCCTTTCCAAGATCCGATCACAGCTAAATGAAACCTATCACCATACGAAACATCCTCTGCCAAGAACCTTGGGTCCCAAATTGTTAGTAGACCCCCTGCACATCCTCTTGAGGGTACATATGCATATTTGAAACACAGGTTCCCCCAAATTTCTTCAACTATATTATCATCTATGAGCTCCATTTTAGTCTCTTGAATTCCGATCATATTTGGTTTTTCATTGAAGCAGATTGATTTTAACCAATTTTTCTTTTTTTGGGACCCTAATCCCCTAACGTTTATTGATATTATCTTCATTTGAAAAAAAAACAATCGATCCAGATTTGGCAGAGCTTCAAGGCGATAAGGATGCTACCCTATCAACAAACCCCACTTTTTCCCCCAAGTTCTTTAGGCTTTCAGAAGATAAGGATAAATTGTTACCTCCGTAAGAAGAGTCAGAATTTCTAGGCCTTTGTTTTTTCGAAATTGCTCCACCTTGCTGCTTTGAACTGCCCTTGGACCTCGCGAGCTTTTTCATAACATTTAAACTCAGTTTACCAGAACCCACCCAATTTGATTTGCCTTTGGAGTGAGGATTGAGAGATGATGATGTTCTTCTTGGTCTGCCCGTTTGTTTTCGTAAGGTGGGGACTGAATCAGGTACTAGAGAGATTAGTGTGCCTTGGGTCATCTGATGAACGACTTCGTCCGCTACTGGAAGCTGATCTTCAACAACCCTTAAGCCCTTTAATGATAGGCCCAGTTACAATTGAAATAATTGTTGCTGCTTTCCACGGCTTCACCTACCCACAATATAACATTGATTTAATTTACATTTGCTAAGTTGATAGCAAATTAGAACTCAAGCAAACTGAATTATTTTTGTGGTAAGCTTATAATTGGTTTGTTAGTATTTGTTTTTTTGTGTTATTTATTGTGGGTTGATCATCTTTGTATGTGGAGTAATCCACTTGTTTACAATCAGAGTCGAAATTCAAAAAATAAAAAGGAATCATTGTGTTCCATCTTCTGCTCATTAAACCGCTCCAAAGAGTGCTCTGACTTCTGCTCGGAAGTTTGCTCGGAACTCTGCTTAGACTTTTACTTGGAAGTCTGCTCGTTTCATCTGCTTTGCTCGGAAGTTTGCTCGAAAATCTGCTCGGTTCATTTGCTTAGAATTTTGCTCTAAACTTTGCTCAGAGACTTGTGCTCAGTAAATTTTGTTTAGTATTTGTTCAGTGTTTGCTCAGTAAATTATGCTTAGTGTGTGCTCTGTGTTTGCTCAGTGTTTGCTCAGTGTGTCTGCTTAGTGTTTGCTTAGTGTGTTTGCTCAGTGTGTTTGCTCAGTGTTTGCTCAGTGTTTGCTTAGTGTTTGCTCAGTGTGTTTGCTCAGTATGTTTGCTCAATGTTTGCTCAGTGTCTGCTCTGCTTAGTGTCTGCTCAGGCTCAACTTTTCTGTCTGCTCGGACCAAAGTCTACACTTATTTATTTTCGATCACACAATTCACACACACAATTTTTTTGTGTCATACCAACTTTTTATTTTCAATCTACGATCATATATCTGCGTATCAAAATGTTAAAAGAAGTACATGCTAATAACGGAGATCTGCAGTCTTGCATCTCAGAGTCTGGTTTTGAGGTTAGTTCTACTAATTCTCAGTTCATTGATATGATTCAAACTTTGCAAAATCAGATTTCAGAATTAGAAAAAGATAAAGCACATTGTAAAATCTTAGAGGCTAGATTAGATAACAATTACAATGAGTTAGTTCAGTGCAATCGAGAACTGGCATCAGCAAATGATCAACTGTCTGATGTACAAGGAAAGTTTAAACTCTACGAAGAAAAAGTTCAATATCTCACTGAAGTTAACTCTCAAATTACTGTCAAATTAAGGGATGCAGAAATTCAATGTAAAGATAATGATGCTGAGACTGATCTTTATATTAAAGAAAGAACCCAATTATGTTCTAAAGTTAAAGAACTGGAAGATAATCTTTGTAAACGTGGTCAATCAGAACATACTATATTTTTGAATAAACCAAAAGACACTCAATTTTACGACGTAAGAGCGGGTCTAGGTTTTGAAAATCCAAAGAATTTATCTAAAGTCTGTCGTGCTCAATTTTATGAATTTGAGTTTATGGGTTAGGGTTTCACTGATTTAATGAAATTCACTGGGGCTTCAGAAGATGATGAGTTAGAAATTTCAAAACGAGCAAATAAAGATAAAATGCAACTTCCGTTTGACTATTCTGAGTTAAACAAAAGTTATGAAAAGCCTGAAACTTCTTCATCAACTGAATCTCCAACAACTTATTCTTCTGAAGAATTTAATCAAAAATCAGAAAATCTTTCTGAAAAACCCGAATACTCTGATCTTTATATTCCAAGTTCTATTTTGAAAAAGAAAGTTTCAGATATTCAAGAAGAATTAGCAAAACAAACAACAGATTTCACTAATGAAAGAGTTCTTCTTCTTGATACAATAATTTCTTTAAAAGACCAACTCACTTCCGCTGTCAACTATCAAACGGAAAATGTTTCAAACTCTTTTGTTGACAAAGGTAAATCTGTTGTAGAACAAAGTTTTGATGATTTTATTGAGTCTGATCTTGGAGAAAAAGTCTTTAACAATCAATGTAGCACCTCTCAGCAGAATCAATACGTTAAATTTCCTAACCAAAATTTAGAAGTGATGACAGAGAAATCTTTAAGTAAAAGGAAAGCCAAGAGAGCATTGTGGCTTGAGAAAATAAAGAGTTTTCTAGAAACCAAGAAAAGACGTTTTCAAGAGAAAAATCATTCTGGTTGTGGTGGTTATAAGAACAATTTTGATCATGTACATGGGAGAGCTTCAAATGCTGGAAATAGTTCTCGATGTGCAAAGACTAATGGTTCAAATGAGTTTGGTTTTGATTCTAGTGTTCATTCTCATGCTAATGTTAGGAAGTATGAATCTTCTACTTTTGTTAATTCTTGTTGGGATGCTATTGGTAAACCTGATGTAAAATATCCATTTAAGATATATTCTATTAAACACTTGATAAAGTTATCTAAAGAGAAAATTTGTACCTCTCCTCAAAGAATGAACACATTTTTGGTAAATCAGAAAATTCAAAAGGAGAAGTTGAATTCTAACTACAAGTGGATGCCTAAAAATGAATCTGTAGTTAATTCTCCTAATCCACCTGGACCCAAACTCAAATGGGTACCAAAATCTACATAATCTGTTTTGCAGATAAGCCAAGAGACATTCTGGAACACTACAGTTACACTCTGAAGAATATTGTGACGTCAAAACAACTGTGTGTTCAATATGCTAAGAAGTTCAAATCTCATGGCTTCGAGAAAGAAGAGTGTTCCCTGCTGTTCATCACACACATTATTCTGTACAACATCAGCCAGAGACTAATGATCTGAGAAGCTTACTTTTTATAGTTTATCATTATTTGATATAACTTTTGTGTTAATGATTGTTACTTGCAGGGGGAGCACAAGTCTTCAGGACCCGCAAGTATACAAATTTTTTTGTCAATAAAATTGTTTTTATGTATGCTTGTAGGGCGGTAATTCAGTAAAAGTTTCACAAAAAAATTTCTTTTGTTCTGCTTTCATTCTTAGAAAATCCAAAAATATTGAAAAATGAATATCCAAAAACACTGGAAAATCAAAAATCCAAAAACATTTCAAATGTTCAAAATTGCAAATATATTTTGTTGTTTCGATCACCTCGTGCGTACAGTGTTTAGGCAGCTTCTTTACTCCTATGGTCTATCTAGAGCCGGACAGACCTACCCAATGAGCTTCCTATTTTCTAGAAGTGAGAAAATGAGTGTATGTTTATTTTGGAAAAAGAGTTTGAGGGAGAAGTTGAAAAATATTCAGAGAGCTGAGGGTGAGAGAAAGGATCAAAAGAAAAGAAAGATTCTCACTAAACAGTGTCAATCTGGGTAGCCGCATCTACTACTGGTTTTATACTGGTATTGAAGAAGACATCATGGACCCAGTGATGCAATGCACTAACCCCACCAGCTACTCAATTATCTCTTAAAAGATAATTGTTTCAACTTCACACGGAGATTTTTCACATACACTATTGACATCTCATTTGGAGATTGTTGATATTGAAAATAGGAGGACAATTGCTCTGTTCCCCGACTTCTTTCGTGCACTTATTGAGTCTAGAGCCAATTGCTATATTATTTTCTTCTAGGACACTCAGTGGAATCATTTGCCTGTTTTTGTGACAGTGCCGGAACATCTTGAGTAATATCTTTATGATATTTACAGTGATAGATGGAAATCCTACCAGTGCTAACATCATGCCAACGCTGAATGTAGGTCACTCAGTTTATTTAAATTGAAGTGTTAACGGGTAATCTAAGTGATCCCGGTGTTACAACGATACATTAATTGTCATATCATTCTAATAGAATCATGCCAATATCAAGTGATTGCAGTTTACATGTGCATGATGATCATGATGAATCCTGAACATCATGAGGGGGAGAATCATCTTACTGAGTTAAGGATGAAAAGAAGATGAGATAATTCAAACGTTAAGGGGGAGTTAATACATCAAGTGCATTGTGTCTTAAATTTCCAAAGAGAAGATGGCAAAGTTTCAGAGAGAAAAAGACAACTGTTCACAAATTTGAAAGAGAGCTAGGTTCTGGAAAAATTTCAGATTTTAAAGATCTTGAGCTACTTTCGAAGGGGAACAAATTTTGTTTAAAGAAAATTTCAAAGGTGCTGAAACAGTCAATCCAACCCTCGAGTAACATTTATGCCTAATCAAGAAAGATTATTTTCGTGTAATGCTCAAGATTGTTCTCGTGAAGACAAAAGAGATGATCATGGTTGTAAATTCTGATAGGCCCGAGGCTTTTATTGCAATCTCTGATAAACAACCTATACAACCTGATCACTGCTGACGAGTCTTTGAAGATCTCATGAAGACTCAAAACTTCAAGGACGATCTTCTAATGTCTATTGCAGAAAGAAAAAGAATATCTGCATATTCTAGACAAGAGATTGTTTTGCTACTTAAATAGATAAATTTCTTTATTATGCTTAATTGTAAATTGAACACAAAGGGGGAGAATGTTAGGTCCTAAATTGTGTTCAATATATTCTAGTGAAGTTTAATTCTACATTTGATGTTAGTGATAGTTTAGGGTACATTCTGTAAATACCCTTGAGGTATAAATAGTTTGTAATCAGCCCTAATTCATTTAAGCTTTCATAATACGTTTACAGAGAACTCTCTCGTTCTTCACGTACGCATACTTTGTTCATAGAGAGTTCATATACATTGTGTGATTGCTTCAATTGATTGATGATACGAGATATACTTGGACCTACAAAGATGAAGAAAGCTACTTGTATAAAGAGATTGGTTTTTACTGATTGCAAAAATGAATCTGGGTAATTGTGGGTATGAACAATAATATGGGTAATTGTGGTATGAACAAGAAAATCCAAGAAAACAAAGATGAAGAATCTAGGTAATTGTGTTGGTGAATATCGATGGTAGCGAAGGAATAAAAGAATCTGGGAAATAATAATAATAATAATAATAATAATAATAATAATAATAATAATAATAATAATAATAATAATAATAATATAATTTTGATTTATTTTTAAACAAGAAAATCCAAATATGATGCCATGTCATCAGCCACCTTGTCTAAACCTGTGACATGTCATCAAGTTACCTACTATAACATGTTAAATACATTAAATGGTAGTTTTAGAAATTTGGATATACTAAATGGTAGTTTTGAAATATTGATATACACAATAGCAAAAAGTGACAAGTTCAGTATACTTTTTGATACTAAACCCTTTATACAATCATTAGTATAGTTTTATTACTATTCAATATTTATTATTTTTTACAACCATCCCGTATATTACACGAGCATCTAATTTAGTTATTAATATTAGATATTATTAAGTATTTGATATTAATTATAAATTAATAAAATTTAATATTTAATTTGTATTTACTAACTTAAATAGATCTTCCTATAACTAACTTTAAGTATGTATGTTGATTTTAAATTTTAGAATAATATTTAAATATATTAAACTATATTAACTTAGATATAACCTTAGCTCATATAAATTTAAAATAGAGTTTCAATTTTGATAAAATAAAAGATTATAATTGTTCTTTTATCTATTAAAATTCTTTAAAACTAGTACGTATATTAAACAAATATTTAATCTACTTAATTAGTAATATTTCTACAAAATAAATATTATATTATCATTACGTAAACTTGACCAACTATAAAAACTAAAGAGTAGATAATTTAAAAGTTTAAAATAGTTGATGCCTGATTCACATGATCGTTTATATTAATTTTTAAATACCTCATGAAGCGCAAGATGTCAACATTACATTAACTAAATGAATAAAATAAAAGCAATATTTTCCTATTAATTAATAATTAATAAACTTATGATAGTTTAATAAAACCCTAAACATAACTACCCTTAATTAAGTGATGCTATAACCCTTATCTCTAACTTAATTAATAGTCAAGATTCCCATTGATGACACACGATACGATTCCACGACATGCCCAAATTTGTTCCATTGCATGATTTTAGTTTCTTATGATATTCATGGATATTTTTCATTATATAAATAAAGAGATATAAAAATAGTTTTTTGAAAATAAAAGAAAAACGATGTTATACGTGTATATCATCAAACCGGGCCAGGATGTGATATTCTTATGTAGGTATAACGTACTCCGATAGCTAGCCTTCTTCCTTGAGGTATTTAGTTATTTCTCTAATTTTTCTCCAAATATGTTTAAACATTATTGATTAGTTGTTTATGCAAAAGCGTTTGATCTACCCGTATCTGATATTTAAGTCGATCCCTAAAATCCAGGTTAAGTTTAAGTTGATATCATTGCGGACAAGATTCTTTCTTTAAGCAAAAGTTCAAACGAGAATTGATTTTCGTACAAGAACTACGACAACTGTTTTAAACGCTATTAATAACTCATAAATAGGAGTATTTTGGTAATTTTTATATTTACCCAACCGTGAATTGTGTCCGGTTGAGCCGTCATTAATTTGCGAAACTTGATTTTCCCAAAATAAACCCTCATTAATGAGTTATTAATGAAACATACCGCCAAAAATTCTTAGCCATTGATTGATTTTTATCAAGGGCTAAGATTGATTTCTGCAGTTCCCGTAAGAAAAACAACCCTCGTTTGAATATATATACTATATGTATGTAATTTGATGGAAGTTTGTCTCCTACAAGTGTGTGAGTTTTGCATGTTACGTCATTTATATGAATAGCAGAGTATCCGCACAATGCTGCGACGGTAATAGTTTATGTTTTGCAACATGTTGTTTTCTAGAATTGTAATAATATTTTATTCACGTGATTCAATGTTACAATAAATTTTTCAGCAACACACTTGTCTCCTACAAGTGTGTGAGTTTTGCATGTTACGTCATTTATATAAATAGCAGAGTACCCGCGCAATGCTGCGACGGTAATAGTTTATGTTTTGCAACATGTTGTTTTCTAGAATTGTAATAATATTTTATTCACGTGATTCAATGTTACAAAAAAATTTTCAGCAACACGTCTATTTTTTAAATTTCTTATATTTATATCAACTATTTTATTAATTTCAAAAATAAATTCTAAAAATATTATAATAAGAAAAAAAATTATATTTATGAAATGAGATAGAAGGTAATAAGATTTTGAAAATTATGTTAAAGTGTGTGGATGATTGTGTTTGTGTGATAAAGTGTGTTAGTGAAAGAGTGTATTTTAAATAAATAAAAAGTTAAAGTAAATTAGGAGAGTTAAATAATTAAAAGTATAAGTTAAATAATTATTAATATTGAGTAGATGAGATTAATTTGTATAAAAAGAAGAGTGGAGATTAAAGTAGTCTTAGTGATTTGAAGGTTGTACATTATGCATAACTATTTGGACTACTTAAATTTAAGTAGTCTTAATAAATTGAGAAGGGAGAAACATAAATGTATTTTATAGTAGTAAAGATGCATACTTCTCATAATTAAATTAAGTTTAATCTAGCCATTTGAGTTGTAAAAGAACTTAATATTTATCAAATTATTTTAAAGCATAAAACTAGAATTTTGTTTATTTAATAAAATGAACAAACATTAATAACTTCTTTTTTTGTTCTGCTTAGTTGTACAAAGAAACACAAATTAATTATGTGATCTTATTCATTCATTTATGTTCATATGTGTGTATAATAATGTGTTTGTTTATGGCTTAATAATGTTGGGCTAGTACAAGAGTATAATTGTTATATGTGCGTTCATTCATTTATAACCGTTAAACATCGCCTTAAGTACTTAACCGAAATAACCTTTTACATGAACATGAAAACAGAAATTCATTTATATATCAATTATTGTTTTTTATTTGTTTGACTAAAAATAAATAAACAAATATAAACAAATTAACCTCGTTCATCTTTGTTGGGTTCATTTACAGCCATAGATACGTATAAAGATACAAGAGTTTGGCAAACGTTTCTACTTTAGGATGTAACGGAAAATTAAACCCAAACAAAATATTAACAATAATGGTCTAGGAATATACATAATATTAACTTCAGAAAAGTTCCATAAATCCACAAGTCAAAATGTGTAATGTTAAAAATAGAAGTAGCAAGTTACCAACATATATCATTGATTTCTTATTGGGCAAAGATTAGGGTTTCAGTAAAATGACATCATCATCAACATAAATCATTCTCGGTGGTTAAGCTAACCGGCCTGCATCATCATTTTAACACCTTATTAAAACATATATAATCCCTATAACTTCATTTCAAGTAGTCAACTTGATATTGATCATCAGTCCAACTATCAATGGATGCTTGACACGCGGCCTAACATATGTCATGAAAATTGTTACACAGCGATTGAATTATGGAAATAGATCTAGTACAAGGAAACAAAGTAGCTAGTGAGCGATGAGAGTCCAAATATTCAAGCTGCAGAGACCTATGGTGGCCGGGAGTGTGGAAGACTGGAAGTCTGCAGCTCGAGATACCCAATCAAATATTCTACATATAATATTAAAAAATAATTTAAGTCCATATTTCTTTTTGTTGAAGACCACATCCATCGTTTCTATACATTAAACTATATATATATATATATATATATATATATATATATATATATATATATATATATATATATATTGGTTCTCGCGGTTCTCGCGCTAACAACAGTTCTCGCTTGAACTTTTGTCTATATATATATATATATATATAGGCAAAAGTTCAAACGAAAACTGTTTTTCGTACGAGAACTGCGAGAACCAATCTGAGCCGTCCAATTCCCCCTCCTTTAATGTCATTGTCCACCCATGAATTCCTCACATGCACCCTGCCACACTTGATCCTCTCCATGCTTTCCATCCATGAACTTCCCATATCCAAGGAACGGCCGAGATTGGTTCTCGCAGTTCTAGTACGAAAAACAGTTCTCGTTTGAACCCTCCCCTATATATATATATATATATATATATATATATATATATATATATGTGTGTGTGTGTGTGTGTGTGTGTGTGTGTGTGTGTGTGTGAGACAGTTCAAACGAGAATTATTTTTCGTATGAATATTGCGAGAACCAATCTTAGCCCTTGATTAATACTAATCAATGGGTAAGATTTTTTTGCAGCTCATTAATGTTTCATAATGACTCATTAATAACACATTAATTAGGGTTGTTTTGAGAAAATCAAGCTTCGCAAAGTAATGACGGCTCACCCGGACGCAATTCACGGTTGTGTAAATATTTAAATTACCAAAATACCCCTATTAATGGGTCGTTAATGACGTTAAAAACAGTTCTCGCAGTTCTCATATAAAAACCAGTTCTCGTTTGAACTTTTACCAATATATATTTATAATAATTTTGTTTCACTTCTATACTCGGTTAAGTTGTACATTGTATTTTTCTTCAATCACATGTACAAAACCGACGGGAACAAGTTCGAAGGGGAGGTGTTGAAATGATGGAATTTAATAGTTAATATTTAGTAACATTATACTTATATTTAATCTTGATAATTCGTTTACTTCAAATTGAAAAATTAATTCTGACTTTTTAGAGTCAAAGTATTTTAAATCTTATCGTACTAAATTAATCCATATAGTAATTTTAAACTTAGTTATATAGATTTTAATTATCTATATTTTTAAATATATACCTAATTGATACTAATGTTTAAACGTACATATTTAAAGGGGCTATTTAACTTCTCCTTGTTTTTAATTTATTAAAAATTATAAATTCAAATCCTATAAATATTATGTATCATGAGCTATATCAATAATAAAATATTATATACATTCAAATCACTGTCCTTATCTATCTATCTATATCTATCTATCTATCTATATCTATATATAAAAGGCATTCAAATTTTCCAAAATTAACCATAAATTGAATCTTAATAAACCAATCACAACCTTCAATTTCAAAATTATTCCATTCTCAAAACAATTTTGGAAAGATTAATAATGAATAGTAGAAATTTGAATTCAATTTTAAAGATGGGGTTGGATGAAAATTGTGAGGAGGTTTTATAAAAGATATGAGGGGTTTTAAAGAAAATGTGAGGGAGGTTTTATAAAAATTTTATACTAATGTAATTAATTATAAGTTGTTTATAAATTATGTTTAGTAAACTTGTGATATATTTTGTTTAGATAAAAAATAATTATATATTTACGATCGACTCATTTTTATGTACGTTTTGGTATAAATTTTATTGTAATATGACACTTTTTTTAAATTAGTATATTCTCATCACAAATGTGATATTTCATTTACTGCAATATTTTTATTTGAAAATTCTAATATCTCAAATACATTTTTGAAATACCCGTACGGGTACGGGTCAATAAACTAGTATTTATTATATATATATACTATCGTAATTAAAATTTACATCTTTCTTAGAATTGTTATCGGATCGGGCTCTTATTTCGTTCATACAATGCAATAATATATTTAGCTAAACGAATATAAAATAATATTTTCGCATAAATAATTATGGCTACCCGTATATTTACACGGGTATCTAAACTAGTTTCGAATATATAAATATGCAAAATTTTGTAAAATATATATCCAAATCCAAAAAGTCGAATATTTAAATTAACTTGGCTATCCAAAATTTTAGATATTTTGGGTTTCAAATTAGATACAGATATTTTCTAACACCCTACTGCATACATCTTTCTTTCCCCTCTTTCACTCTCTTCTTTCTCCTTCAATCTTTCTTACTCTTCTTTATTTAAATAAAAAAAGAGTAGTTAAGA
The DNA here is from genome assembly GCA_947179395.2 of Pulicaria dysenterica. Taxonomy (NCBI): domain Eukaryota; kingdom Viridiplantae; phylum Streptophyta; class Magnoliopsida; order Asterales; family Asteraceae; genus Pulicaria; species Pulicaria dysenterica. The sequence goes on along the minus strand of OX359292.1, from coordinate 77,001,900 downwards.
TTAAGGAAGGGTAAAACTAAAGTTTTATGGAAATGAATGATAAGGGAACAGAAGTTGATGTGGTGGTGAATTTAGGGATGTAAATGAGTCGGGCTACTCGTGAGCTATTCGAGCTCGGATCGTTAAAAGCTCGAAACGAGCCGAGCCTAAACGAGCTCGAGCCTAGATTAAAGCTCATTTATTAAACGAGCTCGAGCCCGAGCCTTGTATATTGGGCTCGTTTAAGCTCGCGAGCTTAAACGAGCTTTGATATAATATTTATTTCTTATTTAATACTTATATAATTGTATTATATATTTTTATATCATTAAATATGAAAAAAATTCAAAATTCAAAATTTAAATTGTTTATATTTCATTAAATATGATTTTTTTAAATAAAATAACAATTTAAAGTTCAAATTCTTTTTATTTATTATTTAAATAATATAAACTATTTTAAAAAAAACAAAAATAAATAATTAACCGAGCTTTAACGAGCTTCGTAAAACACTACGCGAGCCGAGCTCGAGCTTCAAATCACGAGCTCGAACGAGCTCGAGCTTCTGCATTTTTAAAAGAGCTCGGCTCGATTAGTCTAAAGCTCGGTTCGGCTCGTTACATCCCTAGTGTGATCTATACCGATAGCATTAGAAGTGTGAACATTTGAATAACTTGTTCACATTAGTAAATGTGATGTTTCGACTACAATATTTATTCTTTATAGTTTATATGTATAATCTAATAGAAATTGTCAAACCAAATTCTTCCACGCTTTTTTATAATTTTCATAGTTTTAAGTTTATTAATATTGATAATGCAGTGTTGAAAATCGATTTTTTTTTTTGTTGAGAAAAGGCTCTATACTCTCCTACTCATAAGTCAAGGTAAATGTCAAAACAAAGAGAGAAGATAAAGAAATAAATCTATTAGATTTCACACGTCATCATCTACTGAGTATGAAGATGATATAGAATTTAGTAGATGAATATATTATTTTCCTTTTTCTAGTAAATGACTTTCATAGTCTTAGATTTAAGTCACGTAATAAACAATATATATATCTTTACTACTCTATAAAGCATTTAGCTCTTTTTTTTAAGACAATTTTTAAGTTAAGTAGTACAAGTAATATAGCATGTTTTACAATAACTTTGAGCAACAATCTTAACACTTTTAAAATAGTACAACCGTCATTAAATTCAGGATATTTCTTAGTAATTAATTTTTTGACGATTTTAAAGCATTCATTATGTATTTAAATTCTGATAGTTTTATGTAATTAAAGTATTTAAAGTGTTTAAGATCATTGCTGAAACATATTGTAAATAATGTTATTTGAGTTGTACTATTTTAATCGGTTTGGGTTTTTAAACCGAATTTGAAAACGGTTTCAGTTTAATGTAATTAAAGTATTTATGGTAATCGGTTTCGGTTTTTAAACCGAATTTGAAAACGGTTTCGGCTTTTTTGGTTACGGAGCGGTTCGGATTACGGTTGAAACGGTTTATATCTGAATTTTAAACACCCCTATGTCGATAAATGAAACTATTTTACCCCGCCGCATCGCGCGGATAAAATACTAGTATTTAGAAGTACATTAAGTTCTGCTATACAAAAATAAAAATGGAAATGACGCATCTTAATATCTTATTTATTGCGAAAAGCTATAAAAATGGTTTTAATTGGTAATAAAGCAGTTCCAATTTATCAGTGAGATATCTATTTTTTTATAAAGGCATAAGTGGGATATGTATGTATTATATATTATGTATGGGTTAAATTAATAATCCATGTTGGAGTAATTGATTAAAGTTATGGTATGATGATTAAATAACGCATAAGACGTGCGGGGAATAATCTTTTGCTTTTCATCACTTTACATCTCATCACCCAACCCCCTTATATGGAGGAGTATGTGTGCTTTTAGTGCTAACAAAAGCATCCCCTCAAATACATTTAAGCAAACACAAGTTGCAATCAAGTGTGTATATATATATATATATATATATATATATATATATATATATATATATATATATATATATATATAGGGGAAGATTCATACGAGAATCGTTGTTAGTGCGAGAATCGCGAGAACCAATCTGAGCCATCCAATTTCCTATCTTTCAATGTCATTGCCCACCCATGAATTCCTCACATGCACCCTGCGACACTTTATCCCTCCACGCTCACCATCCATGAAACTTCCCATATCCAAGGAAGGACCGAGATTGGTTCTCGTGGTTCTCGCACTAACAACGGTTCTCGCATGAACCCTCCCCTATATATATAGGTAAAAGTTCAAATGAGAACTATTTTTCGTACGAGAACCAATTTGAGCCGTCCAATTCCCCCTCCTTCAATTTCATTGTCCACCCATGAATTTATCACATACACTCTGCCACCATTGATCCCCACGCTCCACATCCATGAGTTTCACTTTATCAAATTAACGGCTAAGATTGGTTCTCACAGTTATCGTTGAAACCGTCCTATATATATATATATAGAGAGAGAGAGAGAGAGAGAGAGAGAGAGATTGATGTATGGTTTTATTGGAGGCTTTAGTGAATGTTCCCTCCACTCCAAGCAATAAGGCATGAAATAGAATGCATGAACCTTGTTGTATGCTATAAGTATGCAATAAGGCATGATATATCCTCTTATTTCATCATTCTACTTATCCTCATACTCACAAGATCAAAACAAGTGTCAAAATTATTGGATGAGATAAAGAAAGAGAATTAGTGGACTCCACATGTCATCTTGTGGTAAGTAAGAGGATGAAGTAGGAGAAAAAAATAGGAGGATATATCATTTTTGATACTTTTATCATGTACCAATAAGACCTTACTCCCCACCAAGACAAGAGTGGATAGTGTAATTAGTGTTAAAAGAAAGTGTATCAAACACTATAACAAAATATATGTATATAAAACAGAATCTTTGACGGATAAAATTTATTGAAATTTTTTCAAAGGAATAACACCCAATAGGGTTAAAATTATTTTTTAAAAGATTATCAAATGATGTTCGATGAATGTGTCAAACATATGTTCATTGAATTATGGATAACCTTCCAAAAAGGGTAGTAATTACCAAAGGATTACGGACAAATTTATGAGAAATCGGGGTAGTCCCAAATTTGTTAGAAATATCAATTAAAAAATTCATAACAAAATGTATTCTTCAAAAATTTAATTGCAAATTCGTCACAAATATAAAAAGTATGTACCATAAAGGCATAAACATAAATAGTTGTTGGAATGGTTAAAGAAATAAATTAAAGGTTTATTTGCAACAATGATTCATATATAGTTGACACATATGATTCCGGGCAACATAAGAACAAGTAATCTGATTTGTTTTTGTTGTTACTCATTGTAATTTTAATTACGTGCTTATAGCATGGAAGTATCCTATACCAATGCTTCATATTACGTCATATTATCCATTTATATTCTTTCATGTTTAAACTAAAAAATACCCACGGTTTACAAGTTTCAAAGGTTTTTTTATTATTAAATAATTTCTTTACTCTTTCTTCTTTTTCTCTCTCTCATCTCTCGTCTCTCTTACCTTCGGTAATGAAACACCAAGACACAATCAAAATTCTCGGTACCGAGTAAGCAATGGTAGTGTTTGGCTTCGGTAATGAGTTCCACATATGAATGTCATGCCTTCATCGAGAATTATTTTTCGTACGAGAACCAACCTTAGACCTTGATTAAATTTAATCAATGACTAAGGTTTTTTGACGGCTCATTAATGCTTAATTAATAACTCATTAATGACGTATTAATACGGGTAATTTCGGGAAAATCAAGCCTCACAAATTAATGACGGCCAAATTGGATGCAATTCACGGTTGGGTAAATATGTAAATTCCAAAATACCCCTATTAATAGTCCTTAATGACAATAAAAGCAATTCTCACAGTTCTCGTACATACATAAAAGAGTTCTTGTTTGATCTTTTGACGATATATATATATATATATATATATATATATATATATATATATATATATATATATATATATATATATAGGGAAGGGTTCATTCGAGAACCGTTGTTAGCGTGAGAACCGTAAGAACCAATCTCAGCCGTTCCTTGGTTGTGGGAAGTTAAAATGGATGGAGAGCGTGGAGGGATAGCGTGTGGTAGGGTGCATGTGAGGAATTCATGGGTGGAGAATGACATTGAATTAAGGGGAATTGGATGGCTCAGATTGGTTCTCGCGGTTCTCGCGCAAACAACGGTTATCGCATGAACTTTCTCTCTCTCTCTCTCTCTCTCTCTCTTTCTATATATATATATATATATATATATATATATATATATATATATATATATATATATATATATATATATATATAATAATTGCATCAATAAAGAACCTATGTTTAAACAAAGAACCTAAAGAACCAATCTTGACCATTTGCATCAAAATCAATAGATGAGATTAAAGATGGCAAAACTCTAATTATCATGTATTAATTTAGGAAGAAAGGGGTAAACATGGAAAATCCCCCCCCCCTCCCAAACAACCTCGATTAAAAAAAAACCCTCAAAAACTTTAAATCGTCATAACTTTTTAAGTTTTGTGAATTTGAACAAAAAAATTATACCACTCTTTTTGTTTTTTAATCATCTTTCAAACAAGACAAGATCACTCTTTCCATAGTTTTCTAAATTTTTTTTGAACATGAAAAATTTGTTTGCATTTTGGGCAGCATGTAGTGTTCTGTACGAATTTTGCATTTTGAGTTTGAATGTGTAATTTTGCATTTTGGGCTGCATTTCATGTGAATCATGTTGGATTTGTATTTTGCATTTTATAATTTTTGCATTTTGGAAGCATCTAAATTACCTGCATGTTTATAATTTGCGTTTTCGTTTTTTTGCATTTTGCATTTAGGTTTGAATGAACCAGCTCAAAATGCAAACTACGGATTTGCATTTTGGGTTTGAATGAACCCAGCTCAAAATGCAAACTTTGAATTTCAAAAAAAAAAGTTTCAGAAATATATCAAACCAGGTCTTGTTTGAAAGAGGACGAAAAACTGAATCTAATGATATAATTTTTTTGTTAAAATTCTTAAAAACGAACGAGTTATGATCATTTGTATTTTTTTGCTTAGTCGCTGGGTTCTACGAGAGTAGCATGAGTTTTTTTTTAATTTTCCATTTTTGCCCTTAAACAATGTTCCACATGTCATCTCCAGAATAGTTATTTAGTATCTATGTTTAAAGAAGTTTCTATGTTAAACCATAACATATATATATATATATATATATATATATATATATATATATATATATATATATATATATATATATGAAGTTGATTGTGGATATATGATATGCCTGTTCCCTCCACTCCAAGCAATATGACATGAATTTAAAGTACAAATCTTATTCTATGAGTATAATTAATATATAAAATTTACCGGTAGATCTTCTTGGTTTGCCATAAGATCTTTGGCTCATGTGAGTAATCATGCCTACCTGCTTTACTTTACCTTTCTTTAATTATTAACCATTAGTACCATCATCTTTTTCAGAGACTACCTACGGGGTGAGCAAGGGTGGTTGGGTACTCCCTTTAATTATTTCATATTAAGGTTAGTGTAAGAACTCGTTACATAGAAAAATAAATAAAAGTTTAGTTACTTAAAAGTTGTCGACTACAAATATATTTTATTATAGTTTTAAGTTGATTTCAAAGTTATTGGAATAACATGTGATTTTGAACTATGAGGTTAAAGCCATTACCCCTCAAGTTGTAGTGAGTGTGAAACTCATGCATCATCAAGAATTTGGATTCTGGAGTGTAACAACCAATATTTTTAAGGATCAAAGTTGTGGACCTAAGTGCAAAAGAGTGTAAACATGAAATTAAGGAGCTATAAACGGGGGATTAACCTAATGGCAGCCCCACATAGTACCTACGACAGTTTCATCGTCGGGAGCTTTATGTGTGTGCCTTACGATCAACAACGAAGAAAGCAAGGAATCGAGAGTTCAAGTGGCGGTTTGAAGTAAACTTCATGAAGTAAGTATATCAAATCTTTAAGCTTGTAATCTATTCAATATTACAGTAGAATTTTTGGAGTTTGATTGATGTTTTTGGGCATTATCAGTCGATTAGAGGCTTGGTAGGGCTTCACAATCGAACCAAGGGATCATGAAATTGAATTTGTAATTGATCATGAAACTTGAAATTAACACTATGGTTTTAATCTATGATGTAATATGAGAAGAATAGTACTAGAATCACTAACTTTGGTTGAGGAATCGAAACCCTATGGCTAAAATTGACTGCGAGATGGTTGAAGAGAATGGCTTGAAAGGGAGGTGGTATCTCCATTTGTTGGTGGCATGAAGGAGGAAGCCTTGCCATTTTCTATAATGGCTTGACTTCTATATTTTTTAGCGGTTATTTCGAAAGCGGTTATTTTGGCAACTACAAATGAAGCCGACCGTAATTTCGTTTATTCGTTTAAGAGGTGACGGTTATTTTTTTGACAAAATAACCGCTTTCAACCGCCAAAGATAGTCATCACAGTTTAAATCATTATTTATACTTCGTGTTTGGTACTGTAGAAGGGATAAGGAACAATTTGGCATCATTATTTTGCCGAAATTTGGTCTTAATTAGCACCATTCAAAGCAAAGGTATTATCTGTTTTTTATTTCAATTAAGCCTGTAATTCAAATATATCTCTCGGATTATCCCACATCTGATTTTGTGATACCTCAGGTATAAGGTCGAATTACAGATTTCGGAAAGTTTTGTTAACACGATCCAAGAAATTATCCAAGTTGATTGTTATTCTAATCCTTGATTCTAATAGAGAACACACACATAACCCAAGAACAAATTTAATCACAGGATTTATGAGAATTTTATGCACACCATCTATAGCAACTAGAGCAGCCACGAATTGTTCATGACTAAGGCAAGCGATGACTGGTTAACCGATTTTGGTGTTTATATATGTTAAATGATGTAAAAGATTAAGGTTTGAACCAAAATAAAGTTTATTCTTTAAGTTTAAGTGTGTTGATGTTTTTATATCAAAATAGTGGGGTATACAGGGTAATATAATTAACATTAAGAAGGTGTTAGGTGACATTAATGTTGATTTGAGTTTAATATTTACACTAGAAGTCATCTCAGATAAGCCAAGTTTGGTTGAAAAATGAAGTTAAAGCTTGAAAATTTCGAAGGAGTTCAAAGTTGCTTCTCGTAGAAGAAAATTGGATTCGATTTTATTCACAAATAACTGTCTACCGAAAACAAGTTGGTTAAATACTTAAATATAGCTCTTGGCAAAGTGAATATGGCAGTTTGGAGAGCTCGTCATCACAACCTCCCCACTTATGGCAACTTGACGAGAAGAGTTGTTCAATTGGAATCAAAAGTATGTCCTTTTTTATGTATCCGTCTTGAATCAAAGGAACATCTCTTCATTGATTGTCATATTGCTCAAAGTCTCCTAATAGAGATTAATAACTGGTGGAGGATCACCCCTCCAAGGCTTCATGAATTATCTTCTTAATTAGGGTGTCTTTTCAAACTTCAATGGGTTTACGCTTAAAGTTTTTAACTCTATTATATACACTTATGTTTGGTCTTTATGGAAGACTCCGAATGAAGTTATTCATCAAGATTCAAATGAGTCTTTTCCTTAGTTTGTCTCCCAAATCTAAGGTTTATCTTTCTTTTGGATAATAGCAGGAAAAAAGTTCAAGAGAAGTTGTTACTTCCTTTGTAACTTTTTTTTTTTGACCAGCAACAAAATTTTATTAAAACTAGCAAATTGTTAAAAGAACATTAAATAAAAGGAAAAAAAATTATGTCGAAAAAAGAGAAAAGAAAAAGCAAACTACAAACCCTCATGAGAGAAGTTAACCCAATCACTCCAAATCAACTTTCTAGGCTAATTCCCCCTTGTAGTGATCCAAAAGTATGATAAGCTTTGAATAGAACTAAATATGTCGAGCTTCAAAGATTGCGGTGGGAATGATTTTCCATTTCTAGATCTCCATATCATCCAACAAGAAACAAATATCACAATATTGAAAGCTTCTAGTTTCATCCTTTTAAAACCAATATCCTTAAGGAGCGCCATTATCGACTGCTCGGTTAGACCTTGAACCCCTCACCATCTCATTATTGTTTCCACGAGATTAACCGAAGAGCGACAAAAAACAGAAAAGGTGTTCATCCGTTTCAAAATCAACTCCACATAGGTAACAAGTCGAGGCCCCTGTTTGAATTCCCCTTCAAAGAAGATTACATAAGGTGGGTAAGCTACCTTGTTTGAGTCTCCATACAAAAATATTGACTTTAGATAGAACTGAGCGAATCCAATGAATTTTATTACATCAATCACCACCAAGAAGTTTTAAATCTATCGCCATTCTTAACGATGCAACCGTAAATCTACCCGAGGTATCCAAAATCCATTTCTAGCAAGGAACACCCAGATTATTAGATTGAGGTACCATCAAAGAATTAATTTCAATGTCAAACTCCAACAGATCTTTACCAATTGAAGAAATGCTCCTCCAAACACCAAGTTTTTTTTATTCCAAAGGATTTATTAAGTTATTTCTACTATGGCCATGAAGTGCAACTGTGACTTTCTTCCACATTGTTGCATTTTCCACCTTGAGTCTCCACCACCTTTTAGTTAAAAGAGCCAAATTTAAGGCTCTCAAACTATTAATTCCAAGGGCCCCAAGATCTTTAGAAACAAGTACATTTTTTCATGATACCCAGGATATTTTCTTTTTGTTATTATCCCCTCCCAAAAAAACTTCCTTCTAATATATTCTAACTGTTTAATGATTACTTTTGGAGCCTTATAAATTGAGAAATAATAAATCCCCAAAGTCCCCAGCACAGATTTACATAATGTTAAACGACCGCGTGTAAATAACATTGAAGCTTTCCAATTTGAAAGCCTTGATCCAAACCGATCAATAATAGGTTGCCAATTTACTTTCTTATTCATTGAAGAACCAACGGGTAACCCAAGATAATTGAAAGGAACTTTACCCGCCCGACAGTGGAAAGCATTAGCAAAAGATGTGACCTCGATACTATCCACAACCACACCAATGAGATTAGTTTTTGATAAATTTACTTTCAATCCAGATGATAAATAAAAACACCGTAATATTCGAAATAAATATTGAGCATCAAGATAGGACCATTTACCAACAAATATCGCATCGTTGGTGTATAGTAAATGAGATATAGTTGGACCACCATTTGGAAGAGAAACATCGTGAAAAATCCCAGCCCCAACCGCCTCTTGCATTGCAACACTTAGCCCCTCAATAGCTATAATAAACAAAAAGGGGGCAAGGGGTTCCCCTTGACGTACACCCCTACCAATATGAAATTCATCCATTAGCGATCCATTGACTAGAATCGACACACAAGATGATCTCAAACAATTTGAGATCCAACTTCTCCACTTTGCACCAAAATTCATATGAAACATAATGGAGTCTAAAAATTACCTTTGTAACTTTTCTATTTTGTAATTTTCTATTGTAACTCTAGTTTTCCAACCCAAATCAGGGTATTGATTGGAGATATCAAATAGTCACTAAAATGTTTAAAGGGGTATGTAGGGGTGAGCATAAACCGGTCCCGACCGTCCAACCCGGTTAGACCGACTGGAACCTGTCCGAGACCGAACCGGATATTACATACCGGTCCGGTCCTCGGGTTATGATTTTGTGGAATTTGATTTCTCGGTCCAGTCCGGGCCGAAAGAATGAAAGACCGGTGCAAATGGAGACCGGACCGGTAATTTAAAATATAAAGCCCTTAGTTAGTAGTTATCATGGATTTTATGGGCTTTTAGATCAACATTAAACAAACATTTAAGAACAAAAAAAAAACCCTAAAAAACTCATTGTCGATTGACGTCACTTTGCCTTGTGGATCAAGTTTAAGAGAGTTGAGAATTCTTTTCCCTATATATATATTCACTAATTGATGTTTTAAGACAAGTATAATCAAGATTCAAGAATTGATTCTTATTTTATGGTTTTGCACATGAAAATTTACATAATGGTTTTAAATTTTGAATGGATTACTACAAGTAACTTTTTTTAATGACAATGTCTATATTGAAAATAACAAGCTAGATTGGGTTTGTAGTTCACATAATCTTTTGAGATATATATATTTTGCAAAAGCATGTATAAATGAAAAAATTGATTATAAAAATATTTTTTGGACATATATATCCGGTCCGGTCCGGGTAAACCCGGTAGACCGACCGGAACGGTCGGAGACCGTTTACATCTGGTCCGGTCCTCGGTCTGATTTTTTTCCACAATCGGGTATCCGGTCCGATCCGGTCTCAACCGGTCCGGTCCGGTTTTATGCCCGCGAACAGCCCTAGGGGTATGGGTCCGTATCCAACCCAAATCAGGGTCCATGTCATGAATGCCAGATACATGATTATACACTAATGCACCCCCAATCGAAGCGTGCGATTCGCACGTACTAAAAAAACACTAACAGAGAGAATTGTTCTTCTTGCACGCGCGGGGGTCAAGGATACTCATGTCTATATAGTCTATCTTCATCCATTCGCTCTCCCACTTGCCTTTGACTGTTCTCTCTCTCTCTCTCTCTCTCTCTCTCTCTCTCTCTCTCTCTCTCACCCAGCTTTACCTTATCCACCACTCGGTTCTTCACCTGATTCTGTTTCTGGGTTTTCAAGATTTTCGCAAGGTAGATTTCCCTTCCCTTTTTGTTTTCAGGATAGCTTCATTGGTTGTTGATTGATTCCTGTATGTCGTTTATGAGTTTTTGGAATTAATCGATTTGGGAATTGCGTTTCGGGAAAAGTTTTAGTTCTGGGTTTCTGATTGACGTTTTTGGTATTTTTATCTTCATATTTATAGTTTAATTTGGTCTAATTCTCGATAAGGGTTATAGGTTTTGAGAATGAATCAATTTGGGAGTTAGGGTTTAAGAAATTGAGCAAATTTATCTCAATTTGGGAATTTTCCCATTGTGTTTTTCTGTTAATATTTACTTTAATTTTGTAAAATTTATGTGGTTTCTGGGCCTCTAATTGGATCAGGTTTGAATATCAATCAATTTGAGAGTAGGTTATCCACTATTCCAAGTCTTATTTACTCTGTTATTTTGTTCTCATATTTGTAGATTTCTTTTATTGTAGTTTATACTCTGTTTTCATGTCTTTAGCAGATATGATGTTTGAACGAACAGAGTATTTAATCTTTCAATTCTAACGAAATGACTGCATTTAAGCACAATTATTCTCACCCAATTACATTAATCTGATGATGTATGTCTTCTTGTTCTGTTTCTTTACAGTTGGTTGAAGATTCAAAAGATTTAGAGATCAGACGCAGCTGTGGCTTGAAAAGCATGCGGTGGTTTAGCTTATCTGTAGATGTTTTTCGTAAAGTCATCCCCCTTAACCTCTACTGTCGCGTGATTCTGTAAATTTAAACCCAAGAATCCCTGTAAAATTAATCTGAAACCCTCTTCATATCGCATAATATCATTTAATTTCTTACAATTTCCTCCATGGGGTCTAATCTTTTTGTTGTCATCCCCTGTTACTGTCGTTGGATTAGCTGAAAACCTAAACCCAAATCAGTTCACACCCGTTCTTTTATCTTGAATTCTTGATCAAGATTGAATCTTTTTAGTGTTAGTTGCATAACTATCTTTGAATAGTTGTTAGGTTGTTGTTCTTGAGATCTTTAGAGGGGGTTTAATCATTCAAGGTTTGGAAATAGTAGTTATGGTGTGTCAATCAGCTGGCCAAACAAGATTCCGGGCATTGAAACATGAATATGGAATTGATGGGAGCGCCACCATAATTGTTAAAGTTATTGCATGCTTTCAACCTCTTCAAGATTGTCAGGTTTGTAATGCTTTTATTTTGTTATTTTATAGAATCATATTGTTTTTGAACAATTTGGTGATGAATCTACTTTGTTTCTATTGTATGTTGCTTTGTTTTCCAGGCTGAGTATTTTAGACATTTGTTAAAACCTGTAACGTAGTTTCATTGTCGTCTTCGTGATCAAGCTGGAAATTTTAGTTTTTAGTTGTTTCATAAGTTAACAAGAAATCTTTATACACGCCTGGGAAATCATTATCTCTTGGTAAGTTTTGTGGTTTATACAGTTTGAATCTTTTTGCCTGTTTAATCATATTCATGTACTTATTATTATTGTTGTACAAACTTTGTAGGTGATAGTGTTGATTGAATGGAAAAGTGCTTTGAATCCTGGTTTCAAAACCAACAGATTGATCCGAATATATCGAGTGCTCCCTTCGGTTTCCAGCACCGATTTAACATTCCATCTTCAAGGAATATGTTTTCACCTAACGTGACTGATGGAAACCTCCCCATGTTTACATTTGAGTCAACCAAACCCCAAGACCCTTGTGGTTGGTTAAATGGCTTCACGCCTGTGGTCAACTCTATCCCGAAAGAACAACTTCTTGAACCTCAGTCCACACATGAGGTACAGAAGAAGTTTCTTGTGTTTGATCAATTAAATGATCAAACAACGTTGATATATAGTTCAACTCCCGTTCACTACCACCTCCCAAAACCGCACCTTACCTATGATCCAAAAGGGGAACTTTCAGTAATTGAAAAACATGAGGATAATCAGATTAATACCCGTTATTCAGATGCGTTTCTTGATGATGGGAACAATGAGGTAAGTGAGATGCGAGAGGATAGTGAAGAGCTTAAGGCATTGCTCTACTCTGATGATGATGATGATGATGATGATGAGATTTATTATTCTGAGGATGAGGAGGAACAAAGTACAGGGCACTCCCCTAACTTAGTGACAGGATTCAATACTCTTGATGCTGAAGAAGTTGCTAGTTCAACGGGTTGTTGGAAAAGGCGTAAACTTGATACCGGAGGGTATGATGTTGTTTCACTCGAGGACACTGCAAGCTCAGGAAAATCAGGTGTTAATTGCTCCAGTGAGGCAGAATTCAGTTGCTCTGGGGATCAATCCGGTGCCGGAAATGGAATGTTGGATGTTGAATCAGAAAGTTTTCAAACTGGTAAGAGGGCAAGAAAAGAGAAAGTGAGGGAGACTATTAGTATTCTTGAGAATTTGATTCCTAGTGGGAATAGAGGCAAGGATGCCATGGTGATTCTTGATGAAGCGATTAATTATTTAAGGATTTTGAAGGTAAAAGCTCAAGCCTTGGGGCTTGATTCTCTTTAAAAAACTTGAAGAAAGGAGAACCCTTTTCCCAAACTCGTTATGCTGTAGTGATTTGATCTAGCTTCGGTCCGGGATAAGGGTTTCGACTAAAAAGATTCATACTTTTTAAGTTTATATGTTACCATCATGACAACCTTATTGAGGAGGTCATATATACTATGTATTTCACTATTTTGTGTTGTGTAAAAAGGATAATTTGGTTATTTTAACAGTTGGGATCTGCAATTTGAAAGCTTTTGTGAAATGGAAAGTTTTGTAACCATCAAAGCCATTTATGGGTGTTGTATGATGGTAAAATCTTGAGCAATGCACAACCTTTACTGCTAGGAGTAAAATTTGGTCATTTTGGGTAAAGAATTCTTTAACTGGAAGTTATGGAAGAAGTTGAGGGGGGTAATTTGGTAATTGTCATATAGATTTGACTGGATGTGGGGTTGAAATGGAAATTGAGAGCTCTGTGAAGATAAGGTTTGATACCCATCAAGCCATTTTCAAGTATTTTTGTAGGATTCTTGATAATGATCCTTCATGGGTGTATAAAGGTTAAAGTATACCAGTCTTTATGGCCAAATCTCGTACAAATTTTACTGCATGATGTTCGAATTCAGAGCATGGGATAAGTTTTCTTGGATTGTTAGCAATGATAATGATCCTACACGGGTATGTGGGTATAAAGGTTAAAGAAGGCTACTCTCTGTTGACCAAATCTCGAGTAATGTACAACTTTTGCTGCTTGAGGTACAATTTGAAGCCCTGGATAATAATTTCTTCACTGTGTTTTGACCAAATCTTGTGTACTGTACTACTTTCACTGCATGACGTACAAGTCACATGGTCAAGTATTTCTTGGATAATTGATGATACTTCATGGTTGGTATAGTATAATGGCTAAAAGGGTGCAGGCTTTTAAGAAAAAATACATTGCACAAGGTACAGCCTTTCATGCACAAGGTACAACCTTTATTGCAGAAGGTACAAGGGCTGAAAAGGAGATGCCTAAAGGTATGGATGGATTTGGGAAAAAGGAGTGATGGAATTGAAAAGCAGTGTGTTTGTATGTGTGTGAAAGAGAAGCAAGAAAAAGAGACTTTTGATTGATGAAAAAAGATGTTGGACATGTGAAGTTGGCAAGGTTTGCATGCCTGGTTGGTGGCTTGGAGGACCCAACACTTGATTCAAGTTTGTTGCTTTTTATTTGTTCAAATTTAAAAGGCAATCATAGATGGTGGGGCTTTTTTATTTCTCTTTTTTAGGTTGAACAAATTGATGGTTTCTCTTTTCAAGTTGGTCATGACAGCGACGATGATTGTTGATAGTGTACAATCATAGTCGGTAGTTGTGGCTTTTATTTGTCTTAATATGTTGTGAAAGAACCTATGTACATATTTGAGTTTATTTTATAATTTCATCTTTTGCGTTTGTATGTACGAAGACTATTGTTGATTTAAGAACCTAAATAAATTAAGAACATTAAGAAATAAATCTTAATTATTCATTTAACGGCTAAATTTGAGAAAACTTGTTTAAATACAAAAAGGATAGATGGGTTAAAATCAAATCCATCATCGCTACTCATTACCTAAAAACCAAATATATAATTAGTTTACTTTCCATCTATACTCACAAGTAACCATTTCATCTAAGAATTTGTTTGCTCCGCATCTACTACACCAACTCAACATCAGCACTTAAACCATCATTGCCTCATTGGCTCATTCTATGGCCGCCTCAACATTCACAACCAATGTTACTCGCATATAAGATGTGTTTGGCGAAACTAGTTAGGGCTGGAGTTGGAGCTAGGACTATGTACAAGCAATGCCACCTAGGCTATTACAAATTACAAATAGTGTTACCCAGACTATTTATAGTTAATTGGTACCCATGCTAATATTTAATATATATATTGTTCACGAAGCAGAGAGAAAGTATGACGCGACAAAGAAAATGATGACGTCATTGATGACGTCATTGATGACGTGTAATTGTGACGTGGACAAATTGAATGATTTGATTGGTTGATAATTGGAAAATCCTAATATTTAAATTAAATTCAAATTGAGTGAGAGGGTTTGGATGTAAATTATAACGGGGTAGTATGAAACATGTGAGGAGGTTTTGAGAAAATTATATATTGATGTAATTAATTATAGGTTGTTTGAACATTTTGTTTAATAACTTGTGATATATTCTGTTAGAGAAAAGATAATTATATATTTGAGACCGTCTCATTTTTATCTACGTTTTGATATAAATTTTATCTTAATATGATATTTTTTCAAAATTAGCATATTTTAATCATTTTATCCATTGAGAGCAATATGTAGGTAATTATTAGACATTTTATTCGTATTTTATATACATTCCTTCTACATAACATAGTTGATATAATCACTGATTTTTTGGTCTTTCGATACAATGAATTGAAAATATACTATTTTTAAAAATTGGCCGTATTATGATAATATTATATGTTTGGTAACCACTTAGTGAGTTTTTTAAAACCGTTGGTTAGTGACATTAATCTGTTTAAAAAACTATCACTACTACTACCACTTTAGGCTCTTTGAAATTGATTGTTAGTGTGTGAGTAATAACCGTATAGAAACTATAACTCTACATAATTACTGAATAGTGAAAAAACCGTCATGTTAGATAATAAAAATGTTTTTAAGCACTTGATATTATAATATCAACAATAATGTTATGGTTATGTCTTTACAATATCGGGACATGACTCCATCGCGAGAAACATATCAATATTATACTAAAATTTTAAGATGTGTAATATAATTTTATAATTTAAAAAAGAATTTATAAAAAGTATTAAATATAAAATTTTTATTTGCGTAGATTATGTACACATGGACAAATAATGTATTTTGATTGGTAAAATGTGTTAAAAGTAGTGGAGAAACCGTTCAAATTTATATAAATTGGGAGGAGTTTTAAAATTTGAAGGTGTTTTACGAAACATTTCAAGGGGGTCTTATGAAAATGCGAGGGGGTTTTTATAAACATTGTATATTAATACAATTAATTATAGGTTGTTTATAAATTATGTTTAATAACTTGTAATATATTTTGTTTAAGGAAAAAATAATTATATATTTACGACCGTCTCATTTTTATCTTCGTTTGGTATAACATAGTTAGTATTTTGGTATGTACTTTTTTATATGTTTTTGTATTCATTCTTTCTACGTATCATAGTTGATATAATAACTGATTAATGATGTATTAATTAGTCATTAATGACGGTCCATCCGGTCTCAATTCACAACTATTGATGGAACAAAAACTAAAAATATACTAATTTTAAAAAAAATGTCATAATACGATAAAATTTATACCAAAACGTAGATAAAAATGAGATGGTCGCAAATTTATAAATATATTTTTCTAAACAAAATATATTACAAGTTATTAAACATAATTTATAAACAACTTATAATTAATATTATTAAAATACAATTTTCATAAAACCTCTCAAATGTTTCATAAAAACCCTCAGAATTTTCATGCAGCCTCCTCCCAATTAATTTAAAATTGAATTGAATTTGACGGTTTCTCAAGTTCATCCCACATCCCACATTCCACTATTATAATATTTCTCATTTGCACGTTCTAATGTGATAAACATGGTTTTTCATTTATCCATTACATAAATATTGCTTTTATTAACAAATATTACATAAAAAACTTTTAGAAGTGGAATGCAATTTTATATTTTTTAAAAGAGTATATCTAAAAAATATTAAATATAGTTTTTTTATTTACGTACCCGAGCACCGCTTGGGTTTAACACTAGTTAATTATTGCTACCCAAGCTATTCACGTATAGTTCCACTCAGGGTATTCACACATAATCACTTTTGCATATATTACAGATAAGTTAAATGAGACATATGACTCATCTGCTCGTTATGGATTGCCCATTACAGTCTCTTATAAATAGTAGAAATCACAAGATTGAGTCTCCAGATAACACCTGTGTATGGGAATGAAATAACCCATTAAGCGATGACCTTATATCTACTGTACACGGCCTCCTACACTGCCATGTAGCCCTAGACGACCATCAAAAGGCCACACTACCCATGTATAATCCTAAACCTATACGGCCCGTGTAATGTGGTACACGACCGTGTAGACCTTGGCTCACATGGCCAGTATTACCCTCTAATAGGGTGTATTTGTTTTGCCCTACACTACCGGTGTTCCTTGAACACGATCGTATTACGCCTCGAGACAGTAACACTTCATCCTTGTATAAAATGCATAAATTCTTAGAAAAATACCTTATGCTAGAATGATAAATGGTACTTCAATTTAACTATTAATTCTTCAAATTTCATATTCTTAGCTTCTTGGCTCTCTCTCGTTCCTCTTCTAGCAGGTTCCACACACACATACAAAGAAAAGAAAAGGAGAGGAGAGAAAGGGAGTGATTTGGGATGATTTTATAAATTTAGTGTGTTCCATTATTATTTTTTAGAAAGAAAAGAAAAGGTGGGGAGAAAAGATTGTGTCATATTTTCTCTTCCAATTTTCCTCTTAATATTGGAGAGATTTGGAGAGAAAGAATCTTAAGATAATTAAAACTCTTTTATAAAGATTATTATACCCTTAACCTAATATATATAAACCTCACGTATTTAATATCTCAAACAATCGCCTGCTGCGTAGCCTCATCTTTCGTAGCCGGCTGCCGTCGTCATCTACAGGAGTCCAGGTTTTTATTTACCTATACATATATATATTTGTTTGTTTCAATTATGTAACTGGTATTTGAGTAGTTTTATATCCTTATTCATTTGCTACAATCATGGTTTTGTTCCGCGTAGCCAACATGTGATGACGCATCCATGTTTTTTTGTTTGATATGAACTAGTAGCCATTAATATGAAAACATAGACAATTCGACAAACTGTAATCAATATCAAAACATATTACAATATCATTATTTCTATTAATATATATGTGTTATTATTTGTTTATAAGCTACGGGTAAAATTGTAAATGTGTTAACTTTCTTTTCTTTTCTCTCATGTTCATGAACATAAATTTTAATTTATTTTCTTTCATTTCTTTCCTTTTCTACACAGTTTTTAAATAGTTTCTATCACTTATTTTTTCTTTCTTAAATACACAGTGACTTGGTCAATATTCATCTATTTTATATTCCAGGTTTTGAAAACATTGCAAAATCAGTCCCTCAACTTACTTCTTTTTGTTATTTAACGAGGTGTCCAAACCCGCGCGATGCGGCAGGAAAAAATTATTTTACAGTAAATATACTATTTTTAAAAAGTAAAATGATAACCACAGTCTTTAAGACTGTGAATAAAGAGTAAAAACATAAGGATTTAATTTTTAAAAATAGTAACCGTAATTCATGTATGAAAAGTTGAAACGAAAGTAAAAATAATTAATTTGGATTTTTTGCATACATAGAAAGTTGATTAAACCATCAGCATCCATTACATGCTTCACACAGTAATATCAGCGCCACATCATCCCCCACCATTCCCTCATCCCATCACACAAACCCCCCCATCCATCACATGCTTCACATCACAAAAAAAAAACCTACTCTCACACCCAACGGTCACAAACCCTCCTCACGCGCGCGATGGTGGTCACGATTGTGACCGTGAGCGAGCGATCACGGAGGCCGGCGATGGTGTGGCGCGACCGTGAGCGGTCCTCACACACCCCCTGCGCGATGGATGCGGCCGGTCTTAGAACACAAGTTATGATTATTATATTTGAAAATTAATATTACCTTTTTACTTTTATCAATAGCCCTTAGAATTATCATACTTCTTTAAAAATTATATAAAAAAACAAATAATATATAAAATAAATTGTATACGCAACGCAAACACTAAATTCGATTTCCACAAAAGAAAATAATTGAATTTATTGCAATTAAAGCTGACGGACACTAAAAATTTAGGCGACACAAATACCATAGAATTAATGTGTGTAAAATGGTTAGAACTTGAGTTATGTGGCTTATAGTAAAAACCATTTACCAATCCAACCATCAGCTCCCATTTTGTATTCTCCTCTTTATGTAGTATATATGATATAAATTTCACTACAAGACAAATGTGTTACTGTTCATCATTCCTATAAAATGTTATATATAGATAATTTATTTCTTTCATATGTAAGTATGTAACTAATTAAGGTTTTACACAATTAATCCCCCAAATAGAATTAGTATTAACATTTAGGTCCTCTAAATTAAGTAGAAATAATAATAATAATAATAATAATAATAATAATAATAATAATAATGCTATTTAACTAAATAATAATATAAGTTAATATAATAAAATTTTACTCACTTGGGTTGTTACACAATTTGCCATTTAATCATAGTGTGAATGGTGAATTTTGCGTGGATGGTAAGACACATGAAAGAGGTGTATGGTGAGGGTTAGTAGGGGGTTATCCTTTATTCTTTTCTTTTTTTTTTAATTTTGATTTCAGCTATGATTAGTAGTTGGTAAGTAGGCAAGTCCTAATGTTTAGTGTAGTAAGCAATGACCATTACATTGCTAAGTAGTTATTTGAGCGATACTTCCTTTGTTGCTAGGCACCATAGGGGTTAGGTACCCTTTTTTTTCATACAACGTCCCTTATTGCACTGAGTATTTTGGTGCCTTTACCTTGATCTACATTGCTTCTTTTCTATCTTTTGGTATGATCCCTTCTTTGGTATATCACCTAATTAGACTCCTCCACATTTCATTACTCCTCAACATTACTTGTGCATTAATGTCTTTGTTTCAGTGCTCTATTGTGAAAGAACTCGAGTTTTTGACTAAATGGGTGGTTTTTTAAAACTTATTTACCAAACAAGTGTAGTTTTAAACTTAATTACTAAATTGGTGTACTTTTATTTTTACCCATTGGTTTACCATATCCCACCCACGTCTTGGGTAAAAAAAATCCGTACGTCACTTTGCCCTAGACGATCTCCATCGACGAATTCCAGCCTCACACCGCCGTTCACAGCCATTCCACGCCCGCTTCACAGCGTTCCACAGCCGCCGCTCACAACCGTTCCACGCCTCCGCCACTCACGCAGCCGCTGCCCATCGCCTCCGCCGCTCACGCAGCCGCTGCCATCGCCTCTAATCTGCCCATCGCATATATGCTGTAAGTTCCTTTATATGTTGTTTTTTGCTGTAATTTTCTTTCCCTAGTTGTAATCTGTTTTCTTTATGCCCATCGCATACTACTGTAAGTTCATTTATATGTTTTTTTTTTGTTGTAATTTTGCTATAAAAGTAAGGTAATCTGCATATCGCATCTATTGTTTTTTTTGTTGTAATTTTCTTTACCTTTGCTCTAATATGTTTTCTTTGATGTAAGCTGTTAATTGGCTGTAAAAGTAAGGTAAAATGACAACACAATAGATAAAGACTTTGTCATAACATTGATGTTTTTTTGTCAGCAGTAAGTTTAATGTTATTTTGTCATTTTATGGCTTGTTTAATCCTTTATTTTAATCATGATCTCTTATCAATTTGTGGCTCTTTTTTAGTAGATGGATATTGTTACATTGATTCAGAATGAGGATTTCTATGCAATGTCTCAAGTTGCTATTGCAAGTAATGAAATGATTAGTGACAATGAAGTCGATGCAAATGACATATTAGAAGAAGATGACATCGGGGATGAAGATGAAGATGGAGTTGAGATCACTAGAGAACATGAAGTACCTTCAACTTTTACTAGTATAGAGAAAACAAATACCACTAGTGATGGTGATTGGATTGTGGCACAATCACTTAGCAAAAATGATTTTACACGCGAGTTGGGAAAAGATTCTTTCAAAGACAAAGAGGAACTTATTAGAGCAATCAAACTCCATAGCATAAGGACACATAAACAGTTTGAGGTCATTGAGACACGCCCAACTATATGGAGCATAAGATGCAAGTTAAATTTACAATCCGGTTGCAAATGACATCTTCGTGCTTGTAAACGGAAAAGAAGTGGATATTTTGAAATCACAACGTACACCGGTCCACATACTTGCTTACACAATAATATTTCTCAAGACCATCCAAACCTTGATGCGAGCTTGATCGCTCATGAAACCAAACATCGTATAAAAGAGCAACCTTCTATTAGCATTTCAGCTTTGAGAGCTGAAATAGTTGATAAGTTAGGGTATACTCCTTCATACAAAAAGGTGTGGGTTGGAAAGCAAAAGACTATTGAACATGTTTTTGGTAATTGGGAAGAATCTTATGCTACATTACCGAAATTTCTGGGCGCACTTCAAAAGTACAATCCGGGGACAATAATCGAATGGTGTGTTTCGAGATCAACCGATGAGGAACACGCGGAATTTAGACGTGTTTTTTAGGCTTTTGCTCCTTCTATCAAAGGGTTTATGCATTGTCGACCGGTAATCAGCATTGATGGCACACATATGTAAGGTAAGTATAAGGGAAAGATGATGATTGCGATGGGAGTCGATGGTAACAACCAGATTTTACCACTTGCATTTGCTATTGTGAAAAATGAATTTTATGATAGTTGGAATTGGTTTCTTTCCCATATCAAGAAACATGTCGTGAAAGAGCGTGATGGTATTTGTTTAATATCTGATCGTCATATTGGAATCCTAAAGGTAGTAAATGAGAATGGATCTCCATGGTTAAAGCCACGTGGTTTTCATAGGTATTACTACGAGTCATAAGTAATTTTTTCAATTTTATTGATAACAACTTACATTATTTTGTTTATTTTACAGGTATTGTTTACGGCATTTCATTAGCAACTTTTATGACAAGTTTAAAAATTCTGAATTGAAAACTTTAGCTTATCGTGCAGGGAGCCAAAATCAAATTCGAAAATTCAACTCAACAATAGAAGAAATTGGGAAGCTAAATCCAGAAGCTCGACAGTGGCTAGAACGACATTCACTTGATAGATGGACACTTGCACATGATGGTGGAAAGAGATATGGTTTGCTCACAACAAATATGTCCGAGATTTTTAACAGTGTACTTAAAGGTGCTCGCTTTTTACCTATCACAGCTTGTGTCCAACTTACTTTCTATAGGTTAGTGCACTATTTTGAGGTGAGACATCCTTTAGGATATAATGCACAAGCTAATGGAGATATGTATGCTCCTCATGTAGTTGCAAAACAATTAGCTTTGATGTCAAAAGCAAGTGCACATTTCTTGAGAACATTTAATCGTGAGAAAGGTATATTTGAGTTGATAACTCAAAGAGGGAGAAATGTGCAAGTAGTTAATTTGGAGCAACAAACTTGCACATGTGGTAAGTGGGCGATTTATAAATATCCTTGTTCTCATGTTTTGGGTGCGTGTGCCAAACTTTCCTTGAATAGTTGGCAATATGTAGACAAATATTACTCAATTGTAGAATATTGTGCTACTTGGGCATCCGAGTTTTCCCCACTTCCTCATGAAGCGTATTGGCCACAATCATCATCTACAAAATTGCTTCCAAATTTAGAGCTCATACGGAATAAGAAAGGTCGTCCTCGCTCAACGAGACTACGAAATGCAATGGACATTAAAGAAAGAGGAAAGAAGAACCTTTGTGGAATTTGTAGGCAAAGTGGTCACAACCGAAAAGGATGTCCGGCTAAACCAAGGTATGTATATAAACCCTTAAAAATTGTATTTGATTATTTGGTTTGATTATATCTCTCATTTCTTTATTTTTTTTCTTTTTTTTGTAGATAAAGATTGGGTATCGGCACAAGATATTTGAAAGATATTTGGGAATGGTTTTTTTTTTTGTCTTTTCGATTTTGTAAGAAGTCATTGTGGGTTTAGTATTAAAAAACATTATACTTATGATGATGTATGTTGGTTTTATTTATGATTGTTAGTATGGTTTAAACAAGTGTTATGATTGTGATACGAACGTTAAACGATTGCTTCGATTGTGATATTCGATTTAATTAAAAAAACAGTTAAATAACAGTGAAAAAAAATCTGGAAAAAACAGATAAAAAAGAGCTTATAAAACTGGAAAAACAAACAGATAAAAACATCTAAAAATCTAAAAAACTGGGAAAAACTGTAAAAAAAACAGAAAAAAAAACAGTAAAACAGCAGTAAAAAACGCAGTTAAAAGAACAGTAAAAAAACAGTAAAAAAAGTAGTAAAAAAAGCAGTAAAAAAAGCAGTAAAAAAAAGTAAAATAGGCAGTAAAAATAAGCAGTAAAAAATTAAAAACATTGTAAAAGAAAAGTAAAACAAAAAAGTACACTTAAATGATAATTATGTTTAAAACTACACCTATATTGTAAATATTTTTTAACACAACACCTATTTGGCAAAAAAACTCAAAGAACTCTAATAGCACTTTCTTCACTTTATTCGAGGTATTCCCAAAGAGTCTACACATGGGTACGTGCACATTTTCTGCTCTCATTTTTTGTTGTAACTCTTAAAATCAAAGCTTTAAGCCATGCTTCATTATTCGGCACGTGAAGATCAAGAAGTATGACATATGTGAGACTTTGTTCCAACTGACTTTCTCTTTTTTCTTTTTTTTTAAAAATAAAAAAAAGCATATTACATATTTACATTTTCCTCCATGCTTTTAGCAAATTGTTTTGAACTAGCTAGGAAATATTGTTGGGAAGATAATAATTTCAAATCAATTTCTTAAACCTTAGGATAAGACAATAACAAAACAACTATATGCAAGACTTAACCTTCATTGCTAAGTGTGGATTCAACTCATCTCGACAATATACCGAAGTTAACATTTTTGAGAGTAATTTTCAAAATCATTCATATGTTGAACATCCTTAGATATTAGTAGTGAGTAAAGAAATATATTAAAAGTGAATGTTTTTCTAACTAATTTAAAAATTTTGAGTTTGAATTCAACCTATCCCCTTCTACAAACATATTCTTATGTAGTACTTCATATATGAGACTACAAAAATAAGTAAAGTTACTCTCTTGACTTGTAATTAGTGTTCTAAAATGCGTCATGGCCGCGCCAAGACACCGTTAAAGTGTGAGGCATGACTTTGCCATTACAAATGGTCAAGGCATAGGTGTTAGACGTGTAGTACACCAAAGCTTGTACAAACGCACATTTACACTTATGAGACATGTTTTTGAGTTATAGTGCATACATGGTCACTTCCATATCAAATTTGCAATCATGTATTCGAACTTCCACGAGTTTGTACTTTGTAATTTTATATTACTCTACTCTCTTTTGTACATGTGTAATTTTTATAATAATAAATTGTTGACATATAGTAATAAATTCATACAAAATTATTGTATTATGTTTCGCCTTAAAAAAGATTAAAACCTCACTATGACTTTTAATTAAGATTTAAGTTTAATCATATTCGAGTTACACACACACACACACACATATATATATAGGGCAGGGTTCCTTTAAGAACCGATTTTAGTGCGTGAACCAATCTTAGCCGTTGATTTGATAAGTGAAATTTATGGATGGAGAGCGTGGGGGAATCAAGTGTGGCAGGGTGTATGTGAGGAATTCATGAGTGAGCAATGACATTAAAAGAGGGAGAATTGGATGACTCAGATTGGTTCTCGCGGTTCTTGCACTAAAAATGGTTCTTAATGGAACTTCTTCATGCATATATATATATATATATATATATATATATATATATATATATATATAAAGTTATTTTTAGTTACCGATTGATTCATGATGATTTATCATAAAAGATTTGTTTTTCATTTTACATAATTAAGCATGCTCTATTATAAATATACCATTTACATTATTTTTATTCAATTGATTAAACCACCTAGCTAATATTTATGGTATTGGGCTTCTTTATGCATATGCATGCACATTGTTTTGCATGCGCACATGTTTATGCATGTTTTAAAAGAAATATATATATATATATATATAAAAATTTGGAAGTGGGAATAATCCATGCAACGTCACTTTCGAAATTCTGTCACTACAAGCAACATCGATTATTCTGAATTGAGACATAAATTTCATAGTTAAAGTCGGATGTTTATACATGAGTAAGAAGTCTTTATCATAATCATAAAATATAATAATTAAAATATAAAATAAACTATAATATAGTTTAAATTTTAAAGATGCAAGAACTTAAAAAACAATAAAACTTCTGTTTTACAGTCGTTCTTTAGAAGTTTTACAATCGTTCTTTACATATTTCTTAACATTGAAAAATTTAATATTTACAACATTGAATATTGCTTGTTGCAATCCATATTCCTCGATCGATTCCCACTTGAATTTGAGTTTATCTCATGCGAACTTCACACACTCTCTTTTTAAACCTTTATCGAAGAACTTTAAACTTGTTATGAGACAGATTAAAGTGTCCTGGAAGTGATTAAGAGAGTAAATTCTAGGTTTGAGTGAGTCATTAAGGCTATTAAGGTGATTAATCATCACCAACATGGCCACTAAATACAAACTTGGCATTGCCGTGCGCACGCATGAACACAATCATGCTTCATTGACACACTATAATGCGTAGTAAAAACCAGGCGTTGACTAAGTCACGCACCACAAAGGACACACGGCTGTGCGCCTCAACATGACACTATCATGTTTCGCAAATTCCAAGCTCCATGTTTTTTGTGCATTACGTTAACATGCACCGATTTTTATATTTATAACATTTATGAGTATCATTTAAGTAAGAGCAAAGACATAAAATGGGCAATTCATTGGATCCAATCCAGTTTACTGCTTTTGATTAGTTTGTGGGTGACATGATAGATTCATGCATTATCAGCAGTGTCACTAACTCGTTGTACAGTAAGTATTTGCTAACAACTACACCTCGAGTAATGCACAACAATTAATAGCGACTCACACAATAGTTGACATTTAGTATTGTCCCTAAGTCAATAGAAATCACACATCCAAGGCTGCAAGACACTAACTGATTGAATAAGATACAATGGTCCTCTAAGATACAAAACCGACCTTCCCTTTATATTGATATTATGTTAAACAAGAGACATATAATATAGTCAATCTGGATTATCCAACACTTCAATAAGTATTTCTAGATCATATTCAAATGATATGATCATCAAGGGACCTATAGGTAGCTCTCTCAAGTTAATGAAGTAGTAAACCACTTCAAATGTAATATCACTTTATAACGAAACACATATTTGACTATATTCCTTATAACCACTTGTTATGCATAGTGTTTGAAAATAATCAAGATCTACTGATCTACTTATTAAAATTCATAAAGTAAAAACTTGTTGTTGAGTCATTTAACTAAACACTATATCAACCTTATTTCTCTGCCTCTCTTAGTTGGACAAATGGTTGTGAACGTCCAGAGTAAACCATTCATCTATGGAAGAATTTAAACATGTTAACATGAGATTTATGTGTTGTTTGTTTTTGAATACATAAGTCTTCGAAATTAGAATATGAAATATAAAATTAAATACCAAAACAATTTTATTTTTCAAAATAATAATATATCTAAAAAAGACAAAATTACAAATTAAGATAAATTTGGTTAAGACAAGAATTAAGATAAGAATTAATAAAAAAGACCTTTATTTAGTCAATCCTAGTCAAAATCGTATGACTATAGCGGGGCGTATCGGCGATAGCGTAAATGGTGGGAACTTGTAATAGTAACCGACAATGCTGTTTGCTTGAGCTCAAGAACCATCTACACACATTGCAAAACCCCCCACCTCACCGACTTTCTCTCTGTCTCTACAGTAACTGTGTTAGATCATCAATTCTATAAATCGTTCGATTAGGGCTTCTATGTTTCAGTTTATGTGAATTTCGAACCATCAATCGGCTATCTATAATGGAATCGCTCTGCTTTCACGATGGGAACATCACCGACTTCATTGATACTCGAACTCTACACGTTCGCTCCGTACGTAAATTCTCTTCCTTTTTGTTGTTACTCTTTATACGATAATCAACTTGTTTTTGTACCTCCTTTTGCTCGTCTGTGAATTTAGTTTGGGTGATACTGCTGGGAATTTGTTTGTGGTTGTATATGACTAAAATGAAATTGGATTTGATGTCCCATGGCTTCATCGTAATCGGCACATCATAGTTGTTCATGTGACGTTACACTGCATTGGATGCCATTTAATCAATACATCCAAAAATTGGAGAAGTGACTTATGGCGAACATAGTGAAAGGTCTCAATCAAAGCTGCTATAATGTTCCAAACTGGAAGTTAATTTCAGCTTATTGTGTGGATAAAGCAGTGGGTTTTCAATTCCCAATAATCCTCCCTGTCAATACACATCCAAGTTATTTATATAAAGGAAAGAATAAGAAAACTAAACTTTCCCATATTTCACGTCATGTCTTGAAGAGTTGAGGCCTTTTTAACCATAATTGAAACAAAATACTAACCAGTATTTTGACTTATTCCGATACTAATAAGTTGAAGTTATCCATAAAAGTAGGATGAGCACATGTTGAGACATTCTTGGCTTATCACTACCCTCTACTTTCAGTGAAACCATGCCCGCAAGGTTTGCATTAGAGGACATATCTGGTAGCTCGTTAAGTTTCCTTGTTTTGTAATTGGCAAGTGCTTCCACATTTGATACGATGAGAGACCCCTTTTTTTATCCATCAAGGGTTCAAGACGTATTTAGGGTCAATGATAGCTACCCAATCTACAATAGGTAGTAA
This sequence comes from Pulicaria dysenterica, assembly GCA_947179395.2. Lineage (NCBI taxonomy): Eukaryota > Viridiplantae > Streptophyta > Magnoliopsida > Asterales > Asteraceae > Pulicaria > Pulicaria dysenterica. The sequence continues at coordinate 76,973,919 of OX359292.1, read as the reverse complement.
CATTGACACAAACTTATGTCGCCTATGCTTGTTAAGCAACCAAGCGTGAAAAACTGGGCGAATAAGTGACCTCTCTAAAAGTTTGAGTTTGTATGTCGGTGATAAGGATGAAGTTTAAGGAAAACATAATCACCGTATTTAAATTCAATATCTCCTGATTTTTGTTTTATTTCAACATCTTTTTATTTTCGCTTTATTTCCTTTCCTAGGTTTAGATTTCTGTATGGATGGAGATATTGATGAGGCCATTGGTTAAGCGAGTCAAGAGGCGTGAGAGTGGAAGAGATAGAAGAGAGACATCGGTATTTCAAATTGAAGAGAGAGGAGGCGAGTGAAATGAGAGGTGTGGGTGATGTTGTAAAACTCGATAGGTGGTAGTTGAGTGGCCGGCGGGGAGTAGCGAGTACTCGGCCTAGGTGGGGAGTATTAGAGGAGTACTGAGATTGGAATTTTTTATATATAAATATCAAATTATATACCAATACTCAAATAAAAATATAATTGTTCATGAACCCAAGAAAAATCTTTAGAAGCACAAACTTAATTGTTCAAAACTTTAGATTGTTTCGTCTAGTCGACAGTCGTGAGAAAAAGTGGCAGAGAGACAATCGATTGATGCATCGCATACCAGATGCTTCGTAGTTGTGAGAAATAGAGAGAGAGAGAGAGAGAGAGAGAGAGAGAGAGAGAGAGAGAGGATCTGGTCTAGGTTAAAGACTACAAATGTATGTGTACCTTTGAAACAATTTAAACTTTTTTTGACCTCCGTTAACCGAGTTGGACGAGTAGGACCGAGTTTGACTAGCTTTGCCGAATTCGAGTAAATTAGCCGAGTAGCCTCGGATCACTTCGGCAGATGTTCGATTTCTGAGTACTAGCCGAGCTTTACAACACTAGGCGTGAGAGTGAAAGAGATGAAAGAGATTTTGGGTTATGAGTTAAGGGTTGTTTTTTTTAAAAGCAAGCAGTGATTCGAGGCTACTCAGTTGAACCGTGCACGATGTATCTTCCTCTTCCAAAAATAAATGCAATTGCGTCGTGCACGATGTCCAAAACTAATTTGACCTATGAATTTCTAAGATAGATAACTGTAATTGAACCATTGTCCTTTATGGCTTCAGCCATGTTAGCTTCTCCTATTTCATCAAGTAAAGCATCTAACAAATGAAACAATTTGTCTCTGGTATACATGTAAGAAGAAATGTTGGCCGACCTTAGTAGACGTTGTGTCTGTGAGTATTCTAGGGAGTTCATTTTGCTTCTTCGTTTGGCATGTGCCCCATAACCCACCATCCGCGAGTATGCCATTTTTGCTTATGGATTTTTAGAAGCTCGTTGGTATAGTCGTATTAGAGTAAATGTGCTTAACATATATCAGAGTAGACCAAAGGGTAAAGTGTATAATTTATTCATATTGAGATCTTTTTAGCTTATCACATAACCACTTAGTTGATTCTTTTCGAGTCGGACTTGTTTAGGTTTTTTTAAGCTTGAGCCCGGCTCGTTTAGAGCTCGTGATGTTGAGCTTGAGCTTGATTCGTTTAAATAGGATAAGCTCGGGATTGACTCGCTTATGCTCGAATCTTACTTTGAGGTTTTCATGAAAAGAATATATATAAATATAACTAATGAAATATAACATACAAGTCAGATCATACATAAAACTCATTTAGGCTCTCGCTTAAATGATCCTACCCTTTGAGGCAAAGTCGTTTAATATATGAGCTTCAGTCTAGTCTCGAGCTCGTTAAGGCTTGGCTCGTTGCGAACTTTTAATGACTCGAACTCGGGTAGCTGGTGAGTAGCTCAGCTTGTTTACATCTCTAGTGTAAGTTGTGGTGGATTCACGCGAGTCTAAGTTTTGGCAGATTGAACCACACATTGGCAAATGTTCAAAGTTCAATATATAATCAGAAAAAGGCGAACTCTTTGGCCTATTAATGGTTTGGGAAGTGATCCAATGTGTGCTTTGACTCTGAAAAACTGATTGACACAACACTCCCTTAGCGGTGATCTCTTGGGTGTTAACAATGAAGTGTATATTGTTATTGTGGCTGGTGGATCATCAATGCTTTCTGATAACGGGGAATTTGTGAAATGGATTGTGGCTCAATGCACTGGAAAATAGAGAGTAAAAGGAAAGTTGCATTTGTTTCATACTTAAGTTCAGGTGAGTCACATACTTGAGATTTATCAGGAATTAAGCTGAGGGATCTTTGAATGGTAGATTGGTAAGAAGATTCTTCTTCCTAAAATCTTGTGAAGCTAGAAAAGTGCATCAGTGCCAGTCTTGGTAAAATGATCCTGAAGAACCAAAAATCTTGTCTATTAATTCTACCAACGATTTTGAATTATATTTCACTGCTTCCCATTTACTCACTTAAAACCCATATATATGCATGTGGTTGTACTTTTCTTTTCATAGAGGTTCTACATTGTTGCTAGCTGCTCATTGAGCATCAATCAGCTCCTTTCATGTTCTGCCTTATTTTATTAACTTTGTTTCCTGTATTGATAAATTTTGTAAATTCTGATTTTCTGTTTTACAGGATAAAAATCAGAGTCTACAATTGCATTCATCATTCATTAGAAGACTTTCTTTAGAAAGAGAACTGCAGGTTTGTACTACGTGTTTAAATCTTGCTAAATAGAACTATAATTTGATCATCATGTCAGTTTGGACCGCCTTACAAGTTCTGTATGTATTACTCCCATCTGGGTGAAATAGGGATGATATACTTGTAATATTAAGGAGAAAAATTAGTGACGATTTTCCCTTTTTTTATGTTATAGTTGGAATTTATCTGTTACATTCCAATTCCTTTTCTTTCAAACATAGTGTTTTGACTTCACTCGGGTCGTAGTAACTTCAGTTGGTTTATTCATAGCCAACTTTATGAAGGAATTGTACTCCAATTTAATAGAAAAACGTTTTTTGGGGCCTACATACGAAGACAATAGAAACACTTCACACTTGTCATTAGCACTCTTTAGGTGCCATTCGTTTTTGACTAAATTCATTTACTAGAGAGATGACTTAACGTGGAAAGTCATTAGGAGACTGATTTTGACTTGATGTAGAAACCATGACTTCACCAGGTAAGTGATAAGGGTGCTGCTTTCACTCTTAAGTAATTGATTTTTACTTGTTTATCTATATTAAACATCATATTAACTTCAAGGCCATCCATCAATTATGTTGGTGATTGTTAGTATTAAATTTTTTTTAATAAAGGATAATTTTTGGTATTATGCTTTTTTAATAAAATCATGATCACAAATTTATATCTATATTGAATTCTATGGGTCTTGATTTTTATTAAATATATTTTTGCATGTTAATAGTTATATAACATTTAGACAGTGTCCTTGCTATTAGCAATTTATTACATGTGATTTTAATGGTTAGCGAGCATTTATACTCTTTCAATCAAATAGTTATTATATGACATTTAGAAAATGTGTACTTACTATCCATATAAATTTTGATCCCTCTGTCACTCATCTTACTGAAAAATATTCTATCTCTTGGATTCCTCTTTAGGCAAAGAAGTATTTGAAACACAAGTTCCATGTGCCGAGTTGTTGGAGCAGTCATAAATCTAATCACCATAATAAAAAAATTCCGAGTTGTTGGAGCAAGATAGATGACATCTTCCCTTGTTTAGTGTTATTAGAGGACATGAGAGAGAAGTTAGGCTGCTTTTATCTGAATCTCATCTTTAGATGGAAGAAAGTAAACAATATATACGCATGCTAACCTTAACACTGCATAAGCTCATAAGGGCCCACACTAAACTCAACAAATTAAAGAATATTAACATTGTCTAAAGAATATTGATTCTAACACTCCCCCTCAAGCTAGAGTATAGATATTGATCAAGCCGAGCTTGTTACAAATGTAATTAACTCTATTTCCATGCAATGCTTTATTGAAACCATCGGCTAGAGAAGTTGTAATAGTTCCGTAATCTATCTTTTCTCGAGTGAAGTGACAATCCACTTCAATGTGCTTGGTTCTCTCATGAAGTACTAGATTGTTGACGATATGAAAATCCACCTTAATATCACACCATAAGTTCATTGGTTTAGACTAGGGATGTAAAAGAGCAGAGCAGAGCCGAGCCGAGCCGAGCCGAGCCGAGCTTGACCCTTATCAAGCCAGGCTCGTTTATGATTTTTTAAGCTCGAGCTCGGCTCGTTTAGAGCTTATGATGTTGAGCTCGAGCTCGGCTCGTTTAATATTTATGAAGCTCGGGCTCGGCTCTTTTAGGCTCGTTTAAGCTAGGATCGTTTAGGCTCGGGTATTATTTTGATATATTTATTAAAACTATATATATAATTATTAAAAATATAAAATATAAAATATAAAAATATATTATATATGGAGCTCATTTAGGCTCGTTTAAGCTCGCGAGCCCACTATTTGAAGCTCGAGCTCGGCTCGTTTATTAAAAGAGCTTTAATATAGGCTCGAGCTCAAGCTCGAGCTTGTTTAGGCTCGGCTCGTTTCGAGCTTTTAACGATCCGAGTGCGAATAGCTCGCGAGTAGCTCGGTTCATTTACATCCCTAGTTTAGACTGACTAAATCCAATTTCACCTAGAAGATTATGCAACCATATCAGTTTCACACGTGGTTTGACCATAGCATGATTTTTAGATTCAATACTTAATCTTGATACAACATTCAGCTTCTTACTCCAAGACACAAGATTCCCTTCAATGGAAACATAATAGCCTGTTGTAGACCGTCTGTTTGTAGGATTTCCACCATAGTCGGCATCAGTGAACCCCTCACATGGTGACAATGGTTTCAATATTTGATGCCATAACTACAAGCGCCCTTCAGAATGTTGGCAAACAACATCCCAATGTGTGGTTCTTGGAGATGACATAAATTGTCTTACCACACTCGCATAAGAGGCAATATCTGGGTGTGATTGTCAAATGATATAGTCTTCCCACAATCCTTTTATATTGTTTAGGATTCTCAAGTTCTCCCTCATCTGCTTCTAACTTTAGGGATCATAGGAGCCTCACACGGTTTTGCCTCGATTAAGCAAGAGACAAACACATTTCTTTGTGAGTACGAGAGACCTCAATTCCCAAGAAATATATTAGTGGACCAAGGTCCTTGGTCTGGAATTGAGATGCGATAAAATGTTCCAATTTCTTGGTCCCACTTCCATCACTGCCGAGTTACTTTGTAATACTTGGTCACCACTAACTGAACCGACCAAACCAGGCACGAGGGGACGGCTTTAGACCATACACAGATATTCATAATTTGCACACTCCCTCTGAGCAACGAACCTAGGTGGTTGCTCAATGTGAACTTCCTCGTGTAAATCACCATGCAAGAAAGCATTCTTTACATCCAATTAATGAACAGACCAATTATAGGTAGCAGTGACAGAGATAAATAGCTGAATAGAGGATGGCTTCGCAACTCGAGAGAAGGTTTCTGGATAGTCTACTCCGTAAGTCTGAGCAGAACATCATGTATACCATGACCCTATAACAAAACCCCTTTAATAAATTAAATAATAAACTAACATAAATAAACTCGTATTTCTTTGGTATGCACAAGAAAATTACATAAAAAATGACAATTGATCGCCTTGCGTTATATTTACTCTTGGAGATCTGTCCGTTTGCGATGTCAAGCACCACCAATATCATAATATAATAACATCAACCCATGTTGAAATTTTTTTAACTTGCTTGTGAGGATTTTGGTCCATTGCATCTCACTTGTGACACATGCAAGGATAAATTCCATGTACTATGTTTACTATTTTCTGTTAGTAACAAACATTTTGTTCTATAATAAATGTTCGTTATCATTGAGGTATGATTTATCAATAAGAAGTGAATGCGGTCCAACTTCTGAACTATGAGGAAATAAACAGTTTCCATTCTGATTATTTCTAATATGTGTGGTCCACACGAAGAAGCTAGTTTGTATACGTACAATTTTAAATTTAGCCTCAATAGCTGCCACATATATTCATTCAAATCTTCCTTCAAATGCATGCCTTAAGCTCATGAGAGAACATGCCTTTAGGTGTAGGGTGGGATGTTCATGGGCCGACTCCTGTTTTTATATGTATAGATTTGTTATTATCTCTTCTTTCCTATTTTCTCTTAAGTATTTGTTTGTGATCTTTCAGGCACATGATGGCTGTGTAAATACCATTGCTTGGAATTCAAGTGGCTCACTATTGATATCTGGATCTGATGACACTCGTGTATGATTTCTTACCTCTGTCTTTAAACAACGTTGGTGTGTTGAAGGCCCCGTATCATATTTCTGATAGTTGTAAAACCAGAATACCTAAATTCAGGCTTATTGCATCATGAATTCCTGATACTTATTCTGGTCATATTTCGAGAAATGTAATACAATATATCTTATTGTGATGCATAATTGTTCGCATGCATTGCTTCAGCATTTTGTTATATGGTGGCTTATGATATGAAAGTTAAAAGCTTAAAAATAGAACTATTTGATTGCAGGTCAATATTTGGAGTTATGAAAGCCACAAACTTGTGCATTCCATCGAAAGCGGTCATACTGCAAACATATTTTGTACGAAGTTTGTTCCCGAAACATCTGATGAGTTGGTTGTATCTGGAGCTGCTGATGCCGAAGTAATACAACTAATTTGTTCATTGCCTAATTCTACTTCATTGACATGTTATATTCCTCATATCTACTGATAATTCGACTAATTGGCTGCAGGTTCGACTATTCAATTTGTCTCGCTTAGGAGGGGGGTGTGTTGAAGATGGCGCTAATAACTTGTCAGCACTGTATCAATGCCACACCAAGAGAATAAAAAAATTAGCTGTAAGATATGTTTGGTTTCTTATTCCCGGTTATTATGCATAATAATAATGCTGGTTCTGTACCCGTCAAGCTTGTCATGACTCAAAATGGATGTCTACACAAGCCGAATCGGCATGTTGTCCACCTTGCTAGGCTGAATACTAAAGTACAAAGTACAAACCAGTTGGTGTGTGGTAAAAAAGTATCCTCTGTTTCTAATGTAGTAATGTATATAACTAAACAACACCAAAACTTACAAGACACCAAGCTTATCCATCCTTAAAATGCTGTTGACTATCTTGTGGTCCTCAACATATATCTGCAGTCTCTAAAACATTTTTCTACCCAGCCATATAGGCATATAGCTTCTAGTTGGATATGAGAACTGCAAAAACTATTATATTTTGCGATTTTATATTGAGTCAGTGTTGATGGAGTATATATAACCCAATTCGAACATCCTGCGCCTTCTGTTGATGTTTTGCAATCATGAACTCCATGGAAACTTCTCCGGAACTTCTACTTATAATATCTTTGAATTTTACTTTGGTATAAGCTTGTAAGAACTTTCAAAGTTGGTATTCTACTAGCAGTCTAGCAGATATCCATGCAAAGCAGCAGATAATTATTCTAATCTAATTCGATCTACAAGCCATTTATATGTTTGTCTTTAATAGAAATTCTTTTCATTAGATTTTTAATATGTATTTAGTATCTTATAGGTTGTAATTTAGTTTAGTTTAGGTTGACTTGTTTTTTATAAAGATTTTCTTATTATGGAAGGTTTATATAGTAAGATGGTATATACACATCTAATTCACCTCATCTAATTTGGTTAATGGTTTCAAAATGCTTTATAAGGGATAAAATTATAACCTCAAATTTCTTAAAATGAAGAGATCAAGACTTTGAACTAAATGCTTTATAGTATAGTGTCTGTATTGGTATGATTAGAATGTTCTTAAACCCGACTTTTTCATAGATTTTTATGTCAATCTTAATGGTATTGGTGATGGCCCTGGTAATAGGAGAATGCTTATAATATAAATATTTAATCAAAAATTGTGCTAGAAAGATAAACTGGTTTGGTGTAGGAGGGTTTTACTTGCTTCCTTGTGATCAGTCTTTTCTGTTGCAGGTAGAACCTGGGAATCCCAATGTGGTATGGAGTGCCAGCGAGGATGGTACTTTGAGACAACATGATTTGCGGGAGTGCACTTCTTGTCCCCCTTCGGAATCTTCTCACCGAGAATGTCGCAGTGTATTAGTAAGTATGAACGCCCTTAAAATAAAACTATAAAAGTATGAACACTAAAGTACACCAGCCAACCAATGAAGTAAAGTCATTTTAACAAAAGTTAATCTTTTGCAGAAAATATGGTAGAGGACTAAGGAGTGAACAGAAGCCTAAATAGTCCACTTATATAAATGAACATATTTAAATAAACAATCAACTTACTACAATTTTACAAGAATTATGTATGCCTGAGGCCCTGAATCCTGATTGAAATAACGAACTTCTATAGAACCTCTATGTCTTTGATAAATTAATAGCTTGAAACATGAAATATACAAGCCTCATTCTGAATGTCAAAGCAGGTATAAAACATATTGTAGCTTATGTTTCAATTGCTAGTCATCAACCAAATAGTCATCTGCTAAACCTGGTTATGGTGTTCTCTAAGAAAACCTTTGCCTGGGAAATCTAGAAATACACGGATACGAAGCATGACATATGTTTTTTGGCTAAGGATCTTTAAGACCTCCTACAAGTTTTCTTCTCAACACTCTCTTTCCTCTTATTCGCTATTCGAAGGGCTTGTCTCAATTGTAGGAGAAATAGCAAAACATAAACTTTACCTCTTAGTTATATCTAATAACCAAGGCTATGAAGGATCAAAACATTCTGTATTGGGTGGTTCCAATGGTGATATAACAGTAGCAAAGCATAATTAGGTTCTGGCCATTGGGTTATCAAGCTAATGATTTGGATTAAGGGTGTTGCTTAATTTCTCTCCCTATTATTGGTTTGTCGGTAGGGTAAACAGAATATGAAGTAGCTGGTGTTGTGGCAGGCTGGCAACTACCTCTGTGTGTATGTGAATTCTTGATAGACTTCTTTACACGATTGCCATAGACTTCTTAGAACATATCAGTATTACTAACACTAGGGACACACACACGCACACACCCTAAATCAACCCCTTGCAATCCATAATGGTATTGGGCCTATATTGCCATTATAACACTGATAAATCTTTGCTTTAAATTAAAGAAAGGGTGTTTGTTTATAAGCTAGCATCAATCTTTGCTTGTTAGAATGACTAAAAGCTGATTATTGCTACAAATACTTTTAAGCGATGTTGAAAATAGTTGATCTAATCTATGTAGTTGTAACATCTCAAACTGTAAGCTGAACTTAATTCCTTTTGTATTTTGTTTTTACATGTTAAGTGTTTGATGCCAGCTTGACTTGCGATGTGGAGCAAAGATTTCATTAGCTGATCCTCCGAGACAGTCGCTTGGGCTCAAATCTTGTGATATCAGCAGAACCAGGCCTCATTTACTTCTCGTTGGTGGGAGGTACTCTTTAGCACCCTTGTCACTTGCAAGATTACACCCAATTTTACTTCATTTCATTCTGTTGTCTCTAAACTGATTATTCCAAATGCTTGCAGTGATGCGTTTGCTCGTTTATATGATAGACGCATGCTTCCACCACTTTCTTCTTGTCGCCAGAAATTGTCACCACCTCCATGTGTTAAATACTTCTGCCCAATGCACCTTTCGGATCATGTTAGTTCATCGTCAATTTTCTGTTCACTTTTATGTCTTTGTTGATTTTACTTATCACCATCTATTTAGTGTGAAGCAATTCACTATATGTGTTTGTACTTCTGAAATCAAGTGCTTGCTTTTGTTAGTTTAATCTTTCATTGGAATATAAGCTAAGCTGATGATCATTATATTTAGTGACGGAAAGGTGCAGTTGTAGACTGTAAACAAAATTTTCAATTTTCTATGTTTATTTTGGAATTTCCACAATTTATTTAGCGGTGTATGCGAGGTGTCTCCAATTAATATGTAACTTCTCTGTGTGTTTTTCTTCTTTTTTTTGTGGGGGGTGGGGAGTTTGGGGTTTAAATTCTTATCAAGAACGAAATCCAAGAAAGAGAATCAAGTAGCAGTGATTTTAAAAACTCAGTTATTAACCAAAAGCACCCAAATAGGAGTAGAGGGTATCATCTGGCATCTAGCTATGTTTAGTTTCAATATATTTATTCGTTCTAGGGCATTACTTAATTTTGATTTCCAAACAAAGAGGATGAAAAGGATGTATTTGCTAGTTCATGTGTTGCTACTGTCATGTTTGTTGAGCAATCCTTTCCATCCATGTTATCAATAAAGTTATTTTATGGTTTCATATAATTTCAACTTGTTTCTTTATGTTAATGTTTTTCAGGGGCAACGAGGCTTGCATCTTACTCATGTTGCATTTAGTCCAAATGGAGAAGAGATTCTTCTTAATTATAGCGGCGAACATGTGTACTTAATGGATGTAGATCCTGGTATATTTCCTTGTCCTTATTTATTCTTGTGACGTTTCTCGTCAACCTACGTATTGAATCAATAATACCTTGTGGTCCTGAGCGAGAAAAATGTGTTTGACTTCTATCTTTTCTATGTTTTATTATTGTTATGCAGTCTTTTATGCTCAAAATGTCACGTCCTATTTAACAACTGTTTTTCACACCTCGAAAACAGCACAAAAGGACACACTAAAATAGGAGATAACTGATAAAAATTGTAATTCTGTTTTGGGATCAGGTTTCAGTTTAGCAGAATTAGATTTTGGGCTCAATCTCTTTGTGGTTGAATTATCTTACTCGTTTTTATTGCGCATATACAATTATACATAGAATCCGGCCTTTATGTATATACGAAGTCTAGTAATTTAGAGAAATTCTCGCAATATCATAAATTAATGTTTGTGCCTTGTAGTTCATGCAAGTTCTATGCAATACACATCAGATGCCTCGATGAAGATTTTCAATCCTACTTCCATACTGAAGGAGGTGCAATCTAAATCACCACCCTTTGATCTCTTGAATCGTTTTCCTGCAAATAGGAATCTTGCTAGGGTGTGCTTCCATCTTCCATTTAATTCTAAATTTGATTTTGTTACTAGCAAAATGTTAATACTTAACTCTGAATCTGATGAATGTTTCACAGGTTGATCAATGCCGCAAACTTCTTCAAATTGCTGAGAAATCCTTAGAAGAGGGAGTCAACTATTACTACGGCATCGAGGCATGCAATGATGTTTTGGATGGTCATGGACAGATTCGACACACTCTGATGCTGGAATGTTTGTGTTTACGTGCAGCGTTGCTCCTCAAGGTATTTTGTAACACCGGTGGTTTTCTAAAATTGCCATTTATAAAAAATATTTCGCAACAGAAGACTTCCTGTAGTAATACGCGAATATAAAAACTATAAGTTCACGTCCACGATTATAAAACCATAGTATTACTTCCGCATTCATAAACCATATCATTAACACAACATGTGTGGGGGTGAGCGTCTTAACCGAAAAACCAAACCATGACCGATAAAACCGAACCAAATGAAAACCGACAATTCGGTTTTTAAAATTTCATTAACCGATAGTTAGTGGGTCGGTTTCGGTTTTGTACCTCTAACCGAACCGATATCAAACCAAACCGTTAAAGATTTATTAATTATTATTTTTTATATTTAATTATTAAAAAGTAAAAAAATTAATAAAAAAAAGTAAAAAAGTTTTAAGCTGGATTTTAGCCAAAGCCCAAATCTTTCTTGGACCATTCACTTTCGCAACTTCTTTTGTCCTCTATTCTTGGACCGGTCATCGCCTCTATGCCTCTCGCCCTCTCGCTATCGCTATCGCTTGTTGAGTATGTCTTTTCTTTGGCAACAACAAACACTCCTTTTATTAAGACCACTATAAGAAGAAATTAAACTTTCTTTAGAGACTACTACACTTATGTTTTCTTGTATTGTGTTTGGATTCTTAGGTTGTTTGTTTAGTGGTATGGAGCAAATGATCTTCATGCCTATTTATAGGTGTTCTTCACCTTCTCTTTGGAAGATTCTAGATCATCCTACACACTAGATTCATTTGTGATTATTCATGAATATTCTACCACAATCTATGTTTATTACAACCTTCTATATGATCCTAGAATGTTCTGCCGTATTCTACATAACTCTAGGACGTTCCAATGTCTTTCACGATTTTCTAGAGTGTTCCATAATCTTACAGGGTCTTCCACGATATTCTTGAATATTCTAGGACATTCTATATTCCAGGACATTCTAGAGTATTCTAGGACATTCTAGAACGTTCTGTTTGGGCTAGTGATGATTCTTCATTGCTCTCTCGACTCCCGAGTCCTGACTTTCGCTGATCGCACCAAAGGAGAACCCTAGCCACGGGTGGCGGCTACTTCGACAGTTTGAGAATCGAGACCCCAGCCCCAGCCCCAGCCCCAGCCCCCATCCTTGTCTTTGAGAAAACCCTAGCCGCTACTCAAAAGTAAGTCGACTGTTCTTGACCTTCTTGTTATATGAACGACAATTTTGCACCGCCAAAACCAAGGCCATAATCTCGTGTTCGTAAGCTGACTTGGTTCCGATCACTTAAAGCTTTACTATAAAACGCAATAGGTTTCCCTTGTTGCATTAACACGGCACCAATTCCGCGTCCTGAAGCATCACATTCCACTACAAATGGAAGAGTAAAATCGGGTAAAGCCAACACAAGAGCCGAGACTAAACCTTGTTTTAAAGCCTCGAGAGCCTGTTGAGCTTCCTCATTCCAACAAAAGCACTTTCTTTGTCATTAGATACTAGCAAGTCAAAATTTGCATCACAAAGCTTATGCAAACAACTCTTTCATACCTTACAAACATAGCATGCATATCATGTATCAACATGTCATATTATATTGTTTCCAAAACGGACATACCCGTATAATACTAATACGCAAGTTTAATAAGATAAACGATCATAGACAAGAACTAATATACCATAAAGCATATATCACCAAGCATGTCATTTAGTAGTCTTATAGTTTGTGTAATCATTTGTTGAGGTTAGATTTCTATATCCTACATGTTATCTTGATTAGGTTCCATTATAAATCATATTAAGTCCACTCATGCTAGCACATATCGTCATATCCTAAACATGTAAAATCAGTTTAAGTTATCCAATTTTAGTGCAAGTAAATCATCACCGTTAGAATCATCGAGAAACCTTATCAAAAACCTGTTTTGTCTATGCACCCGGTTTTGTAAAATCTATTGACCTCACCTGATCTGCACTGTGATCGAATCTGACCTGACATAAGTGTAACTGGAATCATGAATAACAACCGATACATGAACAACCTACAACACATCATAAAGCATATAGTTCCTACCTATTTTTTAAATCTTTTTCTTTTGTTTGTAGCTAACAATTCTGCTTTACCTTCGTTGATTTTTTTTCATGTTTTGTTCAGCGGAATTGGAAAAACGATACATATATGGCTATAAGAGATTGCTATAGAGCTCTGGAACTTGATCCTACTTCATTTAGAACCCTTCACTGTATGGCTGAGACTCTATTGCAGGTAAATTCAATTGCATTTTTGACAATAAATGCGATCATATGAGGTTATGTGTTTATGCATTTGGCGCGTTCAAAAAACGGGGAATCATATGTTGCTGTGTTGGCAATATTATATACCTAATGTCATCTTATTACTGTTGATTTGTTGACTATATGCATACAGCAGAACTTTTCTTGTCTTTCACTCATCTTGATATAGATCCTTGTAGTTATGCTACAAGAAGTTATTTAACCTTTAGACATGTTTTAGTTATTTATTTATATTCTGGCCTATATTTGCCAACCAGTTGGGTAAACACAAAGAAGCTTTGGACTTTGTTGCTGCTGCTCAGTGTTCTTCTTCATCTAATCCTAAAGCTGCTGAGATGTTGGAGAGCATTATTAAACGGATTGATACAGGTTAGTAAAGATCATTATTTATTGTACAGTAACACTCCCTGCATTTAATATGTTTCTATATGTGCTTCTCTTTTTATGTAACTTCTTGATTTCGTATGCTGTAGATAACACATCTTGTGTTTTACTTTCTTTCTTCTTTCTGATTAGCTGAATGTATTGTATTACTTTCATGCTCCGATTTTTTTTTTTGCTCTTTTGGGCATGTTTAATCCATAATATAATTGTTAGCTGAAGCTGAAGTCTCCAACAACACAAAGGAAAAAGCTCCTAGTTCTGAAACACGAGCTAACAGAGTATTATCCTTGAGTGACATACTTTATCGATCAGAGGCAAGTAGTGATATGTCTGGAAGAGAAGACTCTGATTATGAAGAGCTGGAAGTTGATTTTGAAACCTCAATATCAGGTGACGAAAGCCATGAAGTTGAATCTAACAATCTTCAGCCACGTGTAAATTTTAGAATCCACAGAAAAAGTGATTCAGCTGTGAATACTTGCCATACAAGTAGTTCTGGCGGATCACCAAAATCGTCTCCTCCAAGTGACAAAATTACTCACCAGGTTTCATCTCTCTTATGATATATGTTGTCCTTTTTAATTATTTAGACTATTATTTATACGAGTTCATCTTTGCTGAATGTAATAACAGCATGAGATGGCAATAGATATGAAGCAAAGATATGTTGGTCATTGTAATATTGGGACAGACATCAAACAAGCCAGTTTCCTCGGGCAAAAAGGTAACTATGTTCTTTCATGCCTCTCTTTTGTTCTTATCGACTTAAAAAATGCATAAGCACTGCAGAATTAGGAATACGTTTAAGCTTTCTAACTTACATCTACCTCCATGAAGCCAAACTAATTTTTTTATGTTTATTTGGTATCATGCTTCAAAATGTTATAACATCCTTAGAACTTGTGTATATTGATGTTCATATTTTCTGATGGCAGGGGAGTACATTGCTAGTGGAAGCGATGATGGTAGATGGTTCATTTGGGAAAAGAGTACTGCTAGACTAATAAAGGTGCTAACGGGCGATGAAGCTGGTATGTATTTATGTATCTTCAAGACCCACACTTCTCCACACAAGTTTTTGTCCTCTTTTCTTCTTGGCTAACTATTGTTTTCATTTCAGTTGTAAACTGTGTGCAAAGTCATCCATTTGATTGTGTTGTAGCTACCAGTGGGATAGATAATTCCATCAAGGTAAGTAGTGTTCACAGATAATCGGTGGCAAAAAAAATTTCCTTTTTTTTGCGTGTGTGTGTGTTGGGGGGGGGGGGGGGGGGGGGGGGGGAGAGAGAGAGAGAAAGAGAGGTCGGGTAGCTGGTTTGCGTTTAACCGAAACATATTTTGTTTAAATGCTTAGCTCTATTATGAATAATCTGTAAAAACTATGATAAATAAAATCATACTATTTCAATAATAATCTACTCTTTTTAATAAAATGATTTGGGAGGTTTTATTCATTACAGGTACACTTTGGGTGAATTAGATAGATCATTAGTATGAGTCACATGATGATTTAACTTTTCCTGAATATCCCTTCAAAAAACAAATAATATTTATCTAAAAAATATAAATGAGAAAGTATGGCAATAGCTAAAGTTCATGACACAATATCTATAAATGACTTAGCAAGTAATGACATGGTATAAAGATAGATGTTAATTAAAGAAACTACTAAAAAAAGTAAGTATATACCTCTCCTCGAGGGTAGATACACTGCTTCCCAAAAGGCCATCATCTTATATCATGGTATACAATAAGTTATCCTTTTTATGGTAAGTTATAGTAATCCGATTATCATATCTAAATACAGATTATGACTTCCAGAAATCATCTGAACCCCCCCCCCCCCCCCCCCCCCTAAGTCTAGAATGGAGAGAATTTACAGGGAAAATAACCCACAATATATATTGATATTATGCTTAAACACATTGGCCATCACATAAACATCATAAGTTCAATTAAACAGCAATCAAAATAGAAACATGGATTAACCCTTGACTGAACTTCCTATCAGAATAGCTTCAGTGCCAGGTTTCAAATGCACTGCCTCCAAGTTGTAGGCAAACAGCCTTACCACCACCACAATCTCTCATTATGTACATGCTTTCAAATACTTGACATCAAATAAATACGAGACTATATCATAAGCTACAGACCTACTGTCTATGAACAACGAATAACGTTTTATAAATGACATTTTTTAAATGTGGTCAGATTTGGAGCCCGCTTTCTTCAGTTCCATCTGTTGTTGCTGGAGGAACAGCCGGACCTGAAACTGCTAATGTGTTAGATACAATGGAAAGCAATCAACACAGATTATCCCATAACCGTGAATCATTGTTGTAAGTGTTCAATATCATTATTCTGTTTGCTAGCTGCCTCTTACCTTAAAGTCTGGAGAGAAACTGCCATTCGGTTATATAATGGTTCCTTGTCCTGCATTAGTGAATTAATTAGGACTTATTTTTTGTGTTCCTTTTAGAATTGGTTAATGTTATAAATTGTAGATTTTTATATATGCAGGCCATTAGAGATATTAGAGGGGTTCCGGATGCATGAGTTTTCTGAAGGATCGTTGCGCCCATTTGAGTGTATACAGAGCTAGGTTCGCCTGCCATCAAGGTAATAAATGCATATCGAAGTATGGTAACGGGTCAAAACATATAGTTTTCAAAACTTCTTATTTTGTGTGCAAATGCTTTCATGTCATTTTGCAACGCCCCATTTCCACAAGAAACGGAGGTTATTCATACGATACATAAATAGAGCAAATAATAACACAATATACAATACTAATGATATCCTAGCACATTGCTTTATGTGATTAAAAAGAATTTCTAAGGTCAATAGACCTCCTTACTTTGCTATCTTTGATGGGGGCATCCTATCATAATCTGATCACTCATCAACCTCATAAAATGTCTATAAAAGCTTAATGATCAGATTGATCCGCTAATTACTTTCATTAGGCATTTGCAGGCATCTCAAATCCTAAATAATTTTACAATATGTGAACATAAATGTTATATCATCTTGGTTTCTCATCTTTTACCTTCTGAACCTGATCTGAAGTTTGATATGATCAAAATTACCTTCATCAACTCGAATATCACTCAACCAAAGATGTTTAAAATTTGATTTTAATGCATGCTAGTATGATAATTTCAAACTTAAGGTTCGAAATTTACCGCTAAATTAGAGGAGTCTAACAAACTCATGGTTTTTAAACACTACTAATTCATAATAGAAAATCACCCCAAGATTAGGTAGCCTCATCCTCATAACTCCAATTCAAATTCCAAATACTCTGCCACCCCTCTAACTATTTACTAAGCACACATGCAACCCCTTCATTTTCATGCGCTAATTGCCTACCAAGATAGACATTTTAACCCTGTGGTTGTCACTAGTTTTCACTTTTGGTCCTTTAACTTTGAAAATTACAGAAATAGTCACTGTGGTTGTGATTTTGTTTCAATTTTGGTCTTTTACACTAACACCAGTTAACTTTGACCGTTAGTCAAAGGGTAAACTGGTCTTTTTGCACTTTATTCACATTACCAAACATCTTTTAACATTTTCTACTCTTTTTTAAATTAACAATTAACTAACCCCTAAACAAATTAATTAAACATCATTTAATTGATAATTAATAATATTAAGTAGCACATCTATAGTTCTATACACATTAATTAACGATTAGTTTTTATAAATTAATTTTTATTATAGTTTTTATATTATTTTTCACATCTTCATGATATTCATCTATTTGATCTTAGGTATTTTAGATGAACACTAAACCTCTGTAATTAATAATCATAACATGGTGTTCGTCCGAGCATACTGAAATTTCATCTGTTATTCATCTTTAAATGCTAAGATTCAAGTTCATAAACCTAAATTTCATAAACAAACTCAGATCAAACAAACAAACTCATTTCTGGATATAAACAAACTCGATAAAAACAAACAAGAACACAAACTTAGATCTTGATTTACAACATAGACACAAAACAAATACAACACACACATAGAAACCCAACTATGGAGTTCAAAATCAACCCAACTTTGTACAAAGACTAAAACTTGTAGAATAGTGTTGATAATTTAGTAATCTTACAGGAGAGAGCGGAAGATGCTTGAATTGGTGGTGTCCTATATTACAAACAAGTAGGCCTATTTATAATACTAATGTGAATTATTAAAGATGACAATAATTCACATACAGACAATAAGGCAATAATACAGACAATAATTTACAAGATGGCCGACAAGCATGGATATCCATCCGCCCATGAAATCAGGAGCATATTTTCTCCCACTGATATGCATTATTTAGAAACACTGTCGTAGAGGACAGCTGTGAGCACTCATAATTATACAATAAGTGGGAAACATCTTCTAGATGCGAGCCCTCCACATGGTGGGGTAAAGGGGGTCCGGACGAATAACTTTTGTTGCTTTTATGAAGTAGTCATCAACTCCGGGGTCCATCAATAATTCTTCATTTCCGTCATCGCTTGCATCATCTTCTAGAAGCATTCCATGGATTGGGCTATATTTGTATTGGGCTAGAACTTGGGCTTTGTGGGCTTTAGACAAAATGTTGTCCGAGTTCTCGGACCAATTCTTGTGTTTCCAGTAATAATTTTTGGGCTGCGACGTCTGGCCACCAGTCACTGGCGAAATTATCCCTTGATCTCTGCCCATAGCAGACAGGGCCTTATATTGAATAATTGCTGTGAGTTCTTCCATGGCTGCAACTGCATTTCGTCCTGCTGCCTTTTCAATTGACATTGCGACTCGTCCAAGAGCACTTTGAGCGCTATTGTTGATTGGGTATGTATGGGCTTCCTTTTGGACACGCTTGTATTCACCTGCTGGTTCGTGGATTCTGAGAGTCTGTGTAATGCTTCGAGGCATAGGTTTGAGATCTGGGTTACTGATGCAGAGTAGTCTTGCTCCTTCATCGGTGAGGAACCATACGAGTTCCTTTCCAATTTTTCCTCCTCGATTGCTTGGGTTGCTGTTTGAAGGACCTTCTTCATTTTTTTGGTACATTCTGCAAAACACAAGTTAACCAATCGTGATAATGAATCTGCGAGGGTGTTGTGTTTTCCATCAATATGTTCAATCTTAATCTTGACTCCAGTGCCCGTTATGACATCTGCAAACTTCATCCATCTAACCCTAGAGGCTTTGCTGCTACTAGTTTTATTGTAAAAACTAATTATAGCCAGTCAGTTCTTAGGGTTATCTCTTGTTTATCAAGGTAATAGATTTTCAGCTTTTCTAGTGTGTTGATGCATGCATGTATTTCGGCATCAATGGTTGATTGAACATTTTGGAATTTGCCACAGGCATAGGCACAAACTTGTTCACTGGTTTTTGGATCTTGAGGAGATTTTTTCCATTTAACAACACCTCCCCATCCTTCCATACATCCATCTACCTCCAGAATGATGTAGGCACCTTCGGGTGGTATTGATAAATCTGGGAGTTATTGAACTTGATTCTTGATTTTATGGATAAGATCATAATCAGATGCTTTGAGTCTCTTGTCTCCATGAGAATTTGTTTTTTCGTATAATGGTCGGAGGAGCATTCCCAGTTTGGGAATATGGCTTCTGGCATAGTTGAGAATGCCTAAAAAAGATCTTAACCCATTCTTTGTTTTGAGTTCTTCCTCATTGAAGGTTACTATCTTTTTTATGATGTGTGGCTGTAACTGGATTGTTCCTTCTCCTATTACTGCTCCAAGGAAATCGATCTTAGGAACAACTATTTTCATTTTTGTAAGAGATAGAACCAAACCATTTGCTTCACAAACTTCTAGCATCTTTGTTAAGTGCCTTGAATGATCTTTCTCATTGTTGGAGAAGACTAGTATATCATCTATATAGACGGCAATGAAATCTTCAAGACCTTTAAAGCACTTGTCCATCTTTCTTTGAAAAATAGCGGGGGCATTTTTCAATCCGAATGGCATAACAAGCCACTCATACAAACCTCCTGGGACGAGAAAAGCTTACCAAGGAATTGAGTCTTCGCTCATGGCTACTTGGTGGAAACCAGACTTGAGATCAAATTTTGAGAATACTTTTGCATTCCCAATCTTTTTTAGGATCATATTGATTCCAGGAAGAGAATATTGATCTTTGTAGGTGTTATCATTTAGTGATCTGTAGTTGAAAACCATTCGTTCTTTTCCTTTGATCTCTTCCCCTGTTTTGGGGCCAATTTACAAGATGGCCGACAAGCATGGATATCCATCAGATGGATATCCATCAGATGGATATCCATGCTTGTCGGCCATCTTATAAATTATTGTCTGTATTATTGCCTTATTGTTTGTATGTGAATTATTGTCATCTTTAATAATTCACATTAGTATTATAAATAGGCCTGCTTGTTTGTAATATAGGACACCACCAATTCAAGCATCTTCCGCTCTCTCCTGTAAGATTACTAAATTATCAACACTATTCTACAACGAAGGAGGGGGTGGAGTTGACAACGAAGGAGGGGGTGGAGTAGCATCGGTGGTTTTGACAACGAAGGAGGGGGTGGAGTTCAGAAGAGTAGCATCGGTGGTTTTGACAACGAAGGAGGGGGTGGAGTTCAGATCCGGTTAGCGGCGGCAGTTTGACATTAGGGCTTCCGGCGGCGGGGGTGGTGGGTTAAGTGGAATTGTGGCGGTGGCTTGAACGAACGATTCATGTGTTTATTCTTCCGATCTTCTACGGTGTTTAATCTTCAGATCTGCTACGATGGCTTAATCTTCAGATCTGCTACGGTGATTTAATCTTCAGATCCGGTACGGTGGTACGTGGCTTTGTGCTTACTGGAGAGAAGGGGGTTGTGGTGGTGGTGATGGTCGGTGGTCTTGATGACAGGGGGCTGTGGTGGTCGGTGGTCTTGACAACAAGATGCTGTGGTAGTGGTGGCTTCCAACGCCTATGTTAGAGAGAGAGAGGGAGAGAGTATTTAAGGGATAGGGAGAAAATGATAGATGGAGATTGAGATAAAAGGTGTTGTTTGGAAACAAATATAAAAGAAAGTGTTGTGTAATATGTGTTTGGTCCTTTAATCATGTTTGGTAATGTGGATAAAGTGCAAAAAGACCAGATTAGCCTTTGACTAACTGTCAAAGTTAACTGGTGTTAGTGTAAAGGACCAAAACTGAAACAAAATCACAACCACAGTGACTATTTCCGTAATTTTTAAAGTTAAAGGACCAAAAGTGAAAATTAGTGACAACCACAGGGACCATTTTTGTAATTAACTCTTTGTTTTATGTTTGAATTGTTGTACAAAAGAACAATTATATAATGAGAAATGAAATATTCTACAATTTTTGTTCTTACTTTATCCTTCTACTTGCTCAATATTTGACGTGTGTAAAAAACTAATTTTCTTTCTTATATCATCCCTTAATTTTGACACTTGTCTTGATTAAATGAGTAGGAGGATAAGTAGAAATAAAAAGTAGGAGGTTATATCATTTCTCTTATATAATTAAGTTTGCTAGACTACTAGTTAAATTTTTTTCTTAAATTTTGGTAATATTATATTTTTTATTATTCTATTAGATTATGTTTAATTCATTTTTCTATTCATTTTTCTATTCAAGACAATGACTAAAAACTCTTACAAGTGTAAGAACTTTATGATATTTGCTTTGAATATATGTTTAGTTTTTTTGTAGTTATTCATAAAGCTTATGATTCATACCATAATCACTGCTCTCACCCATAATATTTTTATCCCGTTATCTAATCTTTCCGACCTACTAATCTTGAAACGTAAATTATATTGGACCCCGTTACATTTAGATCCTAGATTTGCCACTGCTAATAATATTTATCAACCATCTCCATCAAACCTTATAATATCATATATTAGTCAAAATGTTCTTAAACTAAATTTAGCTTTAATATATGTTATTACTAGAATTGGATATGTTTTAGTTATGGCACATTTGTTAATATTATAAAATGATTAATGTGTTGAATATACTTTCAATACTATGTTATTACTATGATAATCTGTTATTTAAAGAAGAAAAAGCAATTTTGGAGGTTTTGTCTGTTGAATACATTTTATATGACTTTTGACCTGTTTTCCTTTTAGTCAAATATTTTGGCTTTATATGCATTTTGACTTGTTAAAGATAAACATAAACCAGATAAATCTTTTAAGTGGTAAGACCCTCCAAAGGAGGTCCCGAGTTAGAATCTTATAAGCTGCAACTACTTGGACCACCCACCCCAGCTCAAAGATCCAGATCGATGGAGCGTTGTTTTCAACCGACTCTAGTCGGTACTTTTGCCTGGTCTGGGGTTTACCTTCTAGGTCACCAATGGTGGCTGAGGTGGGTTTCCCCTTGTAACCAGGAAAAAAAGGAAAATAGTAGCAACCTTTACTTTGACCATCTTCTTGTGCACTTTGGCAGTTGGTTCTCGTCAGCAGTTGAACTCCGAGCGCCCTTCACTAAGCTTGTTGTGGATATCGGTTTAGTCAACTTGTTTTCAGGCGGAGATCGAGGGAGGTTCAAGTCTTTGTTATTATTATGTTCATTCTTGATCTTTTGTATCATGGGCGTTTGTGTTGTTAAGGTTTCGATTTTGTATGTATCTCTGTCTAATCGTACAAGGTTAACCTTATATATACAGTTTATGCTCTATAATTATGTATCAATGTTTGTCTCATTGCATCCTTAAGGTATTGCATTTTTAAGGGTTTGGTTTTAATCTTATTTACAAATCTTAATTTGTGTGAAAGTATTGCATTTACAATAAAAGTTGCTCTTGTTTTTCTCTTTGTAGAGAACCCTAGTTCAAAACTTTCACCGCCTTTGCTTCCCTTCTCCGGCCATTGGCGTAGGCCGGCAGTCCGGAGGACCCTTCCTTCCTCCTTTCTTCTTCTTCCTTCCCCTCTTGAAGTGTTGCGCCGAGGTTCTCCTTTCGACAGTCTTCGTTGTGGGTCGAGGCTCTTTCAAGGATGTTTGAGTGTTTCTAATCGAGGTCCCCTATGTTTTTCAGGCCGTCGGATCCCAAGGCTGTAAAAGGGTACCGTTTATGTTAAGGTTCAGCTCGTGTTCAAGCTTTGCCATTTGAGGGTTCGAGTTCCGGTCATGGTCAATGTTCCAAGGGTCGAGGTTTCAAGATCTCAACCGTGGGATTAAAGGTCATGGTTTGTGTTTTTGGCAATCTTTCGTGGTTCGAGGTATTTTTCAAGATTTCTGGTCTTTTTTATTTGTGTTGGTTGTTCAAGGTTTCTTGCAAGATCCATTCAGTTTCGCAAGTTGTAGCCGTTTGTGGGTTCCAGGCTGTGAGGTTTTCGTGGGTTTGGTTCGAGTTTCAGGTTGTCAGTCAGTTTGTGTTGTAGTTGTTCGAAGTCGTGGTAGGGTTTTGTTTCAAGGATGTCATACGGTCCGGTTTGAGTATCTGCACGTTGTTGGGTTCAAGGTTTTTAGATGGTGCGAGTGTAGTTCGGTGGTCGAGGTTTGTGTAGTTCGTGATCCGAGTGGTCATGGTTCGCCGTTCGAGTGTGGTTTTGTGGTTCATGTGGTTTGAGTGTGGTTCAGTGTTGTGATTCGTTGGCCTTGTTCGAGCTTTGTGATTCGTGGTTCAATGGTTGCGGTTCATGGGTCGTACAATTCGAGTGTGCTTGAGTCATGTTTTTGGATTCATAGCTCGTGGTTCTAATGTCGTTTGGTGGTTGTGACCCGGCCGAAGGGTTTGTGGTTCAAACAGTTCTGGTTTGAGGTTGTGGATCAAAAGGTCGCGATCCGAGTGGCCTATTTTCTCGGTTCAATTGTAATCGTGTTTTAATTTTCCATGTTTATACATCGGTTTTCTAGCATTTTGCAAGTTATATTTAATAGAACACCTTTATAAAAAACATAATATGTGTGAGTATCACACTTTGTGCAAGCAAAAGTTTTAGTCCTCTTTCAAGCTCTTCTGTATAAGCACTTTCACACCATTTTTTACATAGTTACATTATAGACCACCTTATATCTTCTCTTTATTCCTCTTTTAATCTCTAGCTTCTCCGCCACATGCCTTATCGGCCGACCGCCAACCACCCAATCTACAATCAATAACTGAAGAAATTATGAACACAACCCAAGCAACGATATGATTAATCTCAATTAATCAAGAGTTTATCAACATCCACACTCGATCTCAACACAACTGATCACCACAGCTACTCTGGTGTGATCCTATTATCTAACTTGATAATAGTTTTACAAAACAGAAACAAGAACGAGATCAAGCTCACAAATAACCAAGAACAAAGACTTGGAACGAGAGACGATAAGAGCTCAGGAAGAAAACGATCGAATGCTCTGCTCACAGGAACCCAAAAAGACCTTTAACAAAGAGGATCATCAAGTTGACACCCAGCCCCTCAACTTCTGAACAACAGCAAAAACAACCCAACACCAACTGAAACAGAAATATAACAACATTAGTCCCTGTGCAACTAACTCAGATATAGATTATACTTTTAACATCCCCCCTTAATCTATATCTGATATAGGTTAACCATACCAAGACGACTAACAAGACTATGGTGCTGAACTGTATCCAACCCCTTGGTGAGGATATCTGCAATTTGATCTGCAGAATCCACTTTAAAAGTTTTAATAACACCTTTTAAAATCTTCTCCCTTACAAAATGTAAATCAATTTCAAGGTGTTTAGTTCTTTCATGAAACACGGGATTGGCTGCAATTTTAAGAGCAGAATTACTATCGCAAAACAAAGACACTGGTAAAAGATTGTTATAACCCAAATCTTTTAACACTTTTAAAATCCAAATTATTTCACTAGTAACAGAAGCAAGAGCCCTATACTCTGCCTCACTGGACGATTTAGAAACTGTACTTTGTTTTTTGCTTTTCCAGGAAATCAGATTGTTATTTATAAATACACAATATCCAGTAACTGATTTCCTAGTAACAACATATTTAGCCCAATCAGCATCAGAGTAGGCTTTAAGAAACATACCAGAGGTCTTCGCAAAATGAATTCCCAAACCTGGAGACCCTTTAAGATACCTCAATATCTTAAATGCAGACCTGAGATGAGACTGTAAAGGAGCATGCATAAATTGGCTTAAACAATGGACAACATAAGAGATATCTGGCCTTGTATTAGTCAAGTAAATCAACTTTCCCATAAGTTTTTGATACTCAACTATATTGTCAAGCAAAGGATCACGATCAGAAACTTCATCAGAAACAGATAACTTAGAAACCATAGGAGTTTTAGAAGGCTTACAAGGCAACATCCCATAATCACTAAGTAAATCAAGAACATATTTCCTCTAATTTAAACACACACCTTTATCAGTGTCAATCACTTCAATTCCAAGAAAATATTTAAGGTGTCCCAAATCTTTAATCATAAACTTTGTTCTCAAAAAACCTTTAAACTTTTCAATTCCATTAACATCATTACCAGTGACAATAATGTCATCAACATAAACTAACAAAGCAAGAAACACACCACTTTCAGACTTAGTGAACAAAGAATAATCAGATTTGCTTTGACTAAAGCCATTTTCAATTAAAGCACTAGTCAACTTTGTGTTCCATTGCCTAGGTGCTTGTTTTAATCCATACAAAGATTTCTTAAGCCTACAAACTTTATTTGATTCCATCTCATAATAACCTTGAGGAGGTTTCATAAAGACAACCTCATCAAGATCACCATATAAAAAAACATTATCAATATCAAGCTGAAACATAGGCCAATTATTCATTACTGCTATATTTATTAAACAACGAACAGTAACCATTTTAACAACAGGAGAAAACGTCTCCTCATAATCAATTCCTTCTCTCTGATGACACCCTAAAGCAACCAACCTGGCTTTATATCTCTCAATCTCCCCATTAGACTTATATTTAATTTTCCAAATCCACTTACTTCTGATGGCTTTTCTATCTTCAGGTAAATCTACTATTTCCCAAGTATCATTTCTAATTAAAGCTTCCATTTCTTTGTTCATAGCATCTATCCAATGAGGATATTTAGAAGCATCCTCAAAGGACTTTGGTTCATGACTTTTGTTCAACTCAGTAACAAAACAACGATTTAAATCACTAAGATTAGCATAACCAACAAATTTTTCAATACCATATTTAACTTTAGAATCTATAATAAAATCATTATAGTTTCTAGGAAAAACAGGTTGTCTGGAAGACCTTCTAATAGTTTGACTACCCTGAGAATTAATCATAGGATCAACCTCCTCAACACCCTCAGAAACCAAATTTTCTTCAAGTGTGGCCGCCTCCTCATCATGAGTGGTATGAATGGGATGTTGATCATCACTATCAACACCTGAATGAGTAAATGGAACCTCACTACCATTCTCACCAGAAACATGAGAGTGACTACTATCACTGTGACTACTAGAGTCATTATTCAGCCCAGGGTCAATCATTTTATCATCATTGGGTAACTCAGGGTAATCAAGGTCAAAAAAATTCAAGAAGTTAACATCTTGCACACTAACAACTTCAGGATTCTTAACAGTAGAATCCTTAAACGGAAAAACAGTTTCAAAAAACTTAACATCTCTTGAGTATATGAACTGCTTTTTATCAAGACTGTACAACTTATATCCTTTTTTAACACTAGAGTACCCCATCATCACACACTTCTCAGATCTAGTACCAAACTTATCATGATTGTTGAGAACAGTGGCAAAACACAAACATCCAAAGACCCTAAGATTGGACAGATTAGGTTTAGTATTATAGATCATTTCAAAAGGTGATTTCCCATTTAGCACAGAAGAAGGCAATCTGTTAATAAGAAAAGTAGCAGTTAGAACACAATCAGTCCAAAATCTCAGAGGAATTCCCCCTGAAAAAGAAGAGATCTAGCAACATTTAACAAATGTCTATGTTTTCTTTCAGCTACCCCATTCTGCTGAGGTGAATAAGCACAAGAGGTCTGGTGTAATATACCCTTTTCAACACACAACTTCATAACGGTTTGATTAACAAATTCAGTACCATTGTCACTTCTAAAAACTTTAATTTTCTTTTCAAACTGACTTTCAATCAGATTGTAAAATAAAGTTATATAGAAAGACACTTCATCTTTTGTTTTTATCAGGTAAATCCACACAGCCCTAGTGTAATCATCCACAACAGTCAAAAAATATCTATAACCTTCATGACTAGAAACTTTATAGGGCCCCCACAAGTCCAAGTGAACAAGGTCACCTAGAGAAGAACTAACATGATCACTTAATGGAAAGGGCTCTCTAGTCTGCTTTGCCCTCTGACAAACTTCACAGTAATCACACTGTTTTGTGTTATCAATTTTAAGATCAGGTTTAAGAACATCTAAGACAGGATCAGAAGGATGACCTAACCTACAATGCCAATCATGCTGAGACAAACAAGAATAAACCAAATTATTTGTTTCATTACAACTCATACCTTCACAATCTAAGTAATATAATCCTCCACACTGATTACCAATCCCCAGAATAGTTTTTTGACTCAAATCCTGGTTCAACAAATAACATCTACTCTCATCAAAAGCAATAAACACTTTATTATCCTTGGAAAGTTTATGAACAGAAATAAGAGTAACACAATACTCAGGTACAACAAGAACATCATATAGAACCAATCCATTTCCCAAATTAAGATTACCAATCTTGGTTATAAAAGTTTCAGTTCCATTAGGATGTCCAACCTTAATGTTTAAATGTGAAACATCAAAAACATTGTAAAGACCTTTATCACTACCAGTCATATGTTGATTAGCCCCTGAATCAACAATTTTCATAGACTTAACAAGTTTAGAAGTCAAATTAGAAGTAGAACAAAAAAACTTGTTAAAATTGTCATTGAACACCTTACTATGGTTGAACAAGGTACCTGCCATATTAGACTTCACATTGTTGCCAGAAGCAGTATTCTCCTTGATAAGAGAAATTAAAGTAGACAGTTGTTCATCTGTAAAACCAGAGGAAGCATTCGAAACAGAACCAGAATTATTAGACACAGATTTTCCCTTTTGAGTTTGACCAACTTTTTTCTTTCCAAAATCAGCAGGATATCCAATTAGTTTAAAACATCTATCCACAGTATGACCATTGAAGCCACAATGCTCACAAACCAACACAGAACCTCCACCTTGTCTATTATTATTATTATTATTAACTTTTGAACCAGAACTGGAGGTTTGATTAAACTTAGAAAAACCATTAGAGGATTGACCCCGTTGGTAATTTGATCTGTTAGGAGCATTAGAAGCAAAAGCAGCGGGCTGAGCCTTCTGAGAAGCCTCAGTCAACGTGGAAGAGACCACTCTATGTGATTCTTCATTAGAAATAGTGGCATAAGCACTTCGGACATCAGGAAGAGGATCTTTAGACAGAACAGAACTTCTAACTGACATATATGAATCATCTAACCCCATTAGAAACTGCATCAGCTTCATCAACTGATTATGTTTCTTAAACTCAACAGCAGCATGACAAGTACAATTAGGTAACTGAACCAAACTATCAAATTGTTTCCACAATGCATTCAAGTTATGATAGTAATCAGCAAGAGAAGAGCCATTTTGTTTTAAGGTATGAATTTTATGATGCAAATTAAATGTTACAGAACCATCAACCTTATCATAAGTTTCTTTCAATTCTTCCCATACATGTTTAGCTAGTTTAGAAAAAATTTGACCAAGAAACAATTCCTCAGTAACAGAATTAAGAATCCATCCCAAAACCACAGCATTAACTCTATCCCATTGCTTACCCAAAACTTCATCAACATTAGACCGTTTACAAGATCCATCAATAAAACCAGTTTTATTCCTACCTTCTAAAGCCAACAACATAGCATTAGACCAAACGCGATAATTTTCAGTTCCTTTAAGTTTTATAGTAACGATAGTTAAAGCAGCAGAATCATTGGGATGCAAGTGTAAAGGATTACCAACATCCAATTTACTAATCAAGGTAGTAGTATCCTCATCAGATTCACATGAATCTTACCACTATCATCCTTAGGAGCAGCCATGATGAATCACACACAATTAAAAACAGGAAAAAAACAAAGAGAACAACAACTTTTCTTAGATCGAAAGAGAGTTCCCAGGCTTCCTTACCACTCAAGATGGCAGGTCAATGGCAAAGATCAAGAAAAATATCGCAAACAATAAAGGAGAAGGGAAGAGAAATGTTACAGATCGGTGAAATCAGTCGCGCAGCAGAAGAAAGAGAACAACCAAAATCAACCAGATCCAAGATCCAAGTGGTTCCAATTCCAACAGCCGTTGATTGACCTTCAATTAGAATATAACGTATGTATGTGCCTAGCGAAATTGAACGTATCAAATTTTAACTTAACAAGTGTATTTGACATAAGAAAGTTGGTAGCTTTTACTGTTACAAGTATTAGACAGAATAGCTGGTTGTCAAATTTAAAAACTATATAATAATATAAAATACATGATCAAAAAACTTAAACGATAAACAAATTAAAAGCCAATTTAGTGAGAGTAATAATATAATTTTGCAAATTAAAAGCTCATAAAAGCTACTTCAAAGTCTTCAACTAATTTTTATGTTGAAACTTTTTCTTTAAAACTAGAAGTTACCAGCTCCTCATTTAAAACAATATTAAAAGCTTTTATTTTCAAATCAAAAATACTTTTAGCTTCTAAAAGCTTCGTACATAACATACCCAATTAACATACCCAATTATATTTAAAAAAAAAAGACTCCGGTCAATGATGCGTCAATGGCTTGAAGTTGTTAGTATTATTGTATTATTATTTTTATATATGTTGGCTCGACAGTCGACAATGTGATGTTAGAAACACAAACGTACATAACAAAGAAGGAAACCACGTACATATTTCCTTTGGTTTCGATTAAATTCAATGTAAATTGAAATGGTACGTCTTGTGGACCAAGATTTGGTCTTTGGTCTTGGGAACACAATTTGGGTTTATTTTACTAATTAACCTCAAATATCATTCAATAAGATAATAATTTAGACTTGTTGAATATAGTAACTTCATTCTTCTTTCAAGTGTATTTTCTTTGTTTAGATTTGTAGACCAGACAACGTCAACACCATTAGAGTGCGTCCAGGGCGGACCCAGGAATTTTTTTGACCGGTAGTATTATATAATGCAAAAATAAAATTAAATAAAATTGAGGGTGTGGTTCGGGTTTTTTCTCGGGTTTCCGGTTAATCGGGTCGGATTAACGAGGTTTCGGCTGTTGTTCTGGTATTTTAGGGCCAAAATTTAAAACAAAACACAATTTATAGAAAGCTATGTTAACTAAAATGCTATTTTAAAGGTAAACTAAAGTATTTTAAATGTATAAATTGAAAGATTAAACTATTTCTTATCATTTTTTTTTAAAAAGTTTTATTTTTCCTTTGATTTTGGTGGCATCACCGGTAGCACCCCGAAAATTTACCGGTAGCACCGTCTCAAAAAATCAAAAATTAACACTACGAACCGTAAAAAGACCGGTGTCCCGTGACCCCTCCCCACTATACCTAGGACCGCCCATGAGTGCGCCTCGGAGTGGCTTTTTCTTTAATTAGCTTTTTGAACAGCTAAACACACACTCATCTAAGCTATTCTAAAGGTATAGATCCTGAACTAAAATCTTCAAGCTAGAAGTTCCCTATGTGAACATAGGATCCTGTATAAACAACCAGAAATGCTAGACTAACTGCTCTAGAGGCAACCTACACTATGTGTATACATTGGGGCTCAAACCCACAACCTTAAGGTTGTAAAACACCTTCTCCAAACTCCAATACCGCTAAACGAATACCCTTTGGTTTTGAATTAGTTGTGTGGTTTGTTTTTTGGCACCGTGGTGGGGTGGTTGCCACGCCGCCACGCGGTGGTGGGTCAGCCTGATTTTCTTCATGCAAAAAGTTGTCGTATATACGGTTGATTTATATATGCAAGTAGTTTCTTAGTAATTACTTTTAATTGGTTAGCTTATAGTACATAAGTTCTAGATGTTACGGGATGGGATGAAGAGTGATTATTACAGAGTTAAGTGGTGAGAAAAAACTGATATAACAGTATGGTAAAAAATAACCACTTCTTACACTCTTAAGAAAATGTCTTCCTTTTGTTGAAGATAAATAAAGATAAAGTATAGTCAGTTAAGCAGTTCAGCATTTAAGCACTTATCATATAAAAGTTTGTTTGAATATTAAATAATGTTTTAAAAAGCAGCGTGGTGATGATCACGGGGAAAGTGTCGGGTGATAGTTTTCTTATTTTTTTTCTTCTTTTAGGGTCTGCTTGGTTGGTGGTATTTGGGGGGATTTCATGGGAATGAGATTTCAAATCCCTCAAATAATATGTTTGGTTTGCAAATTTGAAGGGAGATTCAAATTACCAGGAATCTTTGAAATCCTGTGAATGAGGGATTTAGAAATCCTCCCACCCCCCTGGTATTTTGAAATCCCACTCCTGATGGATTTCCTTCGGCGACCCCTTTGCCTTCACTGTTCGAAAACCCTTGCTCGTCGCCTGTTACCCTTTGCCTTCGTCGACGTTTGCTCGTCGCCTGTTACCCTTCGAAAACCCAAGCCGCCGCACTCCTTTGACGTCGATTTTTACCCTTCGAAAACCCTAGTCGCCTGTTACCCTTCGAAAACCCTAGACGCCGCCATCGCCTGTTTGACATCGCTGCAACAGAAACCCACAAAGATAAATCCGTCGCCTCCGCCGTCGCGTGTTCGAAAACCTAGACGCCGCCGTTCGCAAATCCTAGTTCGCAAACCCGTCGCCTCGGTCGTTGAAAACCATAGTTCGCAAACCTGTTCGAAAACCCTAATAAACGTAAACCGACAACGAAAACTCGTCGCCTCCGCCATCGTCGCCTCTGTTGTTCGCCGTTCGCAAACCCTAGTTCGCCGTCGGTGGTGGTGGCAACGATGGGAGTAGATCTTGATGTGGTGGTTGGCGGTGGTGGTGATGGGTTTAGTGGTGGTGCAAATCCCACCAACAAATACGAACCAAACACATGTTTGGGAATTTAAATCCCACCAAATCAATTCCCATGAAATGCAAATCCATTGTATGAATCCCAATCCCCCCAAAACAAATACTTGAATCAAACACCTCCTTATTCTTTTGTTTCGTTTTGTACATTTTAATTGGTGGTTGCGTGATAGCCTGATAGGTGGATACAAGTATTTGATGTCGTTAAAAATGATCACATCGTGTTATATGTTATATGATGTTAACATTATAGTATGATAGATGTAATAGTGTGATTGTACGGTACACTGTATGCTATATGATTCTATGATCACTCTATTTAATCTTTGAAACATGCAAATAATGATGTTTTTATATGCTATTTATGCTTACCGATCAATTTATTATATAATAAGTTTGTTTCCAGTATCTTCAATGCATATGATACGAGGATGAGTTTTTTGGTCTTGTTTTATAAAAAAAATCAAAAGGTCTTTTTAGATGACGTTTAACCAAAATGATTCTAGAATTTTCCTTTTAAGTCTTCATTATTTATTAATTTAACAAGGTTTAGTCTTGGAGAAATTTTAAAGTCATGAATATGACGTTCCACTTTTATTTATATTCAACTGTGTCACTTCAAGAGTTTCATACTTTCTTCATGTGAAAGTAAATAAACACGTCTGCAAAATTTATTAAATAAGATATTCGTATGACTTTTCTCTCGATTATCCTATCAGAATGTCATATCAAAATCATATTATCTTTATTTTTCTTTTTCATTTTTTAGTAGGCCTAAAGTTCATTAGAAGGAGAGATGTGATAAAAGTGGAATGTGATATATTCATATTGGATATTCAAGTATGAGACTTGGTTGATCCAACATCAGGGTACAAACCCGTAGGTCTTTGCGGATAAAGGCCAACATAGATAAGTTTGTATGGCAACTTTGAATGGTGACAGGTAGGAAAGGTTTCATGGTGATTGACTCTGGAGATGATATCATAAGGAATCGAATTCTCCCGGTGGTTACGTTGAAGTTGCTCTTATACTTACGGTTATTAATGCCTTTTCATGACTATGGAAGATTGATGTGTAAATATCATATTCCTTAATCGGGAATTTTTCTGAAGAGGTGCTCACACCACTGTCAAGGGTCTTTTACGTCGAGAGTATCATCGTAAAGTCTACAAGCTCAAAAGAGCCACTCATGGACTTAAAATGGCATCTCAAGATTAGAATCTTTGATTTGATAAGAAAATTATGGGTTTGAGTTTTTCAACTCAAAAGCTAATATAGAAACAAACGCGCGCGCGCGCGCACACACACACACACACAAACACACACACACACACACACACACACACACACACACACACACACACACACACATATATATATACACACTAGCAGTGTACCCGCGCAATGCTGCGGCTGTACATAGTTTTTTTTGTAACATGTTGTTTTCAAGGATGTAACGCGTAATTCAATGTCACGAAAATAAATTCAGCTACATGTCCGATTTTTTGTTCAATTTATCTTATATTTGTATCAAATATTTTATTAATTTAAAAATAAATTATAAAAAAAACATTAAAAAATAAAAAAGATTTATATTTATTAATTATGAAGAAAGAAGTTAATAAGATTTTAAAAATTATATTGATGTTGGTGGATGTGTTAGTGGGAGAATATATTTTAAATAAATAAAAAGTTAAAGTTTATTAAGAGAGAGAAATGGTAAAAAATTGAGTGGATGTGATTAATTTAGATAAAAAGAATGGTGGAGATTAGAGATTGACATAATTTTAAGAAGTTCTTACAAGTTAAGAGGAGAGAGATTGTTAAATGGTTTATATAGTAGTATAGATATAAGAGAGAGAGAGAGAAAGAGGAGAGAGAGGGAGGAGAGATCGGGTTCCCCAACCTGTAATCTACTCCAGATTGAGTAAGCTTAAAGATGCATATGGGTGTGTAAGGCTCACCCGAGGAGCTCGAAGCTCAACCCAAAGGTAAGTATGAAGCCATACGGTAGGCCTAAAATGTTCGACAATTCCTATCAACAGCTAGTCATTTTTCATTTTAATTTATAGAATGCAATTAGGCCTAAGGTGAGCCCGAAGGCCATACGATAGCTGTTTAATTAATAATGGTCATCGTGCCTTGTTTACAAAGAACAGAGCCGTAATCCTCTAATAATAATAATATTTGTTATAATATTTTATAACATTACACAATCTTGTAAAAAAGGTATGGGAAGGAAAAATGTAGACATTTATACCTTTATCTATAGGTAGTAAGACTGTTAAGCTGAAAATTTATTATGCAATAAACATTACATTAAATACACCCGATTACCTCCTCTCTCTCTCTTCCCTCTTCTATCTCTTACATATATATTAAAAAGGGTGGAAAAGATTGAGTTAATTTGGTTAGACTATATTAAATATTTAGATAAGAAAAGAGGATGAAAACAAATTATATAACTTTTTTTCAAATAGAAAATCGAACAAGAAAAACCATTTCTTTTGTCTACGTGCGATAATATGATATTAGGATAAGAGAGAGAATTCTAGATGTCACGCTCATCGTCTTACAACGTTATAAGCAGGGGCGGAGCTAAGATTTTAGTATAGCGGGGGCCGGTCTTACTTTATTTAATAATACACATGTATATGAATGACATTAAAAAGCTTCATATAAGTCTAGATACACAAATAATGAAAGGTCGTTTAAAAATAAGAAATTCACGTGTTAAAGCAACACTTAAGCTTTGCTAAAATCGGTCTTTAATGACCAAAGTTTTCTCACAATCGTAACCATAATTTTAATTAAAACATTAACTCGAATACTTTCTTGATAAAACTTCAATGAAACCAAAAAATAACGATAAGAAATTATACTTAGTGTGTTTGTAGTTGGGCGCGGCTTTGTTTATTTGAATATAACTCATCTATTAAATTGTCTATAGACAAAATATCAATAATCTCTCAATGTAAAGAATCAGAATTTTTTAAAGATAGTCATCATTCATGTTATTATGAAATCTTGTTTTCATTACTAAGAAAACTCTTTCAAATATCAAATACTTGGGCTATTAATTACAATTTGAGGGGGTTAATATATATGTGTTGGATTTAGGCTTACAGAATACTAAGGATGTTAGACTCATAGAAGGAGGCCAAACACCCTTTAGCCTCCTTTTTCTCCGCCCCTTGAAGCTGACAAAAGACATTCATTTAACTTAGGAGAGGATTTTAGCCAACATATTTAAGTAGCATATTCTTATTTACTTTTTAAATCAAAGGGATTTTTTAAGATGTAAACGAGTCGAGTCGATCGAGCCAGACATTTATCGAGTCTGCTCGTTTATGCTTTTTTAAGCTCGAGCCCCGCTTGTTTAGAGCTTGTAATGTTGAGCACGAGCTTAGCTCGTTTAAGAGTTATGAAGCTCGGGCTCGGCTCGTTTACGCTCGATTATTATTTTCCAATTTTTACTAAAATGATATATATAATTATAAAAAATTAAGCATATAATATATAATTATATTAAAATATAGGGCTCGTTTAGGCTCGCGAGCTAAACGAGCCCACTCTTTGGACCTTGAGCCCAACTCCTTTATTAAATGAGCTTTAATATAGGCTCGAGCTCGAGTTCAAGCTTGTTAAGATTTAACTTGTTTCGAGCTTGTAACTATCGGAATTCGAATAGCTCACAAGTAGCTCTACACATTTACATCCGTAGAAATTTTTTTTTATGAAAACTCAAGAAGAATAATCTCAAGAAGTGAGATATAAGATACATGACAAGTAGATGGAGATAACCTACATGAAATCAATGATATATTGCTCCAATTCATTAACATTCAACATGATAATATCCTATTGCTCCAATCTGAATCTCTTATCACATGAACAAGTCAAAGTCCCCTGTGAACGAGGGATTACCTATGAAAAGAGTGTATATCTTCCTCACCAAGATATGCACCACAATTCATAATTCCTTGCAATATTCATCTAACATCTAACCTCATGAATACAAGCTAACTTGACTATTAGAGCGGTTTACATGAGTCTTTCATGTAAGTTTCAAAACTATATATATATATATATATAGGGTGAGGTTCAATAGAAACCCCTCCTTAAACAAAAACTCCAAAGTCTCAATCTCAGCCACTCATCTAAAAGGGCAAGATGGGAAATTAAAATTTTGATCAAGAAACTCACGCATGCTCCAGCCCTTCCAAAAAAACCCATTTTTTTTACCCCTCAAATCTTTAAATGACCATAACTATTTCAATTTTTTGAATTTGAGCAAAAAAAAATTATACCAATCTTCTCATTTTTTAATCCTCTTTCAAAAGAGACCACTCTTCCTATATTTTTGGAAAAAAAATTCGACGAAAAATGACAAAAATGATATAAATGACGAAATTAATCATTTCGTCACCTGCTGTTATATCACATAATAGCAGGTCCCGAAAATGATAAATTTTGTCATTTTCATCATTTTCGTCACCTGCTGTTACATGATATATAAGGGTACGAAAATGATTAAAAATGATGAAATTTATCATTTTCGTCACCTGCTATTACATGAAATATGAAGGTACGAAAAAAAATTTGACGAAAATTATCATTTTCGGCTGTTGGAAAAGAGTAATACCTACCAGTTTAATCATTTTCGTGCATCATCTTCATATCCATAACACTTAACAGTTTTCATCATTTTCGGACCCCTGTTCACCATTTTTTTTGACGAAAATGATGAAAACGACTAAAATTATCATTTTCGTCACCTGCTGTTACGTGACATACAAGGGGCACGAAAATGATGAAAAATGATGAAATTTATCATTTTCGTGCCCCCTTGTATGTCACGTAACAGCAGGTGACGAAAATGATAAATTTCGTCATTTTCATCATTTTCGTGTCCCTTATATATCACGTAAACAGCAGGCCCCGAAAATGATGAAAATGAAGAAATTTATCATTTTCGTCACCTGCTATTACGTGATATACAGGGGGCACGAAAATGATGAAAATGACGAAATTTATCATTTTCGGCTTCCTCGTATATATCACGTGACAGTATGTCCCGAAAATGATAAATTTCATCATTTTCGTGCCCCTTGTATGTCACCTCACAACAGGTGACGAAAATGATAAATTTTGTCATTTTCGTCATCACTTTCATATCTATAACATCTATCAGTTTTCATCATTTTCGTAACCTATTATAACAATCAGTTTTATCATTTTCAGGACTTGTTATAACAGTCAGTTTTATCATTCTCATGACCTGTTATAACAGTCAGTTTTATCATTTTCGGGATCTTTATAACAGTCAGTTTTATCATTTTCGTCATCACTTTCATATCTATAACACCTACCAGTTTTTATCATTTTCAGAACCTGTTATAACAATCAGTTTTATCATTTTCGGGACCTGTTATAACAATAAGTTTTATCATTTTCGGGACCTGTTTAATGGGTTTCATCAGTTTTATCATTTTCGCACCTGTTATAACACTCAGCCAATTTTTACTATTTTCGTCAAAAAAAAAAATTCCAGAAATATAGGAAGAGTGGTCTCGTTTGAAAGAGGATTAAAAAATGAGTAGATTGGTATAATTTTTTTGCTCAAATTCTAAAAATTAAAATAGTTATGGTCATTTAAAAATCTAAGTGGTAAAAAAATTTAAAAAAAGGGTTTTGAGATGGCCGGAAGAAATCGTGAGTTTATAACCAATTTTTAATGATTCACATAATACCCTTCCTTCTAAAATTAAGTGTTATAATTGTTTACTTAATTATAAAAATACCATTATTAGATTTTGACCATTGATTTGATTAATCTAATGGTCTAGATTTGGACTTTGAAGACTTTGTTTAAGAGGTGGTCTTTATTGATCCAATTTCTATATATATATATATATATATATATATATATATATATATATATATATATATATATATATATATATAAATATAAGAAGTTCCATCGAGAACCATTCTTAGTGCGAGAACCGCGAGAACCAATCTGAGCCGTCTAATTCCCCCTCTTTCAATGTCATTGCCCACCCATGAATTTCTTACCCTGCCACACGCGATTCCTCCACGCTCTACATCCATGAATTCCACTTATCAAATCAACGGCTAAGATTGGTTCTCGAGATTCTCGCATTAAAATCGGTTCTCAATGGAACCCTCCCCTATATATATATATATATATATATATATATATATATATATATATATATATATATATATATGAGAAAATTACACCAATGGTCCCTGTGGTTTGCCCCAAATTTCACCCATAGTCCCTGTGGTTCATTAATTACACCAGACGTCCCTGTGGTTTAAGTTTTCTAACGTCCATGGTCACTGATCCACTTAAAATGACTAAACTACCCTTTTCTTTTTAATTTAGACTTTTCTTTTATATATTTATTCTTTTTTAATTAATAAACTATTATTATTATTATTATTATTATTTATTATATAATTAAAAACCCATCTCCCCACCTTTTCTCAATCTCTCCCCGTCTCTCACTCTGTCTACGCCACCCCTGTCACAGCCTCCCGCCGGCCACCACTGCAACTCCGACCAACGCCATGACCTCCACCATGAAAAGAAAGTAAAAACAGCTGCTGCCCTCTGCCACCGTAAAGGAACCACCACCGTAAAGTCACCAACACCACCACCGTACCTTGCATTTGAAAACCGTAGGTCACCACCACCATCACCGTAGTACCACCGCCACCATGGCACCACCACGAACATCCAAGAACACCTAACCAAACCCTAATCGCACAAGAACATCCAAGAACACCCAAATCTCTAACCAAACCCTAATCGTCCCTGTGGTACCACCGCCACCATGGCACCACCACCGTATCCCTTCACAGTGACACACACACACAACACACCAGATCTGTTGATCGAAAACCTAACATACGCAGACACACACCAGATTTGTAAACTGATCTGTAAACCCACACACACACACACCTGAAAACCCTAATCGTTTTTTTTTGCGATTAGGGTTTATACAGAAAGAGAGAGATAGATAGAGAGAGAGAGAGCGAGATGGTGGCGACGGGGAAGGAAGGTGGATGGAACCACCACTGATTTCAAACACCGCCGCCGTAGGTCGTAACCACCACCAACGCCGGTCACCATCGAGGTTTGAAAAGGTCACCACGCCACCGCCGCCATGAAGAAACCCTAATGTGAGAGAGCAGAGGGTAGAGGCGGTGGCGGCTGTCTTCTCAGGGGAAAAGGGATCGATGGTGGTGGAGATATGATGGTGGTCACTGCAGTGTCTTTTCCGGGGAGGTCAGAGGGCAGAGGCGGTGGCGGAGGCGGTGGCGGTGGCAGCTGTGTCCTCCGGCGGTGGAGGAGGGAAAACGATGGAGATTAGAGAGAGTTTATGAAAATGGGGGTGGGGGAGTTTTTTATGTTAGAAATTAATAATAATTGTAATAAAATAATAATAATAATCTTAATAATAATAATAGTTTATTAATTAAAAAAATATATATATATAAAAGAAAAGTCAAAATTAAAAAGAAAAGGATAGTTTAGTCATTTTAAGTGGACCAGAGACCATGGAAGTTACAAAACTTAAACCACAGGGACGTCTGGTGTAATTAATGAACCACAGGGACAATGGGTGAAATTTGGGGCAAACCACAGGGACCAATGGTATAATTTTGTCTCTCTCTCTCTCTCTCTCTATATATATATATATATATATATATATATATATATATATATATATATACATACATGAAAATTTTCATGCGAGAATCATTCTTAGTGCGAGAACCAATCTGAGCCGTCCAATTCCCCCTCATTCAATGTCATTGCCCACCCATGAATTCCTCACATGCATCCTGCCACACTCTATCCATCCACGCTCTCCATCCGTTTAACTTCCCATATCCAAGGAACGGCTGAGATTGGTTCTCGCGGTTCTCGCACCAACAACGGTTCTCGAATGAACTTTCTCCTATATATATATATATATATATATATATATATATATATATATATATGAAAAAGTTCATGCGAGAACCGTTGTTAGCGCGAGAACCGCGAGAACCAATCTAAGCCGTCCAATTTCTCCTCCTTCAATGTCATTACCCGCCCATGAATTCATCACATGCACCCTGCCACACTCGATCCCTCCACGCTATTCATCCATGATACTTCCCATATCTAAGGAACGGCTGAGATTGGTTATCACGGTTCTCGCATGAACCCTCCCCTATATATATATATATATATATATATATATATATATATATATATATATATATATATATATATATATATATATATATGGGAAAGTTCAAATGAGAATGAAAAATTAATTGGGAATGAGAGATTAAATCTTAGCCATTCATTTTGTAAGTGGAATTTATGGATGGAGAGCGTGGGGGAATCGAGTGTGGCAGGGTGCATGTGAGAAAATTATGGGTGAACAATGACATTAAAGGAGAGGAATTGGACGGCTGAGATTGAGTCTCACATTCTCAATTAATTTAAGGTTCTCATTTGAACCTCTCACTATATATATATATATATATTTAAATGTGAAATTCCAAGTATTTTTATTTTGTTAAGTGGATTTTAGAAAACATATATTAAATATTTGTGTCTTCACTGAAACGTCTATACAGTCGTATCTCCTATACTCTCTCAAATATATACACCCCTACTGAGTTGCTTCAAAGTCGTGATGATACCATTTATGTAATAATTTTTATATATAAATTTAGACTAGATCGACCTCGTATCTTCAATGTGCACAAGTAACGTGAGAGATGGAAACATTCTATTTATATTATGGTTTAGCGTATGGAATGCTTCAAATTATGATGTGTCCAAAAAAAGGATTGTGATGGCAGACCCATCTTGAAGGACATGTCACAAAGACAATCTTCTACATTACATTAGTTAGAAGGATTCATTTTATATATATATATATAATATAAATTGGATCAAAAGAAACCCCCATTAAACAAAACCTCAAAATCCAATTCATGGTCGTTAGATCACTCAAATAAATGGTTAAGATCTATACTGACATTATTGTAAATAACTAAACAATTATAAGATTTAATTAGAGAAGGAGAGATATTATGGTCAAAGCCCATTTTTTTTTAATTTTTTTACCCATTTGATCTTTAAATGACCATAACTATTTCATTTTTTTGAATTTGAGCAAAAAAATTATACCAATCTTCTCATTTTTTAATCCTCTTTCAAACGAGACCACTCTTCCTATATTTCTGGAAAAAAAATTCGACGAAATGACAAAAATGATGAAAATGACGAAATTTATCATTTTCGTCACCTGTTGTTATATCATGTAATAGCAGGTCGCGAAAATGATAAATTTTATCATTTTTATCATTTTCGTCACCTGATGTTACATGATATATAAGAGGACACGAAAATGATTAAAATAACAAAATTTTTATCATTTTCGTGCCTCTTGTATAACATCTAAGAGAAGGTGACGAAAATGATAAAAATTTTGTCATTTTTATCATTTTCATATCCCTTATATACCACTAAAACAGTAGGTCTGAAAATGATAAAAATGACAAAATTTTTATCATTTTCGGACCTGCTGTTTAAGTGGTATATAAGGGGATATGAAAATGATAAAAATGACAAAATTTTTATCATTTTCGGACCTGCTTTTTAAGTGGTATATAAAGGGATATGAAAATGATGAAAATGACGAAATTTTTATCATTTTCGTCACCTGCTCTTATATGTTATACAAGGAGGCACGAAAATGATAAAAATTTCATAATTTTCATCATTTTCGTATCCTCTTATATACCACTTAAACAGCAGGTCCGAAAATGATAAAAATGACGAAATTTTTATCATTTTCGTCACCTGCTCTTATATGTATACAAGGGGTACGAAAATGATAAAAATTTCGTCATTTTCATCATTTTCGTATCCCCTTATATACACTTAAACAGCAGGTCCGAAAATGATAAAAATGACGAAATTTTTATCATTTTCGTCACCTGCTCTTATATATATACAAGAGGGCACGAAAATGATAATCTTTTTTATCATTTTCGTCATTTTTGTAAAAAAAAAAATTTCAGAAATATATGAAGAGTTGTCTCGTTTGAAAGATGATTAAAAAATGATAAGATTGGTATAATTTTTTTGCTCAAATTCAAAAAATTGAAATAATTATGGTCATTTAAAGATTTGAGGGGTAAAAAAAAATAAAAAAATGTGGGTTTTGAGGGCTGGAAGGTGAACGTGAGTTTTAAGCCCTTGGATTTCATTTTCCCATTTTGCTCTTTTAGATGAATGGCTGAGATTGAGACTTTGTGATTTTTGTTTAAGGGGGGTTTCTATTGAACCTCACCCTATATATATATATATATATATATATATAGGGTAGGGTTATTGTAAGAGGGAAATAATAGCAAGATGTGTAAGATGGATTGTGAGCCATAGGATTTGATCAAAAATCAACAATAAATAGTTAAAGATTGATGATTAGTAATTGCCCATTTATTGTAGTTTAAGGGTAGATTAGGAAACTAAAAAAAGCTGACAATTCCCACATAAATTCAAATTTGACTAACAACTCCTAAAATCACGTACATATATTTAAAATGGATACACAAAAATTCAAACTGTAGTAGCAAAAAGTACTTATAGTTCATCATCAATCCCCTTTTAATTAATACAGATCTAACATAATTGATGAACTAACACACCGACTCATACGACTGATTACTCATACCAAAAAAGGATGAAAAACTTGAAGCAATAACAAAACTTGCTGCACATACCATTGATGAACAAAACACACAAACACAAATATGATAATGGTAACTCATATTTGTTGTAGATTTATAAACAAAACACAATACTTTGATGATCAAAACACACTTGATTCAGTACACTAATAAACAACAATAGCTTATTTAAAACTGATGAGTGAATACGTTAACTCAAAATCAATGGAATAACAAAGATTAAAAAAATTGATGAACAAAAAGATTCAATTTGTAAACCAAAAATAAAAACAAAACAGAAATTTGCTGCCTTTTTCTTTTAACATCAGATTTACAAACTGATGAACAAATAAATTTTAGAAATTAATACATGCTCGGGTTTAGAAATGATGCACACATTGAATTCTGAATCCTTCTCCCAAAACATTGAGTTTGAATATGATGAATAACTTTGATACACAAACAAACTCAACCGAGATTTAAGATTTGGTGCAGTGTAGGCTTCGTGTGGCAGCCGTGGTGCTAGCTTGCGTTGGTAGTCGACTACAGGACACCGTAATTGCTGAACAAGTTGGATTACAATTAAAATCGATCCGATACATATTTGATGCGGTGGAGGCGGTGGACAAGTGGGCCAACGGTGATTATGGCCGTCATGTCCGATGAGTTCGATATCAATCGAAATCCGTTTGTAATGAGGGACGAGGCAGTCGTAAGGAGATAACGAGGAACGAGGGGGAAGTAATTCGGCGCTTGGTCGCTTCTGATGAAGAGTAGAAGTCGTGGATGATTGTGGTTGACTGGTTGTGGCCGTCACCGCCAATGATGGAAAGGGAGGTGTTTATCGAAGGGAAGAAACACCGGCGGCAGTAAATATGAAAATAATTTGGGGAGGAGAAAAAAATGCTATTATATTACTGAAATAAATAAATCGTTGATGAGAGAGAGCGAGTTTTGGGGGATGGGTAATTATTTGGAAGAGATAAATTAGTATTATATTACCTAAATACCCTTAACTAATTAATGACACGTGTCAACTTCTCCTTACATCTTATACATCTTACAAAAAGACACATCTTATTTGATCTCATTCCTATATAATATATATATATACTAACTACTGCGTAATGTGATGGCTAAATTTTTTTTACTTGATATTACATCCGTATTTTATAATGCAAGACTATTATTTTAATTTAAGTATTCTCCTGTTTCCATTTCTTTTAATTCTCTTTTTTTACAACTCTTTTAATAATTTTTAAAAACACTAAAATAAGAAACAAAAACAAAAATAAATAACTATAAAATAAACTTTTTCTTTATTACACAGTCATTTAAAATATCCAGATTTATCTATAAATTTAAGTTCTTGTTATCAGGTTTATGAGTACTAGCTATTCGTATCTTCTAACACTTCAATTAAAATATGTGCTATATAATAGAATACTTAGACTATTATTTTTATGAATATTCCCCTATATATACATACACACACACACTAGCATTGTATCCACGCAATGGATGATGTGTATCTTGTCTAAATTATAACGGGTTAATATAATTTCACATGGATGGTAAAATCTAGCATGAGTATTGACATATTATAACTCTATACTATTTTAATTATATTATGCATTAAAAACAAGAAACTTTTATAAATGTTGAT
This sequence comes from Pulicaria dysenterica, assembly GCA_947179395.2. Lineage (NCBI taxonomy): Eukaryota > Viridiplantae > Streptophyta > Magnoliopsida > Asterales > Asteraceae > Pulicaria > Pulicaria dysenterica. The sequence continues at coordinate 76,929,536 of OX359292.1, read as the reverse complement.
TATATATTATTTGGATTTAATGTTTCTAGTTATACGTAATTTCTAATAGTTAAGTAAGTATATATTATATGATAAACTATTTAATATGAAAGGATTAATAATTAATTATTTATTTAAATTTAATTTGTATTGATTTGATTATTTAAATATTGTATATATTGGAAAGTTTATACCGGGTTGAAGTGATTATCCATCTGGGATTAATAGTTTAGTTATTAAAATGGTATATAAGATTGTCATTACTCCACCAAATAGTTACTTTATTTAATAGTTTCCATTTAATTTAATATTAAGGATAAATTCGTAATTTTAAATTATTTAAAACTAAGATATATATTAAGACAAAAGATCTAAATATCTCTTAATATAGTATAGATATGTAAACTCATTTGTGTTGAGTCTGATAAATAAAATATTAAGGGTAGCAGAATAAAATGCCCCTCCATAAGAATACATAATTCACAAGGACTAAAGGAAAAAATAAATTACTTTCGGTTAGGCACGAAAGTTGGGGAGATGGTGACTTAATCACGCAAAATCATTTTACAAGAAGAAACAAAAGAGGTAATCGTAATCGAAGGATAATAGTTCAGAACTTGAGAAAAAACAAAATCGAAGGTTTTGGTGTTAAGGCTTTTGCGATCCAAGACATCAATCGAAATCGAAGTTTATCGGCTGCGAAGGCAAACTTGATTAGGGATTCTGCTTTACTACCGATAAATTAACGACAACGATCAAAAGACAAAATTCAAAAATTCAAGGCAAATTTAAGACTTAAAATCCTTATAACTTCCCAAAAAGTGTAAACTTTCTTTTAATCTTTGTTTCTTAATTTCATATCTTAATTCTTGTTAACCGTTTAGATTTTAATATCTTACATTTTGTTTCTTTTGGTTAACTTGTTATCTTGTAACTAATTAATATTTTCATATTAGTATAATTGGTAAACTGGTATTTGAATACTGCTTAATTTGTTACTCGGTGTTTTTAGTTGTATATTTAGCTTGTATTTTCTATATTAGGCCACTAGTTATACGTTAACTGCAACTTTTTCTTACCCAATGGCACATCAGCGCCACATCATTCTTTTTCAACCTACCTAAATTAAATGTTATACATCTTTTTCAAACTATCTCCATTTTTTTATTTTTATATTAATAAATAAAATAGGTATGAGTGTATGATTGGTTAAAAGGGGGTGGGGGTGAGGGATTTTCAGCTTATTGATTGCATCCAAAGGCCCGTGCCCCATACTCGCTTCTCCTACCCGAAATACAAGTTTTGGTGTTCCCTTAAATACCCGACCTTACTCGATGGAATCAAGTAAAGTACAACGCGAGGTCTTAGCATATTTTTGTGGGGCACTAAAAATGTCTGAGACGGTCCCGTGTGATGAGAATGTTTTCGTTGTTAAATAGACTAGTGTGTGATTGGAAATGCTGTAAATGTATTAAGAAAAACTATATAAAAACATAACAAACTTTGCCTTAATTTAACTATATACAAATAAATTTAGTATCATAAAACTATTTAGCCAACTTTCTAAAACTTACTATATAATAGTTAACTTATCTAGCAGTAACATTTTATTTTATTTTTAACAATTTTGATTATATTGCAACTTCTTTTAATTCTTTGTTCTTCAAGAATAAATATGACCTTTAAGCAAAATTCATCAAATAATGAATCAAGTGATAAAAACCCATCAAGATAATAACTACTCGAAGAATTTGATGATCAATTTACTAACCAAAATTAAAATCTGCTAACCATAAGCATATTAAAGATCTTCAATCAAAATTTAGTAAAATCTATCATAAACATACCATTAAGAATTGTATTAAGTAAAACTCGTCAAGTTTGGAACGAGTGTTGTGACAAGTTACCCATGTTAATTGTAGCCAGTTAATCAGTCCTTCCGGTGACACATGAGGTACGACATGGAAGGAGTAGTCGAGGCAGGGTTTTGATAGGTATGGAGGAGAGAGAGAGAGAGAGAGACGAGGGTATGGTGAAGAGTATCTGTGCTCGACCTAGGTTTAGTGGTGATGGTTGTTTAGTTGGCGAAGGTGTTTAACAGAAGGAAGATTTTGAGGTAAGAGAGAAGGATAGATGTTTGACTAATTTGTTAAGAGAGAGAGAGAGAGATTTTGAAAGAGATGTCTTCTTTGATTCAAGTGATGGTAAAAGGACACAAATGTTATACATGAGGGAACTTATAAGACTAATAAAGAGAAAACGTTTGAAAGGACATTGAGTATAATATAATGGTAGAGTTTTATTTAACCGGCAAAACACACTTTCTAAACTTAATATTTACACTTTTTTGTCACTAATAAACTTGAACATAAATCATGTGGAACGCCTAAAACACGACATACTGTTAGATTACAAATTTTTAGTAACAAAATGTTAATTAAACGATTAAACTTGTAAACTTTTTTCCTAATAATAATATGTAAAATTAATTTTTAATTACTTATACGTGACATTAAGAATTTTGATAATCACAACGATGATGGATAAGAATAAAATAAATTAGTTTTTAATTTTTAAAAATGACAATATTGTTTAATGTATAAAAAGTTGAAACTAATAAAAATGTTACTATAAAAATTATAAAAAATTAATTATGAAAACATAAGTTGTATCATTTTAAATAATGTAAAATTACCTTTCTTTATATTTATCACAACCTTAAGAACTGTGTCTATCATCCTCCTTAATCAAAGAATCAATAATATTATATTTGTTTTATTCTATTATAGAAAACTAACTTGAAATATAAAATTGGTAACTAATGGTATATTATACAAAAAGGTGGATCATATATTAATATTGATCTAATCTTCTAAATTCTAATATACGCTTAAATACATGTACAAGAGACCATGAGTCAATACCAATATATTTACACATAGATTCACCTCTCTCTCTCTCTCTCTCTCTCTCTCTCTCTCTAAATCAAAAATTAGATGGTGGCAAGCAAAGGAGTCAGTGGCAGGAGCGGTGGCACCGCCACTGCCGGTGTTACTAACCCAATACAACCAGTAAGCTCGGAGTGTTGCATGTGTGGCGATTATGGCTTATCCCAAGAGCTTTTCAGATGCAAAATCTGTAAATTCCGATCACAGCACAAGTAATTCGATTTAAAGTCATCTGGGTTTTCTTTATCACAACTCCAATTTCAATTTTTCATTAAAAAATTTGAAATTCTTCGCAGATATTGCAGCAATCAGTACCCTAAAGCAGAGTCATACAAAGCCTGCAACTGGTGCTTGATTCAGAAACACGACTCCGGTAACTCATCCAACTCGTCGTCTCCGTGCAGAAATAATTCGGGCGAAGATCGCCGTGATCGTGCCATCAAGAACAAGAGAAACCCTAATGATAAAATTAGCCATGGAGGTTTGAGGGAAAGAAGAAGGGCTTCAGAAATTCTGCTCACAAGCACTACTCTGATCAAGAAATCGTCACCCGAGAATCAGTCTCCGGCGTCCACCGGCCGGAAAAAGGTAGGCGGTGACTTGGTGGACGGAAAGAATCCGGCGGTGTTGAGAAAGTCAAAGTCAGCGAATCATATATCGAACGGTGCAGGTGTGATGACCAAACCAAGACCAGTATTTAGGAATAAGGTGAGAAGGTATAAATTATTAGACGAGGTTTCAAGCCAATGAGTATGGTCGAGGTTATCTCTTTCTGCTTCAATGGTTTGTACTTCATGTAAAAGAACTTGTACATTTGTATTTAAAATTTCCGAATTTCTAAATAGTTTTTGGATGAAACAAATAATAATTAATAATAGTAATTGGACGTCCCAATTTAGTTGTGTAAAACTGAAAAAAACACACACACACACACACACACATATATATATATATATATATATATATATATATATATATATATATATATATATATATTTTGCATATGAATAATAATTAATATAACTTTTAATTAGTTGTTTTATATCCTTTTGGAAAGTATAACTCATACATTCTCGATTAATCATCTTTATATTTCAAATTTCCATAAAAGGGAAATTGTTCATTTTCATGAAAAATAAAGAGAGTAATAACTTGTTTCTATTCTATTTTTGGTTACATCTAATCACAAAATTGCCTTTAACAATATTTTTCTAGAATTATATGTATCTTAAATATATATATATATATATATATATATATATATATATATTTATATATTCAGCATAGAAATAGTATAATCAATTACTTTAGGAGCGGAAATTATTTTAATTTGTTTAATATTACTTATCAGTATTAGTATGTGTTTGTTTATCTATGTATTAAGAGCATGTGTTCAATGAGTATACTGATATTATTTTTTCAGCAAGATATATTGTTGATGAGATTAGAGTTATTGTGAGAATATATATAATAGAGAATGGAAGTACAAATTTTATTCATCAATTAGATGATGATCAATTAGATCTAATATCGTATTTTATCCGTTGTAATCTATGGTTATTGTAATTCATGATTGGCTAATGAATAAAATGAATGGTTAAATGTAAATCATCTGATCAAATCAAGTGAAAGGCCATGATTAGTTAGTCTGTCATTCTCACCTAAATATTCATCCTCATTTAACCTCCCAATTTAACCTCCCACTGGTTGATAAATGATTAAATGCAAAAACTCGAGTTGCAAGACAAAGCCGAAGCAACCGATGACATAGAAATAAAGGCAAATTACATGAAAATATAATAAACTGTCTTAATTGTTATTGTATAATTATAAATATTTTTTTAAGAAATATTCTCATCGTATTCAAGTTATTGTATACGTACTATAAAAATAATAATAAAAAGTTTATTTTATACAATGATAGCTAAATATTATAAAATGATTTTGAGAGTTAAATGTATTAGTTTTAAGAATTTAAAATTAGTTGTATTAATGATAATTAACAACTTACTCGCGTAATGCTGTGGCGGTAAATAGTTTTTGTTTAAAACATGTCGCTATTAAAAATATTGGAATGATATGTTATTCAATGTCACGAAAAAAATTTATACAACAACATGTCTGTTTTTTACAACTTTTTCTTTTATTTGCATCCAACTATTTTATTAATTTTAAAGATATTTAAAAAGACATTGTAATAAGAAAAAAGATTTATATTGGTGAAATAAAGAGAGAGAGAAGTTAATAAGATTTTGAATATTATGTTGATATAAGTGGATAATTGTGTTTGTGTGAGATAGTATATTTTTAAATGAATAAAAAGTTAATTAAAGTAAATTATGGAGAGAATGGAATGGTTGAGATAAATTTAAATAATATAAATGGTCAAGATTTTATCTTGATTAAATTTTATAAACACTTATAATTAAAGAGGAGAAAATGTTAATTGTTTAATATAGTAATATATATTAAGATAAAAATATTTTCATACAAGTTACTCTAAAAACAATAACATAACGAATGATCTAAGGCAAAGATTTTATATTATCATTTACTCATTTTTATTAATTAATTATTTTAAGATGTCAAATAATATTCAAACTTTAAAAAATAAATAGGAAAAGATTAAATAGACAAAAAATTAACGACCTCTCTCACTATCACTTACTTGTCATCCTCACCGCCTCTCCTTCACTTGGGGCTTCCGGCCACCATCACGAGCTCCACCACCGTCCTCATCTGTCGGCTTCAACACTCACTTTCATATACATATCAAACCCAAATACGTACACGCTATTATATTAATGACCGTAAGCCAAAAACACCACTCCTCAGTCCTCACCTACCAAATCGATCTTTCATTGACAACGTACCTTTCATCGATCTACTTTTTCTTCCTGAGTAGTAATTTGACGGTCTTTTTTAAAAACTTTCATGCACACGTACGTACATCACACCTTCCTTCAGCATGCATGACAAGTAAGCATATATGGTGGGTTAGTCATACGTAAATATATGCTTTGACTCCTTTTAGTAGTTCCTTTGAAGCTAGTAATTAGAATATATGACCCATAATTAAGTCGATCGGGCTCTTATTGGTAAACACTACAAGAAAACTAGATTTTAGTGACGACACATTTACTGCCGACAAGGTGCATGGTAGTCTCCCTCCTAAGGGAGGTTAAGACCATCAACATCCATCACACCCTTTACACAGCCACATCAGCCCCACATCAGCATCCCACCATTTTCTCATCACATCACACAAACCCCTGCATCCTTTAAAAAAAAAAAAGACAACAGCTCACGAGTGTGATGGTTGTCACAAATGTGACCGTGAGCCCCCCTCACTAAGAGGGGCGATGGTGTTCACCCATGTGAGCGGCCCTCACACACCTCTTCACGTGACGGATGCGCCTAGCCTAACACATGCCCAGTGAACCCTACTTTATTATATGAACTTTAAATAAGTTGGCAAGCCTTGAACAACCTCTGAACCATATATCTCTTGACCGGAATAGCCTTGAACGACCTCTGAACCATATATCTCTTCCAGCAGCAACAACCACGTGACCGGAACAACCTTGAATGACCACGAACCACCTCGACAACAACCATCAACCTCAAAAATAAAAGAAAGATAAAAAATGAGTTAATTATATTCTGATAAAAAAATTTGATGGAATATTTGATAGGGAAGCCAAATTAAAGGAATATATGAAGAGAGTTTTCAACTTCATAAATTCTAAAAAAAAATGCGGAACAAGAATCTAGAAAACTAACACCTTGACAGGTTAAAACTGTGACCACAAAAGGACTGCATATATCTTTTCCTTTATATATCAACCCTTTTCAGCTTTGATCAAATTCATCAAGATTCGGTGTATAATTGTCTATATAATTTTGGGATAATTTCTTATATACCCTTATTAAACACTTAAATATCTTATTTACCCTTCTTAAATACAAAATATCTTATATACCCTTATTAAACTTGATAATATCTTATTTGCCCAAATCAATATTTTTATCAATTATTAATCATTTTAAATGAATTTAAATAATAAAAGATGCTTAAATGACTATTATACCCTCTTTTAAATCTCTTCATAAAATATCTTTTATAACCTTACTAAACTTCATAAATATCCTATTTATCCAAGTTATATATTTTTAACCGATCCTCTGTTCATATCATAGTTCCTTCATATATGCATCAATAAGTGTAGTATTGAAACGAAACGCAAAGCTAAAGTTGATTTGGTTTTATAATCGTGAGAGATTTCTTGAAGAAAAAGCAGACAATCGTTCACCGGAGGGAATGTCAGTTGCCGAGAGAGAGCAGAGGGGGAAAGGGGATATTAAAAAACTTTTATGAGTGGCTATATTTATAAAAGCCTATTAATTTAATTTAATAATTAATTGAATAAAAAAATAAATGAAGACAACGTCTTTTTATTTTTTTTTTTAACCTCAAGGATCACTTTCATTCATTAAAACCAATAAACCCAAATACACTCATGTCTTGCTAATTTCCTCGAACACAATCATTTACAAATAAGGATAGAATGTTACACATCAATCATTCTCCTACTAGATAAAGTTTCCTTGCTCCACTTCTGCATCTGATACTTCGATCCTTTTGCTGTCAACAATTACCATTCATCATTGAAACTAATGTTGTCACACCTGTGTAATAACACCATGCTCCGCTGGATAAACGTACACATATACAGCAGCATAATTCATCCCTCGTAGCATCTTAACTCAAGCCAGCCGAACCGCATACCAACTTCACACACAACATCTTGATGGCAGCAAAATATCGTCAAAACATTCAAGCGTGACGGCAGCTAAAGATGGCAATACATCGCCTAAACAGATCATGCATCAATCATTACACATACGCAGCAACAGCTTTGGGAACAAACAGAAAACAGCAACGCAGTCACGAGAACAATAACATCACGATACCGATCAGGCATGATATCATCATCGTATGTTACCAGCTCTTATACGCAGCAAATACACAGCACAGCAGCCCAACCATAATTTAGACAACGTCATGCCGGTACAAAAGATAACACGTAGTAGAATAGGCGCAACATCATATATAACATTAGTTGACCAATCCAACACATGATCATCCCACAGAAACGATCAAATCAGTACTTACCAACCATGCTCTTCGAACCGATTAATATAATCACATTATCACCTCTCATCATAACCATCCCCTGAAAATCTTACCAATTAGCATACTCACACAGTCTTGACGCCATCAGACCATGCTTACCATAGATAACCAAACTGACCAAAATATCGTATCGGAAACATCACAGAAATAATGAACCATATCTACATACCTAGTACGTAGATTACCAAACCCCAACCCCTGCTTGATCCAAGAGTCGGTCGATGCTTATGTGATACACACACAAAACAAGGGAATAAGCATACAAGAGCGACGAAAAAACTCTTGAAGAAATTGTTGTGTGTAATCATAATTGAATATATCTAAAGTACAGAACGCTTAAAGTCAAAGGTGGATTGAACTTTTACTAGAAGGATGTGAGTCGAGTAAACTAGAAGATACAGAGAGGTTGGCATGCGAACTTTAAGAGAAGAGATCTATAGTGTGTACGTATGTACCTGACCCGTCGAAGAGGAAACGTGAAGAAGGGACGGCGGTGGGCTACAGTCAGCGGCGGCGGCCAAGGGAGGCAGTGTGGCGGCCTGAGTCGATAGCGAATGGAGGGGCGATCGACGTGAGGATTGCAGTGCAGCGAGCAGCCGTACGTGTATAACCTATCAGGAAGTTTAGGGTAAATTTTGAAGCTAGGGTAATATGGTATTTTTCACTTTTTAAATAATTATAGATAATTTAAATTGATTATAAAATAATTAAAAATTAGTTTAAATAGTGATATGGGTAAATAAGATATTATAAAGTTTAATAAGGGTATATAGGATATTTTGTATTTAAAGAGGGTAAATAAGATATTTAGATGTTTAATAAGGGTGTATAAGAAATTATCCCTATAATCTTTGCAGGATTCACATTCTATCTTATCTAAAGCTAATGTACAAGTTCAATGCACCATATTTATATTACTAAGATTATAACATTTAGAATTTAATATTTGTAAAATTATATTAGTTCGTTAGAAACTTGTAAATATTTATGAATTCCAAAGAATTAAAATAATATATCTTCTCTTGAAAATGAATTCACATATATTATTATATTTAAAATATAAATATGCGTAATTTACTTCAAATGAAGAATATATGTAAGATATATTAAATTCTTATATATTTTAACTTTTCTTAATAAATTTGAAATTCCTTTACCTAATTTGGCTTTATTCACATAAGTTATTATCTTATTAACATTAAAATATGTTTTTATATATAGATATTATAGCTTAACTTCTTTTATATAGTTTTTACATTTTTTTTTGAATTTTGTATTATTGTTTTAACAACTTTATGTAATTGAAGTTCATATGAGTTCAATTCTATAATGTTTCCTATGCTAATGATGATTTCTTCAAATCTTCAAACAGAATCATAAGATAACACCACCATTTACCGTCTTGTACATAACACAATTGGTAAAAAGAACAACTAATCTAAACCTAGACTAACTAAGTTAAACAACATAGTATCCACCAAGAATGAGTTATTCAAAAATCTACCAAAACATATATTCAATCTTGGTGCTAGAACCTATATTTAAGGATTGTTTTATACTTTTTTCATGGTGGATTGTTTCAAGGCTACCTTCTCAAAGAAGTGTTATTCATTTTGGCTAAATTTGAAATTAAGAATAGAACATCTTATGTTAAATTCTTCAAGAGATTGAGGGCTTATTTGAAGAAAGCCAGAGGCTAAAGGACCAGAAAGTAAATCTGTTCTGGGCTTTACCATATGACTCTTACTCTCTTAGAGCAACCAAACCAGTGAACCACATAACCACAGCTTCAATCAACAGTCCAGTCCAAAGTTTAATGTTACTTTTTCTGACTTTCTGTGGGCCTAATGGCCTATAGTGGGCCATATTCATTTATCTTCATTAGCAAGTGGACTCTCTAGTATTTCTATTTAGTGATTTAAATAATTTGGGTCAATAAACTAGTCTAATAGGAATTGTCATTTTCGATTTTTAATTTTAGGGACCTACCGGTTCATTTGTAAACACTAGTGATTATTCTCAACTTGTTAAAGATAATTGTTGTTCGGCTCAAATTTACTTTTTAACCCAATTCATTAGATGTTAATATAGCATGAGAGATGATTTTTGTACATAAGAAATTAATTCATTCATATAACGTACAATATCCTTATAGGTATCTTATTAGTTGATGAAACGTATATTTGATATGGATAAATCTATTGCTTATATGAAGGAAAAAACACTTCCCATTTAGCATACAAGAGGCTTGGGACATCCATCATTTTTATAGCATTTTTTTTCTTTTTCTTTTTCCGGGGGTAATTTTCAAGCTTTTATGTTCACCTTGTCTAAAATGACATTTTATAAACATAGACATATGAGTATATGGAGTGGCGATGGTTCTGCGTGTAAGTGAAAGGTCGCGATGTCGTGATCATCACTAACTGATACACCAGTACACCACAATCTTTTATATACATTCTTTTTCTTTTTTCTTATTTTGGTCTTGTTTCTAGCCCTTTCAATCTTCACTTTTCGTTTGTCTTTTCTTATTTACACTTATATCTCGTACATATACGAATTTATGTGACAAAAATGTGGGTAGCAACTTTCTTTTTTGGGCTTAATTAAGAGACTGGTATTCCCTTTTAATTTGTACCGCGTGTATCCTTTTTTATTTTTTACACCCCACCCATACCTAACACTGAATGCAGTAAACGAACATTAAACATTTCAAGTTTTATAAAACCAAAAACAATCCAAAACCCAATAAAAAGACTCGTCTCAAAACGTCAAACAAACAAGTGAAGAATATCTATAATGAAAATCTCATAACATAAAGTCATAGAGTTATGTTCAATAGAGTTCATATAAAAAAAATAGTCCTGAAATTTTAATATTTAATCATAAGTGATTCAGTATACAATCACATATAATTGTAAAATCATCACATGTTAATTACGAAGTTGTCACTCTGCTCAAATTTTTAAAATTTAATCTGGACCATTGATGGACCGGACTAATCCAAATGCTAACATTAGACCCTAAGAACTATACATTAATTATGAACTATATTGAACTTTTTTCTAAAGTCATAAACTATACAAGGTAATGCCAGAGAGAGCCATAAAATGTCAAGTAGGGGCGTAGTTTGAGGTGTTCTTTAGTCAGGCTTTCAAAACTTCAACTTTTACATATTTAGTTTTTTTTTTTCACATGGGTCAAACCAAAGTTTCTCAACACCAATTTGTTGATGAACCAACCGAAAGCTAAAACTGAATTTAAATTTGGTTTCAAATTTCAACCCAGAATCAAATAGTTGATTAACAATGTAAAAACTTAGAAAAATCACATTAGGTTTAATGAATTTTCATATAGTACATAATTAATTTTCATGTAATTAAATTATAAGTGTTTGACTAACTTGGATTCCGACACAATGTATAAACTTAAAAATCAAGCCCTAAACAAATAGAAATATTAAACCGGAATTAAGAATATAGTATATTTACAAGCCTCAAATAACTAACTAATTAATTTAGCTACTCTGATCCTTCTCTGTCTCTGTCATAAGCTTTGTCTTAAATAGATATAGACGCGAAAACCAACAAGACTTATTATGAATGTGATAAACAAAATGGATGTAGGTTGATTATGGTCATGACCTTAATTTCTAACTTTTATGGCAGGTTTGTAGGTAAAGGTTGGGAGGGAAATGTATGGATATAATAACATGTAATAAAAGCCATAAATTAACTTATAAAAGGTCAATTTTCACCAAACATTAAAATTGACATCTCAACAATAAAATTGAATTATCCATATTTAAATTCATTTAGTAGATGCCATAACTTGATCTGAATATTGTTTCCTCCAAATAGAAGTAAGGAAGTGATTCTTTTTGGTGCTTTGATCGGTAGATGGGAATATATTTTTTCCGCTTAAAATTGTAAAAACTATGATCTTATATTTTCGTTTAAAATAGATAACTATGGATAAATAAATATTAATTGCAATAAGGTCATCAATTTATAAATAAACTAACATCTTTCAATGACAAGCATCCGAACATAAGCGTTTCGGAAGTACATATCCTGTTCTAAATCATGTTTAAGGTGATACTTCATATAGAAACATCTGCGGCCCAACTGCTTTTGTCAGGACGAATCTAGAATAAAAAATAACGTGGTTTCTTAATGAAGTTAAACAGATATAAAAGGAATGAGTCAGGTATATTTGAGTCGGGTCAGATCATTAAAACTAAAATATATACATATATCTAATGGAGATATTAAAGTTCTTACGAAATTGTATCTGGCGAGGTCGGGTATACTTGAAATATTTGTATAACTTTAGAAGGGTTAAGCTTTGATATAACATATATGCATAAGAGAGAATGAATACACTAAATAAGGTAGTTCCTGTAGGATTTTTTAAATAGTTTCGCAACAAAATTTTATATAAATTCTAAGAGAAATAAAAAGATTAAGTATGTCCAAGGACCCACATTTCCTCCATTTTAATTTGCCCTTGGCTTTTGTGGCATGGCGATACCTAAGAAAGCTAGTCTCTCACCCTAACATATTTTCCTCTTTATCTATATCTCACCCAACTTTGTTTCTATATAGTGTATTTGGTACATAGTTTTTTAGAGTTTTTTACAACTAATAGTTTTTTATTTTGAAATAATAGGCTACAAGTCTTATTTGAATAGAAAAATCTGGGAGTTTTTTTAACAAAAAGCTCCAAAATATAATGGATATTTAAATTAGTTTTTAAATTAGTTGAAAGCTTTTCTATGTACAAAATTACTAATTACTCTTTTAATTTTTTACAATTCCTAATATTTTTATGATTTGTTTTATTTTTTGGTCATTTTATATTATATAACTCCACTAACTAGCTAATTTATTAAACACATATATAAATAAAATATATAGCTATTAGCTACTTTTATCCAATATAACCCTAATAAGAGAAATATGAAAAGGTACAATGGATTAACTTTTGAGTATATATTTCATTAATGAGAAAAAATAGAAATTAGGATAAAAGATGAAATTTGATGTGGGAGATGAAATATTACTCCCCCACTAAGTAAACAAGATAATTTGCGTACAAAGATATTGACATTGATGAAATGAAATGAAAATGTGTGCTTTTCTATATTATTATTAAACTAGATTAAATGTACGTTTGATACACGGGTTGATTAGATAATAAATATTAAATATTAATAAAAACGTATTAAATAATAATAAAACAAAAATTTAATGAGAAATTTAAAAAATGATGACATACGACATCAATACGCTAACCAGCGGTGCAAACATCGACGCAAGTGGGAGAGCAGACTTGACGGAAAAAATGTAGTATCATGATACGTAGAGATGTGATTGTATTTATTATATAAGTCATCAATCATTATTGTTACAATTAAGGGTAATAAAGTTAAACGTTATTGGTTATAATAAAAAATGATTATAAAACATATTAGAATGATAAAACTAAGAATTTGGTTAAATATGATTTTTTAGAATATTATAAAGGGTAAATATGATATTTGTATATTAAGGTGGATAAATACGTATTTGTATGATGTAATAAGGGCATATATGAAATTATTTATAATAAGTTTGACTCTAAAAAGTCAAAATTGATTTTTTGATTTTAAGTGAATTAATGATAAAGATTAAATATTTTTTTAGATAAATAGTTTGGATCGTATAATAAATTTTATCAAATTAGTCTTTTATTTATATAACTAGTTTAATACCCCGTGTATAAACACGGGGATTCTTGATGTAAATTTTAAACATTTATGGTGAGATTTTTTAAACTATAATAAAAACATATACCGATTACAAAAACATTCATTAAAAATGGAAGATGAATGAAAAACATTTATTATATACTCACAGATTTACCCAGATAATAATTAGTCATTTTATGAATTCGAAGGATTAGAGCACGTGAAGTTTAGTATCCTAAATAATACAAAGATAATGTGCTGAAATTACCATTAAATTAGATAACAAAAATTAATGTAAATTTTGAAAAGATTGGTTTTTTTTAAAACGTATAATAATGGTTTAAATATTTCTTGAAGATTATAAAATTTTAAAAAATAGGATGATGACATCATAATCATATTCTTTTAATATATATTAAAGATTAAAGATAATATATATAAAAGAAATCAACTTAATCATATATGTTTAATATAATGTCTATTGACACATGACTTAACAAACAATTATCTTTAGAAATTCATTTTTGTCCATGAATAAAATATATAATGATATTATTATTTAGTAAGCGAATAAACGTTCTTGTTATATGTTATTTGAACCTTAAACCTTAAATCCTAAACCTAAATGTTTTTTATTTGATACAAAAACATTAAATCTAAATTGACCCTAAACCCTAAACCCTAAGAATACTATAATCCTAAATGTTTTTTATTTGAACCCTCTTGATAATCTAAATTGACCCATTTAATATGATATAGATAAATATATGACATACATTAGAATCTTACAATAAAACAAGTTTATAATTGAACTTTCAGGGTGTTTATGGAGTACACGGGCGATAGCTCATGATAAGAGTTCTAGAGAGAAAGAGATGTACAACAAGGCATTAGGATAAGAGTTCTTGAAGTACGCAAGCGATAGCTCATGATACCTCCATAACGAGCTAGTCCTACTCATTGTTCCACCTGACCGTGCTAATTATTAGCTCATTACCACTAAAATGAGGTTTTCAAGCTTTTTTTTAATGAATCATACAGAAGGCAAGTAATTTGTGTGCGTACAATGATAACGGTTATTATTACATGATGAGTTAGTAACGTTAATGTGATCATTAGTAATTACAATTATTACTATCAAAACATTAAAAATGTCATATAAGGATTCCATGTAGACTTTGCGTTTATTATATTTTGAAGGCAAAACATGTGTTTGAAAAATACTTCCTTGGCATGAAAGGTCAAAAAGGATGGTGTTGTTTACATGATTAGAGAAATAAGAAAGAAGGAAAAAAGAAACTTGTGTTGACATCATGACATATCTAATATTTAAAAAAAAAAAAACATATATGGCTCCAACCAGAAAAACTTAGGGAAAACATTATTTTATCAAATAATTTGAGGTTAAAAAATACACTCGCTTTCGTACTTTAGTTGAATAAAGAAAAACAAACCTTTTTTTTATGTTGTTTACAAATCTGTAAATCGAATAATAAATAACACTACAAATTAAAACATTGAATACCTGGTTTAAATCTATATAGCTGATTTTCTTGCTTTTTAGTTTAGTTTTGTTGTATATAATCGTCATTTTTTTTAAATTCTCATTAAGCATGATTGCAAGACTATATTGCATCACAACATTGCATTGTAAAATTCCTATTCCAAAGCAGAGAACTTGTAACAAGATAGGTGACTTTGTTGTGTTTAGGTATATCTGAGTATTGTCAAACTCGTTCCAAACTTGGGATGATTCGATCCTATATTTTTTATAATTTACTTAGTCATCTTGATTCTCCTAATTAAAGTCATTCGTATATACCATGTTTCCTTATGTTACAAGTTAACTATATGCTATCAACAATTGTAATTATGTTTGAGTATTTATTCTTTATTTCTATGGTCCCATGAACACGTAGTACATCTAGTTTTGAAATTTATACATAAAAAGTCGAATCTAAATTCTCCTCCAAGACCGAGTACTCGCTACATCCTGATCGACCGCTTGAGTATCGACTAGCAAGTTTTACAATATTAGAATTCATAGGAATGCGGTTCGGCAGCAGTGTATCAACTTGTTTTTGACTATAAATATCTTCAAAGTAGGTTATTGAGTTTTGACTAAAAGATATTTTAATCTTTACACATATTCATGTCAAAGAAACAAGGTAAATATACGATGTATGATATTTGAATTCATCTCGTGTGAGAAGATTATGGTGGGGGACATGCTCCTCCTACATATATTATATTTAGTTTTTTACCCATAAATTAAATATTTTTACATTTACTCTATGGAATACAGTGAAAAGTAGGCAAACTCATAAAAGTTCCAAGCTATGGTAAAAGAGATAAAAGAGACCTTAATTTTTTTTTAATAAAATTGTAATTCTAAAGCTTGATGGTTGAAACATAACAAAGCTGTGATATTTAAAAAAAATAACTCGCGGTAATAATAGTAAAAATAAATGCATCTTAAAGATCCCCAAGCTATGGTAAATTTAAGAGGAAAGGAGTTGTAGTATGTAGATATTGTTTTTAGTTAGAATGCTAATCTTGGTTTCCAAATAAATAAATAAATAAAAATCCCCTAGCCAATACTTTCTAAAAAGTTAGCGGCCAAACAAATACTAGAAATGAAGCAAAGTATCGTGGGACAGTCTTTCAAATCAAAAAAGTTGCATACTTGCATGCCACAATGTTGATGCTACATCTTGGCATGCCTTCCACAACTCTAAAACCAAATAACCCTAAACTCGTTCTTATTAAATAAGTTAGGTAATGACTAACATTCTAACAATATGGTTTAGTGGTAAGGTGGTTCGTTGTATTTTAAAGGTTACGGGTTTGATCATGTACTAGGTAAATAACTTAAGAGTGATGTATTATTTCATCGTAAATACTTGGTGGGTCCGGTAAGGAAGAGGCTATGTTAAAATGGTCTCCGGTTAAATTTTAACCTCTCACTCGGGCAACTAAGACATGTGATCATTGTCTACGGGTCGCTCCTTAAGAAATGGTGTGTAATCTTATATTTATATGGGTTAGGATCATATCACTCACTTTATAGTTGACTTTTTAATGTATTATGAGTGCATGACCTTAATTTGATATATCATGAAAATTGTAATGAAAATTTTAATGTGTGAATGATAAGATATAAAGGAATGTACCATCAATAATATTAAGATAACTAAAATATCTTTATTTAATTAGTTAGGGAGTATAATTTATGTAATATTACTGATTAACTAGACAGTAAGATGGTGTCTAGTTTATATACATCAATTTAACTTGTCATTTTTACTAAATTGTTTATAGTTTAACGATACTAAGATGTTCGAAAGATGTTTTCCATGACTATAGGTTCTAGTTCCGGTTATAAACAAAATATGTAGTTTACACGTAGACTTAAAATGTGAATATGTGTTAAAAAAAACCGTATCGTCTTTAACTTTAAAACATTTTCATAAATATCACTAAGTTAATGAGAATATTTAATAAAATACATGTATATCAAAATTAACCACAGTGTAAATCAAATAGTTACTTATATCAGCTTAATTTCACTAGTAATTTTGATGATTCAAGTTCTCTAATGTTAGGATTCCTAATCATCTGCAACACAATCCCACCACTTCTTTTGTGAACCAAACCTCTCCCTTGTAACTCCCCTGTTGACTTTGACCTGCTCATCATCACTATACTCAATCCTGTCCCTCCTTTTTTCCTCCCGATAATTGAATCCGACGGTCCAGGTTTAATATCATGGACTGACCCTATCGATTTCGATCTTCCTACGTGGCGAGAAGTGATTTCATCTGGACCGTTGGATTTCTTCTTTAATGGCACGCTTGTAGCACCCGATACTTTCCTGTTCCTCCTACTCGAACCCCTCAAAGCTTTGACTGTCTCGGTAACCTCAATCAATGGCTCATATTTGATCGACGGAGGCGGCGTTATTCTCACGCGCCGCCGTCCCCGGCCTAGGCTGTTCCACGTCAATAACGATATTCTCTTACTTACGGTCATCAAACACTGCACAACCTCAGCCATCGCCGGCCGTTTCTCCGCTGTTGATTTCACACACCTCGCCGCCAACACCGCCAGCTGTCTCACGGCTGACTCGTCTGACGATATCTCAATGCTCGGATCAAATATCTCGATATACTCACCGGATCTAATGAGCGGCGTCGCCCATTCGACAACAGACGGAGGACTGTATTTTAGGTCAATCGCGTTTCGGCCGGAGAATATCTCGAGCAAAAGAATGCCGAAGCTAAAAACGTCGCTCTTTGCGCTGAGATCCCCCGGTGCAAGGTAACATGGATCGAGGTAACCTAACGTTCCTGCCGGCGGAGTGCACCGGATTTTCACGTCCTCCACGTGTCCTCTTAAGGCCAGTCCGAAATCGCCGAGTCGAGCGTTCCATTTACCGTCGAACAAAATGTTCGACGACTTAATGTCTCGGTGGATCACCGGCGGAGTGGAGGTATGCAAATGGTGAACCGCCTTCGCCACCTGAACCGCGATCCTCACTCGTCTCGCTAAACCGGGTGGTCTGGTATCGTTCTTGTGTAACAAATCATATAACGAACCGTTGGGCATGTACTCCACAACGATCAGTTTCCTTCCGTCAACTGGATCCGACCCGAACCCTAACAAGTTGACCAGTCTAGGGCTCCGAACCCGAGACAGAGTCTCGATCTCGTTCTCCGCCGGACTGGCAATAGCCGATGCACATTGTCCTCCATTGGCGTTATTATGATTCTCCGGTGAGCGGTGAGTGTTGGTTCGTTTGACGGCGGCGATGAAAGCACCACCGTCAAGCACAGCTCTGTAGACAGAGCCATGGCTTCCTTTCCCAAGGAAATTAGCGTGTGAGAATCCCTTAGTGGCCGCTTCGAGATCTGCAAAACAGAAATTCCTGATCTTAAACTGCTTACTGTGTGGATTGGACAGCGACTTCTTCTTGGGTAGATTGTAAGAATCACAGGTTGAAATGGCGGATTCGGCATTACAAGAAAGGTAACCCATTATGAAGAAAGTAATTGATGTTGAAACACAGAATCCATAAACGGAATCATGAATTAATGATGCAATTAATACAAGAATGAAGAGATTAATGGAAGAGGTGAGTAGTTGGCTTTATGGCTGTAAAGTCATGGAAGGTGGGATACAAATTAGAAAAAAATGGAAGATATGTAAAGGCGTGCGAGAGGTTTGAAAGAAAGGGAGGGAAAGAATATATTGGGAGGATATAAAATTAAAAAAGAAAATATATTGTGAATAACAAGACTACCAACATCACTTTTTCTTTTTTGTCCTTCTTAAAAACTGCAAAAAAAATTAAAAAAATATTTGTTGATACTTTTTTATCCTTACTAATCATGGTTTTCATTATGATTATGAATTTAGAACATGTTTTCTTTTTTCAAATACAAGGGATACATGTTACAGAGACTAACTAGCTTTTTGATAAGCAAGATGCATGAACTTTATTTAAGATATATATATATGAGTTCAGTGATGTATGTGATTGAGGACTGATATGGCTCAGTCTCACTCAATCATTTTTTACAATAATGTTATTGTTAATCAAGTTGATCTATCTTAAATGCAAATGGGTCTACTCAATAGTGATCCAAAGTTGTAAGCTATATATGATTGATAAATGATACATTAGCCACTTATCTTTTGGGGGTGATTCTATTTGGATCTCCTTCATAATTTAAATTGACCATTTTGTTATAATATATGTTAGCGTACGACATGTATTGAAAATTGTAATTAATTAATTTGACATGTATGATATATGAGAAAGAAATGGTCTAAATATTAACACACATGTCTTGGAGTTTTCTTATGGTGCAATGACTTTTGAGTGTCTATAATATTCCAAGGACCGTGACTTTAATATCAACTTAGTGAAAAACCTACTTCCATGAGGTTAGTTGTTCCCTTGTGGAGAAGTAACTTTGGTGCGCACATAATAGATTGTCTAGGGTAGATGCTCCAATTTAGTATTAACAGGTTTGATGAAATGCATCATCCTTGAGGTGTTTTTCTTTGTTTGAATGTTCCGACCTTGTCTTAGTCCCGTT
This sequence comes from Pulicaria dysenterica, assembly GCA_947179395.2. Classification (NCBI taxonomy): domain Eukaryota; kingdom Viridiplantae; phylum Streptophyta; class Magnoliopsida; order Asterales; family Asteraceae; genus Pulicaria; species Pulicaria dysenterica. The sequence continues at coordinate 76,909,574 of OX359292.1, read as the reverse complement.
TGTTTCACCGTAATGAGAATGAATGGAAATGATTTTAATTCCATCAATGCTAATCATGGAATGACATTCCTCTACATAAAGGAATATAAATACTTCAAAGAATTTAATTTCTTTCCAAATAATGTTACCAAACGCAATATACAACAGAATTTGATTTCAATTCCATTACATTCTTCCAAATAATGTTTGCCTTGTCTCCCAAGTAGCTTGGCTAATTAGGTACGACTAGCAGAAAGCACATCCTATGGACTGATAATGTACCACAGGAAAAAGGATAAGCCATTGATACACCCAAAATGCAGTCACAACATTTTATTTGGAGGTGAAACAAATTTTTTTTTAAACTGGAGATAACATTTAGAGTACTCAACTTAGTCAAGCCCAAATAGTTTAAACTTTGAAATACTTAGAACTTAGTCAAGCCCAAATAGTTTAAACATAATTGCTATAAAAAACTCTTAATAGCACCATAGTTGACTTGAGCATCAAAGGGTGGGTCGACCTAACGATCTTCTTTTTTGAAGACATTTTGAACGGAGTTCCACGCCATAGTTGACTTGAGCAGGGTTACAAATCTCTCTTTCAGATTACAACACCACATCAACAACTATCCAATCTTGCAACTGAATTATCAAACATGGACCATCTTGAAATTAACTCAGGCTTGATTACGATAGTCTTATATTATATAAAAAAAAATAAGGATATTGCTATTTTCTTTGGACTTTATATAGACACATGCCACCCTCCCATTAAAGAATATATCATAATTGTAGCCGGCTATTCATAATTAGTGTGATGCAGTATGCTTGTATCCTCAAAAATCAAGTCACGGGATATCCATGTCTTCTAGAAGGATTCTCACTCTATAGAAAGGGTCTATCATCACCGAAGTTTTAAGATCCGTGTTAATCCGGCCGATTGAACCGGTTGACTCAGGGCCGGATAAGTAGGGCAGATTTTTGATGATTTATAGCCCAGAATGACCCGGCGTAGTTAATGGTTGAACCGGTCGACCCGTTTTGACCCCTTTAAAAAAAATTAACCCTAAATTTGCAACTCACTTCTAATGTCTTAAAATTTTAAATATGTTTCAATTGTAAACCTATGATAATTGTTGTTTGATGTTTGAATTTTTTTTTTTTTTGTATTGTATTTTATGTTGAATTTCATTAATGTGTTCGAATTGATAATATTTTTTTACTTTTTGTTAGTGTAGGTAATGTTTTCCTTTTTGCAATTTATATATCTATGCTATATTTCATAATACATTACACTTTTTTGTTTAAACTCTTAAATTTAAGTGTTTTGAAGTTATCAAACTACCCTTCACCCCTACATATATAATGTAATCATTTTCTTTCAAGCAGTATAAGATCACAATAAAGAGAAAGTCAATATTTCCGGTCATAGTAGTGTAACAAAGTAATTTTTCTTAAAGGAAAGTCAATTGCTAAAAACTTTACTAATCCATGTAAAAATATATTGATCGACGATAATTTAGAAAAAAAACCACACCTTTTACTTTTTGAATATGTACATATTATGAAGAAAAAATGTATTTGTCGTCCACTACATATATATATATATATATATATATATATATATATATATATATATATATATATATATATATATATATATGTATATATATATATATATATATATATATATGGGAGGGTTAATGCGAGAACCGTTGTTAGTGTGAGAACCGCGAGAACCGTTTATAGCCTTTGATCTTGATTAATTAATGGCTAAGATTAAAAGTGGCAAACATGTAATTAAATAAAAAACATAGCCCCAATTTCAATTTCCTAATATCCTGGAGGGGTATTATAAGTAACTTGTCTAAATTAAAGGGGGGACCACTTTCCCTCACTTTTTAAAGCTAAAATATCTATGAAATGAAACGATATTAAAATACAAAAATTATACCAAATTAAACAGAAAATTATGCTCTTTAATTTGACACCAATATTGCTATACTTTTTCGGCGAAAAATTTTCATTTTTGGCGAGGGTTTTTTCCAGCACGTACAGTAAAGTCACCTATGCATCGTGCATATATGCACCGTGCACGTATGCATCTCCTGCATATATGCAACTCATGCATATATGCATATGCATATGTACACAATACACCTAAATAAGATACCCATCCCATAACCTTACATACATGCTACTTTCAATCATGTCATAATACATCCATCATTATATACTAAACAATAGCTGCCTACATTGTCAGAAAAGGTTACACCCTAAGGCCACCCGTACCACCTCCGGGTGTGGTATCGGGTTCGGCCGGGTAACTCAAAAACACCCATACGGGTGAAACGGGTGTGGCTAGCGGGCTTTGGAGCCGGGTATAAACACCCGATTGTTGCAACGGATTATATTGTTTTTTTTTTAATTTTAACCCTTTATGTAAAAAAAAAAAAAATTTGAAAATTGAAACCAACTGTTATATTGTTTTTTTTTGTTTTTTTTAATTTTAACCCTTTATATACAACCAACTTTCACCCATTTTCAAATCATCTTCTTCATATTCATTTTCTCAAAACTCTCTCAAACACTCTACCAAACACTTTCTCAAACATTTTCACAAACATTTTCACACGTATATTTTGAATACGTTAATATCGAGGAAGTACTCGGCTACGAAGCACCTCGTAATTGAGTTCTAAATTTTAATTATCTTAATATTTGTAATTTGTTTTTTTAATTTTAGTAATGTCATTTTTTTTTTAGTGATGTAATTTTTTTTTATTTTAGTATTGTAATTTTTTTATTTTAATGAAATGAAGTTTTAGTTGTTTAAATTTATTTATAAATATTTTATTTTGTTAAATAATAAATTGTGTGAAGTAAAAGAATTAAAAAAAGTGGGGAAAATGTTAGGGTAGGAGAGAGAAGGTGGTACTAGCAAATTGGGTAAATTGGGTAGGAGAAAGAAAAAGCTGATGTGACGCTGATGTGGCTGTCAGGGTAAGCTGGGTAAACTAAGAGCGGTACTGATGGCCTAATATACAAAAACATTAAACTTCCAGTACATAGTTGGTATATTTTATTATGAAAAATAAGGCACCCATCACCAACCATACAATGCTACTTTCAATCATGCCAGCAAATTAACATAATAAATTCAACTAAGTGATGCAAATCGTTGGGTGACCTGGAAGAAGCAAATAGGTGACGATTTGAATAAGTAAATCGACGGTAACGGTGAAAGATCTGGGTTGCTTCCATTGTCTCCACCAAGCTCCAAACCCAACAAATTTTCCGGTACTGAAAAACAGATCCGACTTGATTGTGCTTCAAGAAATACAGATCTAGGTGTTCAGGTTGCGGGTGATGAGGCGGCGGTAACCACAGTATTTACGGCGACAGCAACGGTGGTCATTGAAACCATTCAATTTATACTTGATGTTGCCGGAGATGGATGAACGGAAGCCTCCATGGTGGTTGGAGCTCTGATTCGTTAGCTTGAAGTGAGAAACGATGTTATCTAAGCCATTAACTATGTAGTTGCAGTGGATCGAGATGGAAACGGTGGAGAACGATGGGAAGAGATTGAGAATTTGGCAGGTTGAGGAAATATGTATTTGCAAGTCACGTTTCTAGGTGGGGAATAGGATTTTGAAATTACAATTCTAACCTTTTTATTTTAAGAAAAAGATTAAAGACAAGTAATAAAATGATTGGCTGAAAACGGTTCTCGCGGTTCTCGCACTAACAGCGGTTCTCGCATGAACTTTTACCTATATATATATATATATATATATATATATATATATATATATGAAAATTTTGGAACCAGGTTGAACTAGATAACCCGTGACCCGATAAAAAGACCGGATCAACTAAAAAACCGAATTTTAAAAGGAAAACTCTATAGAATAGTAACCAATTTTGACTGTCCAAACCTTCCCCTTAGCTTTATAAAGACCTTTCCAACTCGAGAGATGCTAAAGCTATTGTTAATTGGTCTTTCTAAGTCGGACTAATTCATACACATGGTAACATGAGCCTCATACCGATTTAAGGGTCTTAACCACTATAATCCTTTGACGGGTTTTGATATGAGAAAAAGATCCACCGCCAAAGATAATACGATGCTGTAATATAAGGTCACTTACTTTGCTTATTTAACATCTTTAAGATATATGCACTTACACCACGTATGACAAAGACCTGTTTTTATAGTTTAATCTTTACAATGTTGTTTTCCTTTTTTCTGCTGATCCATCACCAACGTTACATGATTATAACACATGTGTAATTTGAAACAATTCTTGAATTCTATGACTATTATCACTTCTTGACATATTTTTCTATAAAGATAATACGAGTATATTGGTAATTAGTGTATATCAAGTCCTACATTTACATTTAAACATCATACAATATCCAGGATGAGGTAGATTGTAAGGACACTAATCTTGGTGTAGGAAGTAGTTCGGTGAATATGTCAACAAGTTGATCATGTGTAGGGATGAATCAAACCTCGAGCTATCTATGTGCTACTTTTTCTCACAAAGTGACGTCAATCTTGACTTGCTTCATGTTTGCATGAAAAAGTGGATTAACACAAGCATCGCATGGGTTATAAGATTGAGAAGAATGTAAACACGAACGGGAAGGCCTTTTTATAAATGTATTACACTATCATCTTTAATACAAACTCTAAATAAATTCATCATATAAATGTACAATGTAAGTATTATCCATGTTTAAGATAAACAACACACGGTGAAAAACATTGTGATATTGTCGAAAATCACAAGAAAACACTAATTGTATGTATGTATGAAGTCCCACAAACACATTAAAGTTTACAAGAACAAAGAACCAGTCATTGCACACTATACGCAGCAAGAACCAAAAGAGATCATATAATATTGTGATTTTGTGCACAGACCATAGTTTTAACCATTGTAACACTGGTGGTTGCTGCATATGAATCTTTACACGAGCGAGACTTTTTAACATAAAATAACTGAACAATAGGCAAGCGTATATATATCTCACATACCTAATCAAATGAAGAAACCGGTGATATGAGGTTACACTTGATAATGGGACTGGAGGGCGCCTTGAAGGTTTTTAACAGCACTGTCATAATTTACAAAACCCATGAACCAAAACTCATGATTATCAACAGATATGATCTGGATGTACTTTTCAGCAGGATTTGCTTTGCTTTTTGAAGCATTTACAGCTTTGAGTTGATGTAACGGGATTACCACCTGTTAGTTATTTAAACATAGGAAAGAAAACGTATTACTTAGCAATCTCATACGCGTAACTATTAAAAAAGATAATTATGATGAACTAAAGTATAATGATGGTGACAGTGGGATCACCTTATAATAGCTCCATTGCGTCTCTTCACCAACTTTGTATGAAAGCGGATTATCACTAGAAAATGCAAGTTTTGCAGTTGACATGTAAAGCATTCCCATGACAGGACCAGCAGAAGTGGAAAGATAGCAGGCATAATATTTCAGTAGTTTTTCATCAGGAACTGTCTCAAATGTTGTTGTAAAGATTTTTTCATATCCACCTTCTGCCAGAGCTTTTGTTCCCTGAGCGATTCTCCCAACAGCAGCATCGGTAATACTTGGTCCAGTTTTCACTGATTCAAATTTAATGTTAATTCACTTTACAAAACAGATATATATATAACAGTATATTGTTTTGGGTAGTCTGCAGTATTATACTTTCTTTTTCCATTATAAAAGTTATTATTTTATTTACAAAAGAGCAATGAGCCAATGAGAGTAGAAATGTTAGGTTCATAGTCACATAGTTCGCTCAGGAAGCCACGATCTGCGATCTGATCGCTGCGTTCCTGATCGCGGTACGAAAGCGATCCCGTCGCCAGATGGATCGCGACCTGGAACGTTGGTCAAAACGATCCAAATCGATGGTCAAATCGATTAATTGGGTGTTCAATTCGCCTATTGGAACGTGATTTGGAACGATCCGGTGAAGAAAAAAACACGATTTGGATCGATTCCCACTGCTGCTGGTATGTATTTCAGAGTCGGGAAAAAAAGAACCGACTGGCAACACCCAACCTCGCAACCTGATTTTTTTCTATGTTAACAGTTAACCAATTACATACTCCTCAACAATTCTAATGATTCAATTTTACTTTTTACCTCCTATTTTCTGGACTTATTAAGTTCAATTTCATATCATATTCTTCTACTCTCGATTTCTTCTACAATTCTACTCTCCAGCTTAAATTTCATGATATAGCTAATGTTTTGTGCAATTCTGCACTGTTATAATGAATTACAACAAGTTAATTGTTTATGTTTTCTATTAATTGTTATGTTTCTGGTTTGGTATTTAAGACTAGATTGTTATTTAAGGTTTGGTTTATGAAATCTGTTTTTGGTAGTGGCTACAACGTACCAAAATGTAAGGTACAACGTGCCGGACTCATACCGAAATGAACCTACCCCCCTCCGTACCGGATACGCTCAACCTAGCGAACCGCGTTCCCGATCCTCGTTCCCGTACCGAAGCGATCCGCGAACTATGTGACTATGGTTAGGTTAATGATCTCAATGTTGGCCAAATTCACCCCCATCATCACGATAGTTCTTCGTTAGCCATTATAGGAAGCTTGGTATGTTCATGAAGTCATTAATCAAGATAAGAATTCTAAAAAGTTTGTAGTTACTAGTATCCGTCACATAAAACATCACTCGTCTTAAAGTTCAATGTAACAATTAAAACCAGTTAGAGTGCCGAATAATTGACCTAATAAATACTCACATTATGTATATGTTTGTGTGTGTGTATCATATTATCATGAAACCAATTATACTTGATGAAGATAATATAGTCATCACATTTGGAAATTCACTCTACTTTAATAGACACACTACAAAATCTCATGTTGTAAAACGAGTCTTGTTTTAAATTGTTTGACTTGAGTAGTCATTCTTAGACAATTCGTCGTTATAAAGTTTGGCATGTTTTAGAGCTTATTGCCAAAATATGTCATCACGCTATGAAATAAAGCATTGTAGGAAAATTACTCAACAAATACGTTTAAGTAATTTCATCAAAAGCCCAGTTATGTGTTACAAAAGTAAAACTACATATTTCCATAGAAGTGTAGCATATTAAAAATACATCCATAACTGTGACAATGTAAATTGAGAATTTTAGAGCAAACAGAGAAAACCAAGTAAGCAGAACACAAAATGAAAAGTATCAAAAAGAAACATAAAGGAAGAGAGTGAGGTAGATTAGATGTATTTAAAGTGGGGAGAGGAGAACAAGGGAGATGTGTATGTGTGGGGCAGTGGGAAGGTGCTGTAGAAGAGGAATTGATGGGGAGAAAAAAATTAAAAGTAATAATGTAGTATAACAATTGGATCAAGTGATTGTCTGACTGATCAACACAAATCATGATCAATCAAGTATTGGCCCGTTAAAAAAAATTTAATTGATCGCTAAATTAAGATTTTGATCTATTGAATCACATACATGGATGATATCAGATCAGATCAAGATCAGGCACATACATGGATCATATCAGATTAAGATCAGGCCAAATTGACAGACCTATGTTCCAGGATTTAAGGTTTTAAAGCAATATGGCAGAGTCCATCCAAGCAATATATGTTTCTTATTAGTATTTGATTTACTTCCATCTTCCCATATGTTAATTGTAAAGAGAATACTAGACTAGTCGACGATGTTTAACATTATATGATATTATGTTCGATTATAGATAACCATTTAGTTGGTTTGTACTTTGAACTTAATCAGTAGCAAAAAATATGTAAAAGTAATTAATATATATTCTTCGATTACTTCACTTTAATACTCCCCGATCCTGAAAGAGTTTAATTAACAACATAGACAAAGGTAATGTAGAGTGTTTTTACTGAGCTTACACTTGACATTCTTTTTTTATTATTAATATTATTTTTTACTTACTTTTTTTGTATAGTAGAACTCACACTCCTCCTAAACATACTCCTAAATCTACACCTTCTCCACTATGGTACTTGAACCCAAGATCTTGGATAACGCTGGGCCAAATACCCTTTGGTTTACACTTGACAAGATACAACAAGACTTTTAATATCTATTCTCAAATGTAATAGAGTAAATAGACACCTTCAATTTTTTTGTAAAATTCAAGTTTTGAATGACCTTTATTGACCAAAATATAATTGCCATATATTCAACCAGAATGAATTATCGATCCATGTTAGCTTGCACCATATTGTTTAGGTAACTATATGCACCAATTACCAATATATTTTATTATAGCAACTCTTCATTCTTAATGTTCTTGAAACTCATGCACCAAAACTCTCAAGTTGTGCGCCTACTTAAAGTTATATGTTCAAAGGTAAAACAGAATAGAACATAAATTTATGATCAAACTAGCATAAGGATCCATAAGTTATTTGCAACACTTGGGAAAGATATACGTTTCAATCTAAGAAGGCACTAGTTCTTGACATTTTTATCATATAGCCTAGACATGTTCATGACCATATGTATACATGATCTTCATTAGATGCTGACTTATAAAGATTGAATTCAAGCTAAACATACTCGAACACTGTAATCAAAAGCATATAGTTAAACTTACAGTGTTGCCACACTTCTCCTGCATAGTCCTGCCCCTTCTTAGTCGCATCAGCAGCAGCCTTACTCCATTTCCCAAGCACATCCTTCACCGAATCAATCGTTTCTAATATATCACATAAGATAAACAAACATCAAAATATGCTTAAGTGAACAACAAACATCTAATCAAAAAGAATGTTTAAAACCCTAGCGCTTTCACAATCACTGTAAACTATCATGTTCAGATCGTTTAATTGACAACACTTAGCAACACAGATCAGTCACAAAAATACGCTCAAATGAACACTTACTCTTCGTAGTCGAAGCCGGCGCAGGAGAAGGGGTCACGTAAGGATTAGATTCGCTAGGCATCGTGGTTGCCCCACCAACAGGTATAGCGTTTGAACTTTGAGGCGGAGCATCCGAGGACCTTGCAGCAGCTGTAGGCGGAATCGGTCCTTGTGGTTGAGAACCAACAGGTACAGAAGTCCAGTTCTCACCAGCGACGGCAACCGGAGGCGGAGTAACGTCGTTTGGGTCAATTTTGGGGTAAGGAGCGTAGTCGGTGGAGTGAGAGCCGTCGGTTGATTGATTTGGATTCATTGCTACTTTATCGGAGCGATGAAGACGGGAAATCTGAAGAAATCGATTCCAAAAGCTTCAAGTTAATCAGTAACGAAATTGATAGATTGGATGGGTTTAAATGGAAGAGTTTTGGTTTCCTTCTCGATGGGGTTAACGTTTGTTCGATTCGATTGAACGTGTACAGCAGGCTGTCTATAACGAGTAAACTAGTAGATTCATCGTTAAGACATCATCGAACGGTTGTTGGTTCAAATGGAGAAACGTGACTATTTTTATATTAGGATAAATTGCGAATAAATGTAATTTTAATTTTTTTATAACGATAAAAGATGAGGAATTTTGATTTGTAACAAATAAATGGATGATGTTTGTATCTAGGTTTGAGTTTACGACCCATGTTTGCGTGCGAGTTCTTTGTTTATACTTAGATATTTTGATACTTAGATATTTTGATCGTATTATTTTGATATTTTGTTATTTGACCGTTATATATATTATTGTAAAACTTATAAATTACTATCATATCTTTATAAAACTTATAGTAACACTAATATTCTACTAAAATTTATAACTTTCTTATATATCTAAATACTTAATTTAAGAATAATTATTTCATTTAAAAAGTAAAAAAAAATATGGGTAAAAAATGTGTTGTAAAATTCACATGCTTTTTTAATAAACAGATATTGAAATATCAAAATTATCCTTTGTTAAAGAGATATGTAATTTTGGCAGCAACACGTGTGCACACATCCTTTTTCTAAACAATATTTTTAAAATTAATTAAGGTGTAAAATTACTAATACCCCGTTATTTTGACAAGGATATAAACCACTCTTTTCTTCTCCACCTACTGCTCTTCATCGTTCAATGCATTCCCTATCTCAAGAATATTTGCAAAACCATAAAATTAATAAGTTGTTGATTGTTGAAAACCTACACTCTCACATACGAAATTCACTTTTCGTTATCTCCACTTCTTGAAACACTATTCAGTTTGATGTAAACCCTCTACACCTCCTCCATCTAAAACTTACACTTAAATTTGAACTTGCTTAAATTCTTTTGTCAAATATAAAGTGTTTTCCGACTTGCTTGGTTTAGGGCATTTGCTTATGTATAATGGAAATATTTCTATCTTTAATGATATTATTTTCATAATTATGATGTTATCCGATTATTAAAGCCGATTCAACCCGTTTGACAGATTGAATAGCCCAGTGGAAAGACGGGTCGATGAGCTTCATAACTACGATCAAAATCCAAAATATTTGACCGAATGTTTATCTTGCTTTACTTTACTTACGTAAATCTAGACTGAGATTACATTGGCATAATAACTTAGGTTTGCCTTTGTGAAATTATGTTTGTTTTGCAAATTAGTAATCGAAAATTGGAATGTTAATAAAAAGTGACAGAACTGCCTTCCACATTCTTTAATTTCAACTTGATTTTTCTTTGGTTCAATCACAAAACAGGGGAACAAGAAACTTCAAAAGGCACGAGCACACAATCACAACCAATAACACCCTAAATGTTCTTGACGAACATTTAATTTTAGGGAAAATAAAGATCTATAGGTCTAGAAAAGAGAAAGAATAATGGATGCAACGGTGACTTCATCATGGTAACAGCTTAATTACTTCTAGATCTAATGTGTGAATAACATAGTTCACAAAGATGATGAAAAGGATCATGGATTGCTCATCTTGTACAACATATGCAACTAGATTAATGTGAAGGAGAACAGCAACGAAACACAGTTTCAAGCTTCAAAATCATATTGTTTTGAATTTTTCAATCTGTTAATTTTGTGCAAAATCAGTGAATCTTTTGAAGTTTCACATAAGTTTCATGATTCCACCTTCACTGTTGTTGGTTCAGCACGTCATGATCAATTGCTACTGATCTGGATCATCTTCCATTTTGATTCAACTTCATATATCTACCTATATATATAAAAAGCACACACACTCTATATAAGTGACATGTGTTCACAATAGTTTGTAACTATTTCATCTCTTGATCTTAATTCCCTTTTCTTTTTCTTTTTTTTACTCCATCAACCAACAAGAAACCATCACCTTTGTTCTCATTTTGTTTTATTTTATAAGCATTTTGCAACTCTTCTAAATATTCATGCTTTTCGTACTCTTTTTCAATTTTCTTAGTTTTTTTAGTTTTGATGACCTTTTACGATTCGTCGAAATTATTTACTGTTTTTGTTACTTCATATATAAGTGACATGTGTTCACAATAGTTTGTAACTATTTCATCTCTTGATCTTAATTCCCTTTTCTTTTTCTTTTTTTTACTCCATCAACCAACAAAAAACCATCACCTTTGTTCTCATTTTGTTTTGTTTTATAAGCATTTTGCAACTCTTCTAAATATTCATGCTTTTCATACTCTTTTTCAATTTTCTCAGTTTTTTTTAGTTTTGATGACCTTTTACGATTCGTCAAAATTATTTACTGTTTTTGTTACTTCATTATATAATAAACAGGTTGATATTGTGAAAGATTTTTTCATCGCTCGATCAACTCTTTTTAATAACATTATTTTTTAAAATAAATATAATGTTCTGATTTAGATTGTGAATTGCCGAATGTTGTATAGGAATATGGAATGATGGATATTGCTCCAGTTGTGCAACATGGTTGTTTTTTAGTAGGTATAGAAAATTCATAAACAAAATATATCTAACTCTTTGTATGTTTTTAACTAATTAAATATCTAAAATAATGATGTAAAAATTATCCGTATTTTCTAATTAGACTAAAGATTATATTGTGTTCTTATGATCTGGATATGCTGAATTATATAAAGTATAAACGTGATAAGTCTCCTATATACCAAGATGGTTAGAAAATATAAAGTAAACAAAATGTAGTAAAAGATCGATCGTACTGTCATAAAAAGTCAACTTAATTCATCGTGGGCCGTGCTTAGCACGGCCAAAAACAACAACTAGTGTTGTATATAAATAAGTTAATAATTTATCCATGTGGAGCTAGCTTCAAAAATTAAAAAGTTCAGGTCTTTGTTGGGCTTTAGCTTAATATTTCAATTTAAGTCATGTCTCTGTTTTCTAAAGTTTAAATGGTGATCCTTACATACAAATGGTCATACACAGGGAATTCATGTATTATCGATTTGTAATATGTGCATTAATTGCTCGTAACTTATTGTGTGTGGCTAAAACTTGTTATTTACAGATTAGCTCTCTATTGCTTTGGTTGAAAAAGATTATGATGTTTCTTTGCCTTTCTGCATGGTATTGAAATGATTAAATACTTAATATTGACATTAAGTAAACATTTTTGTGATTATAAAAATGGTTGTGGCTTGTGATTTATGAAGTAGATCGCGTACTTGTGCTAGCATAAATGTAAAATGTAGTCATTTTTACTTTTAAAACTATCCCATCTTTAGTTCATCTCATTAATTTAATTTAGTGTATTTGATGTTTGTGAAAATTCAATGGCTTAATACTTGTATAGTCGATGGATCTTTTCACCTTTTGGACTATCTTATTACACTAACTACTTATACACAAGTGTTTTCAGATTTTGTTGACAAAGAAGTGAAACATAAACATCTTTATGTGTGAAATATAATATTTTACATTTATTTTTTAGTTATGTAATTAACTGTAATGAGAAATAAAATATAACTTGTTTCAGCTAATATTATATTACTTATTGTAAATTCATAACAAAATATATTGGTCATTATTAAAAAACTTTAAAGATTAATCACGGTAAATGTGTTAGTGTAACACATGAATTTTTTCTTTAAATGAAATTTCATTTTTTATTTCTCTTTTAAATAATGAAACTTCTTTATGTTGTTTATATATTATATTTGCTCTTACCATATTATGATAAATTAAAGCCTCCTATACTAAAATGATGGCAAAGGTTCGTTAACGAGAGAGATAGGAAGAGTGATGTACGATAATGGAAAGGCTACGTTGATGGCGATGATGAGAGAACAATGGAGATGCATGACAACGACACTGGAGCTGTATGGTCGTTGTTGGTTATTCGACAATGAAAAAGGAATGAATAGTCATTGTTGCTTCTCTGCTGAAAATAAAAGGGTGTATGATTGTTGTTGCTTCTCCGATGATAAGAGAGACACAAAACATGTATGGCAGCAGATCTACAAACAATCGAAAGGAGAACATTGTTTTGTTCTTATGTTTTAAGCGAGAAAAGGGTATAATGGTAAAAGTGACAAATGAAATGAATATGAATTAAGAACTTATAGGTACCCACTACATTTCTAAAATATTCCTTTTTAAAGTTCTTTAAGAAAAAACATCATTAAAATTTCATTGCATAATTATCAACCAAACGTAACATCGTTTGTGATTTAAAATACAAATCTTGAGAAATTTTCTGAAATCTGCAAACCAAACACAACCTTAAAGTATAGTATATGTCATAAATGGTCTATCAAAAAACAGACTTTTTTTTAGATTTTCTAACTATAAGTAAAAGTATGACTGTCTATATCTTACTTTCTTCATAACCATACCTGACGGGATTTAGTTCTGTTAGGTTATAGTAAAAAGAGATCGAAAAAAATTATTTGAATCAAAGTTCTTGCAAAAGAGTTTTATGCTATTGCTTCTTTAATATGAAATACCAATTATTTTCTTGTTACTTTTATGTAATAGATCCTGCCGAGCATAAGATGGTGGTTAACTAAAAGTGTGAAACATATGAACATATTTGTATATATTCTAAAATTTTATAATAATAATAATAATAAAAATAAGAATAAAGATAATGTCCAGTAATAAAGATTATATGGGCTTGCTTACAAGCCTTATAAGCGTCTTATTTTAGCCCAACTACGTAGCCTAACTAAAATAGCCCTAACGATATTTAAAGTTTAATGTGAATCTTCATTCATATAATCACCTATTATATAAAGACCGGTTTATTAAATTAATTGTTATTAACCATTTAACATGGTATTGGCACTAAAAGGTAATAAAGTAAAAAAAGAAATTTTTTTTTTGATTTGTTTATCAGATGCAGTAGGAGGAAAATATCGTAGTTGAAGTTTGAGTTAAATGGGAAGAAATACAAATTTTAAGATGACATGCTTGGACCGCTTGGTCATGAATACGTGTTGTCAATAATATTCTTTAGGTATAAGATGTTAATCTTCTAACTATCTTCTTCTAATATATATAAAAGACTAACTATCATCAATTTCATTAGATAATCTTAACCTTTCATTTGATTAAAATTAAATCCTAAACATTCATTTAATTCAAAATTAAAATTCAATTTTGACTTTAAAAGGTCAAAATTAAAACTCACTTTTAATTTTAATCAATTATAACCACTTAAATTAAATTTTTTTTAAGTAAATCGATATTTTGATTGGTTTATAAATGATGCAACTTAAAAATATTCAACAAATCAATATATATAATCAATATATATATATAAAAAATCTTATCTTAAAACTAATTAATTATAATATATCTTTTAATTTAAAATTATTTAACTACTATATAAGTAATGATATAATTCATTTACATTGTTATAGATAATAATATATAGAGGTCTTTATCCGTATATATTATATAGATATGTATTAGATAATAGTTTTATTTTTTGAAAGCTTATCTATTATATATCTATAAATAAAGGATCACACATGTTTTTACTTATTTCTCTTTTATTTATTTCTATTATTCTGCCTATAATTTACAACATGTTGTTACCACGAAAACTCTAGAAAAAAATAACAACAACAACAAGGAATTAGGAAAATTAGTATGACATTGATCATTATCAATTCTAAAATAATTCAATATGTTTAAATTTATAAATAAACTCCAATAAATTATTTTTTAATTGAACGGCCTTGATTTCTAAACCATGTAGGATATTAACATTTCATTATTTAGTGTTTGGACATATTATTTTTCATATTCTTTTTTTTAAACAGTCAATAAATTGCATTTCATTCTTCAAAACTCACAAGTTAGATACACACCAATATTATCATATTAGATCAAGGAGGCACTTATCCTGGACCTTGACCTTTACACATTATTTTTCATATTCTTCGTTTATCATTCTTTTAATTTCTTATTTATTTTGCGTCTTATAATTATTTTATATTTTTATTAATATTTTAATATTATAATTTTAAACAGTCCGTGTATCACACGTGCATAAATCTAGTATATTATTAAAAGAATAAGTTTTTAAAAAAAAATTCTTATTAAAATATAATTTAACCAATAGAAACCTTTTAAAAAAATTAATTAAGTTTACAAACAAATATAATGTCATCATTCTTAATCCCAACCTTCACTTTTCTTAATTCAATTTAACACTTTTTACATGAGATGTATATTCAAATATAACATAAATTTATGAAAAGAGGTTTTTTTTTAAAAAAAAATTCATACATGAGATATTATCCAACACTTTTTGTTTATTTTATTTTTTAAAAATTTTTATTTTATTAGTGAAAAGATTTGTGATATTATATATAAGAAAAATATTTTAATCTTATCTTTATCTGTATGGTTTAGTTTGAAATAGGTAGATAATCACATATATTTTACCTATGATACATGTTTAAACATTATTTTTGATATTTCTTCACTTCGACATCAAAGATCCTACTATTCTTATCTTTTTCATTCTCTTAGCTATTATTTATGGAGAATAAACAACCTTCTTCATCATTGTCCGGACAACCTATATCAATTATGGAGAATAAACAATCTTCTTCATCATCTTCAAAGAGACATTCGTTGATACAACTTTTAACAAAAAGGAAGAAAAGACGGGTGATAAATACTTCCTACGTACGTTTTACTATTATTTTATTATGTCTCTTACAATTTCAGACCATCGAATTTTATAGCTTACTTTAAACATCCCACGTGTTTATACACGGGGTGATAAACTAGTATAAATAAAAAGATTAATTTAATAAAATTTATTAGACAAACTGAACTGTTTATTTAAAAATATGTTTAATATTAACCATTTATTCACTTAAAATATAAAAAAACCAATTTTGTCTATACAAATTTAGAATCTAGTTTTATAATTTAATATTAAAGTTCGTAAGAATAAAACTTAAAAATAATAATATATAATTAATTTAACATAAAAAAAAAATTGAAACGTGCGAACCGTGGGTAGTACTGGTGTTTAAGCATGACTGAAGCAGGGGGTGTGTTATGTTGATGTGGCGTTGATGTGATTTGAAGCATATGGTACACCCTATGCTCTTACTACTACAAACCGGTCATAAGTTTTTCTTGGGGAAATAATCATTTCAGACAATAATCAAACCTGATTACTAAAATATACAAGATTTGATGATTGTTAAAATCACAATATCACTTAGACTGAAACTAAACATGTATTGTTTAATTTATGGCTTACATGTTACAAACGATAGAGTATCTACAAGGTCACACTTCAGTACTGAGTCTCAATAACAAAGGTAAAAGACTTCGAATCATTTCAGATGCATCAAAGACTTTGAAGCCTTTCAGATATGGAAGAGACTCTGAAGCCTTTAAGATAGGTAAGATCATGACGTCAGCTGAATACTTTTCGTAAAGACACGTTCGTTACTGAAACTCCTCACTGAAGACATTATCTATATTGTCTGATCAAATACACTCTCCGGTGAAGCCTTGAGTTGTAATTCTTTTGTATAAATCTGTCTGAACAATGTAACTTTTATTTAAGGCTGAACATATGTTGTTCATATATGCCTCATCTTTTATATGTAAAAGTATATGCACTTTTTGTATCTTCTAAAAGATACAAACAAGACTAAGTCTTACCTCTTGAAAAGGTTAAAACTATCTGATGAAAATATGTCAAAGATATGTCAAATATTAAAATATGATTGGCAACTACATCTTTAGTGAAGATATATATGAAAAACTTGGCTAACGAAGAACATTCGAACATGAAAAAATAAGTGAAGTTAGGATTCCAAGGTAAAAAGATAAGATAAATATTATTATATTACCGGTGGGAAGAATTTTTTAGACCACTTCCTATTTAATTTATAATACTATTTATGTCTTTCCTGATTGCCATGTCATCTCGTAAAGGATCTACCAAATTAGCGGCAAAAAATATCTATAAATAGACATGTATTCCCAACATGCAGAACACACCTCTCGACACCTCACTGAACATCTTACTTAAAGAACTGAGCATTAAGCTATTAAGCAAAACAAAGTTTTAGAGTATGCATAAGTGTTGAATCAAACTTGTTTATGTGTTATACCTCCTAAACATTAGTTGTTTAAGATAAATTTGTCTGTGTTAGACACCTTAGCTTGCCATCTTTATTGTATTAGGAATTTCCGCTTCTTCATACATATAACTTTTGATTCATTAATCAATAAGAACTATTTTAAAAGTATAAGATTGTGCAGTTAATTTAAAAGGTTTAAGTTTATATTCACCTTCTTTTACAAACATTTATTATTACGTACTCACTCTGACAATTTCAATTTTTATTTTTATTAAATAGATGATCAGATTAAATAATTAATTTTATTTTATTAAGTAAAGATTAAAATCATTAAATAATTTTAATGTATGTTATTGTTTTTATTTATATTAGAAGATTAGAAGATAAGTTAGATAAATAGAGAATATCATTTGGCAATTTCAAAACATACTTTTTGCAATTTATTTGAAAGAAATAAATTTATATATATTTCTATATACAGGAATGTACTGTGCTGATACAATATAAAAGACAAGACACCCAAATAATAGAGGTCTGTGTGTAGCCAATTAGATTTCACAAATGAATAAAGAGCCACTGATTTAGAACAAGAGAGCATGGAGAATCCCTATGCAAACTTTTGTACAAAAAAATCCCTAAATTAATCTTCTTTCCTCTCTAATTTTATATAATCTTTGCTTGATTCCATCTCTGATCTGAAGAGAAAAGATTCAATCTTTTTATAATTACATCGAGCTAGATCACGTGGGTGTCGTCGGAAATGTCTGAAGATGACGCCGGCGGCGGTGGTAAGTTGAGAAACTCCACCGTCAACGCCGGCGCTGGTGAGTATTTCACGCCGTACCCAGATCAAGTTCTTGAAAACGTCCTTGAAAACGTCTTGGCTTTCTTGACAACACGGCGTGACCGTAACGCCGTTTCTCTCGTCTGCAAATCATGGTACCGTGTGGAGGCGTACACCAGATCAGATCTGTTCATCGGAAACTGTTACGCGGTGTCTCCGCGTCGGGTAACCAACCGGTTCAAGCGAGTCCGGTCGGTTTATCTGAAAGGGAAACCCCGGTTTGCTGATTTTAGCTTATTGCCCGCTGATTGGGGGGCGTACTTCACACCTTGGCTCACCGCCATGGCTACTACTTATCATGCGCTTGAAAAGATCTACCTGAAACGCATGTTGATCACGGATGACGATCTCGTCACAATTGCTCAGTCATTTCCGAATTTCAAGGAGCTTGTTTTAGTTTGCTGTGAAGATTTCGGAACAAGTGGACTCGCAATTATCGCTAGCGAGTGCAGGTAAATTAGGGTTCTTCAGTTAAGTTTTTTTAAGTTTCGGTCTCTGACTACTTAGATCTGTTTACATCAATACCCAATTTCAGTATCAATTGAAATCTGTGTGAGTTTTCTGTTTTTGAATGAAATGTTATGATGATTGATTAAATGATTATAGTACCTCATTGCGAAATCAGGAATCTCCGTGTTCTTGAGCTGATTGAAGATGATGTCTCCGATGATGAAATCGATTGGATTAAGTATTTTCCACCAGAGGGTACAACCAATTTGGAGTCATTGTGTTTCGATTGTGTTGAATCCCCAATTGATTTCGATGCATTAGAGAGTCTAGTATCAAGATCACCAATGTTGAAGAAGCTTAGGTTGAATCGTCACGTTTCAATTGGGCAGCTTTATCGGCTTGCCTTACGAGCACCACAGTTGACTCATTTGGGAACTGGTTCTTTTGGTCCATTGGAGATTACTGGTCAGCAACAAGCTGATAATCTAGAACCAGATTACAGTTCTGCTTTTGCTGCTTGTAGATGGATAACTTGTCTATCAGGTTTTCGGGACATTGCTCATGAGTATCTTCCTGCTGTCTTACCAGTCTGTGCTAATCTCACCTCCTTGAATCTTAGCTTTGCTAGCATTACTCCGGCGCAGCTAAAGCCTGTTATTCGCCACTGTCATAAGCTACAGGTTTTTTGGGTAATTTTTCAACTTTAGATACAGATTATGCATCTTTATATCTATATTCATAGTTTATGTCTAAGTTGTGATGATGGTTTAAAGATTTGTTTAGTTCTTATCCATTAATATGGATCTTTACATCTATTTTTGGTTAGAATTAGCTGCAAAAGTTTGTCTTTTATTCATATGTTGCCTTTATATCTCTAGGCACTTGATTCAATTTGTGATGAAGGACTTCAAGCAGTAGCAGATACATGTAAAGATCTCCGTGAGCTTCGTGTTTTTCCAGTAGATGCTGATGAAGTTGCTGAGGGCCCGGTTTCTGATGTTGGTCTCCTTGCTATCTCTTTAGGTTGTAGAAAACTGCAATCAATTCTTTACTTCTGTCAGCAGATGACAAATGCAGCGGTTATAGCCATGTCAAAAAACTGCCCGGATCTTGTGGTGTTTCGGCTCTGTATAATAACCAGGTTCAGACCTGATCGAGTCACTGGTGAACCCATGGATGAGGGTTTTGGAGCCATTGTCAAGAACTGTAAGAAACTTACTCGGCTAGCCGTTTCTGGTTTGCTCACGGATAGAGCCTTCAGTTACATAGGGCGATATGGTAAGTTGGTAAGAACATTATCTATAGGTTTTGCTGGGAACAGTGATTTGAGTCTTAAATACTTGTTGGAAGGGTGCACCAATTTGCAAAAGCTTGAGATCAGAGATAGCCCGTTTGGGGACTCGGGTTTACAGTCTGGTTTGCACCATTTCTACAATATGAGGTTTGTTTGGCTGTCTACGTGTAGAGTGACCCGACAAGGTTGTTTGGAAGTTGCTAGAAGATTGCCAAAACTAGTGGTTGAGATCTTTCGCGAGGATAGTGAGGAAGGAGGTGAGAAGGGTGATTTTGTTGATACCCTTTATATGTATAGGTCACTTGATGGACCACGAACCGATGCACCACAATTTGTCAACATTCTGTGAAATGAATCTTGTGCAGTTACTACCACTGATCCTTAAACCAGTTTCAAGATATGTTGGGAAAGAAGCAATCATATCATACAAGATTTGCTTAAACCTGATGCAATGACTACTGATAACCGATGCCTGTTTCAAGATTTGCGGGGTCATGAAAACTGTAACACCATGTTTACAACCCGAATATTATTTGGGTACGAGATAAAAAAGGCGATCATTGAGCTGTTTATTGAACCTGATAAGTGGTTAGATAGTGAAGATTTGTGAAGTTCTTGAAGCGGAAGGTTAGATGATTTGAATGGATGATAGTATTCTTTAATTTAGTAGCAGAGTAACTTTGAATTCTGCTTCATGTTCAATCCAGATTTTAGGTTTTAAGAGAACTAGTAGTACCTTTGAATGATAGGTTCATATCTTCTTTTCCAGAATACTTTGTTTTTAAATATGTTTTATTCAAAAAGTACTTGAATTTATGAGCAGTTGGATGAAAAACTCTGAAAATTTGGTTCTTTGTTGTACCAGAAATGGTCAAATCTGGATCAATGTACAAGTCCTTGATGCATTAAGTATAAATTTTTGCTGAAGGATTTAGAGATGGGTTCATTTCTAAAGGAAATGGAATAAAATCTGAGTAAATTTACAAGTTTTAATGCATAGAGTACATACAGTTCATTGTGTAATTATTTTGGAAATTCTTGGATTTAGAAGATAATATTCATGGAAAAAGATGTCACTTTTCTTTATTTGGTTGTGCATAAAGTACAAGGCATTGATTATGCTTATAAAACATTTTCAGCAATAATTAGCTAATATTAAATTTGTGATGCAAGAAAAAGTGATTATTATAAAGCTTAGTATGAAATTTAAATAAAAAAAATGCTATTATATATATATATATATATATATATATATATATAGGGGAGGGTTCATGCGAGAACCAATCTCAGCCGTTCTTTGGATATGGGATGTTAAATGGATGGAGAGCGTGGAGGGATAGAGTGTGGCAGGGTGTATGTGAGGAATTCATGGGTGGACAATGACATTGAAGGAGGAGGAATTGGACGGCTCAGATTGGTTCTCGCGGTTCTCGTATTAAGAATGGTTCTCGCATTAACTTTTTCCTATATATATATATATATATATGGGAATGTTCATTCGAGAACCGTTGTTAGTGCGAGAATCGCGAGAACCAATCTCAGCCGTTTCTTGGATATGAGAAGTTTCATGGATGGTGAGCGTGAAGGGATAGAGTGTGGCAGAGTGCATGTGAGGATTCATGGGTGGACAATGACAATGAATGAGGAGGAACTAAACGGCTCAGATTGGTTCTCGCGATTTCCGCACTAAGAATGATTCTCGTATTAACTTTTTCCTATATATATTATAGTTTTATAACAAGTATTGGAATTGATGGTGAGGGTGTCATTGAATGATGTGTGGAAAGAATTGTACAAGTACAAACAATGGTGGTCCCTTCCCACACCTAACCCATATTTTCTATTTTTATGCATTATCTACTTGTACATTGTGCATATTCATTGTCTATGATTGCGGGGTCAAAACAGTCTTTTTCAGATGTCACACCACCTGAATTTGCTTTATGGGGCTGCCAAACTTCTAAAGGGTTATGCCTTTATCAAGGGCTAATAAATAATGGGAGGTGATGCTATTTACGGACCAAATTTAATAAATCACAATAATGTTTATAAACCAATTTTATTGTGTTTTATGGTAAGTTTTATAAATCACCCTATATATTTGATAACCATTCTTAGCGCGAGAACCAATCTGAGCCTTCCAGTTCCTCCTCCTTCGATGTCATTGCCCACCCATAAATTTCTTACATGCACCATATCACATCCTATCCCTCTCCGCTCTTCATCCATTAACTTCCCATATCCAAGAAACGGCTGAGATTGGTTCTCGCGATTCTCATGCTAACAATGGTTCTCAATAAACACTCCTATATATATATATATATATATATATATATATATATATATATATATATATATAGGAAAAAGTTCATGCGAGAACCATTCTTAGTGCGAGAACCAATCTGAGCCGTCCAATTCCCCCTCCTTCAATGTCATTGTCCACCCATGAATTTCTCACATGCACCCTGCCATACTCTATCCCTCCATGCTCACTATCCATGAAACTTCCCATATCCAAGGAACGGCCAAGATTGGTTCTCGCGGTTCTCGCACTAACAACGGTTCTCGCATGAACTCTCCCCTATATATATATATATATATCAAGATAACAATAGTTTTGCACAATACAACGAGATAACAATAGTTTTGCTTGATAATCAACTAATGTTGAAATGATTGGAATAGTTTTTACATTTATTTCTATTAAAAAATGTAAACAAGTTTAACTGATATAAATCTTCACATGCTTTAGATTAATAACCAAAAGTTTATCATCAAGATTTAGGGGTTGTTTGTTTGCTGATGAATCATTCAGCACGTGCTGAATGCTGAATCGTTCAACATTATGCATGTTTGGTTAGTGTATCTGAATGAAGACTGTGATGAATGAAATAAAACAACTTTGCTGAATTATCTTATATTCTAATTAAAAGAAAAGGGTTTCTCTCTCTTCCTAAAAATTCTCCACCAATCACAACCCTTGATTTTAGAAAAAAAAATTAAAAAAATCAAAAAATGATGTCATAAATGCCAAAAATCCTTAAGAAATTTGAAGGGGGCATTGTGAAAATTGTAAATATGTTAGGGGCTTTTATAAAATTATGAGGGGGTTTTATAAAACTTGTATATTAATATAATTAATTATAGGTTGTTTATAAAATATGTTTAATAACTTATTATATAATTTGTTTAGAGAAATAATAATTATATATTTGCAACCGTCTCATTTTTATCTACGTTTTGGTATAAATTTTATTGTAATATGACACTTTTTTTAAAGTAGTATATTTTTAATTGTTTGTTATCCATTAATAGTAGTGGGTAGGTTATTCATAAAACAATTTATATCTTTTTTATATTTATTCTATCTACGTATCATAGTCGATATAATAATTGATTCATCGGTCTTTCGATAAAAATTATTAAAATGATTCTTTTAAAAATTTTGTTTTATTTAAGATAAATTTATATAAAAATAGATAACATTTAAAACAAACAAAGGTGCATCAATCAATATAAAAATTTAATGAATCATATATATAAGCAACTATTAAAAATAAAACTATTAAAAAAAAGGACTACTTACATCATCAACCCTTTTCCTAAAAAATCTTCACCAATTATAGCCCTTGATTTAAGAAAAAAATAAAGAAAATAAAAAATATATTAGTTATTACGTCACATTTCATCAAATCTTTTAAGGGAAATTTTTTTATAACAAACTTCTATGTGTTTGTTAATCTTGGATAAGATAATAATATATATTTAAATTAATCGTGGATAAGATAATAATATATATATTTAAATTTGAATTGAATACATATTTCTAATTGATGTGTATTTAATTGGTTTAAAATTACTCCACTTTGTTAGGTAAGGAAGTTACTTTTAGAATTAGATTTAAAAAAAATTTAAATATGATTTAAATGGGATAATAATTGATAGATTAAGTTTGAAAATATAAACAAAAAGGAAAAGGAAGTAGGCGATGAGATATACATGGATAATATAACAACCATTTGAATTTGAATTTAATTGAAAATTCAACCACGGGCCTGTAATTCGTTGATTTTGTGTGCAATTCATTTAGTAAATGCGAGGTAGTGAGTTCACAAACCAACTGTGAAAGATATCTTTGATATCTTATGATATCAAAAAAGGAAAAAACAACATTCAGTAGATTAAAAAAAATCGTGAATTGGGACAACAATTATAAAAGTATGAAAAATACCCAAGTTAGATATGTCATTAGCCCATTTCAAATTAAATAGCTTAGTTTGTGTGTGCGTTAAATTACTAATAAAACCATGAATGTTGTTTATAAAAAGTATCTACAAAAAGTATTATAATAATCTTATGTATATCAAACTTATGTAATGTTTATCATTTCTTACGAGATTTTATATTCATATATATATATATATATATATATATATATGTTTTCTAATTTTTTAACGTGTTAATATTTTTGAAACTATATAAATTTAAAATTATCTTTTATCATCCCCGTGTTGATACACGGGTCGCTTATAAACAACATCAACAATAATATTATAGTTAGGTTTTACAATATCGGGATAAAGCTCTATCACGAGAAACACATTAATATTATACTAAAACTTTTAGACGTGTAATATAACTTTATATTTCTTAAAAAGAGTATTTATAAGTACTAAAAAGACACGTTTTCACTCATGGACAATTATACGTGACAGTTTCTTCAATGAAGAGTAAAAAGAGATTAAAAGTTTTAATTTGCGATGATTAAGGAAACCCTACAAATAAAACTATGAATGTTGTTTATAAAGAGGTTTTAAAGAAAATCTAATGGTTTCAAAATTCTGTAATGATTATTCATTTCTTACGAGATTTTATATTCATATCTATGCTTTGTAATTATTTTTACTATATGTCTTAATACTTTTTAAAACTATATAAATTTAAAATTGACTTATATCATCCCGTGTTAATACACGGGTCGCTTAGCTAGTTCTATTTTAAAGTACATTCTGAATCATTAAGCACTAAGTATTATACCATAATATTTCTTCTTTAAGATGTTCCCTTGTTAAACAATCATATCTTATCTTATAATATAATATATCACTATTAAGGTTAAAATAGTAATTTGTATCATTCAGATTATTCATTTAGACCCTTTATCAAACAGTATGTCCCACTCAGATTCATTCAAAGCTTTTGAATTATTCAGACCATTGAATCATTCCATACTTAATCGTTCTATTTTAACAAACAACACCATAATGTACATATTAATTCCTTTTTTCTGTAAGCGTATTTTTAGGAGACTACTCCATCACGCCGTTACTCAATGTTATATCAACCTTTTCAATAACTACGGGTAATCACTTAAACATTCTTAATTTATCACGTCATCAAGCTCACGTATCAACTTATTTTCCACATACATAAGGCTAAAAATATGTATTAAGTTAGAGAGGAAGGAGTGTGAGGGTAATAGAGAGTGTGGTAGGCAAATCACTTGACAGGAGGGTGTAGTACTACAACATAGAGGTGTGGTGGGGAAACCGAATATGGTGACAACCACTTGGGTGGTAGTGATGTAGTGGGTGTATGAGACCATTTTCTTATATATTTTTCATTTTGATTGGTTAGTAGAGTAATACGAGTGTCTCAAATTTTGATGTAGTTTGAAGTAACCACTACAAGACTGAGTAGTGTGTAGAATTGTGAAAAGAAGTGACGTGACGCTGTGATGAGTGTGGAAGGATGTTACCACTCTATTGTCATTGCGAGAACCATTGTTAGCGTGAGAACCGCTATAACCAATCTGAGCCGTCCAATTCCCCCTCTTTTAATGTCATTGCCTACCCATGAATTCCTCACACGCACCGTGCCACACTCTATCCCTCCACGCTCTCCAACCGTTTAACTTCGCATATCTAAGGAACGGTTGAGATTGGTTCTCGCACTAACAACGGTTCTCGAATGAACCCTCCCCTATTATATATATATATATATATATATATATATATATATATACTCTTGGTAATCCATTTGATTTGATCGGATGGTTTATAATTTCCCCCTCATTATATTCATAACACAACCATGAATTGCGACGACCATGAATTGCGATGGATGATTACAACAGTTATATCTAAGAGATCAAAATCTAATTAATGGTTAAAGATTTGTTCTTCCATTCTCACCTAAATACCCATTCTCATAATATCTCTCATATATATATATATATATATATATATATATATATATATATATGGGAGGGTTCCATTGAGAACCGATTTTAGTGCGAGAACCAATCTTAGCCGTTGATTTGATAAGTGGAATTCATAGATGAAGAGCGTGGGGGGATCAAGTGTGGCAGGGTGTATGTGAGGAATTCATGGGTGGGTAATGATATTGAAAGAGGGGGAATTGGACGGCTCAGATTGGTTCTTGCGGTTCTCGCACTAAAAATGGTTCTCGATGGAACTTCTTCCTATATATATATATATGGAGGGTTTAAACGAAAACTGTTTTTCGTACGAGGATTTTCAGAACCAATCTTAGCCTTGGTTAAAATTAATCAATGACTATGATTTTTTGGCGGCTCACTAATGCTTCATTAATGACGCATTAATGAGGATTGTTTCGGAAAAATTAAGTATGGCAATTGAATGACGGCTCATGCGGACGCAATTCACGGTTGGTAAATATATAAATTACCAAAATACCCCTATTAATGAGTCATCAATGGTGTTAAAAACAGTTATCATAGTTCTCGTGCGAAAAACAATTCTCATTTAAATTTTTGTATATATATACTTTAATTTTAGAATGTAAGATTAATATAGATTATGGTATTATCACACTTTTTGCATTACACTCATTTGGTAGACAATTAATTAGAGCAAAAATTATAAACCTTTACTCCTTTAGTGTACAATATCTGTACTATGAAGAATATGTTAACATGGGCTAATCAATTATTTCTGCATTTCTATTACATGTAACATGGTATACTTAGCATTTGTAGTTTCTCATAATTGTTATATTTCACTTAAACATTTACTCCTAACATAATTAAAATTACTCAAAGTTTAATGTATGGTTAATTTTTCAATATGAAAACAAGTGATTAATTACAACATTATTATGCTGAAATCAAAACACATGTAGTAATAATGAAAAGAGAGAAAGATGATGACTTTATTACGTGATTTTGTATATCTTGTTTGTTGGTTATGGTAAAAAGGGTTGAAGATGGAGGCTTATAGGAAGGATCATCAAAGAAATATTTAAGTGGGATATGAGTAGGCAAAAATACATTGAATGAGTGGAGTGAATCCTCTACTTTTCTCTCAATGCCTATTTTACCATTTTTTTTTTCTTCAGATGAGAGTGGACCATGGTCTCCTATTTTGCCACCTGGATCAATGTATGATTCACACATACATAATCCCTACCACTCTTATACTTACACCTTCTTAAATTATAAATTTAAATTCAGATGTTTGTTTAATGTTGTTTGGTTCCATTCAAATTTGAATAGTGAATTAATCCATATTGAGTGTGTTTGATTGCTGTCTTTAAATGAAAACTATGTTAAATGAAACAGAAGAACATTGCTAAATCATTGTATCTTAAAGTACATATTAAATCATTAAGCACTAAGTATCTTACTTTGATATATTTTTCTCTCACACGTTATCTTTTTAAATAATCATATCTTATAGTATAGTAAATCACTATTAAGATTTAAATAATATTTGCATCATTTAGATTCTTCATTCAAAAACCTTATCAAATATCATGTCACATTCAGATATAGTTTTATACAGAGCCATGGAAATTCGAATTATTCAGACCATAGAATCATTAAGTACTTAATTATTTTGCTTTAACAAACAACTCTTACTTAATTTATATTTATATAATTTGCTTGAATTAACAATTTTATTTATGTATTTGAAAGGAACAAACATATTTCGTTTAATTTATGTGGTTTGCTTAAATTAATATTTTTGTTTTTTATCCTTCCCAAACTTGAAAGGACTAAACATTTTTTCCTTAATTTATTCAATTTTTCTACATTCCCAGCCGGCTCTTCCCGAGCTACCGGCTCTTCTACTATAGCATACACCAAAGTCCCCACCAACCCTCTTCCTTCCTTGGCTCATCCTAGATTTTTTTAAATAGTTAAATATATTAATTCAACTAATTCAACATCATATGTCTACACTAAGATATAAACACATAACCTCAATGTTGAAAAACACCTTCTTCAAACTTCAATACTGCTAGTGTTATTCAATATCATACACGACTTAAAACCTAACCGTTACATTTCCCTTATTTTTTATTTGATTTTTCATCCCATCGAGAAACCACAAGGTATACAAACAAACATCAAGAAACAATAAGTGCTTTAAGTACTCAATGCTCGATTTGATAAGGCAAGTACAAATTTACTTGTGCGTATAGCTAACTTGAGCCCTCTCGATAATTTTTTCTCCTTAAAACTTGTGCACTTTATTGATTATTCTGAAGAATCAAGTGTTGAATTGTTTGCTATTGATGATCAACTTGACACCTACATCACTAGATAAAGAATGATGAAAGATTTACACGATTGAAGACCATTGGAGAACTATTTACAAACATGAAGCATTTTATGTTATCTATTTACTTATCAAGTTAGTGTTGATTCTTAGTGTTGAAAGATCCTTTTCGACTATAATTTTTTTAAGAATGAATTACGAGACAGGTTAAGCGAAATAATGTTAAATGCTAGTTTAGTTACTTTTATAGAAAAGTAATGTTCTCGAACGTTGATGATGATGACATTACAGATTACATTAAAAATAGCAAGATCGATAAGAAGAGCTAGTTGTCATCTCAAAACTATGAAATATAGCATGTTTTTACTCATTTTTATTTATCTTTACTAGCTTATAATGTACACGACTCAGTTGACAATCAACCTAAAATCCAACACTAAACGCTAATATAAAATCTAAATCTAAAAATCAAAGTTACTGAATTAGTTTTTATATCATATATTACATACTTTTAAACAAATTTTAGATCGGTGTATGCCATATATATAAATATAATATCAAAAACTATTATGTTAATCGCCGAATATTGGAAAGTATATTGATTAAATATTTTACTATAATGTTCATAATTTATAAAATAATAAATTGGCTAAACGAGTATAGGTGGATGATTCACATAGCATCCATTTATACATGAATGGGTAAAGTAGAAAACAATAGAATAGGGTGTGACACATCTTTGTCCCCTCAAACTAAATTAAATTAATTAAAGTCGGCACAAATTTATTATTTTATAATCCATCCAATAAAATAAATAAAGAATTAAAGCTCCTTCAAACTTACATCCGCATGTATTACACGTCATACATATGCGATTATTTTACGAAAAAAAATTAATTCTTTATTTAAAACTTAATTCAGAACAAAAAATCCAATGTTTTTAAAACATACATTATATGATTTATTTAAGAATTATTTGAATTAACGACTCTTAAACCATATCGCTAAACATCTAGAGATTTGAAAATTGTATACTCAAACTCTGTTAAGCCTCGACTTTAAGTGTCAGAAAATCGGATTCGCAAACTCCAACTTCATTGGAGGTTAACAAAAATGGAAATCGGTGTATTTGACTCCGGTTTAAATAAAGGGTGACTATATTTAAAAATCACAATATATGGATGTTACTGTAAACTTAGTCTACTAATATAAGTTCGTTGTTAAAAAAGAAAAAACTTAATCTCACTAGATGAATTGAGAGATATTGAATAAATATGATCGCTATAAATATTATTTATCAATTTTGTTGTCTTTCTAATGTCTATCGGCAAGATTAATAAAATAAATAAATAAATTTATTTAAGTCATGCTTCATGACCGACAAACTTTGGAAGTTTATGAATAATTTAAATCGTCAGGTTTTGAATTAAAAGACATTAATATAATATGGATAGTTTTATAATTCGATTTTATATATATTCTAACTTACGTGTTTTAACATCATATCGAGGGAAAATAATTTATTCATAAATTACATTACCAATTGCACGAATCTTATTATTATTTGTTAAGTTGTTGTAAATTATGGAGTGTAGGTTATGATTTTATTAGAATATATATTTTAATACTGTAAAATAATAACACTTCAAGACTTCAAGTTTAAGGATTATATGGTTTTAATTAGGAGATAGATTTGCGCATAATACTAATATTTTGATATACATAATAAAAAATATTGTTTGAATCATTATATCTATTAATTCGTGATAAAATTAATAATTACTCTGTTGATAGGATAAAAAAAGTCTTAATTGTTATGTATAGTAAAAGGTTCTTACACACAAATAATGGTTTTTATCTCGTACTTTAGGAAGAAAAAAAGTAACCAAGTACATACCTAGGATTTTGTTAAGAGCGCTCGGAGTGGCATTTTTTTTGGCATGGAAACTAGCCACCACGCTGCGTGGATGTATTTTCACACCATCGCAGCGTGGTAAGTTATCTGTGTGGAAAACACCCCTCAAGTAGTAGCTGTGTGGTTCTTTTATTTAACTTTTTGTCTTTTTCCATTCTATTCTTTTACGTTCTCTCTCTCTCTCTCTCTTTCTTACTTTTTTTATTTTTAAATGATTAAATGATTAAGTATTAAGTGGGTCCCAAAATTTGGTATGATGGAAGTAACTATTAAGAGTTTGAGTGGTGAGAGAAAAAAAAGCTGACGTGACGGTGTAGCGGATATGGTGGGAAGTAACCACTCCCCCCACTCTAAGAGCAAAGGGTGTACTCCCTTGAAGCATCCTATGTTTCGCGCCACATCATCATAGCCTACTTAATGCTTCAGTCATGCTTAAACTTCCGATACCATGCTTCTTGTATATCCTTTGCTCTGAGGGTTACATATCTCGTATGTTATGGAAGTGGTGATCCATGTTTATAGCGTAAACATCATTCTAGAAGACGAGGACAAGTTGCATTATATGGCTGGGTGTGCGAGGCATTATATGAAGTCAATGCTTTATATCTCTTAAATCTCGACTTTTATACAAAATCTCATGTTTTGCCAATGATTTGATTGCATTAAACATACTTAATGTATTTTAATGAGATGGTCCCCAACGTAAGTACTTGCATATTGTAAGGTCTAAGTAAGCAATAAAAAGCTGCTCCATGAGATGAGACGAGATGTAAAGAGATAATAATCCGCTTATGAGGATCTTATCCTGTAAGAATCAAACCATCGCTTTGAATTTGAAACCTTGACAAGAACATGTTTAAAGATGCGAATCACAATAACAAGATAAATACGACATCAAGATATAACGTGATGTGGTTATCAGGATCATAACCTACGTCCACATGGTGGAACTATAGACTTTTTTTTATCATGACTGAAAGTGTTTACAAGATTTCACCTTAAGACGCATAGGTTAAATAGAATCCTAGCTACGATATATACAATAAACAACTAGAAACCCTAATTTTACTAATGGGCCGGCCGCACGAACTAAACTTGAAAAGAAACATATTTTAATCTGGAAACAGAACTCCACGGCTTGCACTAATACCTCACGCCATGCACCTCTTGAATTGCTACCATGCTTGACGTCGAGGACTAGTTTCCCACACGCCATGCACCACTCGATTTCTTCAAATAAAAAAATATCTGCCGATTTACGCCACCATCATGCTTCCCATTAAATTAGATTCTAGTCATAACCATACCACTACCAAGTCACAATCTTACAATCTCTCCCTTGACTTGAATTCTCTTTAACCGTCAATGAGACTATCAAAGAAACATCTCCTTCCTGTCTACCTCTCCGAAGGGACTACCTCCTCGTACGAGCCACAAAGTTTGAAACCCCATCACGCGATTATCTTGAGACCATTTGCATTTGTGATGTATTAACTTCGTCCGATCAATTTCCTGCTCCATGGACAATACATGCAAACCTTCTGACATCTGGTATGAATGGAACAAACACTTCCTCGCCTTCGTCGCTTACACATACATATATAAAATGCAATAACAAATTAGAGTCAATATGCAAATATACAAGTGAAGAATTTTCAGCCTTAAACACGAATCTTGAATCAAAACCCTAATATTTGAAGATAAAAAATACGCTAACCGTAATTGTTTCCTAACGTTCGTCTCTAGAATCGCTACCACCTCAATACTTAGCTGATGACCACGCCCCTGCCCCCGACTCCTCACTCCATCCTCTTCAACCTCCACCTAGCCTTCATTGCTAACAAATACGAAAAGAAATAGTAGAATGACAAATCTCAATTGATTCCAGATTGATAAACCTTCAATCGATGTTTGTATGAAACCTATCTTCAGTTTTTTATAGGTTTATCAATTAAACCACTAAAGATAAAAAAAAGAAATAAATAAAGTGAAAATTAAACTGGTTTGTTACTTGTTATTCCAGGTAAATTACATATAATGAATCAAAATGATAAGTTGATTGTATTTGATACAAAACGAAGTTTGTGGGGTCATTTTTGTTGTATTTTCACATATAAAATAGAATCTACAGAGATTAAAATTTATCATGTATTTCAGAACGGACAATGATTATTATTATATTAATTGATAATAATAATATAAAATTTTAAAACTATTATTATTATTATTATTATTATTATTATTACTATTATTATTAATTTAGATTTTAAAGAAATTTGAGACATTCATTGAATCGATATTTTCTTATATAAAATAAGAGGAGTGATACTTCCACGGCATTAAGTTATTCATCCACTGAAATTTATATAATTTTACACTTTTACCCTTTGTTTTATTGTACTCGGGGAAAGAGAGACCATTAATTATATTGTCCTACTTCCATACTTACTAAAGCCTACGACTTCTTTTTCTTTTTTACAGTTAACCTTCAAACTTTTTTCTTTATCGTTCATGGCGGTAGATTTTTTCTGGTTAATCAATGTAAAAATATATTTTAAACTAAGCTAAGCAGATAGTAACCGATAGGACCCACACGACAATGTAGTACAGATGACAGGGGACGCTTGCTACATTGGCAACTAGTGAAGACAAAGGCCACCGAGAAACTAAACCGGCTAATAGTGAACACGAAGTCTCCGGTGAAACGAAACGGAGACTAGTAAAGAATGAAGTCTACGGGGAAACCGAACAGAGACTAGCGAAGACGAAGGCTACGGCGAAACTAAACGGAAACTAGTGAAAACGATGGCTCCGGCAAAACCAAACGGCAACTTGTGAAGAACAAAAGCTCCGGCGAAACCGAACGGCGACCGCCGACCAGTGAAGACGAAGTCTCCGAAAAAAACAAACGTCGACTAGTGAAGACGGAGGCTCCGGCGAAAGCGAACGGCGACTAACGAAGACGAAGGCTCCGGCGAAACTGAACGACGACTAATGAAGACGAAGATTCTAGTGAAGTCGAGTGGCAACTGGCAACTAGTGAAGAACGAAAGCTCCGGCAAGACCAAACGGTGATTCTAGTGAAGCTCCGACAAAATTTTCACCTTAAATGAAAAAATAAGCTCCGACGTAAACCCTATGTGTGTGTGTTTGAGTTTCCAAGTGAAGAAGGGAATTTGTTTTCTCTCTCTTCAACTTTAATGCATGTAAAGATTAAATAAATGAAAGGGCATAAATGTCAAAATAATTTTTTTTCCGTCGATGTAAAATTTTGACAGTGGCAATATCATTACCCATAAAATAACTTAGTTCATTTAATTATTCTACTAATCAAACATCACCAGAAATGATATTTGAAATTCAGAGATGAAATTCTGGTTTCAAAAAGTTTTATAAATTAAACGAGACCTAATGTAAAGGAAAGCAATAATGACATGCATACCATTCATAGCCATTACATTTTGATGATATTGAATTTAAATCTTATAAAGTAATGTTTGGGTTTCGTACAATACAATAATAATAGAGAGTTTTTATATTCTCTAGTTAAATTTGTTTTTTTTTTTTTTTTTTGAAAGGCAAGTTAAATTTGTTTATTTATCCTCTTAATAACTAGATCAAAACAAGTGTAAAAATTTATATACAAAATAATAATAATAGGAGAAAATAAAATTTATGTCTTTCTTTAGCCTAAATGATAATCAAA
The DNA here is from genome assembly GCA_947179395.2 of Pulicaria dysenterica. Classification (NCBI taxonomy): domain Eukaryota; kingdom Viridiplantae; phylum Streptophyta; class Magnoliopsida; order Asterales; family Asteraceae; genus Pulicaria; species Pulicaria dysenterica. The sequence continues at coordinate 76,875,348 of OX359292.1, read as the reverse complement.
TTTAGTGTCTTTTTTGTGTGTGAGATAATCTAAACGAGCACAACTCAAAAATAAAACAAAATTTAAGTAAATTTTAGAAAGAAAAACTTTGACAACCTATTTTATATTGATATTACTACACTAATAAATACATGTGTAATAATAAATTAAATAATTACTACGTATAATACTGACTTTAATGATTTACCTTAATTACTAATAAATTTTAAATTTGCTCTAATTAAAATAAAGAAAGTCAAAAATGTATTTAAATTTTAGTAAAAAGGAATGGTTAAGATTTGATAATTATAACTTTTTATTTAAATCAACGATTAGAATATCTAATACTTTGTATTCATGTTAGTCTTTTATTTATACTAAATTAATAAAAAAAGACACATAATTTAGATTTACCATTCCGAAGATTGTTATATTTATACTCTAAAAGTTTATTAATATATTTATATATTTAAGGGTATAATTATTCAACGATACGATACACTTTTTATTAAGTAAAACAAACAAATCTCCTGCATGCTTTAATTATAGTTAACTAAAACCTTTTTGGCTTGTTTGTCAAAAAAGAATTCATTTTTGTTGGCTTAAGATTTCTGAAGTTTCATCTTAGTACCACTAAATCCTTAAATAATTAATATATGCATGTACGTAGATATATGATCAATCATTTAAACTTGCTAGAAACATACGACAAAAGATATAGAAAGATAAAAAGTTTTATGACTATTTTGGTGAGATTGATAAGATGGGTTACTAACATGATATTATATTATATTATATTTGGCATGTTTATTAATTGAGAATTTGTGTTGGAACCAAATTTGGATAATAAATACAAAAACGCCAACCTAATTTTTTTGACAAATGGAAGTAAGAATATTATGAAGATCTTTACAACAATTTCTTGGCAATGGCATGCTTTTTCTTTCTGTTAATGTCAATTGTCAACTATATAAGATCTCAATTCCAAATCTTGTAATGAAAATTGACAATACACTAGCTAGATTGATGAAAGACTATAGTTTCCTACATCTATATTGTCACAAGATTTTAAAAACATTTTAAAAAATAAACTTTTTCTAGCTACCTTATTTCTTGTGTAAGGTATAAATGAGTAACATGATTTAACTATGGATTTGACAATTTTAATTTAAACTAATAGATTTGTTCAATTTAAACAACTCTTTTAACTTATGATGATATATATGTTTCGTACCTTTTACTTAACCATATTCTGACAAAGATTTAAAAAAAAAACGACAATCATCGTGGTAAGAATTAAAATCAGTGGGTCACAAATCCGTCAGAGAATTGTGAAATTTGCGACGGATATTAACTTGTTTTTTATGTTTAAATTGTTTTTTCATATATAAAACTCATAAACTCTTTATTAAACTATTATATGACAATACAAACACAAAAAAATTTAAGAAACAATTACACGTCTATGACCCACATGTCGTGGAATGATAAGCGATATTTCAAGTTTACTAAACTTGTTTGTAATACTATTAAAACGCACACGAGCGTGTCTATAGACACACCTGTAGAACCTCTTACTTTACTAAATTAATAACACGTATAAGAAATAAGATAATTAGTGTTTGTTGATGTATTTTTATCACTTTTTAATTTAAAAATACAAAAAAACAAATTCAAGACCGTCACAAATCCGTCACAAAATTGTGAAATTTGCGACGGGCATCAACTTGTTTTTTATTTTTAAATTGTTTTTTCATATAAAAAACTCATAAACTCTTTATCAAACTACTATATGACAATACAAACACAAAAAAATTTAAGAAACAATTATACGTCTATGACGCACATGTCGTGGAATGATAAATGATATTTCAAGTTTACTAAACTTGTTTGTAATGCTATTAATTAAAAGGCACACGAGCGTGTCTATAGACACACCTGTAGAACCTCTTACTTTACCAAAATGATAACACGTATAAGAAATAAGATAATTAGTGTTTGTTGATGTATTTTTATCACTTTTTAATTTAAAAATACAAAAAAACAAATTCAAGACCGTCACAAATCCGTCACAAAATTGTGAAATTTGCGACGGGCATCAACTTGTTTTTTATTTTTAAATTGTTTTTTCATATAAAAAACTCATAAACTCTTTATCAAACTACTATATGACAATACAAACACAAAAAAATTTAAGAAACAATTATACGTCTATGACGCACATGTCGTGGAATGATAAATGATATTTCAAGTTTACTAAACTTGTTTGTAATGCTATTAATTAAAAGGCACACGAGCGTGTCTATAGACACACCTGTAGAACCTCTTACTTTACCAAAATGATAACACGTATAAGAAATAAGATAATTAGTGTTTGTTGATGTATTTTTATCACTTTTTAATTTAAAATTACAAAAAAACAAATTCAAGGCCGTCACAAATCCGTTATCACCACCACCACCAACAAATTCTGACCACATGTTTTTGAAGGTTTTATGGCTTGAAGTTCATCGCAAATCCGTCGCAAAACCGTCGCAACTTTTCTATTTTTTGCTACGAATTTCGTCCGTCGCTAAAGCCTGTTTGTGTTGTAGTGCTTCAATGGTTGCAAAAGCGCATAACACCAACATACTGTCCACCATCTAACGAACCAATATCACCACCACCACCACCAATTGTTACCCTTCGCCGCAACCACCACCTTTCGTCAGCGTAACCTCAACTAATGTCAATCACCGCACTTATCATGGTGCCATTGTTAGTAACATCACTGACTATATGTATGAGAGACTGATAGAGTTTCTTTATATGTGTGGTTGTGTGTCAGAAGAAGAACTGATGATGAATTGTATAAAAGGCTTTCTTGTCTATCAAGAGAGTAGATAGTAGAAAAAAGTCAAAAACTCTTATAAGAAGTGGATCAATTTACATCAACTTGAATTACTAGACATGTTTGTGTTTGTATATATCTATATATATATTCTTATATTTAAGTCTATTATCGGTCTACAATAAAATTAAGTTGCTTATGATTTAAAAAGATGTAAAAGAATATAAATATGATCGAATGATTTTGTATATGTACGTGTTGGGAAGGGTTGGTTATTATAAGAATGGATATTTTTGGGTGAGAATGAGATAATAAATCATAGTTGATCTATTAGATTTAACGGTCGTAATCACCCGTCACAATTCATGCCCGTCGCAATTCATGGTTAAGTTATGAATTAAATGAGGGGCAATTGTAAACCATCCGATCAAATTAAATGGAGAGCTAAGACGAAGTCTTCCATTCTCACCTAAATATACATTCTTATTTGAACATCTTACTATACATGTTTATCTATATATATTTATTAAATAAATAAAAACCTTTGCTATAAGTGGATATTTCCCTTCCCGGTCCAATGCATATCACCTTTATCAAGGCTCACAACCAACTATTCAAAATGTGAAACCACACTATATATAGTTGTCTCTTAGCAAAATTTTAAAATAGAAGAAAGACAACAACTTTTCTGATTGGCCTCTTTTTTCCATGAAACAAGTCACTTGTGACAAAAGTGGAGTATGAGCGATTATTCCACACTAAGTGCAACATTCATTGTCAAACTCACCAATTTTGTATTTTTTGTAGATGTGACACACAACTAGGCAATGCTATTTGTTCAAAGAAAAAATCTTCATTACATTAGTTAATCCCTTGTCTAATCAAACTCAAACTAGTATAGAATCTCAAAAAGAAGTCAACCATATAGGTAAAAAGTCAACCTCAATCTGACATGTTAAACATATTAAGTTTACAAAGAATAAGAGTTGAATATAAAATGATGTCATCGAAATCGAAACAATATTCCATCATTACTATCGTGACAAAAGTCCATAACATCTATTCCAAGTTTTAAACCAAGTGAAATCATTACATCTTTATACCAAGTTACAAAGGGTTTTGACTAGTGAACAGAAAACTATTTGTTTTATATGCACGTAATTTGATGAGCGATAATTATTATTAGAGATGATCTAACGATGGCAAAGTATCCGGTATCGGTCCTCATCAACCATCACCATCCCCCACCATTCATCCTTTCTTCACTTACCGGAAAATATGATTGCGTCCAGTATTGCTTATTAGGGTTCACCTTGAGGAATCTAAATCCCTCATCTTGCCCCCTACAAAACTTTTTGAATTTTTCACATTCTTTTTGCTGAGTTGTGTTCAATATAGTCTATATAAAAAACATAGTCATAAATTTTAATATTTAATCACACGTGATTTAATATAAAATCACATGTGATTCAGTATACAATCACATGTGATGGTAAAATCATTACGTGTTAATTACAAAAATGTCACTCCGTCCAATTTTTTAAAATTCAATCTGGACCATTGATGGGGCTAATCCAAGGACTAAGATTAGTCCCTTGGGACTATGCAATAAGTATGAACTATATTGAACATTTCTCTCTTTTTGCTATAAAGTTAGAAAATTATAATACCCACTCAAAATTCCGTTTCACATCATGCTTTTTAATCAATGAAACAATTGTTAAACATGCACAATAATATTACAAAAAACTTAAATGGTGTTGACTTACTAACATATACAATTAAATACACAAAATAAATAAAATAGTTGTTGCAAAACACATTTAATTATTTTTACCTAAAAGTGAAAGCCGGGAATCTTGTTTAGTTAAAGAAAAAGCATCAACCATGATGAACTTATTGATAAAAACACCATTTCAATTTTCAACTTTGTCACTTTAACTAAACTAAAGAACCATATACGCATCTCTCGATTGGTATAAATGTGTATGTCGGGTTTATGGGGTAACTCTTCGCTAACCTAAGAGTTCTAGCCCCTAATCAAGTATCATAATGGTAGTTGGGTGAAATGTTGTTGCATTTTTATGACTAACGTTTTATTAGTACTTTGTAGTTAGTTTTTGTTAGTATTATCTATCTTTATTGTGCATACTTTTACTAGGTTTTAGTTGGGTTTTAAGGCTAAAAACACATCGAATGAAATTAAACCATTTACCTTAAAGTAAGTTCGAATATTCCCAATCTCATATTACAAGAATTGTTATCTGACAATATTTTTGTAAAATCAGTTGAGTTTATATGTTAACCAGAATTATAAATTCCCTTAATTTTAGATGAATACAACTTAAAAAAGCCAAGTGTTAGAACAAAAGTATCTGTGTTACTTAAGCTATATTACCCTGATTAAGTTACCAATAAAATTTTATGACATGACTAAAATCAAACTTTTCAATTCATTATCAGATGTTATAGGAGGTGATTTGAGCACAATAAAAAATTTCACACTTACATTTTAACTCTTTTTTTTGTCTATCTTCTTTTATAATGAGTTGGTTTTTTATGTACAAATTATCTAGAGGTGCACATCTTGAACCAGTCCAACTGGTCTTCTGAAGATTGTCAAGATCGGACTGATCCCTAACCGGTCCAAAACTATGACACTATCGGCTCGGTCCCGGACTAAACATTGATCTGTCACGAAACCGGTCGAAAACAATCGACGAGTTGTTCCAGACAGGACTGGTCAAAAGGTCCAAATGGCCCGACAAGTCCAGGGGTTCGAAGGCTAGTTTTCAAAGGAAAAGGTCCAATGGCTAGTTTTCTCTATCCAAAGGTCACTTTAAACTGTCTGAACCGGTCTCAAACGACTAGTTTTTTTTTATTTTACATTTCACCTATAAATACCTCTATTACTTCTTCCATTTCTTTTACACCATACTTCTTTCTATATACTCTCTCTAGTATTCTCTCCGCTTTGCAAATTTCAGTTATACATTTGATACATTATGAAAGGTTTTGGTTATACATTTCTAGAATTCTCCATTGCACGTTTAAAGATTTCTGTCAAGTTTAAAAAAAAATGGTGGAGAAGGTACTAACACTATAACCGAATTGTACAATGTTAGAACAACTATATTTAACAAGCAAAACAAATGGCTTAATGAAAAGTGTATACAATGCGGATAAATTTTCGGGGCCTCTAATACTTCCTTCGATTGGCATAGATTATGTATTTTTTATATAATTATGTTTAGTTAGTTTAATTAGTTTAGGTCTGTATTAATTAATGCATTAGTAATAAATTGCTTGAACTCAGTTTAATATATATATATTAATTGAACTTAGTATATTTTAGTTTACTCGAACATAGTTTATTATAGATTATTTAAACTTAGTATATTTAATTTACTTGAACTTAGTTTAAGATATATTAATTGTATTTTAATATAATGTAGTTTAGTATACTTTATAATTGTATAAATTATTACATTAGTATTCTTTGTAGTTTGTAGTTGTAGATTATTGTATTAATATTAAATTATCGTAACCTAGTTTAATATAGGTTGCTTAAACTTATTTTATATTAATATACTTAAATTTAATATAATTACTTGAACTTAATTTATTTAATTTACTGGAACTTATTTTAATATAATTTAGTTTGGTATACTTTAAGTTAAAAACAAGGTGCCGAACTAGACTAATAACTGATCGTCTATCGAAGCGTCTCTGTAAAGGCTCCCTGCAAGGGAATCTCCACTCACCGCTTCCCCTAATATCCTCCTTTACCACATCATGGGGATTTATAGGAGATCCTAGAGGCTCGCTCGGAAAGGCTGCTATATCATACCTATAATTGTATGAATTATTGTATTAATATATTTTATAGTTGTATTACTACTTGGATTAAATGCACAACTTAGTTATAAATTCTAATTGTAACACTACTAGATATAACATTACTTTAGAATCAATGATTATGTAAATGTATGCAATTCAAAATTTAATAATAATCTAGGTCTAGTTCTAATGTAAACTTTCAAATAATTAGAGTTTTTGCTCTTCAAGAACGATCACCTCGGGTGAAAGTCAGATACAAGTAGATGGTCAATTATAGCGTTACAATGCCTCTGTAGCTCAAGATTTATGCATACAATTAGTAATACAAGAAACATTGCCATTTGACTTCTTCTCCCATCCAATAGTCTTAGCTTTTATAAAAAAGGCTTTACAACTTCAATGGTGTGTTGTAAGTTGAACAATATCTATACGTAAATGTGTGTTGTCGCGTATGGATTTATAGGTGTTTAAAGAGAGCTTTTCACACGCAGAGTTTTAAATGTGAAAATATGAATTAATACAACACGTACAGGTAGTGTACTCACGTATGTAGTATAGCTTTATATAACCGAGTATCGAATCAAAGGGTGTTAGTCCCATATAACAAGTGGATCAAGTATAATGTAGGATAGATGAAGGTTTGTATGAAGAACTAGAGAGAAAATATGTATTTACACCTTAGAAACACATAGTTCTTTATTCATTAAGCCCAAAACCTTACACATTACAATAGGTCATATCCCTATATATACCCCATGGGTATATTACATTTAAACTCCTATTTCTATACAATATTATGAATTTACAAAGGGAACGTCAAATACCAAAATAGGATCATTACCATTGTCTAACCAATCAATAAATAGGATAGCGGATTAAACTAAGATTACATACTATTATTAATAAATTAGATTAACAATAATTAAAACAAGAAGTAGATTCAAATCAAATGGGGATTCATCTAGATTTTAAATCCTCCCAACTAATCATAGAAGTAGTATAAATGCTACAAAGATTATATAAAGATACTTGATTCAAAAATTATATTTATTTCTCTTAAGCTTATGAAATAAAGTAAACTTGTTTTAACTCATATTTGTACAACTAATTGTGGACAAAAGTCATGCTTTAATTTCTCGAAAGTCACTTCTTTTATTACCAAATAGTTATAACAATATGATAATACCGGATCATTTCAAATCACAGGTCTTGTTCCGCACTTAAATGAATAACTCAAAGCCTTACCTTGACTGTATAGGACATATATTAAACTACAAATGTAACGCCACCTCTAACGAGCTTAAAATTTGGGTTAATTTAAACTTTTTAACGACAATTATCAAAAGCGAGCAGCGAAATTAAACACCATTTACAAAAAAACAACATCGTTTGACTCGGCTATTAATTACATCAAAAGAATAAGCCAAGTTCGTTTTCTACAAGCATTACCAACTAGTTTCCGACCATCGGATCCATACATACAACAATGTGTTCCCCAAAAGGTATTTACAACAAAAACTACCACCAGTCCCGCCTCACCAGGCATCTAGCGTCAACCTGCGAAAAAGGTAAATCTTGCACCGTTAGCTACAACTAGCTAGTGAGCACCAATTGCACAAAAGCATCAATAAGCAGGCTATCATGTATCAGAACAGCACACAAGGCTATCTTATCATATTGCGGCGCTCCAATCATGTCGACAGAAGTCGTATCTTGTAGGGGAGCCAGCCCCGCTCAACAACCCAAGCCGGGGAAATCAGCCGCAACAAATTGCACCAGTGGGGGAGCGAAAAGCAGTCCACGTGGTACACTCTGTCTGTCATGCTGGTTCCAGCCTAAGCAAGGAACCCAGTTCCATAGAGGAACGGCGGCCTGCAGAGCCCTACCCAAGCGTATACTACTTGAGTACCGTTAGTTCCCCAATTCGTAGTCCCTAAGGACCCTGGGAACCCAGCCAGATACTACCACCCATCTACCTGACTGACCTCCGTATTTCTTTTGTTCAATGTCCGGACATCATATCATAAACAGATAGCTGATCCAGTAAGGATCCAGTTCATGCGCGCATATAATTATAACAATATCTTTCATATCAATAATAGGCATGCGTATATAATTCTATCATAGCATACCTTGTATCTCACGTATCAATACACCAATCACGTGTCAACATGTACCACAGATAACTTACCTACTGAGACTCATGGGAAATCGGTACTCACCTCGAGATTACAGGAGGTAGATATGCAATCGAGAATCCCAAGAGCACACAGAATCGTCCGAGTCACCTAACACATTAGGCATAGATTAAACACTACTTAGTATATACTACATTCGACTGTACTAACAACTGTCTCAACAAAATGTCAACACGGCTTCTGACAGCCTCCTACAGCCGCAGGAACATGTTCTTACGCCCGCAGGTTGTCTTTCCGACACGTCCTACGGCCTTAGTAGACATACACTACGCCCGTAGAAGTCTTTGCCAAAGAACCATGACCTACGGCCGTAGGAACCATATCCTACGCCCGTAGTAGGTATCCTTTGGGTAACTACGGCCGTAGGTTATGTACCCACGCCCGTAGTCTTGTTTCCATCACCCGTGGGTGGTAATCCTTGTAGACACAATCCTACGGCCGTAGCAACCATTTCCTACGACCGCAGTAATACAGACAACACCCTACGGCCGTAGTAACATTCTACTACGCCCGTAGGAACAACAATTACAGTCTGTTCTTGCTCTGTTCGAGCACAGCGACTGTTTTACGGTTTTTGACACCAAAAATCATCTTGAATCCATATTCAAGTGTTTATACACATTATCTAACATACATATGAACTCACTAATACCATTTGGACATAAAATCAACACCAAAACACATTAGAATCCATCAACTTGGATCCTTACACCATAAAAACTCAAGAACTAGGTTTACAAAAGAAAACTTACAAAGATGATGAACACAAGGCACAAGAACAGATTCAATACTTGATTTCAACCTTTAATCTGGATCTAACTTAGTTCTTCTTCTTCAAATCAACAAGGGCTTTTGTGTGTTTATGTATGTACGTATGCAAGTATGTGTTTAGTGTGTGTTTTGTGTCAACTGATAAGTCATAAAGACTTAAGCCGACCTTGGTGAGTCAAATACCCCTTACGGGTATTTTGTTCTCCTATTCAACTTAAAACACAACTTAGGTTTATCCGTTTCAACTAACGGAGATATTTTTGGAACCCTTATCTAAAACTGTTCAACTATTTATCAACTTGGTCAACTTATGACACTTTTCACATTACTACATTTTTATCCACATTTAACACCAATTAACACCAATTAACACCATTTCACATTTATAACACCACCAATTAACACCATTTCACATTTATAACACCAATTAACATATAAAACACCAATTAGCAACATGTATACCACATTTAACAACAAAACACCAATTAAAGTCAACGTACAACAATTAAAGCTACATGTACTAACGGTCAACGGTCGTTAGGTCGGGGCTAACACCTGTTAGGTGTGTTCAGACGCGGCTTTCAGATGCACTTTCAGTGGGTGGTCAGCTTCACTGATGGTCGTGAGATAGCTAACGGCCGTTAGCTCGGGTGTTAGCCCTTAAATTCTTCATTTCTTCGGTCGTTCATCTGTTCTCTTTAGTTGCTCTTCTGACTTCTTCAGTGGTTTATCATTTCTTTAGTTTTTCCATGTTTTGTTAGTGAAAAGCTGAATAATACGTGCGATGGAAAAAACGAAGGATTAGGTATCATTTTGTGCGTAATTCACTATTGTGGTTCAAAGTATAAGGAATTCGTACTAAAAATATGTATAAATTAGAGTATATCATTAAAGCTATGAAAAAGAGGAAACAAATATATCGTTTTACCACAAGTTCACCAAATTCATTTAGCTTTATATTAGATACAAATAATCAAACAATCTTCCAAAACCATTATATCACTATAATTTTAAAAAACATAAACACTTTTCGTTTACCCACAAAAGCTTTTAAGGAATTACTATCATATCAATAATTCATAAAGAAACTCAAACGAAATAAATAATGTCAAGACAACTTTATGATTATATACATCATAAAAAATAAACTGCAATCTCTTTATTTATTCAGGTATTCTAGTCCCAAAAGGAAAAGTTAAAATCCACATCCAAACCACAATCAAATTAAATTTCGGGTGTATCCAAATAATCAATCAATGTCCAATTAAGCCATAACCAATTAACCCAAACTTATATGGATCGGGTGAATTTTCGAATGAAACCAATTAATGAACACCTCTAAATGCTACGAAACGAATCTGCTCCCACCGTGAGGTCTTCATCTTCTCAAATGTCATCTACTTCGATGTGAAACTATATTTTTAAAACTAAGACATCTTGGTTTCAAGACACGTGTCAATTGAAACGTGCAAAAGTTAAATAATCCATAGGCTAACTTTCTATATATAAAGAAACCGGATATACTGATAATATATTTTGAAACGGTGGCAAAAAAGAGAAAAGGTTGGCCAACTTAATATCCTAGCCTCTATGGCTAGGGATATATATCTTCACACACGAGCTGGTGCAAATGACCATGATGCTTAAGATTATTATGATTTTATGGAAAGACATTAGAATAATGCGGATCTTGAAGAAGGCTTTACGCATTTGGAGGAGGAGATTTAAGAAGATGAAATAAATAACTCAGTTGCATCAGGAACATCAAGCAATAACACCGAACATGAAACTGAATAACCCAACAAAGAATATGTTGATAACATTCAAAATAGAATTAACGCAAGTTCATCATCCAACATCACTCCAAACAAAGTCATCCAATATGGATATACCGATGATAGCTACAATATTAAAATTTCACTCCCAACTTGACATTTTAGTCGCTATATCGCAATATTTTGTGATGTTACTTGTTTCGAACAATATGTAGCTTAATTTCGAAGAACATGCTAGTTATGTTCAACTGTATGTAATTTTAATTTTTAGAAGTGCACAATGAAATTTTTAATAAGATGGGCATATCTTTTCTACGATTATATATTTTCATAACTTGCAATTTTTTAAAATCTAATTATCAATTTTTTTAACAGAAACTAACCAAAACTAGATGTCTAAACTGAAACTTAAATTATAAAACCAGAAATGTTTAAACTGAACTGAAAAATCCGAACAAAAACCACACAAACCTGAAAAACCGAACCACCCGTGAATCGGAATTTGTGCACCTCTAAAATTATCTCCCAGATTTATATGGTTTGCATTCAATAGTTATGATTGGTCCACCCATGACTGCTTTGTAACTTGCACATTTCTGTACATTGGGCCTCAAAACCAAATCAAGATTGTACCATGTAGAGTAGAATACCAATAATGACTACCCCAAATGAACTTGATAATCATTTTTGTATGTACAAGTTTATTGTCAATTTGTTGTACAAACTAAAGGCTTTCAATCATTAGTCTTTAGTAGATCAAACAAAGAAGTTCACCCACTTGAAAGGCATCTTTATCAGATTCTGCAAAACCAATGATGAGTGAAATATTAATACAGTTATTCAGATACACTTGTCTCGTTGAAAAATCGTTGATTGGTCCTTCGAATCACGGGTCTTGAATTTATCCGTGGTTAAGTGGTTTCGTTATTTCTTGTTGTCCCCTTTTAGACAATACAAAATATAATATTGCCTAAACAATAAGAAAAGACAAAATCAATTCAAGTAACTTAGCAACTAGTTATAAAACACCATAATTGAACAAAGAAACAACAATTTCAAATTAATTTAGGGGTCTTTTTGCTACAGTTGCTGAACTCTAGAAATGAACAAGTTTTCCCCAAGCCCTGATGTTATCTCCCTTATAAAACAAAAGTATGGGGGCATAATTCAGGTTCCAGTGGTCAAAAAGAAATTATGAAAAGAAATATGCAGGATACTTTCCTCATGGGTAGGACCCAAGTTTGGTCAGAATCAAACTTCCCCACCCATGTTTCTACATGCACATAATATATTTAGATATAGGGACCATTACATAACATAAGCCTCCAAATATTTCCACCTACTTGACAAGAAATAAAGCTAACCCCTTCTTTATCACACAAATAAAAAAGGATTTTCTTTCAAACAGCAAAATGTTAAGGAACTAAGGACGCTTGTTGTTTAGGTTCACCAATTATTGATGTTGCTTGTTCACATTGTTGGCATGATAGGAATTGAATAATTTTTGCAGTGAAAATAAAGGAAATACTTGCAAAATACAAAATCCCCCATGTTATCTCTACTGATCTCCTATGTATACAGTTAGTTTGACAGTTGCTACCTTCCAAACTTTTTTTTTTTTTTAATTTGAATTATATCGAAGCAGCTCATATCATAATATAAGCAGAAAGGAATAAAAAATAAGCAGTAAGCAATAAAGGAAGGTGTACTTGACTATTTTATAATGAGGATGAAGAGAGTGCTACTGCTAGTCAGGGAGCCAAACGTTTGATTTTCCACACGATTGTGCCACCGACTTCTTCAGGAGAATAACATAACCTGAAACCAGTAAGTAAACATGCACTATTAAACGGTCACTTATGTACATATACAAGTAAAAACATGTAACATTGACAGCTCCATATTGATGGAGGGTTTCATACACTTGTACAGTTGTACTACTGGTTGTTTCATTGATCCTCCACCATCAAATCATAAAACGTCCAATTTTTTTATCAATTATTCCCCTTCACGCAATATAGCTATCTTAACTTATATTATTGCCAATTCATGAATACACTTTAAAAGATAAAATTATTATAAGTTGTTTTTTAGAATGCTTGAAATAACACTTTAAGAAAGGAAATGTCTTCATACTCGTTATTGCATGCCATCTTGACAATCTTATTATGAAAAGGGTATAAGATAGATTTAAAATGTTTATAATAATAGCCCCTATATAATACAAATTCACTATGTATGTACAATTCTAACACCCCCTCGAGCTGGAGAATAGATATCTTAGACACCAAGCTTGTTATACATACATTCGACTCCGGGTCCTCTTAGAGGTTTTGTAAATCAGTAAGCCGGTCATTCAAAATTAAGGAACTCAGTAATAATAAGACTATCCAACAACTTTTCTTTGACAAAATGACAATCAATCTCAATATGTTTTGTCCTCTCATGAAAAACTGGGTTGGAGGCAATATGAAGAGAGGCTTGATTAACAGGCTTGATTAGCTCATATAAACTTCATTAGAGAAACCTTGCAAGATCTTAGTTCCTCAAGAAGCTGTTTGATCCAAAATAGTATGTTGATCAATGAAGATATTAGAATGTATATATGTTTTGGCCCATGGGCCTGTAGGGTTTAGCTTAGTATTGTTTGTTTTGTCTTTAAATACATGTATTATACTCCATTTAGTTTGAGTAATACAGAGAAATTAAGTTACGTCCTTTGGTCTTTTGTTACATAGTATCAGAGCCCCGTTTCATTCCCTGGGGTTCTGGATCGTCGAAATTGAACCTGGTTGAAGTGCCCATCTGATCTCACCGCCCCCGGCATTGGACCCAGGAGTGTCCGGCGACCGTACCCTGCGAGTACGACCACCGTTCGATCTGCCACGCGCCGCTCACGTCCGCTGCACAAACCCCACGCGCCGGCGCGTGTATCTCCGATTCAACTTCGTTCGCCGTTGTCTGACCTTCTCCAGTGTCGACTTGTGTTTCTGACTTCATTCCAGGTGATATTTAGTCAGTTTTCTCGTTGTTCTGTATTGGATTGGAAGATTTGATATTTGGGAGGCACTGTTCTTGTTTGTTATCTGATTGGACTACTGTTCCTTGACTGTTATCTGATTATCTGATTGAAGATTGTTATCGACTTGTGTTTTTCCTCTGTTATCTGATTATCTGATTGTGGTAATCTGATTAAGTGATCTGTGTTTGGGAATTAATTAATTTCATCTCGTCAATTGTTACCATGGAAGATTTTGATGACAAACCCCCTAGTAGTAAGTCCAGTGGACCTGATATACTTCCAGTTGCTATTAGACTCACAGATAACAAACTTGATGGTTCAAACTTCTATGAATGGCGCAAAACCATTAGACTTTATCTCACAAGCATGGGAAAGAATGATCATCTCATTTCTAACCCACCTGATGATGACACCCGTAATATGTGGTTACAGAATGATGCCCGTTTATTTTTGCAAATTATGAATTCCATCGATTCTTCCGTCACCACTTTGATTAGTCATTGTGAGTATGTAAAAGATTTAATGGAGTACTTGGATTTCTTGTATTCTGGACAAAGCAATATTTCTAGAATCTATAATGTTTGTAAATCCTTTCATCGAGGGGAACAACAGGATCGGTCTCTCACTACGTATGTTATGGAGTTTAAAAAAGTATACGAGGAACTCAACTCTCTTCTCCCAATAACCGCTGATGTGAGAGCTATGCAAACTCAGAGAGAACAGATAGCTGTCATAAGTTTTCTGACTGGGTTGCACCCAGAATTTGATGCCATCAGATCACAGTTTCTAAATGAGTCTGTTATTCCTTCTCTTCAGGAGACATTTGCTCGTGTTCTTCGAAATGAGAACATTCGATCGCCTCAAACTTCTGATCATCATAGTGCTTTGGCTAGTCAAGGGGTATCTCGTGGTGGTTTTCGAGGAGGATTCCGGGGAGGCCATAGAGGGGGTTTTAGAGGAGGCCATAGTGACCGCACAATTGATCCGCGAATTCCTGGTCCTGATTCTGTGGATATTGAATGCTACTATTGTCATGAGTTAGGTCATACTAAACGAACATGTAAGAAACTTTTGGCTAGAAATCAGAGAGGTTCATCTGCACATGTTGCTTCTGCATCTGATAACACTGTTACTATACCTGCCGATGAATATGCTCGACTTTTGGGAACCGGGAATTCTACCACTCCAACTGCTGCGTTTGCTGAGACAGGTAACTCTAGCAAAGGTTTATTGTCTTCTGCTTCCAAATGGGTCATTGATTCAGGAGCTTCAGATCATATGACTGGTAATCATACCCTATTCTCTGGTTTTGATAAACATACATCCGCATCTCATGTCACTATTGCTGATGGTTCTAGTCCTCCTGTTCTTGGTTCAGGAACTATTAAGCTCACCCCATCTGTTTCATTATCTTCAGTCTTGAACTTGCCCAACTTTTCGTTTAACTTGTTATCTGTTAGTAAAATTACTCGTGGTTTGAATTGTAGTGTCACATTTTTTCTAGATTATTGTGTCTTTCAGGATCTGTCGACGAAGAAGATTATTGGTAGAGGACGGGAGTCTGATGGCCTATATATATTTGAACCTCAAGCACCGTGTTCCTTGGTTTGCTCCGGCTCATCTCCATTTGAAGTTCATTGTCGATTGGGTCATCCCTCCATACAAAATTTGAAGAAGTTGTGTCCTGAGCTTTCTTATTTATCGTCTTTAGAATGTGAGTCATGTCAGTATGCCAAACATCAGCGCGTCCATTTAGGTTCAAGAATAAATAAGAGGGCTACGTCCCCATTTGAATTAGTCCATTCTGATGTTTGGGGTCCGTGTCCTGTTACGTCTAAAGCTGGTTTTAGATATTTTGTTACGTTTGTGGATGACTATTCTCGAACTACTTGGCTTTATTTTATGAAAAATCGTTCTGAAGTGTTTACTCATTTTTGTTCCTTTTATGCTGAAATTAAAACACAATTCAACGTTTCCGTCCAAACCTTACGTAGTGATAATGCAAAAGAATATTTGTCTCACGAAGTTCGGTCTTATATGCTTCAACACGGTATTCTTCATGAATCTTCCTGTGTTGACACACCAGCTCAAAATGGGGTGGCGGAGCGAAAGAACCGCCATCTTCTTGAAGTGGCGAGAGCTCTTCTATTTCAAATGTCGGTTCCTAAACCCTTTTGGGCTGATGCTGTTGCTACCGCTTGTTTTCTCATTAATCGAATGCCCTCGGTTGTTTTAGATGGTGAAGTTCCATTCTCAATTTTGTTTCCTACAAAATCAGTGTTTCCTCTTGATCCCAAGATTTTTGGAAGTACTTGTTTTGTTCGTGACACTCGACCGTCCATAACAAAGTTAGATCCAAAGTCTTTGAAATGTATCTTCCTTGGTTATTCTCGTCTTCAAAAGGGTTATAAGTGTTTTTCCCCTATGCTTAACCGATACATTGTGTCTCGAGATGTTACATTTCAGGAAAATTTGCCTTTCTTTCCAGAGTCTCGCTCTTGCAGTCAAAAAGATTGTGATGATTGGTTACTCTATCCAATGCCTATTTCTGAAAGTCCTATCACATCGCACCCCTCATCACCTCCGGAGTCTGCCAGGCCACCGATGGTTCATGTATATCATAGGCGCCGACAACATTCATCAGACACCGAACCTGGACCAGTACCATCTTCGTCTACAGATCCTCCACCTGACAGTCCTCCTACATCGGGAGATCCGTCACCTTCCCGTGCCGAGGTTCCCGATCTTGATGTTCCTATTGCTCTTCGAAAAGGTAAACGCTCATGTACTTACCCTATTGCCTCTTTTGTTTCCTATGACAAACTTTGTGGGCGTTCACGTTCTTTGGTATCTACCCTTGATTCTATAAGTATTCCTAGAACTGTTGGTGAAGCTTTGGCCCATTCTGGTTGGCGGGATGCTATGATTGATGAGATCAATGCTCTTGATCATAATGACACATGGACCTTGGTAGAGTTACCTGCTGACAAAAAGGCGATTGGTTGTAAGTGGGTTTTTACGGTGAAAGTTAATCCAGATGGTACTGTAGCAAGGTTAAAGGCGAGGTTAGTTGCTAAAGGATATGCTCAGACCTATGGCGTTGATTATTCTGAAACGTTTTCTCCGGTGGCTAAGTTAGCCTCTATTCGCTTATCTCATTAGCAGCTACGTATAACTGGGCGCTTCACCAGTTGGATGTGAAAAATGCTTTCTTACATGGCAATTTACACGAGGAAGTTTACATGGAGCAACCACCTGGGTTTGTTGCTCAGGGGGAGTGTGGTAAAGTTTGTAAGCTACGAAAATCTTTGTATGGCTTAAAGCCGTCTCCTCGTGCTTGGTTTGGCAGGTTTAGTGCTGTGGTGACTGAATTCGGGTTAAAGAGGAGCTCATACGATCATTCAGTATTCTTTTCTTCATCTACTTATGGATGTATATTGCTCGTAGTTTATGTGGACGACATAGTGATTACTGGAAGTGATGAAACAGGAATTCAGAAGCTGAAAGATTTCCTTGCATCTCAATTTCAAACTAAGGATCTTGGCCCTCTGAAATACTTTTTGGGAATTGAGGTGTCACGTACTCGCAAAGGAATTTGTTTGTCCCAAAGGAAATATTGCTTAGATATATTGAGTGATTCGGGGTTGAGAGAAACAAAACCTTGTGAAGCTCCTATGATCCCGAATGTAAAGTTGAAAGCAGATGATGGAGATCTTGAAAATCCTAAAAAATATAGAAGAATTGTGGGAAAGCTAAACTATCTAACCATTACGCGTCCGGACATTGCTTTTCCGGTGAGTGTTGTAAGTCGGTTTATGTCATCTCCAAGAACCTCACATTGGGATGCTGTTGTTCATATTCTGAAATACCTAAAGGGTGCTCCTGGTCATGGGATCGTGTATCGTAATCATGGTCATCATGTTATAGAAGGGTTTACAGATGCCGACTATAATGGAGACCCTACAAATAGACGCTCTACTACCGGCTATTGTGTATTTGTTGGAGGAAATTTGGTCTCTTGGAAGAGTAAGAAACAAAATGTTGTCTCTCGATCGAGTGCGGAAGCTGAATACAGGGCTATGGCTCAAACCACGTGTGAACTAGTATGGCTGCGTAATCTACTCGGTGAGATTGGGTTCACTCAATCTAGACCAATGAACTTGTGGTGTGACAATGAGGCGGCAATTCATATTGCAAATAACCCTGTGTTTCATGAAAGAACTAAGCATATTGAAGTAGACTACCATTTCACTCGAGAAAAGCTAGAAGATGGAACCATCACAACTCCACATGTTAAGACAGGGAGTCAACTTGCAGATATCTTTACTAAAGCATTACCTGGGAGTCGAATATCAAATATTTGTAACAAGCTGGGCATGATTAATATCTATGTTCCAACTTGAGGGGGAGTATTAGAATGTATATATGTTTTGGCCCATGGGCCTGTAGGGTTTAGCTTAGTATTGTTTGTTTTGTCTTTAAATACATGTATTATACTCCATTTAGTTTGAGTAATACAGAGAAATTAAGTTACGTCCTTTGGTCTTTTGTTACAGAAGAAAAGTCAATCGATCGATGCCTCAAGGTAGAATCAATGATGAGATAATAACCACAGCGGAATAGGGTTACGCCTTCTCTTTTATACCACATAGAATCAAAGAGTGAGAGAGGTGAAATATATGAACTTTCATTAATTCCGCAAAGGAATGATACAAAGAATATATATACTTGAACTATACACGGAAAGGCTTGTTTTCAATAATGGTCACTATACAATACTGTTAGACTCGTATACTTTAGGGACTAGAGTGTAAATATGTTTTTCTCATGTATTTATATACATTTTGTACGTATGTTTCGTGACTAATAGAATGACACGTCATTCCCATCTTTGTATTCACATGTTATCAGAGCCGACGTAATCCCTACGTTCGCTCTTCTTCTTCCGCTGCTTTCATCATCGACATCCCAATTGCAGTCGAGTATCCCATCCGATTGCTTGTGAGATTTCGATTGCTACTAGTTTCCATTGTTTCTCGATTGATTTCAATTCACAATCGATTCTCTGTACGTAACATACCTATTCATTGTTGTTTTATCGATTGCCTTTACTTGCTAATTGTATCGTTTGTCTCTAATTAAGCATGTGGTTGATCGATTCTGGGTTTGCTCAATTGTCGAAGGATTGCTGCTTGTATCACTAGTCGAAGGATATTGTGCTTCGATTGTAACCCTATCTTTGCGCAGGGTTGATATTGCGCAGGGCCAGGGTCAGGTTTGCGCAGAGGTGGTTTGCCCAGATAGAGTTTTGCACAGAGATTAGCTTCGCCATTGTTATGTTGCCATTCCAATTAAGTTTGCTTTGCTGGTACTAAGGTTTGTGTAGCCATTCTCAGTATCAACCATGGATGATTTTATAAATCCCAATCTCAATATTGCTTCCCACTCCTATGTGGTTACTGCTACTCATTCAATTACGACTGAGAAATTTACCGGTTCCGCTAATTATCTTTCATGAGCGGCTTCAGACAGAATGTGTTTTAACGGTGAGGGTCAGAGTGATCATTTTACAAAACGTGCAACTGACATAGGTGAATCAACTTGTGCCAAATGGGAGCAAACTGATGCACAGTTATGCAATTTATTATGACAATCAATGATCCCTCTATTATCCAGCTGTTTCGTCCTTTTGAAACTTGTTACGATGTCTGGAGTCTGGATTGAGGCTTCGGAGTGTTATACCAATGATATAGAGTAGGTTATATACTCTTGTTCATAACATCCAACATCTGAAGCAGGACGGCAGAATGGAATCTTATTGGGACACGTTCGTGCTTTGATGCAAGAGTTTGAGGCTCTTATGCCATTTGTTAGTACACGGGCAGAGCAGACTGCTCGACGCGAAAAATTCTTCATGGTTGCTGCTCTCTCTGGACTCAAACCGGAATTTGAACCAGCTCGGCATCTAATTCTCACAGGATCCACTACTCCAACTATGAAAGATACTTTTAGTCGCTTGTTAAATATGACAAGTGCTACTGCAACAACACCGAGTCCCTCTGCCTTTATGACCAGTTAAACTCCTCTATTCCATCTGTCTTAGTTGCAGGTCCAAAAAAAGGAGGAACTAACAAACGTCCCTATTGTGAATTTTGTCGAAGACTGGGTTACAAAGAAGATAAATGTTTGAAGAAACATGGTCGCCCTGCTGCTCCACCAACACAGACAAGTCAATCTACGTCCAGGACTATCAATGCTATTGGAACTGGTTCATATTCTACGACACCACCACTGCAAACCGTGTGAAGCCTTTCTACAATATCAGGGATCCCAACAGACAGCCTCTACAGTGACAATTCATACTCGTATACAATCGGCATTTGTTACTCAAGGTCAACCTATCAGTCCCTAAATTGTTGATTCCGGTGCAACTAATCATCTATGTGGTAATAAACTTCTTTTCTCTTAACTTACATGTTCCGACATTTTACCACCTGATTAATGTGGCTGATGGCAATAAGAAGGCTCTTAATGGAATTGGCACTACCCAACCAATATCATCGTTGTCTCTGGATTCTGTTTTATATGTCCCAAAGAGTCCTTTTAATTTGTTATTTGTAAGCCGTGTCACTAAATCTCATTCATGTTTTATAACCTTCACACCTGATTCTGTTTTTATACGGGACCTGAGCACGGACCGGATGATTGACGAAGGGCATGAGTCACAAGGTCACTATGTTCTGGGAAATCCTCGTCCTTTAGTTGCAGCCAGTGTCATGTCACCGCAGATGCTTCATCATTTATACGGCCATCCGTCTTTATCCAAGTTAATAAAGATTATTCCTAGTTTGTCTTCTGAATTATTTGAGTCATGTCAGCTAGGGAAATATACTCGTGGTGTTTTTCCTAGCCGTGTCAATAATCGTGGCGATTCCCTTTTTTTCTTGTACACTCAGATGTGTTGGGTCCTAGTCGAGTTTGTTCAACATTGGGTTTTCAATATTTTGTTACGTTTATCGATGATTATTCACGAACTACTTGGTTATTTCTAATGAAGAATCGTTCTGAATTATTTGCCATATTCAAAGAATTTTGTGCTAAAATTAAAGTTTAATTTGATACAACCATTCGTGTTCTTCGTAGTGACAATGCCCTGGAATATTACTCTAACCCTTTTCAAAAGTTGTCATCGCATGGCATATTACATGAATCATCATGTCCTCATCCCCACCACAAAATGGTGTTACCGAAAGGAAGAATCGTCATCTTATTTAAACAACTCGCACCTTACTGTTGCATGCCAATCTTCCACTTAAATTTTAGGCAGATGTGGTCATGACGTCATGTTATATGATCAATCGTATGCCCTCATCTATCTTACAGAATAAATCTCCTTTCTCCGACTTGCTTCCATCGGAACCACCATATCACCTTCCTTTGCATCATGTTTGATCAATATGCTTTCTCCATTGTCTCGATCCAGGTAGAGACAAACTTGCCCCCAAAGCAGTCAAATGTGTTTCCCTTGGCTACTCCCGATTGCAGAAAAGATATGTGTTATTCTCCCGCGCTTAACAGACATTTCATGGTCAAGGACGTGTCTTCCTTTGATCATCAACTATTTTACTCATCAAATCCTCCAAACAAATCTAGTGTTGCTCAAGTCCTACCCATTCCTTTCCTTCCGATCCCAGGCACGGATCCGCCGTCGTCCACTGATCCATTTGTCAACCCTCCGTTAAAGACATCATCATCGTTCCCATCCCCCAGTGACTAATGAAGACGTAAATTCACCGAATATGGGACCTCATGACTCATCATCTTCGCCAGCGATCCACCGGCTCCGGTTCCACCTCCGGTTCCACCTGATGATACTCCACTTATTGCTCAACAGAAAGGTAAGCGGTCCACTGTAAACCCCTATCCTATCTATAATTACATTCATTATGATCTTTTATCCCCAACCTTCTCCACATGTGTTGCGAGCCTCGCATCAGTGTCAATTCCAAAGACTGTCGATGAGGCACTATCCCATCCTGGGTGGTGCAAGGCAATGGTTGATGAAATGTCTGCCTTGCATGACAATGGGGCATGGGAGTTAGTTCTATTACCTCCAAGAAAATCAAAGGTGGGGTGTCGTTGGATATTCACTCCAAAGGTTGGTCCAAATGGAACGCTTAACTGTCTTAAAGCACGACTAGTGGCCAAAGGATAACTCAAGTGTTTGGTCTGCACTATAGAGATACATTTTCTCCAGTTGCCAAAATGACTAGTATTCGCATTCTTTATCCATGGCTGTTATGCGTAATAGTTCTTTACACCAACTTGATATAAAAAATGCTTTTCTTCACAGTGATTTACACGAAGAGGTATACATGGAGCAACCTCCAGGGTTTGTTGCTCAGGGGGGGATTCTGGTCTTGTCTGCCGATTACGTAAATCTCTCTATGGTTTGAAGCAGTCTCCAAGAGCTTGGTTTGAACGTTCAATACTGTGGTAAAGGAGTCTGGAATGAAACAGAATGAGGCTAGGGACGAAATGTATTTACCTAATAGTGTATGTTGATGATCTTGGTTTAAAAAAGCGCGCCTGAGGCGTTCTGATGCGTGAAGCTTTGCGAGGCGTTGCCTCAAACGCATCCCGTATGTGATGCGATGCGTTTTCCATGATGCGGTGTGAGGCGTTGCGATGCGCTGTGATGCGTTGCGATGCGTGAGGCGTACGCTTTTTGCGCATCATGTAGTTTGGGCTTTCTTTTATATTCTAGCTACTTTAAAGGGCTGTTTTAAAGGACAATTGAGTTTAATTTTTATGTGGAGTGAGCCAATTATAAAGAAAAATGTTTTTTAATCATAACTTAAACTCCTAAAGTCGACCTCAATTTCTTCCTACCATAGTTATTGTCTCCTACAATGGTCAAAGTTGCCTTCTAAACCTGAATTAAATTAATTCATCAAGTATGTTATGTGGAATTAAATTACAAGTATTTTCTTAGTACCGGACGCCTCGGGTACATGATGTGAGCGCATCACGCATCACGCATCACGCCTCGGCTTCCAAACCCTTAACACCTCAGAGCGCTTCACGCTTTTTCAAACCAAGTTGATGATATAGTGATCACAGGAAATGATCACAAGGGAATACAACGGTTAAAAGACCACTTGTTCAAGCACTTTCAGACTAAAGATATGGGCAACCTTAGATACTTGTTAGGTATTGAAGTTGCATAGTCCAAGGATGGGATTTCAATATCTCCAAGAAAGTATGCTCCGGATATCTTGGAGGAAACACACCTAACTAATTGCAAACCAGTGGAGTCTCCCATGGATCCCAATATCAAACTCTTACGAGGTCAGGGGGAGTTACTTGCGGATCAAGGGAAGCATCGATGACTGGTAGGTCGACTCAACTATCTTACGGTAAACCGCCCTTACATTTCTTTTGCCGTGAGCATAGTCGGTCAGTTTCTGAATGCTCCATGTGATACACATTGGGAAGCTGCCCTCCGGATTCTCAAATATATCAAAGGAGCACTAGGGAAAGGGTTACTATATGAAAATAAAGGGAGCACAGAAGTAATTTGCTATACTAACACTAATTATGGCGGGTGCCTTTTCAGCTGAAGATCAACATGTCCTTTTTGGGGGTAATCTAGTATCCTGGAAAAGTAAGAAACAAAATGTGGTAGCCAGATCCAGTGCAGAAGGAGAGTATCGGGCTATGGCAAATGCAACCTGCGAACTTGTATGGGTCAAACAACTTCTTAAGGAGCTACAAATTTGTAAGGTGTCTAAAGTAAAACTCATATGTGACAAACATTACCTCTAATCCAGTGTTTTATGAGAGAATGAAGCATATTGAAATTGATTGTCCTTCTTGATGGTCTGATCACAACCGAATTTTGTTAACTTAAATGACCAGTTGGCATATGGGTTTACTAAATCTCTGAGAGGACCCCGAGTCGAATATATATACAACAAGCTTGGTACCTATGAGATAGATGCTCCAGCTTGAGGGGGAGTGTTAGAATCGTATACTTTAGGGACTACAGTGTAAATATGTTTTTCTCATGTATTTATATACCTCTTGTACTTATGTTTCGTGACCAATGAAATGATACACGTTCATTCCCATCTCTGATTTCACAAATACAAAGGCACTATATACAATTCTAACAAGTTGCACGTGGTACCAAGGCGACAGAGTGGCTAGGTCTATATCATGACGCTTTTTAAACGGATGACATAAAAAAAACCATTTTACACTACATGGCCCCGACTATCTTGGGAAATCAAGCATTTTTCTCTTATTCGCATAACTATTGTTGCTTCAATTTTTCGAACACTAATACTAAATCATACAAAGTGACTTTATACTAATATGTAATAAAAAAGAACACCAAGACAGACTTGTAAGTAAGACCGGAAGACTTTGTTCATCAAAGACCGGAAGACTTTGTTCATCAAAGACCTGAAGACTTTGTTCAGCAAAGACTAAAACTCATCTATCATGGCTATGAAAACTTGTAAATGTTCCATCTTTCTTCTTAACCGGCAAAACATGGCTTGAAAAAGAGGTTCGAACTTGGTTGGGTAACCCTTGACTCCTAAGTTTCCGAAACTAACTTTTCAATAATGTCATTTTGTAGCTAAGTCAGTAAGGTCATACATTTATCAAGTACTATAGGAGAAACTTTGTATAGTATGGATGTCCTCTTTCTATTGCCAAGTTGTGATGTTTGACCTTCATATTGCCCAAGGTGTGTAGCCGCTTCATATCTCCCAAGGTGTGCAGCCTCTTGATCGTAAATATAACATATGTACTACCTAAATTGAGAAACAAGAAGTTTTCCGCAAGCAGCATCTCAGCCTCCCATTTGAATTAAAATGGCCAATAATCTACCCACACCGATCGTTATCACTCTATCGGACGCGAAAAACCTATAACGTGAATCGGTACAAAGTTATAGGAAGACCGTTATCCATTGTAATCCACAACCCCAATGACCCCTAATGACCCCTTTAACTTCATAATGGGGTCCGGTGCAAACCAAAGTACTGAATTATGCGACACCTGGATCGCAAACCTAAGACAACACACGTCATATACCCCTCGGCTAAGTATTGAACCCTTATGAACAAGATATTCTAGAAGCCATGGTAGTATACTTCAAGGATTTGTAATGCAACTCCCTTACAAAGCATTGGAGCACCTATTAACCAAATTTAAGATCATGACGGGTTACAATAAGGCTCGTTCTTATAACTGAAAGTGAAATTCCTGAGCATGTCGTATGAAACAAAATATTCATAATGGGCATGAGCAAGGTCATAGAGCTTTGCTCTTATTTGGGTTCTTGGTGCTTTATCAAAGGGTACAAACCAAAATTGTCCCTCACAAATTTGCTCAAAAAGCTTTCGTGTGAAAGATATCATGGAGGTGCAAACAAGAGTATCTAATTTGGTAAGCTCGTTGATATTGATATGTGCTACAGAGTGCCAAAAAAATTGATAGAGAATTGTCACATGTTGCCATTAGACATGCTACACATCTTGCTAGAAACCTAATTCAAGTTGTTAATAGACAAAGTGATTGCTATTTACGTCTAAACATTAAAAGATTTTTTGCCCCAAGAAAGCTTGATAGCTAGATATATTGGTAGAGTTTTTGTGCTCAAGCACAAGCCTAATAAAGTCTGTTTGGTGATCAACACCTTAAGATGCATTGTAGATCTCACTTCCGCCTTTAAGCTCACAAGAACTTGCGTAGACATGATAAAAAACAACCTTAAACATGATATTGATATATGATGCACAAAGCAGCAGTTTGGAAGCGTGCCGCAAGGCTGCCAAATACAGTATTCATTTATTCCCCTTCTATTGTAATGGCTTGTAGCTAAAGATTACTTGGTGAGCAAGTCAAAATTACTTGGTGAGCAAGTCAAAATTACTTGGTGAGCAAGTCAAGGATTAGTACAAATAAAACTAGAAAGGCTAGGGTTAAATTATGCATCTTTTGAGTCTAACGACTTCACGAGAACACATATTTATCAAAGTGTAGCATCATCTTGTTTTTGTGTTTGTTCGTTTGCTTATTATCGTAAGAATTCGCCCACTTAGCCATGAGACTCATGGAGACGGCCCATGATGGCAAGACAAAGCATTTTATGATACACATCACCTTACCAAGGAGAGATACATGTATGTCCCAACTCCCAATGTACGGCAACCATGCTCTTATCTCGCTTAGCAAATTAGGCAATTACCAAACATTATTATACAGATGAGACGTCCCAAAAAGGAAGACTTGGTTAAAAGGTCCGTGACAGTCACTTAATGCTTTACAAAACATTGGTTGCTAATCACTCAAAGCCAGGTCAAAATTCTCATATGTGGATTCCTTTCCATGTCATCACCAATAGCATAGGAGGTAGGATGTAGACAATCATACCTCTACCTTGTTATAGACATTATACCCAATTCATTTCCTTGTCAAATGTTATCATATTAGAAAGTGAGAAATTACCATCCTATTTGACTTATCTATGCAAAAAAAAAGGAAACCACAATATTGCAAAATGGAAGCTGCACTTTGCAAAGATGATTTCAGACAAAAAATGCCAAGTGCATTCATTTACTCATAAACATGATTATTTAGCTAGAAAAATGAAAAAGATTACCTATCATGCAATCGAGATGTTTGTCCTTGCCAAAACTCAAAAAAATTGGGTTTGAGTCTGTAACCGCCCCAATTTCTCGGTCTTGGGATTGGTGCTCTGTAGATAAACAATTTATTCACCAAAAAAATCATAAGGAATGAGTCTTACATCACCCATAATCAAGAGATATATGTATCACTGACCCATCAGAGAACTTGTTTTCCAAATCTTTATATTCTTGGTAGAGAAAATCACGTCCAGGAATTACGGTGCTCTGAAAAATAGAAGACTATAAGTATTTGTAAATATATGAAAAAAAATGCACAAACAAAATGTCACAAAATAAAAACCTGTTTACTGGCTACCGCACCAATCTGGCTTCCTCTAGGGCGACTGTGGAAATAATTCTCAGACTCTTCTTCAGAAACCTTCTGCACAGAACCTTCTATTCGAACCTGCCAATCAAAGAACGTCACTGAAAATTAAAATTGTAGGCCAGGTTTTTTTTTTGTTTTTTTCAAAAATAATCAGTTAATTCTGAGTACAAATATAATGGTCTAAATCATTGAATAAAACGATTTGAGAGGTTGTCTATATCAGAAGTAGACTTTGGGCGATCTTTGGCTTGAATGACCCATTTCCACTTTCCCTTTCAGCAATTAGTTCAATTAGTCGCTTCAAGATAAAACACAACCCACATCAACCCAAATTTTTAGTGAATGGGTAAAAAATCCTAGCTTTACTTAAATTGGTCAGCGTATAGTCGTCTTTTCAAAAAAAATGTCAGGCTCACCTGGCGGTTCAACCCATCCCAATAAAATAGAAGTGATGCATTAGGATTTTCAGATAATTCCTTAGCTTTTCGGCTTCCGTAATTAGTGTACCTAGATAAGAATTTTATGGACATCATTAAAACATGAAAATAAGAACATGGTGTTCTAACAAGTATTGATTTTTGCATTACAACAGGAGACCACTAACCAGACAAAACCATCTTTGTCAAACCCTTTCAGCAATACCATTCGTGATGAACTGCATCCGCCAAAAAAACAATGCTGATTCGGGTCAAAAAGATTGTTCAATTTGTATACACCCGAGGGTAGATTTTAGACAAATTATCATCTTTACTTAAACAATGTCAAAGTGAAACCATATGCACTGATATTGTTTTTAATTAACTTTCTGAGTGATAACAATATGATACAGACCATGGTCAGAAAAGATATTTATCAAAGGCAGCCGGAAAAAAAAAGTCGGGGGGGGTGTTCTAGGTAGTTACTGAAAAGAGGGACAAAAGTAGTTTATTATTATTAGTTTAATCACCCATATTATCCTATTATCATTAGTCTTGCTGTTAAATAGAAGTATATTACTGTTAATTGCCATTGTTCAGAGCAGTAATGTAGTGTCGCTGTTCATCCAAAAACTCGATTCAGATCAGAAGCAACAGAATTGGGGGGCATTTAGTAGGAGGGTATGGGAATGAAGAGATGGGTAACATCCTATGTATACTGTTAGATAAATAGTAACTGAGTTTAAAAAGTGGATATAAAACCAAAACCCTCAGGAGGGGTGGGTTCGAAACTTGATTCCAGTATCTTACATCTCTCACCTAATTCTATTCCCTGCTTCACATAGTCTAATCACCATTATGTGTAACTAGATCATCATATTCCTAAATTAATGATTCTCTGTCACTTCATCTCCATCCTCCAACAAGTTAAGCAATTAAACCTAATTTCTTTCTTTCTAGCCAATTTCATCCGACTGCCACTTTGCCTCCTTCAAAATAATTTCTATTGCCCAGTCGATGATAATGAAGAAGAATCAATGGTTTGGTGTGTTTACGATTTTATTTCAATTGATCTGTAATTATGGCAAGAAATTTCGCCCGTGCTGCATTGTTGCCACTTTGCTTTATTGTCTTGGTTAGGAAATTCACCGTTTTGGTTGTGGGAACTTTGGCCATCGTTTCGGGTTTAACAATTTTGGAACACATGAACTCTAAAATCCTTTTTCTTTTGGGTATTTTGGTCATGGAGGCTTGGATTAAGAAGACAATAGATATCAAGTTTAAAACAGATAACGGTTTTAAAACAGAAAGTCAGAAAACATACTCATACATTCCCATTCCTACTCATACCTATTCCCGCGGATCCATAGTCACTCGTGTCAACAAACTAAACACAACTGAGGAGCGATGACAAAGGTAGTAGATTTGGAAGCCAATTTCAACCAGCATCGTTCTACTGTCCATGAAAGGCTTAAGGTTTAGAGAAGGATTTAGGAGCTTTAAGGCTGGAATAAAACCAAAGGCATGACAAATATTGAAGTAGCTGACTAACTTGAAGAAGCCATCATCACTTATTCACCTACCGAGCCACGGCTGACCAAACTACCAAAGATGAATCGACTCTACGACCGCTATGATGATATAGGACTCGACACACATGTATCAGACTAAGACCAATGTGATACGACTCAGAAGAGGGAGGGGGCTAGCAATTATCTATATTAGTTAATAATATATATTAGTTAGTATTTTATCTAAATGGTTTCCATAGTTTTAGGAGTTAGGTTGGTTTATTTAAAGAGATAGGGTTAGGCCGATTAGGGAGAGGAGAGTTTAGAGTTATTTCGTTATTTTCTTTGTTTTGGAGATCCATTGTCTCATATATCAGGCCCTCTTTTGCACCTACAAGCATCCGATTACGGGTGTGTTCTATCCAATATTCTGTTTATCACTTTGATTCGTAACACAATGTTGCAGGTCAAAAGACAAAAACGGTGAATACATGTCTTTTCAAGAGACGAATAAAGTTGAAACTTTGGAATGGGTCTTTTGAGAGAGGCCCAGGATCTCGAATAATCTAGTAGAACTGCAAGGAAACTTTTACCCTTAGGGTGTTCCTAAACAGACTAGATTCACATTTTAAATCTTTTCAGTTTTAAGAAAAGGCAAATGCAAACTCGAAAGATGCTTATCTAATAAAAGATGACAATAAACATAGAGCAATTTAAAAACATGGCCTACATTTGTAGATGGAGCGTTCTTTATTTGTTATGACATCTAGACATTATCATGAAAATGAACGGAGATATCTCATTAAAAGCAGATGCTTACGGTTTTTCATCTTTACCAGCAGTACACAACGCCATAGCATTTGGCTCCTTCAAGCCAGCAGCCATTGCATCATTGAACCAATTCTGAAACTGTTACAGAACCTCTAATTCAATACACAATTGGCAATCATACATGAGCTTTATGCATAGTGTAATCAAGCTATAATACTGGTAAGAACTTGGATCTATATCAAGAAACATGTTGGTGGTTTTTATATGTATTCATAGTGTATCAATAAGGTACACACTATTCACTTAGTGGTACAAAATCAACAAAAAAAGCAAATAAATAAATAAATAATAGCTTTGTTGGTCATGCTATTGCTTTTGTACAGAAAATAACAAATGTAGACACCAATCTGGCCCAATAAACACTTGAGATTAGAGTCCAGATACAAGGAACAGTATATTTCAGCCCATTCATGCAAATAAAATTGATATTGAACATTCAGGCATATAGGGGTTGTTTCGATGTGTGTTTTCATAGAAATGATTGCAATAATCAGATCCAAAATCAGACTAAGATAATCCAATAATCAGTGAATAAGATGTAAGGACAGTAAGGTAACTTTACATTGATCTCAATAATCAATTTTCTTACAACTCCTCCCTTATTCTCCAAATCTGATTAGTTTGACCATACATAATCACAAAATGGAGATCATAACCACATGAGTCATACCTGAACAAAGGGGTCGACCTCCACATTATCCTCCTTAAACTCAGGAGAAATATAATTTTCTCTCATTGATGATATGTCGACTTGTGGGGCCTTCCCGATTCGAACACACATAGAAGTTCCGGGATATGGTGGAAGTTGAAGCTTAAACTTATCTACAATACAAGGTGGAACAAATCTTCCACCTAAGAAGTGATGGGACCCAGAAAACTTCTTGGCGCACAGCTTAGGAGCAGTTAAAGAAACCTGAAAATATACGAATATTTCGCTTACACATGTGTAGATTTGGCAAAAGGGCAAGTTGGGTAACAAGTCAGGTCAATTCAGATAATGTTTTGGTACAGGCCGAAACCTGTCGGGTGTGGTTGACCTGAAACACTATTTTGTCCATTCTAAAAATCTGTAACATGATTACATAAACTATGGCATTACACTCTTATTCTAGCATTTTGAATCCAGTGATATACGAGGCTATACACAATTGACCTACCCATTTGACCCGGCTCCTTTCTAGCTTTTTTTCTTGTTTCTAGTTTAACCGTTGCAGATAAAGCCAAGACCCAAATCTGACCAGTCATAACTGAATAAATTGAAATTTCATGGGATAGTACGGATCAACACCTTCAGGTCGTCTAGTGTTTCTTAAAATGTATTCACTCCAAAATGCAAGATTATATTTTACAACGTACCAACATGTCGGGTTTGATTCCATCACCAACTGTATCTCCTTCTTCGACATCCCACCCAGATGGAATATCTATAGAGGCAATGACAGGTGGTTTTTCATTTATTTCTTTATAGTTTTGAAGGTTCACTAACCGTTGAATCAAATCATCAAATGGTGGCCTTGGTGTACCTGAGAGAAAATTAAAGATACATGAAGTTTTGAATATTGCAACATTACATGAGGTCACATAAGATTGGTTCGTATTCCAATAGAGTAATATAAATTTCTTTCTAAATAAATATGTATTTAATGACAGAATGAAGTTAATATGTTTTTACTTCTTTTTACTAAATTTCTTAATTAGTTCATATATTATAGACGATTACAAAAAGTGTTAAACAAATATAAATCGACTTTTTCTATAAAGCTATCTGGGAGTTTGTAAACACTTGATTGTCATGGAAAACTGTTATTCAGTTTACCCTATTTCCTTCTTAAATTTTTTATTAAATTTTGACCATTTGAAAGAAAAAGATTTACCATGGAATGAAAAGCCAAACATGGCATCAATTAGAATGTTGAAATCCTCTGATAAGTTCATAGGCAAATCATCCACCGACAAGAAAGGAATGCCCAATGATTCTAGCTGCAGAGAGCCAAAGATACCAATCAAGAGTTTCAGACAGATAATGTGTCTTTCACAAAAGGTGGCAAGATGGGTAGGGTAAGACACGCAGTTAGATAATGGATCAAAATGCTTCAGGTTGAAAAGGGTCATGTTCTAATATAGGTTGGGTCATGTCACATTGACCCACAAACCTTTTGTCCTTTATTGTTCTAAACACATAACTAATGTGTTTATTGTAAGTACAAGAACCTTGAATGAAGCGACTTATGAAGCTGTATGCATTAAGATAGACTGCGCGACTTTAAACCCCTTCAGCCTGTTTGACATAATACACCGCCTAAATTGACCCATTACAAGTGATCAGGTCAAAATTGCCACTGTAAATTTTTTGTAGAAGTTTACGTTCGAGCTTTACCTGAGTCACCAGACCTGCATATAGAGGCTTGGTAGTACGTTTCGGATAACAGACAAATGGTTTATATCCAAAGTGATACAAATGACGAGCAACTACAAGACCATCCCCGCCATTGTTTCCTGGGCCACATATGGTCAATACATGATTATACTCCTTCACGTTGTAGACCTGTTTGAAATTCAATTAAGAACAGCGAGGCATAGAATCAGTATAAATCTGCCTCTAAAAAGTTCAAAAGAGGTCTTTTCAAGGACAAAATGAAAAGAAAAAAAAACTTATTTTATTGGCATGTACAACAAGCTTAACAACTGATTGATTGTAAGTGATGACTCCCCAATCATAGGGATGAATGGATGAAGAGTTACAACACTAGATATTATCAGCTAGAACTTAGTGGGATTATGCACCTTATAGACATTGTTTGTTAGGCCTTGAATCTTGATTATTGTTAAAAATGGCCATTTCAACACACTTACCTAAAATTCTATCAATTTGGGTTACAAATATCTCCAGCGGGTCAAATGGCTCAAATTAGAAACTTGGCCAAAAACGAAGCGAGACAATCATTGATCAAATTCGAGCATTCAAATACTAAGAAGTTAGAACCTCCTGAATTTTTCCAGTGTTGTAGAAATTGGCCTACCTGGCAAAGTACTCGTCTTGGAACCGTGAATCAGTTCTTGTTTTTGTTAGGTTTAATGGAAAAATCTTGTTTTTGTTAGATTTAATGCAACTTAGATGAATAAAATCTTGTTTTCTTATTTCTGTTTTTCTATGAACTTATAATATTTAGTTATGTGTCATACATATAATTTCGAAATTCCCCAAAACAACCCAATCCGGATATTCTCCCACTACTCCCCACCTAGGAGAATTACTCGCTACACCCCCTTGACCGCTCGAGTAGCGTCTAGCGAGATTTACAACATTGAATTGTTCTAGTTAAAAAAGTCAAGTAATGATCTTAGTAGGGGTATAGTTTCTGGATCACATAATAAAGTAATTTATTTTGAAATCTTAAAAAGAATGGACAAGCATGGGTTGGATGTTAATCCAAACCAATCCATATACCTTAACCTATAATATCATTTGATTAAAGCTAATGATTGTTAAGTAATATCACATATACATGAATAACTAGTTTTCGTGCACCAACTTCTTACCTGTTTATCCCAATACAGTACTTTAATTCTAAAAAAATACAAACCAAGAAGTGGTTTTGTCAAACACTACAAAACTGATAATTGCTACTTCAAGTAGCACTAATCACTTTTGCAACAAATCCAAACACCCATACAACCTCAAATAAGTTACCTTAAAGTCTCTAAAAACAGCTTTGACACTATAATAATACTAAAGACTTGCCCATCTCAAGAGATGTCGCCTTGATTATAAAATGACGCAGTCCAATATTAAAAATCAGTTATTGACTTACCGTATTACAAATCAGTTACAGCAAGATTTAACGTGAAAAAACCCTTTCGGGGAAAAACCACGGGCACAACCGATGATTTTTTAATGATGAGGAGTTCAATGAAGGTTAATCATCTTATTAGCTACAAGTGCAAATTCTTCTCAAGGTAGAGATTGTCGGTTGTGTTCCGAATTTCAGGTGGGCCAAAGGCCCAATGGCCCATTACCCTTATTTGTTTCATACAACTCTAAGCCTTATCATATTAGGGTTATTATAATGTATATATATTACATTATTTGATGATGGTTTCAGCCGTGAGTTACATACCACCAAAAAGAGAGAGAGATAATTATTCTTGGTTTTCCATTCGTAGGCGTAAGAAACCAAGAATCTCTTCTTGTAAGCTTTTCTTTATTATTCGTAAGTTTTGTTAGGAGTTCATAACCTACGTTCTTGTAACCTCTTCAAAATTTCTCATATAGTGATATCATCAGTTATGCCCATGGCTTTTTCCCGAAAGGAGTTGTCCACGTTAAATCTTGGTGTTCTCGTTTTCTATTACTAATTTGTATTTCGTTTATATGTGGTTTAATATAATTATTTTAAAACAAGTGGTATTCGAGCAACGTTGATTCCTGGTTATCCTTTTCAATTTACGTGGTTTTTATATCAACATGGTTACTTTGAAATACGTTCTTCCACTGTTGGACCAAGATTTCAAGATTTTCTTTAAGGAAAGTGAAAATGCGAGCAATACTTGCTCCAATTTATCTTGATGATGCACTATTAGGTCTTGAAAAGGTGTTTGTGGCTCGGTCAGATGAGGAGAAATATAGAAGAGATTGTAAAATGCTATCTCATATTCATCTCCATTTATCTATAATACTTAACAAGAGGTTTTAAAAGCGAAAACTATTTGTATTGCCAAAAAAAACTTTTATGGAGAGGTTTTGTTCCCTAATGTTGATATGACAGTCTAATTTCAAAGAATTGGTGGCACATGTTCATTGTTATGTCAGAAGAGTTCAATAAAGGTTTATCTTCTTATTAGCTACTAGTGCAAATTTGTCGCAAGGTAAAGATTGTTGGATATGATCCAAATTTGGCCTAGTGGGCCGTTGGCCCATTTACTTCACGAATTAGATCAAAACTCTAACTAATATTAGGGTTAAATTTTTTATTATATAATATATATGTGTATGAGAGATGCCGTGAGATAACTTTTAGAGAGAGTCAAACAGAGATAATAATCTCATAATTCTTGGTTCTTTTTCCGTTTGTACAGCTCTACGTTCTTGTAACCTCCTCATATATTTCTCATATAGTGATATCATCAACTGTGCCCGTGGTTTTTTCTTGCAACGAATTTTTCACGTTAAATCTCAGTGTTCTCATTGTCTACTATTTATTCGTATTTCGTTTATACGTGGTTCAATATATTTATTTTACAACAAAAACATATTAGCGGCCTTAACTTCAATATTACGAAAAATCTTCTCCTTTCATTGCATCCTACAAGTAACAAGAAATTTCAATAACCTATACATAATGAACTCGTGAATGACCTTGCTTAGGCTCATGGTTGAGCATTATTAACCATAAGTTTATTTTGAATGCAACACAAAGAGGCACATATAATTCTTCTAAAGAGCACATGCTAGATGTTCAATTAAGAATTAGAACGAAACTCTCTGGTGTTATCAAGAACTATTGTAGAGCTTCTAATGTAATTATCTGTTTTGTTTTATCGAGTTTGCCACAAATAAAAGAAACTGAGTTTCCACCAATCCCAAAATTCTCTCTTCAATTCTTATCCAATCAAGTAACTGGATTAGCTATTAAATATCATTCATTCTCTCATGCGACATAAGATCCACAAAATAAAATATTAGCCCATAACAGATTGTTGCGAAAAACTCTTATGTGACAACACCAAAACTCACCTCGGCAATTGCTGTAGCAACGCTCAAACCAGCCAATTCCTGCAAAAATGACATAGCAACAGGAAAGATATTGAAAATACTTCTCCATGTTTAAAGCCACCTTTGTAAGGCTACTCCTTCAAAAGCTTGTTGTGCCTTTTGTTTGAAATATGTACCGATTCGAGAAAACTCAGAAAAGTTACCATGCCTTGTAACCAAAGTACCAAACAGTCATGATCAATGTCTTAGTAAGGGGGAGTTTGGATATACCTTTTGAAAGTCATTACATTGTATTGAATATTGAATAATCAGAATCAAATAATTAGCAATACTAAAATGAGGTGCAAATAGAATGTGGATGTTCTTCTATGGCTTCGGGCCATAATAATCACTTCTGTTGGTGTTCACTTTTCTGGAATTTTCAATGTTTTAGGAAGTAATATAAAAAAATAAGGGTACAAGTAAATTGTTTTTTTAATTATCCTTTTTGTTTGTGCTTGTATCATATTGACTATCTGACTCCAAAATAGTTGGATCAACACTGAAAATTGGTTATCATATAGCACATCCAACCACCCTTTAACAGTCTCAATTTAATTGCGATAAAGTAAGGGCATAAAAAGAGCCATCGTGACAGGAATACTGAATTCACAGTAGAAGCACTAACCATAAGCTGGTCGACGCTAAATCCAAGAGGACCCATGAGAATCTCGTCAACTTCAGCAGCTTCGCGTTGATTTAAATACGAAATCTTGTCATCATTTTGAACCACTTTGGTGTTATTAGCCATCACTTCTCCTTTACTCGCTCTCGAAGAACAATAACCCCGAAACTTGTACCTCAGAATTGAACCAATAGAACCCTAAATCACAATTCCGAAGTCACAGAAACTGTTCAAACTGTTCGTACACAAAAGAGGTATCAATACATACGCGTACACAACGAAAGAGATAGATATCAAGGTGTTTTACCTGGGGATAACGATTAAAGGGGGAGGAAGATACTGCGAAGGGAGGAGTAGAAGGGATTGAGAGTAAGTGGGTGATAAACGAAGAAGAAAACGTCAATATCATGGTCTTGTTTTTGCTTAACAATGGCAGCATTTTTAAATGGTAGATAGTTTTCCAAGCTTCTAGCTTCTTCTTGCATACTGAAATGTTGTACTCACGTGAACCTTGAATGAACAAAATATACCTTTATCTTCTCAGAGTGTTCCATTGAAAACCGATATTAATGCGAGAACCGCGAGAATCAATCTTAGTCGTTGATTTGATAAGTGGAATTTATGGATGAAGAGCGTGTAGATCAAGTGTGGCAGTGTGTATGTGAGGAATTCATAGGTGGGCAGTAGGGGGAATTGGATGGCTCAGATTGGTTCTCGCGGTTATCGCACTAAAAATGGTTCTCAATGGAACTTCTTTCTGTCTTCTGGGATATTTAACTTTTTATCTATTTAAAATCTATTTTTTAATTAACACACTCTCTTACATAAACATAATTATTTATTTATATTAACATTATTTTCAAAATCTTATTAACTTGTTTCTACATATTTTATAAATATAAATATTTTTTTTATGTTAATATCTTTCACAATTTATTTTTAAAATTAATAAAATAGTTGATGTAAATTAAAAAAGTATGAAAAAAGGATATGTTATTGAAGAAATTTTTTTTTTTTGGCATTTAATCGCATAAATAACATATTATTACACTCTTAAAAGTGACTTCTTACAAAATAAAAACTATTTACCGTCGCAGTATTGTACGCATACGATGCTAGTTAATTTTATAACACAGTTTCACTTTTGGTTTTTTCAAAGGTTAAATTTTAAAAATAACTAATTTGTTATTGCGGTTTGTTTTTACGTTTAGTCTTTCTGTAACACCGGATTTCACGAGCTTAAAATTAGCGCCAATTTAAACTTTTTAAACTTATTTACCAAAATCTTGCAGCGGATAAAATCACCATTTACAAGAATATCAGATTGTTATCTGACTAGTTAACATCTTATACAACAGGTGTTACCGTAACTAACAACCGACCATCGGATCGCATGCATATAATTAACAATTTGTGTTCCTCGAAATATACATACTACAATTACCCACGAGTAACCCCAGCTCGCCAGGCCATCAGTCACGAACCTGCGAAAAAGGGAAATCTTGCACCGTTAGCTACAACTAGCTAGTGAGCACCAATTTACACATAAGCATCAATAAGCATGCTATCACATCACAGTATGTCACACAGAGCTAAGTTATCACATAACGGTGTGCCAACATGTCAGCGGGATCATATCTTGCGAGGTAGCTAGCCTGGCTCAACGATCCTAGCTGGGGAATCAGTCACAACCAACCGCATCGGTGGGGGAGCGAAGAGCAGCCCACCATCATGGTAGAGTCACTAGGACTCCGTTCGGATCTGATCATAGACCAAGATCCTCACTGTATGTCGAGGATCCGGAATTGGCCATAGAATCCCATAGACCCGGAATTTACCTTCGAGTACCGTTGATCCCGAAAAACACTCAAGGATCCAGCCGCGTTAGCAAACTGACCTCAACCACTGCGTCTGTCCGGATAGGAATCATAAATACATTTGACCCATAGGGTCCACA
Source organism: Pulicaria dysenterica (assembly GCA_947179395.2). Classification (NCBI taxonomy): domain Eukaryota; kingdom Viridiplantae; phylum Streptophyta; class Magnoliopsida; order Asterales; family Asteraceae; genus Pulicaria; species Pulicaria dysenterica. The sequence goes on along the minus strand of OX359292.1, from coordinate 76,836,806 downwards.
GTTCGCATGCGTATCACATATCACAACTTATATCACATGGTACCACATATAACACTATATCACGTCACACCTCACGCATTCACATAGATATATACACATGGCTGATCCAATCAGGATCCAATTACATGCGCATACACATTATCACATTAGCTTCTGCTCATACTTGATGAGCAAAATACAAATTACCCTTTAAACATAGCATACAGTTGTCACATAAGTCATAACCCTACTTGGGTCTATCTCGTATCACTTCACTTATCTATCGTCACTACCATAATCACATTACACGTGTTATAACACAACACGTCACTTCGCCACTTACCTCGCACGTGCATACGTCACTATCACAATAGCATGTTTCAACACACAATAGATAGCCCTACTTATCGAGTCTCATGGGAAAACCGGTACTCACCTGGAGTCCTCACTAGGCAGATACGCCACTCGTGTCTTCCGGCTCCTCAAGTACCTAACACGACGCATGTACACGGGGTTATCACTTAACACTTAACATTCTTCATTTAAAACACGCGTCACAAATCTTTCAACACAGGACAGGGTCCTACGGCCGCAGAGGATATGGCCTACGGCCGCAGTGTCCCTTTTCTAATGAACAAGGTCTTACGCCCGTAGAGACTTCTCCCTACACCCGCAGAAGCTGTTCTTTGGGTTCCTACGGCCGTAGGTTATGTACCCAAGCCCGTAGGCTTCGTTCCTTCACCCGCAGGTGGTAAACCACTTAAAACATCCTTCTACGGCTGCATGAACCACTTACTACAGCCACATAAGGCTTAATTTCAACAAATCTGAAAAACACCTCCCTGCGGCAGCAGAAACATTTTCCTACGGCCGCAGGAATAAAAACGGCCCCTACGGCAGCAGAAACATTCCCCTACGGCTGCAGGAAGTTCCTGCACAGCAGGCCTTCGTCTCTGTTGGCGAAACAGGCCTGCAACTCGCGTTTTTGACCTTCAATTCGACCAAAACTCAGTTCTAACCATTTGTATACTTCACTAGACATTGTTTGGAGCTTATAAACACATTTGACTCACATATTAACACTTAGAACTCATAAAACACCACAAAATGGGTGTTTCTCCTTCAAGAACACAAAACTAGGTTTCTTAGCAAAATTACTTACAAACAAGATGAAGTACAACAGCTAGGGCACGAATTCAACACTGAAATCACTTGTTACTGTTGGATTCTCGGTTTCCTCTTCAAAATTCCAAAGCTTAGAGTGTAAGTGTGTGTTCATATGTTTGTGTGTGTGTATAGTGCGTGTTGAACAAAGTCAGGGGATAAGAACCCCTTAGAACCGCCTTTGGTTCTATTTAAATAAACACAGGGTATTTTGTTCCCCTTTCCAACTTACAATTTAACACACGTCATCCCGTTTTAACTAACGGGGATATCTACGGAATCATAACACAAAACCGTTTAATACTTTATCACTTTTAAACGCGTTTGACACTTTTCACATAATCACTCTAATTAACGCATAACACGCGTTATTAACTTAAAACACACTAGTTTAAGCCACTTAAAACCATTGTACAACTATTTAAGCACGAGGTACAAGCCTACACAACTAGGCCCAATTTCAGGATGTTACACTTTCTATTGTTTTCATCATCTTCATCTGCATACACACTTGATATCATCTATAATCCCTCAGAAATTCATGTCAATCACATTATCATTTGTATTTCTTCATGAGTTCATCCATGATTCCCCATTACACAAATCTAAAAAACTTAAAAGATACTCATGTAACCACATGTGCCCAAACAAAAGTTGATCATAAGTGTTCAAACAATAAGCGATTTCAACCAAAGTATACGTAATACACACACAAATTGGTTGTACATGAATAAAGTGATTTCAACTAAGCAAGCAATGAATGATTCACAATCAACAAATTTGTGAAACTAGAGCCATGATAGATGATGATGGGATGGATTAGTTTCGATAAGCATAAATGAAACCTTGAATCTCTAATCAAAACGCAGACATATTTGCTAGCGCACACATTAATCACCGTACATAATAACATACAAGTCGGTCATACATTGTAACAAAGTGGATGTGTGTTTGGAGGTTCATAGCATATAAGAGGAGTATGAGCAACATGTGACGACAAAAAATGGAAACAATATATATATATATATATATATATGTATATATATATATATATGTATATGTATATGTATATATATATGTATATATATATACTTGAAAATTGCATCGCCGATGGTTGCGTCACCGTTAGATGAGTGCAGTTGCAAAGGAGGGGCGAGGTTGCTACGATGACAGAGAAGTGCCAGTTGGACGAGGATGACAATGGTGTGTTGCTATATACATCGTTATGTATAATTAAAAAGAGAACAAAAAACTAATACCAAAACATTAAATACAATAACAATTTAGACAAAATTAATTGTATTTTCTTTCACTTTTTCATGTTAATACAACCATTCTCATAATAATATAATAAGATGAAGTATTTTTACACGTATAACAATTGAACTTCTAAATAATTGGTTAGTAAACATTAATTTCACAAGCATTTTATTACATTGTCCATCTAATTACTTTGTTATTCCTCTTCGTCTAGACAAACATTTTTTACTCTAACGCCGTGTTTCTAAGTTTAACTTTGAAGAAAAATAAAGTGATTTGAAAGAAAATAAAAAAAGTTACGTGTTCCCGAGTGATTTTAAGAAAAGAAACAAAATGATTTAGAACGAAAGTTTGGTAAATTTCGTCTTTTAAACTTTTCTTAAAAAATGGGAGGATTTGAAAGAAAGTTTTAGAAAATTGAAAATTCCTTTTTTTTTAAGTTTTAGAAAATTACCTAATCAAACAAGTTTTCATTAAATTTTATTTTCTAAGAAATTTTAAGGGGGTGTTTGTTTTAGCTTATTAAGGGTTTATTTTAAATAAGCTAGTTTTTTCAGCTTATTTAACAACTTTTGAGCTTATTATTAGTTAAAAGAAAAAAAATAAGTTGAACTCATAAAATAAAAAAACAAGTTTATAAAAAATAAGCTTGAATAAAAACCCTTTACTAAGCTGAAACAAACACCCCTTTAGATAAAAGGAGCATATTTCTACAACCAAAACGGATCTCATAAATTCATTTACAGTGTGTTACAGAGTTTTAATATTGGAGAAAAAAGAAAAAATTTGGAAGAAAATAAAAAGAATTTGTTTTTGAGAAATTTTTTAAGAAAAGAAAAAAAATGGTTTGAAAGAAAAGTTTGATTAACTTTCTTTCATAAACTTTCCTCCCAAAAGTGAGAGGAAAAGAAAGGAAAATGTTTATGATTTTTCGTAAAAAGTACTCTTAGTCACGATAAATAATTTTATAAGTAATGGTATTACCGTAAAATGATATATTTCTTTCTTTCTCTCCAATTCAAAAACACAAACTTATGTATTTTCTCTTATTTCATTTTATTTCTTTCTAGCCTAGAAAACGAAAAATTAAAATAATTATTTTTTTATTTTTTTGGTTAATTTTCTTTTCTTATTGTAATCGGGAACTCCTTTACTAAATTGATAGAAAGCTAAGAACACCTTCTAATTTCGTGCCCAAATTCTTCTATTTCCTTTTGAGAACACAGTGTCAATTTCGTTAACTCGTGTCGTCGTGCATTCCATTTTATTGTAATTCATCTTTGTATTGCTTTCCGAATTCGCTCTTACAAAACAACGGCCACCGACGACGTCCTTTCTGCCGTATCGTCGACCTTCTACTCATCGCAGGTACTAGTTTCCCTTTCTCCCTTTTCGATCGTTCTTACCGATAATCTTAAAAAACAACTTTGATCTTCGATTGATAGTCGTTACAAAACGATTTTGAGATGTAGTTTTCAAATATTGTCGAGATCACGACTTTGAGGATGTGATATACATAGATCGTAGTCGTGAAAGATTTATGGGTTTAGTCATTAGTGTGATAATCTAATTGTAAACTGAAGAGGATTTTGTGTTAGATTTGTGGATTTAGACCGTAATTGTGACTGATTGTAGTTGTTACAATTCATGGATGTGGGTTACTGACTTACTGTTTTACTCTAATTTTAGGTCGATTGTCATCTTAGCTTGGTGATATCTCAAAATAGTTGTATGTTTTTGTATTATTTCAAGATGATTATAGTTGTCAGCTTCTTTATGTTTATTTTGGGGGTGTTTGGGCTAGCTTATTATTCTTTGCTTAAGCATATAAGCATATTGCCTTACAGCCTTGTGAGCTCATTATCTTATTAGCTGATATACTGTCTTGATTAGCTTATAACTTACTAATTTATAAGTTATTACAAATGAGTTAAAATGACTAAAAAGTGTATGCTTACGTATTGGAGTGTTTGGATTATATAAGGTTGGACCCGGAGAAAAGATTTGATTATAAGAAGTGTGATTAAGATGCTTATAAGCTAAGACAATTTTTTGATTTTCTAATAAGCCTCGTAAATAAGCTAATAAACTTATAAGCCTCCTAAATAAGCTAACCGAATCACCAATCAAGTTCAACTATGAGGTATTCATGTATACTTCCTTTGTAAAAGATTTCACATTTAGCTTTTGAATGTCAAACAGGTAAGCGCTAACTTCTAAGCTTCAGAACTGACTTGGTACTCGTAAACATAAGCTAAAACGTTTGAAAGGTGGGCTCAAGGAGAGCGTTATGACATACCATTCTACATTCAGTCACATAGACGCATATATATAGTTTTGTGAGTTATAGGGTTGGAGTTCTTAAGATTAAAAGGGTATTGTTTCGGTTATTGGAAACAAAAGTTAAAATAGTTGTATGGTTGCCTTTTGGAGCATTCTAGATTCTAGAAACAGTAGTTGTTCTGCATTTTCTTCACTAATCACTATTGCATCATGTGTCGTTTTTCTGTATATTTCTCATGCACTCCAAGTCTGAACACACCCAGGTCCTAAAAATCAATACTATAGAGTTCCATATTTCATAGGATCTTACACATAGTCACGTGTCTAGTACGGGAAGGAGGATCAGGATCGTGATTTGCTAGGTTCCTATAATTAGAGGATAGGGAGGCTCATTTTGCATCGCCGCACAACAATGTCAAAGGAAAGTACCATTAGTAGGAGTATTGTGTGACAAGAGAGTACCATTGAAGTTAACGGAAAAACGAAAAAGTTCCGGGGTGGCAGTTAGACCAAGTTTGTTATACGGGGCAAAGGACTAGCTGGTGAAAGAGGGCAAACGAGGATGTTAATATAATACCCGGAAATAAATAAATAAATGAATGCGTTAATAAAATATATATTTTTTAACTTAACTAATAGTGGGCTAATTAGAATTACATTGATCAAGTTTCATTAGCCCTTTGATGTAGTTGCTTAAGCCCAAAACCATGATCTACTAAAGTGCTTAAGCCCAAAATATATATTTTTTAACTTAGCCATGACAAAGTGCTTAAGCCCAAAAGTCACGATTGATTCACTGTAACTACTTCCTCTTGAATCATCAATCACCTCTCCATGATCCTCCAATGAACTCATCGATAGATACTCCTGCTTTGCACTTTGTCATTCACGGATCCTTCATCTGTAAACCACAAAATCTAGAGTGATAGAGAGATCTAGGGGTGGCGATCTGTAGCTGCAAGTGAGAGGCACCGAAGCTTACATCGAAGCACCAAAACGAGACCCCAGAGTGAGGCATTTTGAGATTTCAACAACATCTGAGGTTAGCATCGTTTATGTTTTACGTTTCTTATTACTAGTCGTGAGGGAGCAACGCACCTGCCCTCAATTTCTTCTCTGCTACTGATTCAAACTCTCTGTTTTCGGTACTGATTTTCTTTATTGAATCAGGCCACTTAGTCTTAGTTTAATTGGAACTCATAGGCCTATATGACGAGCAACTTATAGACTAAAACCACGTGCAAAATCTTCAATTGAATGTTGGCGACTCAGGAAAATTGGAAATGCACTATATGAAATAGCCCTAAACCTACTAAAGTTTCATAATAAGTAATTAGGTTTGCTGGAATTAAGATCAGTGCTAATGAGATTAGTATGGACTGAATTTCATAAACCTAGATCATGAGTGACTAACTATCAGTCTTAAATAGTTTTGTTTATGTAATCGGTTTCATGAGATCTAGATGGTAATTAGGTTTAAAAAACATTAGTTCCTTCACCTCTTAAGAATTATGAGTTTGACAAAGACACTATTAGAAACACATTTTAAAGATATTGTTGATCACTTCCCTTGAAAAGAAATTTTGAACCAGAAACTGGTTAGTAATAATACATGACCTTAATGAGAGGCTTTAAGCTATCTTGTTTCATTTAAAACTGTTTTTTCTCCAACTGTTTTCAAACCATAATTAAACAGAAATAGTAATGATCAGGTATTTATAACACTTGCTATTTCAAAAGTATCTTTATCATCCTAAAATCGTATGATCACTAATGTTTTTATAAAGAAAAGATTTAAGTATAATTATTAAGTTGTAGAGCATCATCAATAAAGACCAGAAATTAGACCCAATGATAACATTATATACATACACACACAATATATATATATATATATATATATATATATATATATATATATATATATATATATAAGATTGGGAGGAAAGGAAATGAGTTGGATCACTGTAGCCCTAAATTATATTCAGTTGTGAAACAAGGTACGGATTCTTAGTTCCTGTTATACTCGTCTATTTTGATTATTGGTAAGGATATCCATCTCTTACATAGAGATTCTTATTGCTATGTTGACCTATGCTATTAATCCTATGATATTGTTAGATCACTAATGATCCTTGTGACACTCCAATGGTATTGCCCAATTGATTATGCCTAGTTTATTGTCTATAGTGTTTGCCACCTTGTTATTGCTTATTATGGTGTACTGTGTTGACCTATTGCTTTATTGATTTCTACATTGGGTATGCGAGCTATTATGTTATTAATTACCTTGGGGATAAAATAGGCGAGTCGTTATGGCACCAGCGGCGTGACACTTCCGTGGCAGTGTGATCATGTCATGGTGACTCCTCACTATTGTAGTCCGAGAGCTGTTTTATTTTGGCGGCTAGGTTCTATTTTGTACTGTTTATGGATGATGGCATAGTGCCCAATACTCCATTCACCACATGCACATGTGACTCTGTAGCTTCTTGTGCAACTTTATGTGTGAACATTTGTCTTATTGATTAAATGAGTGTTCTCTATGTTGGGCTTGGTTTGTATCATACCCCATAGATTCTTTCAGAATTATGATTGTAGTTATTTGTTACATTGACTTTGATTCAGTAATACTTTTTTTGTTTGGCTAATCGCATATATAGACTTGTATGTATTATTCTTTGTTGTCGTTCATCCGCACATTAAGCGTTTGGATTAGCCGCATTTTCTTTCCATGCGGCAGGTAATCTAGGGGACAAGGGATATGCGAACGAGGGCTAGACTTTGGAACTATCAAGAGAGTAGGTTTTGATAGGTAGTTTATTTATTTTTAGTATGACTGTTGGCATGCTTGTATCCTTTAGAGTTTGTAGATCAATGTAGATTTCTTTTGGTCTGGTTATTGTTTTGGAATAAATATAGTTCAAGCTGTGTTATGTATTGTAAATGTAATCTCTAAGTTTTGTTTCGGGATTGGGGTGTTACAGTTAAGGTGGACTTGGCGAAAAACAATATTAGACAAGATATCAAATGAAGTATTTAAGGATGAGTAGAGTTGTGCCTATCATCAATAAGTTGATAGAAGTAAGATTATGCTGGTTTGGACATGTCGGGAGGAGAGGACAACCGACAATGCTAGTTAGAAGAGGGGAAGTGGAATCCATTACTTCTCTATGAATTAATGAGGTCAGGAAGCCCAAGGCTCACGTGGAAGATAGATTGAGGCTCGACATGGATGAGCTACTACTTTACGGGATATGACCTTTCATATCAATATGTGAAGAAAATTAGGCAAATGGGTTCTGTGTTGGGAGGATTTAATCATAGGATGGGTTAGGCAAACTTTTTAGATGCTCGTTCTATATCTAGGAGACCACCTTAAAATTTTAACCATTCAGGCATTTTAATATTTTAATATAATATATTATTTTAATATATAGAAAATTAAATGATAATATCTTAAAAGTACTTCAAAAATTAATACTTAATTAAATAATATATTGGTAGTGCAAATCATCTTTTACATTTGAATGACACGATATATGCCGGACTCCGGAGATCTTTCGGGAAGTAGTCTTTACCCCCGGGACCCGTGTAGAGGTACCATCTACATCTTTTCTCCCCCATACCCCACCCATGAGTGTTTGGGTACTCTAATTGTTTTGGTGACTACAAGATGTGTATCGGTCTTTTAGTATTGAGCTTGCTGAATGCATATTTAATTGAGTTCAAAAGTTGAAAGTTCATATTTTAAAGTTTAACATGTACGTAGTTTTGTATCTTTGTGAGGTTTTACCTAATAGACTAAAAGCTTTCTTGGTTATAAGGTGTCATACTGCAACTTCACTTCTATTGATTTGACCACAGAAGTCCCCATTATTTCAATGAGTAATCTTCTTTGGAATTTTTAGATTGTTGGCTTGAATTCTATCTCAAATAAGGAGAAAAGTAGGCTTATAAAGAGGGCAGAAAGGAGAACAAAGAGGATGTTGCTGGCTGTGCTGATTGCCAACTCTGAGGGAAATATCCTTGTTGAACGGTACATTGAATATACATTCATTTTGCATTTTTTTGAGTAACAAGAAAATGAATATGTGATTGTTGTTTGATAATCCAAAAGCTGCTAAATTTTCAGCAACTAGAAGCCAAATGACTAGTTAGATTAGTGCAGGAGTAATCTATTTCATAGTAATGGAGGGTTCTGAACTAAAACGAATACTCTGTTTATAATTTAATATATCTTTGAATTAGTTCATATGATGTCACACTATTGCAGCATTTAGATATTTGCATAATCACGTACACATGCAGTTTTAATGGTGTTCCGGGTGAGGAACGATTGCATTGGCGATCTTTCTTGGTCAAACTTGGAGCAGATAACCTTAAAGGCGTCAAGAATGAAGAGCTTCTTGTCGCATGTCACAAGTATGTTGTTACCCTCCTAGTTTCCTTGTAATTTTGATGGTACCATTTTCTCCTTATATGATCAGGCGTGTGTTTATATCCGTGTCTCTTGATAATCTATTCTTGTTTAAAAAAAAGTTTGCAAATTTTTATGTTTGTGCAACTATGATGCTATTATGTAATGTGAGGATAGCCGCACTATGCAACAATACTGGCTCACTGGAGATGATGCATATGTTGTTTTTAATCTAAATTGTCAGGGTACTCAATTCTATATTTTTAAACCAAAATGAAACTTCCCTTTTTCATTGATTAATGGAAGGATTTCAACATTCTTTTTAGTTACTTACTGCTTTTCCTGGTGGAAAATAGAAGGAATAAGAAAAGTCTGAGCTTAAGCGTAACTGCATTTAAGTTTTTTTTTTCTTTTTCTTTTTTTGGGTGTCTGGCTCTGTATTTTTGATTTTTCTTTTTGGGGGTTGGAGGGGGGGGGGGGGGGGGGGGAGGAGTAAAAAATGCCACTCATTCTTCACATAGTTTTTTGCTTTTCATTTTCATGAGTTGGGCTCCAGTTGCCTTTTTATTTTCCGTATTCCCTACTTTCTGGTTTATTCTTTTAGGTTGACATTTTTAAAGATGAACATAACACTCATCCTTGATATATGAAGAAGTACTCGAGCTCTTTTAGGTCTGAAACACAAATAATATTCAACTTCAATAACAAATGAAACTTCAACTGCAATTGCTGCAAAGTTTTTGTGGTACTGGCAATTGTAATGGAATGAATATGACTCATTCAGATGCTTTCTATGGATTTCTGTATGTGTTGAATATTTTTAAAATGAAATGAATGTTTTCAAAAGCAGTACCTCAATGTTCTTTTATCAACCTCAAACACCCACTCACACATGCCAAAACTCAATCACATGTACCAATCGATAAATTGGATTAAGTGATCTATTAAATGGGATGTCTTGTATATGCATTTAATCATTTATCATATTTACCAAATCATTGTGTATCCTTTGTAATCTTTATGATCATTCATCGCATTTTCAGGTCTGTATATATTGTGTACACTGTGCTTGGACATGTCAGCATTTTTCTAGTTGGCAAGGATGAGTATGATGAACTCGCTTGTAAGCAATAATCTTACTTTCTCTTACTGATTTCCTTTTTTTAATGTTTAATATTATTATTATTTAATTCCTTTATGAGAGAGGGGGGGGGGGGGTATTTATCAACAGTATATTTGCTTTCATTCTTAAAAAAAAAGATTCCATTTGTAACATTAGTTTTGTGTTCATTATTTTTTATTACAAATAAACTAAATATGATTATTTGGGTTCTCACGAGCTTTTTTCTTATGTGTAACAGTATTTTTTGATATTTCAAAAGAAGTGGACATTTTATTTTAAGTTGTTTGTCAACTCAAGCATTACAGCCCATCCGCACAAGATAATGAGAATAATACTTCGTTATTTTATTCTCAGAATTTTTGTTTGATTTTCTAGTTGTTAATGTTATTTTTCTTTGAATTAAAGTGTCAGAGGCAATATTTGTTGTTACATCGGCCATAAAGGATGTATGTGGGAAACCTCCAACAGAGCGCCTTTTCTTGGACAAGTATGGTAGGATATGCTTGTGTCTTGATGAAATCGTATGGAAGGTGAGTTCCTTACCTTTAGTCTAAATTCTTCATCTCAATCTGAAACGTTTGTGTAACGAAAATATATGAATCAATTTATTTAAGAACTTATATCCTTACGGTCATAATATAGCTTTTGTAATTAAAGCATTCCTAAAAGAAAATATCAAAGTAAGTGGACAAAAGTTTTGGGTCACTTAAACCGTACAAGAAACACTTTTCACCGACCTGCTTGGACATCTTTAGCCAACTCACTCATCTTTTCACCACACAGGGTTTCTAGAGTGTTTTTACTTATTACTAACGATATTGATATATAATGAAGGGGTTGTTGGAGAACACCGACAAGGATAGAATCAAAAGGTTGATAAGGTTGAAGCCTCCAACCGAGTTCTGATGGCAGATAATCTCACGTCGTGTGATTCATTGTCTCAGAAACCACCATTCTCTTTTAGTTTACCTGTAATGCCAGCTTGCTTTTTATGCCTGTAAGACTATGGAATGTCAAACAAGATTATGTTTCCAAAGCTGGCTATGCATCAACATATTTTCATACTTTTACTGAAAACAGCATTGTATGCATAAAAATTATCTACAGTAGAGACAATACTTTCATTTTCTCATCAACAACAGCAACCATGTGGTGAATTATGTTGCAATTTCTTTTACCACCTTTACTGTTAACATAATATAAACAAGTTTCTTTTTATCCGCAAGCCTGTGAACTTTGAAAAAAATATAGACATTATTGGCTTATTGCACATCAATTCCCACTTAAGCCGAATTTTATTTCTTAAATCTATTTCATGGACAAGATATAACGTTCACAGTTGTGTGTGAGTAGGATTTGCCTTGTGTAATGTGTGTGTTGAATCTGTTTGAACTCTTCAAATGCATGTTTTTTGTGTTTTCGTGGATCTGGTTTTAGATTTGAGGATTTTAGATCTAGGGTTTTCAAGTGAGATGATTAGGAGCAAATTGTGTTTGTGATTGAATGTGTATGTTGAATTTTTGAATTTGCAGGTGCTTTATTTAGATTGAGATCCTTGTGTTTTGATGTTTTGTGTTGGATTGTGTTTGTGCTAATATTGAGCCGTGTGTGTGTATGCGTGTGTTTGAATGTGTTTGTTGAATTTGATTCAATACTGTTAGAACCTAGAAGGGGGTGAATAGGTTCTTTAACTTAGTTTACCAATTTTTACACTTATAAAATTTGTAAGTTGTGTTAAAAATATTTTTCTTGAAGTTTATAACACAACAAATATATATACTTGAAATAAAGAGAGTAAGGGTAGAGAGATATCACCAATTAGTAGACAAGAGATTTATAGTGGTTCATGCAAGTGTTAACAAACTTGCACTACATCCACTCCTTGGCCTCACCCACCAAGAGTTTGCTCCACTAGCTTCTCTCTTTGAAGGTAGAGATAAACCTTTTACACTTCTCTTTTTCACTTGCAAGAATTAACACTTCAAACTTGCAAGTAAGGTAAAGATAACCTTGCTTCACTCTAATTCTATATACTAGAGTTGATCCTCATTTCACTCTAATTTGAAAGGCTAGAGTTGATCCTTACTTCTCTCTAATTCTAAAGGCTAGAGATGATCCTTACTTCACTCTAATTTGAAAGGCTAGAGTTGATCCTTACACAATTACAAAATATATAGAAAGATGATGTAGTGTTTAAGCTTTGAAAGCTTTGCTCTTGCTTGATTCTTGATCTTGAATGATAGATGAATTATCAAAGAATATGAGCTCACAAGATAAGAATATATGTTATGTGTTTTAGCTGTGCAAGAGGTTATTGAAACACAAGACTTGAGTTGGTTTAAATAAGGAAAAATGTGCAAGTTCAAAAAAGTGTCCAGACTGCCCATTGTCGATCCACGGTCGACCGTGGCATCTTCCGTCAGCATTCTGGAACTTTTTTTTAGCCTTGCAAATAAAGACGTTGACATTTTACCAAAATCACACACAACCCATTTTTACTATTAAAATGCATTGAAAATGAGTCTTAGAAAAGTTGGGTTGGTGTCATACCTCTTATGTTTGAATTTAAACACCAAATAGGAAGTTTAGAAGCCAAATGCATAAAACATGTTGGAAGTTTGCTTCTTGGGGAGATTCCTTTTCCTATAAGTGGTGTTGTGTTATTTCAATGGAAGATCATGTTTGGTATTTGCCAAAATAAGAAGTCTTATACTTTTTCAACCAAACTTGTGATTTATATAAAAAATATTTGAAAATTTTTTTTTATAAAAGTTTTTATAAAAATTATTTTGTAAAAACTTAAACTTCTTTAATTAATTATTCTTGTAAGCTCATATTTTCCGAACTCTTGTTTGTAGTTTTCTTCGCCACCGGCTGTCGGGTACGAGTTTGACTGACTTCAAGAGGAACAATGTTTAAGAATAGTGAGCTGTGCAGTGACGGTTGATACACGGTCGACCGTGGGATCGACCGTGAACACTTTACGCTTTCTTCAAAACTTGTTTTCTTCATATCTTGTTGAGTTAAATTCTTTTACTTGTTTGTACTTCACTTGATCATCAATTTGAGGCTTGTTAATTTTCTTTAAGAATATAGATATGAACATATGAATAATTTTGATAAGCAATAGTATCACATGTGTATATTTTTATCATCATCAAAACAAGGAGTGCACTTTTAAATGTATGACCATGTATGCACCAACAAATACTCAAGAACATACACTAAAGAACACTCAAGAAGAACAATTCAAAAGAGTTATAGGAAAACCTAAGAACTTAAAAAGAAAAGTTACCAAATAAGATGGATATATCATATAGAATACCTAGTTTGTGTGTGTGTGTGAACTCATGAATGAACAACAATCTTAAACCAAAACAGATTCATAATGAAAGCAATGACATGAGATCAATCATAATAATCAACAAAACTTAAGATATAATACTATAAAGTCCCGTTTGTTTCACCGTAATATGAAGGATTTGATTTGATTTTATTTCTATCCATGTTAGTTATGAAATGATATTCCTCTACGTAAAGGAATATAAATAGCTCAAAGAATTTAATTTCTTTCCAAATAATGTTACCAAACGCAATATATAACGGAATTTGATTTCAATTTCATTAAATTTTTACACATTACGGTGAAACAAACAAGACCTAAAAGATATTTTTTTTTCAACAAACGTAACATAGATCTCTTTCCCATTGCTCTAGGTGGAGAATTGTTATCAAACTTTAAAGATAAGAAGATAACCAAAATTCCAATCCTTTTTTTTTTAATTTCTACCATTCAACACTATGATGAACAATTACTTAACCTAGAACTCTAGTCATAGGGTTGAGATGTTTTCCATACTAGGACCAAGTGGTCATTGGTCAATGGTCAATATGTTTAGGGGTGCAAACCACACACTAGGTGGTGAAGGTATTGGTTGTTAAAGATGGGTCTACACTCTCTCATTCTTTTGTTATTTTTGGCTTTTACTTAATTGATTTTTTATAGGTATTTTTAAGTGGGTTCCATAATTTGATGTGATGAGGACTAATCATTACGAGATTGAGTGATGGGAGAAAAAAAACTGATAACTGATATTGATAATCTGATTATAAAATTATTATTACTATTGTTTATACATTTAGTATTCTAATCGCAACAATTACAACAATAGCCTTGAGTGTAATTTCATGGACTAAACTGTGACTATATCATCATCCTCTTTCTCCTCCTTTGAAACAATATTTTGAATCTTATCAATGAATTTCAACATTTTCTTCAACCCTTCATCATCTGAAACGCAATCCAAGTTTGAAAATTGTTTAGTCATTTATCAATATCTATGTGATGTAACGATAATATGAATAAAATTAATGTAAACAAACATAAAATTATAATGAGTAGAGATTTACGTACCAAATCTTGGAATGGTATGACCTTTAGGATGATGAATTACCACAGGATTTTCAACTGATTTCAACAGTTGAGTGCCCTGCGGCTTCAAGAAATCGTCATCCCCTATAATAAGACTATCAAGTTAGTTGATGTACAAAATGGATCATTTTCTTAGCATTGACTGCCTGCAGAGCCTTGGATAATAATGATTCACAACGGTTCGATATTGAGGCTCATCCTAGCCTTAATCTTTTGATGGTAGCTAACTGTTGACGCTTAAGTTTTTGAAGTTGTTTGTTAGAATAATTATATACAGGGAAGGTTCATTTAAGAACCATCTATCCATTTGAGAACCAATCTTAGTCATTCATTTGGTAAGTAGAATTTATGGATGAAGAGTGTAGAGGGGGTAGAGTGTCACAAGGTTCTGAACACAGTTTTTCTTAAACAAAAGGAAAATGAAAAAGAGAGTGTTGCTAAACATAGTCCAGGCGGACCAAGCGTAATCATTAAAGTTTACGGTTAAAACGTAATTGATGAAAGTGCAGATGTCTTCATGCTATGAAAGATGCTTATAATATATACATCAGGAAGCATGTTAAAGTTTAAACATGTACTTTTTTAAAGTGAATTTCTAGAAATTGTAAGGAAATTCTTCATGAAATTAATGTAAATGTAAAGAGCTACGTGCTACCATACACATCATCATTAATACACCATTAAGGATGTTAGTTGAATTTTGTGGACAGGAAAAATTGCCTACATGTCGAAACAAGCTCCACACTTAATAATGAAGTAATAGTTTTGATTTTTCGTGAGGTTTTTTTTAAAAGAGTTTATTTATCTTTGATATTAGATATATAAATGTTTACATTATATCTTTCATATACTCCTATAAAGGCGGTAATGGAACTGATCATATTGACATATATCTTTACTACTCTATAAAACATTTAGTTTTTTTTAAGACAATTTTTTTAAGTTAAGTAGTACAAGTAATATAACATGCTTTACAATAACTTTGAGCAACAATCTTAACACTTTTAAAATAGTACAACTGTTATTAAATTCAGGACATTTATTTGTAATTAATTTTTTGACAGTTTTAAAGCATTAATTATGTATTTAAATTCTAACAGTTTTATGTAATTAAAGTAGTTAAGTGTTTAAGATCATTGCTGAAACATATTGTAAATAATGCTATTTGAGTTGTCTATTTTATGTAATCGGTTTCAGTTTTTAAACTGAGGGGGTGTTTGTTTTAGCTTATTATGAGCTCATTTTTCATAAGCTTATTTTTTCCGGCTAATTTTTCATTAGTTCGGCTTATTTTCTTATTGTAACTCATAATAAGCTTAAATGACAAAAAATAAGCTGGAAAAAACTAGATTATAAAAAATAAGCCCGGAAAATAAGCCTTAAATAAGCTAAAAGAAACACCCCCTTAATTTGAAAACGATTTCAGTTTTATGTAATTAAAGTATTTATGGTAATCGGTTTCGGTTTTTAAACCGGATTTGAAAACGGTTTCAGCCTTTTCAGTTACAGAGCGGTTCGGATTACGGTTAAAATGGTTTATATCCGAATTTTGAACACCCCTATGTCGACAAATGAAACTATTTTACCCCGCTGCATCGCGCGGGTATATTACTAGTAATAACAAAGTAATTTAATGAATAACTAGTTTATGGAACTTAATTTCTTTAAAAAACTTATCTCATTTCCCAAATTTGGCAAAAGTCTAGGTGGCTATTGTATTAAAGTATGATTCAAATAATTCAATTTTATGGCTTTATGCTTTATTTTATCAAAAGGCCAAGGATTTTCTATGTTCAGGTTTCTTCGGTGTGTAAGTCTTTGGCTCTAATGCACACAACTCATACCCGTGATTGTTTCAGAAACATTTCTTAACGGCTTAACCAACCCTTGATTGACGCTCCAGGGATTTGATCTCTTAACCAACCCTTAATTAAAGCCTCTAATATTAATCTTTTAACCTCTTCTATAGGTCCCATAAATCATTAAAGTGAATAGGTTGATGGTTTATGACTTTATGCTTTATGTTTATTTAAATAACTTTACTTTTAAATTGATACAGCATCTTTTGGAACATAATTATGGAAAAGGGCAACAGAAGCAAACAGTTGGAATGAGGACAAAAGAGGGGTAGCTTAGGTACCTAAAAAATGGAGAGATGGACATTGTATGGGGACCGAATATGCCTTCTCACACCATGATTCATTTTTAAATTTTGCCCCTGAAACTATCACCAAAAATTTTATCTTTGGTACCTTCGTCAATGCAAGTCCCTGTATTTGTTTTTTATAAAAAAAGAGAGAAAGAAGTGGTCAGTATTTTATTATCTATTGTATACACATATATTATTTTAATTTAAATTATATCTTAAATTGTTGTTTGTCACATTTATTATTTAACTATATAAGTAGATCTTTACACATGCATGATTCAACACATTTTATTTTTAATACATGATTCTACGTGTATCACTTCACCTACTAAATTAACGTGCCCATAACGTATTATTAAAAAAACCACAGCCTCACCACTCAAACCACCCGCAACCGCACCATAACGTGCCCATTCCGACACTCTTATCTTTTGTTTAATGATAAACCAATTGATTTGCTTAACTTTTACTTCTTTTTGATTCACTAAAACAGCGTGTTCTTTGCCTTACGTATTTGAAAACTTGTTGGAGATTGAATTTGTTAAACTTCATATATATTTTATGTTTATATATAAATTTGATGATTATAGGTTATGGATTTGATCGATGATAGTACATAGCAACAAAGTAATTGAACTTTGGAAGAACTAACCTTAGCTTGCAGTCCTGGCAACGCAGCTGACAAAATTGCACCCTAAATAATTCACAGAAAGAAGCATGAAAAACTTTGCATTCGTCCATTTCAGTTTAAACAAAAAAATTTCAATCAAATTGAGGTGAAACCTGTGAGAATCCAAGCAAACCATCGATCGGTGCATGTTTAATCATACATTCTTCAATATATTCAAGACATTTATCTAGATTCTCATATTCCGTAAAGTTCTGCAATCGATTCGCACAACAAAACATCAAAAACCCTAGGATTCGATACGAATATAAGTAATTCGAACACAGAAAGCAGAAGTGTTAATCAAACCTTACTGAACTGAAACCATTCGTAATAAGGCGGATCGAAGATCCCTTCGACTTCAGATTTACCATTACAAGGAAACGGTGCATCTGGATAGAATAACTCCATCTTCTCGAGTACGGATTCCGGCCATTTCTTATACAGCTGAGTTTTAAGTATTTCGCCGCTTGTTCGGAATCCATGGAGGCAGAGGAACCTCGGTTTCCGATTGATAGTCGTATCGGAAGCGATAATTTGTTCCAGCATCGTTGGAAATCGTCGGTGATTGTGAGTAATTCCGAAGAGCATGGAGGAGAATATATAAGGAGGCTTGTGGTTATTAATGGCGGAATTGAGAGTGGCGTGTGCGAATTTGACTCGAAATTTGGAACTCACGAGGGGGATGACGTTGAAGATTGGGGAAACTACGAGGGTGCGTTGTATAATCATACTTTCAGTTGTATATAATCGGCTAGGATTTTTTTCTCTATAAAATAATATATTTTTTTAGCTAAACAAATACTATTTGTTTTTTTTTTAGTTTTTTATTTATTTTTTTCAATTTTGAGACACATTCATGTTTTACACGTGACGATTTCAATTTAAAAAGAGATAGATTTATGCATAACATAAATTAGTTATATATAGCAAAAGGCGATTGTTTGGATGATTGGATCATTACATCCTTGGAATTTATATATGAAAATAAAAGATGATGAGTTGGTAAAGACATACGAGTCATATTTGTTGTGTATGTCTTAATTATATGATAGCTTTATCAATTAAGTTAGTATTTTATTAGTAAACTAGACTAAATGTCTGTGTGATACACAAATTGGTTTAAAAGATAATAAATATTAAATATTAATAAAAACGTATTAAATAATAATAAAACATGAATAAAATCATCAATCATTATTTTTACAATTAAGAGCAATAAAGGTAAACGTTATTGGTTATAACTGAAAAGGAATTAAAATGATTATAAAATATTTTAGAATGATAAAACTAAGAATTTTTTTAAATGTGATATTTGAAATAATATAAATGGTAAATATGATATTTGTAAATTAAGATGAGCAAATACGAATTTATATGATTTAATAAGGGCTTATATGAAATTGTCTCTAATAATTTGACTCTAAAAAATCAAAATTGATTTATTGGTTTTAAGTGAATAAATGGTTAAAATTAATTTTTTTAAATGAATGGTTCGGATCTTATAATAAATTTTAACAAATTAGTCTTTTATGTATATTAGAAAATTTTTAAATTAACTTTAGGTGTTAAGCGATTAAGAAAATTTAGGAGTTTAACCGATTAAAAAAATTATAAGCTTTGGTTATTTATTTATTGGGTTTGGTGTGTTGACAGATTTTTAGATTTTGTAAAAATAGCAGGGGCACATAATTATTTTATAAAGTAAAATGATGATTCAAAGAGTATTTGATGTATCTTAGGCTATGCGTTATACTCAACTCGCTAGCCGTGAGTTGGCTTCGAGCTCGCCCGGGAACACCATTACGGGTGTGATGAACTCGCCGGGTAGGATGGCTAGCGGGTTGTGGGACTCGCACGAAAAAAACTCACCCCCCACCCCCACACCCCCACATTCTACCAATCATAAGTTTAACATTTTTTTTTCTTTTTTAAAAAAGTGAAAAGGATAGGGAAAGAGAAAAGGGAAGGTATAACACTTGTAGTGGGTAAGGAAAAGAAAAGGGGAGGAAAAATGATGTGGCGCTGGTGTGACAGTGGGTAAGGAAATGGAAGAGAGGGAGTATAACGGATAGCCTTATGATATCAAAATTTCATGATTTTGTGTTAACAAAATTAATCAGAAATTGGCTGCTCAAATTTAATGTTAGTTTGATAACTTGGCAGAATAGTTTAGAATGATAAGAAGTTAATTACTTGACATAAAAATAAATTAAGAGTACTCCATTTAACTTAACTTCCATCTACCAAAATTTGTAATACAAAACCATCTTCACAAGGATCATGTATGATACGGTTCTAACATAACACAAGTTTTTATAACTTGGCATAAAATATTAACAAAGTAGAAATCTATTCTCACAAAATAATTTATGTAAATTTCGCTTAGGTTTGTTCATTGTTTGCTCAATGTAAACAAAATCAATCACATTAACCATCCATTCACAATTAGAAAATTGATATTCATAGGGCCCATTTAAGTAGATGTCGATATCAACATGAAAAGTAGAAACTAATACAAGATTTAAAGTAGATATTAATATTAACATATATATATATTTTTTTGAAAAGCAACATTATATTGAAATGAAATTTCATCTCTATAAGATATAGAGATAAAATAAAGTACAGTGCACAACTAGGAACCTAAACTAAACAACATGAATAGTTCATATTACCAAGATCCAAACTAACTCCCTAACTACAATAAATTTGCAATGGATAACGGATTCATCAACCAATTAGCCCATGATAAGTCCCTCTTCTTTTTCACTTTCTTTTGTAACCAACTAAACATCCAAGTTTGGACTTCAAAGAAAATCATGTCCAGCTTTTTCTTCCTGTTTTTGTAGATCAAATCATTACGATGCTTCCATATACCATATGCCATAGCTGCAATCGAGCCTTCCCAAACTGTTTTTTGACCCAGCGACCACGGACATAGTTCCTTGCTGCGGATATCTTCCAGATTTTCAGATTCCGTATACGCCAATCCCCACCATTTAAAGAACTCATTCCAAATATCGCTGACCAAATGACATTTAACCAGAGTCTTGATCCATTTCCTCAATTTTCAGCGAGCACCTGGGACACAACACACTTGGAACATCCACTCCTCTTTCACTAAGCTTGGGCAGGACCGGCAAGCTTCCTTTATTTACTCTCCAATAGAATATATTTACTTTTTTAGGTAGCCATGTAATCCATCTCGTTGCTGTGAAGTTTCTCTGCTCCCATCTTCTCAATTCCAGATTCTCTCTGATGTCCTTAACCGTGAACTCTTGATTGTTGTTCAAATTCCACATCCACTGATCATCTGTATGTTGAGATAACTGTATTTTTTGACAATATTTATGACCTCCTGACTTTCCATTCCCACCCGACCACGACCCACTCTAAGGACATCCTAATTCCAAACCCATTTAGACTCGACCCAACTCCCCATCTCCCCAACCTTGGCATCCTTGACCCTAACTCTATTAAATAATCTAGGAAAAGACTCCGACAATTTACCCGACCCGGACCAATTATCCAACCAAAACCGAGTGTCTAACCCATTTCCAACCTTTACACTAACACAAGACCCCAAAGACAATCCCAACAACTCTAACTCTTTTATAGACTTTACAATACCCCCCCACAAAGACGACACTTTGACACACTCTGATGACTCAAGACCCCCCGACTCCCCATAAGTACTTTTAACGACTCTAGCCCAAAGATCCTTCCCTTTTGATTTAAACTTCCAAAACCATTTCCCAAGAAGACCAAGATTGAATGATTTTAAATCTCCGATATTGAGTCCCCCCTAGTGTATGAACAAATAGTATCCTCCCATTTCACCCAAACCAATTTTTTGTTAAACCCATCCCCTCCCCAAAAGAAAGAACATCTCACTCTTTCAAGAGCACGAATCACACACAACGGAGCACGAAACAATGAGAAGAAATACAACGGTAAACCCGATAGTACCGATTTGATCAAAGTTAACCTTCCATCGAACGATAACATATTTCTCTTCCATGAATCCAGTCTCGACATAAACTTTTCCACCACCTTGTTCCAATGAACCTTCCTATTCACATTGACATTGATTGGGACTCCCAAATAATTTGTTACTCCCTCACCAACTTTACACCCGATTCTACTTGCCATAGATTGAACCAAATCTTTATCCACATTTATACCCATTAAACTACTTTTCTTTAAGTTTAATTTAAGACCAGAAGCTTCTTGCCAATTGTTTAAAATAGCCAACAAGTGTTTTAGATTTCTCCAGCTCCATTTACCAAACATCACTGTGTCATCCGCATACAGAAGAAATCGACTTACCTTGTTTGGAGATGGAATTCCATTGATGACAATTGGCCTACTTTAAACTTTTAGAGATGATATCAAGATGAGAAATCCGAGAAGAAAATCGATAGTCGACTTATGTTTCTGTACTTGCGAAGATAAAAAGTAGACTTCTTCGAACTTTCAAAGATGAAGGCCAAATTTTGGATTTCGAATTGGTTTTTATTTTTATTTTCAATTTTGAGACATATTCATGTTTTACACGTGACGATTTTAATTTAAGAGTAGATGATTTGTATACAACATAAATTAGTTATACACAACATAAAAGATAATGAGTTGGTAAGAACATAAGAATCATATTTGTTGTGTATTTCTAATTTGTGTTATGTACAAGTTATGTCCGCTAATTATATGATAGCTTTATCAATTAAGTTAGTATTTTACTAGTTAAGTTTTAAATTAACTTCAGGCGTTAAACTATTAAGAAAATGTAGGGATTAACCGAAAAACAGTTTAAGTTTTTGCTATTAAATTATTGGGTTGATTTTGTAAAGATTGCAGGGCGAATAATTATTTTATAAAATAAAATGATTATTTCAAGAGTATTTGATGTATCTTATGATATCAAAATTTCATGATTTTGTGTTAACAAAATTTGATAAATTAAGGGTACAAAATAATTCATGTAAATTTCAGCTTAGGTTTGTTCATTGTTTGCCCAATGTAAACAAAATCAATCCCATTCACCATCCATTCACAATTAGAAAATGATATTCATAGAAGTCCATTTAAAGTAGATGTCGATAATAATCATAAAAGTAGAAATTAATACAAGTTTTAAAGTAAATATTGATATTAACAAATTGTGAAGAAGAAATCGACGTACCTTGTTTGGAGATGGAACTCAATCGATGAAAAGTAACCTACTTCACACTTGTAAAGAGGATATCGAGATGAGAAGTCCGAGAAGAAAATCGATAGTCGACTTAGGTTTGGGTACTTGTGAAGATAAAAAGTAGCCTTCTTCGAACGTTCAAATATGAAGTATTGAAGTTAATAGGCAATTAATTTTGAATTTAGGATAGGCTACTTGTGAAATGAGAATGCCAAATTTGAGGGGGGCTTTCTTCCACAAGGAAATGTACTATTTACCCTTTTAGGTACAAATCCTAACAATGTAACATAGCGATTTGGGTCGGTTTTGTATCAGCTCGGTTTGCATATGTATTCGGTTTAGTTTTTCCATCAATTCTAAAACATAAAAGGTAACTAAAATCGAATAGACCGTTTTTTTTTAAATTTCAAAACTAACATTATTAGCATCGGTTCGGCTTTTTTTATTTGATTTTTAATCTTTTTTTCTGTTTTTTATACTCACCCTACTCATAGCCACATATTACAATTTATGACTATTAGACGTGATAAAAGAATACATGCAAACGGATCTTCTTTTCAAAGTTTTAACCGTCATAATTAATGAATGTATATAGTAAAATTTGGTGTATAAAGTTTGCTTAAACATTTGACTTTTATTACATACTTCCTATATTTATTTATTATTCTAATAAAAGAATAACTATACTGACACGTGTCTATCTCATGTTACCCTATTTCTAATTTTCCCGCTTCCCTGTTTCGTGTCACGTGTCCTTCTCCGTTCTCCATTTCTAATTCCCCTGCTTCCACCAAGCCACTCTCTTCCGCAGTCATTTACAGTTTCCTATTTATCTTTATTGAATCCATCTTTTTTACTAATTTCTTCCTCATTTTCCTTTTCTACTTCTACTAGGCCAGTTTAGGCTGATCTTTTAAAAAAAATTCGAACATTTTCCTCAAAAATTAAAAGGCTATAAATTTTTTTTTTGTAATTTAAAAGTGAATCAATGAATAAATTTTAGTTATAAAGAGTGCATAGTGAATCAAAAGTTAAGTTGCCGAAAAAGCTATGAGTTGCCGGAAAAAGGAAGGGATAGTGAGAGGAGTTTGAAGGAATGGGAAAGTGCGTCGGAAAAAGGAACATGAGAAGTTTTTCCCGCTGTCTCTAAACGGAAAAGCAACAAGTCGCCGGAAAAAGGAATGGGAAAGTGAGTCGCCATTTCCTTTTTGTAGGCTACCCCTGCTGCCAGTGAGTCAATCCCTCTGTCTCTCTGGACGGAAAAGAAACGAGTCGCCGGAAAAAGGAAGGGTGTGTCGCCATTTCCCTTTGTTGCATCGCATAAACAGCAACCCATTTTTTTCTAGAGAAAAAAAGTTAGAAAGAGAGAGAGATAGAAGATGAAAATGGTGTTGGGAGGTGGGTGAGAGCAAAAGCAGGTTTAATGAGTTACTTGGGAGAGAGAGAGAAGTGAGCCAGTGAGATGAGTTTATCAAGATAAAAAAAAGGGTGTTGATAGAGACACCCCAGTCTATGAAACCCTACTCTAGATAAATAATTATATTCTAATGATTAACCATATATTAATTACTACTTTCAAAGCTTAACTACTTCAAGACATATCATAAATTAAAAAATAATTAATAAAAACCACCGATTCAAGTTCCCAAGAAAGGCAAAAACTAATTTAATTTTCCATTTCCCCATCACCACTCCCATTCTCTCTCCCACCACTCCTATTCTCTCTCTCCCTCAAATCGGTTCTATCTCTCTCTTGAATATAGTTCGCCGGAGACACCAAACCCGCCGTCGCCTACAACCACCATCCCTATAGCCTGGCAGATCTGGTTCGCCACCGGATGCCCACCACCGTCGCAACCTACAGCCCGTCGCCGTAGCCATCGCCACCGTGGCTGGAGGTCGTTTGGACGGAAGAGGTCACCGTTACCTATAGCCTCGCCTACAGCCACCGTTGCCTACGGCCACCGTCGTCTACAGTCACCGTCCCTATAGCCTGACAGATCTGGGTTCTTTTTATAAGATCTTTTCAGATCTGGATTATTGTAACAAGTTTCAGATCTGGGTTCGTCACCGTCACATAGCCATCGCCACCGTGGCCGGAGGTTTTTATTACTGAGGTGTTCAATGTTCTCCATTTTTTATGTTCTTTTCCTCGAAATCGTTTAAGATATGGGTTCAAACAGACGGTGGGCCGGAGTTTAGACGGAAGAGGACACCTCAAAATACTGGATGTTGAAGCATTTTGACTCCTTTTTGCCAGAATTTGGCCATAGGCCGGAGGAGGACAACTCAAAAAATGTATTTGTTATTCTATGAAGATAATTGATGAAATTTTATATTTCCTTTGTTTATACTTGTATAAGTAGAGTACATTTGAGATGGTCAATTATTTTTTTTAGTTTTGTATTAAAGTTGTTATCTATGTCATGATGAATGGAAAATACAAAAATATAAAACATATATGCAAAAGTTGTATTTTTTTATGTATTGAATACCTGGAAATACAAAAATAAATTATATCTGAAAAAGTTACATAACCAACCAATAGTAATCAGTCAACACATTGAATTAAGTGACCTAAATCTTAGACTAGGGTGTCTTGATCCTTAGACCAGGGTGTCTAAACAAAAACCCTAAAAAAATACACATTGTGGTTAGTGGTCCCCACTTAACAGTGTAATTGGTAATGTGCCAATAGTCTAACCCAACAAAAAAATAGGCCTAATATGATCTTTATAGTATTGTCTTCTGCATCTTCATTTTTGCCTCCATCATCTTTCTTGAATTTCACGTAGACAGTATTCATGACTTCATAGCACTTCCTTTGTGTTTTCTTTGATTTATTTGCGAATCAGGTATGTATGGGTTTTCTTTGATTTATTTGCGAATCAGGTATGTAGTTATCTTATTGTAGCATTTGTATTTGTATAATCGACAAATGTATAAATGTATGAGCGTTACATCTTATATTTTATATACTCTATTTTAATAATATTTAGTTACGGTGTATGTTTTTGAACAATACTCTTTTGTTACTCAAACAACTTTTTCACCTTTATTTTTATAAAATTTACTAGTTGATTTACTATAAAATATTTTTTATAAGAGTTTTTTACAAAACCCGTGTAATACACGGGTATCTAACCTAGTGTGTATATATATATATATATATATATATATATATAGGTTTGAATGTGTAATTTTGCATTTTAGACTGTATTTTCATTGAATCATGTTGGATTTGCATTTTGTATTTTCATAATTTTTGAATTTTGGAAGCATCTAGATGACCTGCATGTTTATATTTTGCGTTTTTCGTTTTTCGCATTTTGCATTTCGAATGAACCCAGCTCAAAATGCAAATTTTGCATTTCAAAAAAAAAGTTTTAGAAATATATCAAGTCTGGTCTTGTTTGAAAGAGCACGAAAAACTGAATCTAACAATATATTTTTTTTGCAAAAATTCTTAAAAACGAATAAGTTATTATAATTTAAAGTTGAGTAGAGTTTTTTTTATTTATAAAGTTGATTTTTTTTTTTTTTTGTTATTTTCCAATTTTGCCCTTAATCAAAGTGTCACGTGTCATTACCAGGATGGTTCTTTAGGTTATATGTTTAAGGGAGGTTCTATATATAACTGTTGGTCCCGAATGGATACTACAACAACAAATGTTTGTAGAAGGGGGGTTGAATAAAAACTTTAGCAAATTAAAATTTAAGAGACACACGGTTTACTTTTATATAATTCTTATTGATGTTAATCAAGAATTACATGAACTAGATGCGGAAAATCTAAGTTCAATAAAAGGTGGCAACTAGATTTGTCTAACACATAGACAATGCTAATCTTAAACAACTAATGTCTAAGATGTTCAACACATGAACAAGTTTGTTACACTGAAAGTAAAATGCTAACTCTTCTAATTCTCAACTTATGAGATTTCAGTGTTTTTCAACGCATACTTAGCATGTTTCCATGCATGAGTATATATAAACAAAGTGTGTCCGGGTTGATGAAGAGAGAAGGAGACAAAGGTACTTTGGTTTAATAATATTATAATAGATAAAGTTAGTGGGTGAAAAGTAAGTTAACTTTATACACAAAGTGTGTAAAGTGAACATACTTTTCAGTAATGAGTGTACCCGCTATTTATTATTATATTATTAAAGTACTACCTTTATATCTTGGAAAAGTAAACTTCTCCTTTCATGCTTGTGCTTTAATCAACACCATGCTTTCTGAAGATTTGACTTAACAAGTATAGAGTTGCCAGCCATACTTAAAATCATATCTTCGAGATCTTCTCTTCAAAAGTATATTTCTCCTTTTCCAGGGGATAAAGATATATCCTTTTTGTTTCTTTGCAGATACAAAAAGTGCTAAGTACTTTTACAAAGAAAGATCTAAGGCATAATAAGAACAACACATGTTCTGCCTTTGACTAAAGAAAATATTACATAGAAAAACTATTAACTGAGATGTAGAATAAATACTCAGCTAACAGACACTGAACTGCAAATGAAAATTTGCTCAGCTAAGGATAAATGTGAAAGACTCAGCTGACTAGATTTGCTTAGCTGATCGAAATGCTCAGCTAATAATACAAATCAGGATATAGCTAACCAACTGATCAAACTAAACTGTCAGCTGATCTCAAGGGCTCAACTAATCGTTTGAGTATGATCAGCTTATGAAGTAAAGATTGGATAAGTAGTAAATACCTTATCTGACAGATGGGAGACATCAGCCGATCAATGTGATTGTGTCAGCTGATCCTTGATAGCTCAGCTGACCTTGAATTTTTCCTCAGCTGATGATTTTGGACCATCAACTGATCCATTGTAGATCCTCAGCTGATGCTTCTTGACTTGTCTTTTCTTCTCAGCTGATCTTTCTGAAGCTGGTCCTTTGGCTGATACTCAGTGTTCAGCTGACACTAAGATTCGTCAGCTGACATTTCTTACTTAGAAATTCTTTAAGTCTAAGATGAAAAACAACACATGTTTTTCATCAATCTAAGTCCAAAACTGAATATATGGTTTTGTTAATCATCAAATCCTATTTTACTTAATAGATAGGTTTGATTTAAGTTTGATATTGCTATCTCCCCAACAATGACCTCACCCTATATATATATATATATGAGACGGTTTAAACGAGAATTGTTTTTCGTACAATAACCGCGGAAACCAATCTTAGCCATTGATTTGATAAGTGGAATTCATGGATGTAGAGCGTGGGGGGATCAAGTATGGCAGAGTGCATGTAATGAACCATCCTTGCCGTCGACCATCAGTGTTCATCCTGAGCCAGGCTCGAACTCTCCACGAGACTCATAGTTGCATTACTTATAGCTTCCTTGTTCGTAGACACTGCGGATTCGGAATTGTCTTTCATTCCAAGGCCTAACTTGTATCCATGCGCTTCATATTCGCCAGGAGTTCGCTCCTAGAAATATAGCCATCCCTGCCCCTTCACGTCAATCCCATGAGCCTCTTATCCATTCTCATTCAATCACGGCGGTATAGCAAATAAAAATGAAAAACTCACATTGGGTTTAGGGATAATCAGGGATGAATTCCACCATGACATCTACCTCAGCCTCTGATCAGGTTTGTTCTCTTTCTGTTTCTCGATCGATTTCCACCCTCGATTTAGTGTAAATAATTTTCTTTGGGTCTTCAATTTATTGATCATGTTCCATATTTGGGTTTTTGCTTTCCACAGCCTCAAGTTGGTCCTCGATTTCTTGATTATGTTCATAGATTCATAGTTTCTTTGATAACACGAATCCTATTACACACATGGTAGAGTATCACAAGAAAGTCATGGGGTGATTTTTACCTATAGACTAAAATCAGTGACGAATCTAGAATAATAAACTATGTGGTTCCCTATTTAAGTCAAACCGATAAAAATGAATGAGTAAAATATATTTGCTTCGGGTCGGGTCGTTAAAATTAACAGATTTCAACAGAAAAATATAACAGATAATTATTTCTCTTGTTTATTAACATGAAGACTTCAACCAAAAATTATACCAAACTTATCATTTTCAATCATAAATCATAACTTTTCATATTAATCATTTTTTAGTTTCATCATACCCATTTAAAGATAAATACTTTCAAATAAACTTGTTTTAGTACTAAATAAAAAATATATGTATAATGGATGAGTCAATCCATCTTTGTTCACTGTGCCAATTTTGTGCTGTTCACCTACTGCAACCCTAGCCTGCAAATATATTTGCTTTCTGCAACCCTAGCATGCAAATATATTTGCTTTTCAACTTTTTGCTATGCCTATATTTGCTTTTCACCTATTTATCATAGATCTAAGAGACACTAAAAACTTCCCATAATATTTTTTTGCTTTCGCCTGTAAATATATATTTGCTTCGCCTACATTCTTTTATGCGCAGTATTCCAACTGTCTAGTCCGCTTCTTCCTTCCCACAATCCCACTTCTCCATTACCACATATGTTAGGGATAAACAAGCGGTAGATTGAAGGATTGTAATATATAACTATGATAGGTTGAGAGAGAATCTCTTTACACCTTACAAAACACATAGTTAAGCCTTACATTGTGTAACATCCTCAAATGGGCCTAGTTGTCTATACCCTCGGTACGTTCCGAATCTTGAGTTTGTTAATAAATATTAGAATTATTATTAAAATAATTAAGAAATCATGATAATAAATATTATAAAGAAGATAGATAAAATTTAATAAAATATTAGTTAACGGTTTTGAATAAGGATTCCGGAAACATCCCCGTTAGTTGAAACGGATATTAATTGTAAGTTGAAAAGGGGAACAAAATACCTTTAGTGGGTATTAGTGAGACTTGATAAGTCTCTTTTCTTCCTTTCTCTTCTCAGACACGTCAAACACCATACCTCTCATTTCCTTTTTGTTGTTCTTGAATCGTGAAGGAGAAAGAGGAGAAGAGATCTTCAAGTTTTGTTCCAACAACAATTTTGAGTTATAATCTGACCCTTATTCATCATCTTCTTCATCCAAGCTTCATTGTAAGTCCATCTTCTTCATCTTCTTCATTGTTCTTGAGTTTGAAGCTTTAGGTCAAAAATGGCAAAATTCGAATTAGCCATCCATAGTTGGTTTCAAGTTTTCCAATCTGTTCCTTTATGATTTCTAAGTGTTTAGAAATCAATTTCAGTAATTAAAGTGATGATTTTGGTGTTGTTTCATGAAATTTATGAAATGGGTAAAAATGGAAGAATTTGATCCTATACCTTCAATCTTTGGTTTGATGATGTTATATGTATGTTTTTGGATTCATTTGGATGTCTAAAATCATATGGAAACACTGGAAATTGGATTGAGATTGATAGAATTGATTTTGGGATGAAAAATGGACTGAACAGGGGCTGTTCTCGCACACTGTCTGCAGGATGGTTCCTACGGCCGTAGTAAGTTTCCCTACGGCCGTAGGAGGGTGTTCTATAAAAATGGTCCTACGGCCGTAGGACATTTTTACTACGGCCGTAGGGACTGTCTGTTATGAATAGTGCACTGTTGTGCTGTTTTTCGACGTTTTGTCGTACGGGATGCTCGTTTAGGATTCTATTTAGTCTAATGGCATCATTAGGGGTATCATATTAGTTATATTAGTTAATGTACTTGTGTGAAGTGACTAAACACGAGTATTATATTATAGGTAAGCTGTACGACCCGGAAGAAGAGCGCGACGATCACGATTATTGTTTGCTTTAGTCTCTAGCCTCACAGGTGAGTATAGGATAACATACTAATTAATATAATCGTATTTCATGTTATTTGTATGTGCAAGTAATTCCATGAAATGTACTTAACACTGTTGTATGCTTGAAATGCGTACTGTATGCTATATTTATGCATGACATACGTAACCATTGAATCATGATTATAATATGATATGTATGCGCGCTATGAGGCCCTGAATGGGTCAATTATGTGTTTGTGATCGGATCCGAGATATGGGGGCTATTTGTAGTCCTTGAACGAGGCCAGACTGCGGTCTGGGATGCCTGAGGCCTGCGGGTCGATGATAGCGTCAACGGTACCTAGATAGGTATTTAGGGTTTGGCTAGCCCAATGTTCCTCGTGCGATGAGGGGGATCAGCTGATTGTTGTACCCCATGGAGTCTATGGCTTCATAACGCAACGGTGGACCGCTACCCGCTCACCCACCCGCGCGGTTGATGTGTCTGGTTTCCCCAGTTAGGAGTGTTGAGCCGGGCTCGCTACCCTGCAAGATTATGCTTCCTTCTGGCTGTGCCAGCTCATCGCGAGATGCTAGGATAGCACTGTTTGACATTGATAATATGTGATATGTTTGTATTACTGATTATGCTATCTTATGCTCACTAGCTTTAATTAGCTAACAGATACTCATCCCATGACTGCAGGTAACACTTAGGCGCGTGAGCTTTGGGTACCTGCGGGTTATTACTTGTCTTTTGGAGGAACACTTGTTTGGTTACTTTTAATTACTGTTTATGTTTGTATAAACTTAGTTAAGTGGTCGGTGAACAGTTTAGTAACACCAACTGATCTTTTGTATACTGTGGCTGATTTTTTGGTTGTAATTATAGCCACTTTTATAATTCCGCTGCTGTTAATGAGTTTTGAAAAACAGGTTTGGCTTAAGTTCTGTTTATAAACGGATCCATGCAGTTGGATTCTTGAATTTCTATTATTAAAATGAAAAATCTGGTTTTCAAAAGCGAGGTGTTACACATTGTGAGGCAATCCTTACATTTCCTTGTGCATCACAAGGGTTATATACCTATAAGGTATATTTACAATAAGCACCATCAACTATTGTTGAACTCCTATTCTATTACAACAATACAGTTCTAACAATCTCCTTCTTTGGAATGAAATAGGAGTTGCAGAATAAAATGAATAGGAGTCTTGATCTTTTCAGCATCTTGAGGGTCTTGTGCTTATTGTCTTGTAGCGCTCCAGTAACCTAAGGCATTGATCGCCTCTGGTTATATAATCAATTTAGCATATAGAGGTTTTCAGCATCTGGATCCTTGAGGTAGCATCAGCGGAAGCATATAAGGATTCATTAACAGGAGAGAATATGTTGCTTACTCCCCCTAGAATCACGAACGGGGAAACCCTCCCCTACAATGTTGCTCTCGATCCTAGTTGATAAGATTGGGGCGAGAATAATTTTTTTTTACTTTCATCTAAGTATACGTTCATCTAAGTACTTCTCCCCCTAGACTGAATACCTCGTACAATATGTCTCATGCAGTAACCAACTGAATAAATCTTTATATCTCCCCCTCATGATGTCCAAAGTCTTTACTGGTCATCATGAAAAATGTTTCAGTTGTGAAGGATCAGTCTATTAACTTCTACCACTTGTGCGCCAAAATGGATCGTTGAGGAGTGAATGTAGATCAGAAGTGAATACATCAGCCAAATCGAAAATCTGTGAAGTCTCGTACAAGAGTATCAACCTAGTCCGGATCACAACAAGTGACAAAGAGAATGAAAGACAAGTGGATGCAAACGAACATGGGACGGATAAGGATTCTATAGTAAGAAATAAGCGTTAAGGAACACAGGGAGCTGAAATCATATTCAAGCCTTTTCAACCTGTACGACTATAGAAAAGGTGTTAGTCCCATATAACAAGTGATTCAAGTAATATGTAGGATAGATTGAAGGTTTGCATGTTGAACTAGAGAGAATATGGTTTACACCATGAAAAACACATAGTTCATTTATTCATTATGCCCAAAACCTTACCTATTACAATAGGTCATATCCCTATATATACCCTATGGGTATTTTACAATTAAACTCCTATTTCTATACAATATTATGAATTTACATTCTCCCCCTTTGTATTGAAATAGGAGTGTACACGCCAGTAATCTAAGTTTTCCTTAGATTATATAAGCAGTTTTGGATGTAGCATCCCACCAAATACATCAGTCTGGAACAATGCTTTATCCTGAGCTTTTGACAGCAGAAGCATAAACACTTTTGATGTGTTGGGAAGAATCTTCTTTTTGTCTCCCCCTACAATGTAACTTAAATTGTTCCCATGTCTTCATATGATAGATCTTTACTCCCCCTAGACATGACATAGACTGATGATCTCTTCCCCATGAGTAAATACAATGATTTTTTCAATAAGCTTCAAACTCCCCCAGAACAACTGAATCAACAATGTAAAACTTCTTGACCTTTTATCTTCCCCTCATGATGATTATAATACCTTATGAGCATCATGCATAAAAGACATCACCATGATATTCAGTTGTAACAAACATGGACAAGGGGTGGGGAAAATCCTACACTTCAAGTCAAAATAATCATAAGAAAATCCGTGACTTGAATAGATACTTGAACCACTCTTGATCGTTGAGGAGTGGTAATGATTTGATCTGAACTCTTGAAGATTTATAGCTCTGTTGGATGTAGTATGATATTGGAGAATAATGTTGTCAAGTAAGTCTCCCAATACCGTGTAATCAACCTTGACCAAATCACCGCAAGAAACAAACATTTTGAAATACATACGGGTGCAAATGAACTTGGGAACACATAAGAGGGTAGGTGACTTTGATATAATAATCAGTGAGTCGGATTCATCCTTATTCAAGAGCACCAAACAATTGACTTTGATATAATAATCAGTGAGTCGGATTGATATGCACGTGAGCAAGCCCGCATGTAAATCAAAATCCTCTAAAAAACCTGAAGTAATTTGATGTCGGTCAATTCTTCAAATAATTTCACCAACACTGTGATCTGGGATGTCGGAAATGACTGATAAAAGATAACCAAGATTCAACAGAAACAAGGGATGGATGGCCAAAATCTGGTTTTGAGACCAAAAATTGGTGACACTAAGAAAGAAGACCAAAAAATCAGTTAGGAAAGCACCGGATGACTAGACATAAGGGTACTAGACACTTAAACACATGGTTCACGGGAAAACAGAATATGACCCGAATCTAGAAACATCAGAATGATAACCGAAACTTTGAGAACTCCTGACTCAGCCAAAAAATCCAAACACATGACTTAGGAATCAAGGTGACAAGATAATTCAATCACAACAACGACGACAGGGGTTCGGGGGCAGCGCCCCGGATAGCAGGGTCCAAGGGGTGGCAACCCCTGGCGGGGTCCAAGGGGCAGAGCCCTTGGCTGAAAAATGAAGAAATCTTAAAAATTCCGATAAAATTTGAAAATGTAGAATAATGCTGTGGCAAAAATGATCAGAAATCTTAAAATTTTGAAAAATGAGTGTAAATCCGGGAGATCTTGAATTCCGATAAAATTGACAATTCTGAGCACAGAGAGAATTCCGAGAAAATATAGAATCCCGAGAAAATAGAGAATTCCGAGAAAATATAGAATCCCGAGAAAATATAGAATCCCGAGAAAATACGAATTCCGAGAAAATATGAAATCCGATAATGAAATCCGAGAAAATATGAATTCTTTTTGAACAATCCGAGAAAAATTTAACACTCTGTGAAATCCGAGAAACTTTAACAATCCGAGAAAGTTGAATTCCGGTAAAGTTTGAAATCCGATACAATTTTCTCGGATTATAGCAATTCCAACCAATTCTACTCGGAATTCAGCAAATCCGACATATTTCTTCTCGGATTATAGCAATACCGACATATTTCTTCTCGGATTATAGCAATACCGACATATTTCTTCTCGGTATTCGACAATTCCGACCAAATTATTATCGGAATTCCGCAATACCGACCGATTCAAAGGGCAAATCCGACACCTTCAAACCTGGAATTCCGACAGCTTCAAGATCTTACCCGCTCAGATTCAAAAAATCTCGAATTTTGCCCAAATCTGATAATTTCTTGTCCAGATCACTTTGCCTACCCCCGATTTACACTTCTATATCATCAATAATCATAAACAACGATCAAATGAGCAGATTCGATCGATTTTCTTCAAGAACTTCACAAACCCGAAAACACAAAAATCTTCAAATTTGGCCACTGATTTGTGAATGAATTGACTTCTTTTTTATCAACGAGTGTTACTATGATAAATGCGACCCTAATCCAAGCAATTAACACTCAAAAACTCCATTAAATCTTCACTTTGATTTCAAACCCGAAAGTACACTTTTTCTTAAAAAATCTTCAAAAATTCAACTTTTGTTGCTGAATTCAGAATCAAATCTTCACTCCTTTGGCTCTGATACCACTTGTTAGTCCCATATAACAAGTGATTCAAGTAATATATAGGATAGATTGAAGGTTTGCATGTTGAACTAGAGAGAATATAGTTTACACCATGAAAAACACATAGTTCATTTATTCATTATGCCCAAAACCTTACCTATTACAATAGGTCATATCCCTATATATACCCTATGGGTATTTTACAATTAAACTCCTATTTCTATACAATATTATGAATTTACAAAAGGTGACTTTGAAAACATATCGTGAACAGGGAGTCGGATACATCCTTATTCGAAAGCACACAAAAATCTATCAAACTCATTGAAAACATGAAGTAAACGGATGTTGGTTAAGACAATCAAGCAACGATACACGAATTCTTAAAGATAAGAATGACAAATGAGAATTCAGAACTGACTGATAAAAGACTACCAAGATTATAAAGAAACAAGGAATGGATGGCCAAAATCTGGTTTTGAGACCAGATATTGGTGACACTAAGAAAGAAGAACCAAAAATCAGTTCGGAAAGGGCAGGATGACTAGACATAGGGTATTAGGAATTAAGTAAATGGTAATAATGACCCAAAGTTAACCCAAATCTAGAAACATCAGAATGATAACTGAAACTTTGAGTACTCCTGACTCAGTCAAAAAATCCAAACACTTGACTTGAAAATCAAGGTGTCAAGATAAATCAGTCAGAACGACGACGGGGGTTTGGGGGCAACGCCCTTGATAGCGGGGTCAAAGGGGTGGCAACCCCTGGCGGGGTCTAAGGGGCAGAGCCCCTGGCTTGGGTCGAGCTGCCAGGTCAGCTTGAAATTTTTTGAAAATGAAGAATATTGCTATATCAGAAAATGCATTTCGGATGAAAAATTTGAAATTTTGAGTGGAAATTGCAAGTCTGAGAAACCTGTTAGAATCGCATGCGATTGGATCCGTGCGATTAAATGTGATCGAATCGCATGCGATTATATCCAAGTGATTGGATCTGTGGGATAGGATCTGCGATTGAATCGCATGCGATTGACTAGATGCGGCTGATAGAACCCTTAGAATCCACCTAATCGCATGCGATAGAGCTAAACCGGCTGATAGCTTATGAGATCGCATGCGATAGACCAAATGCGGCTGATAGAACACTTCCGACTCACCTAATCGCGTGCGATTGAGTCAATGTGGCTGATAGCTTTAAGAGTAACACTTAGAATCTTAATTTGAACACCTCTATAAGCCGCATGCCCCTTCAATCGCATGCATCACAAATCCGGCTTATAGAATCAGAGGTGTCACTATCAAATCTGATGGCCTTACTCTGAATAGTGCATACCCACTTGTACCTTGATTGGTATGGTGTGTACTTAATTTTCTTGTACAACACACAATCTTTTGAAGATTTAATAATTTTTTAAATTAAAATCTGCTTTCTTTTTCTTCATCTTCAAATGTTCTTGACAAAAACTCAGAAATCTTCAAACTCGAGCAGATTAAAAATCGATTTTCTTGTGGTTGATCCAAGAAACATTTTTGACCATTTCTCTTTTAAAATCCGAACCTAACCCATGTAAAAATGATGCCTTCGTAGATAAAACAATAAATTCAAGGCATGAACAATAAACCCGAGAAAACTTCGATTTTTCTGCTTTTTCGTGTAAGGAACATTTGAGTTTACCTTTTTCTATCAAGGACAATGGATGTTGCTTGATTCTCCAACGATAACCCCTATTTTCAGATCATAAATAGCATCTTCGGTTGAAAAACCGTATGATCAGCCCCTTTTTCTTCGATGAACAGCCCCTTTGATCTTCAAACTTTGAGTTTTTGATAATAACACTCGATAGATCTTCACTCCTTTGGCTCTGATACCACTTGTTAGGGATAAACAAGCGGTAGATTGAAGGATTGCAATATATAACTATGATAGGTTGAGAGAGAATCTCTTTACACCTTACAAAACACATAGTTAAGCCTTACATTGTGAGGAAATCCTTACATTTCCTTGTGTATCACAAGGGTTATATACCTATAAAGTATATTTACAATAAGCACCATCAACTATTATTGAACTCCTATTCTATTACAATAATACAGTTCTAACAACATAAAATATTTATACAGCAGTTAAGTACTCAAGCAAGATGACGACGAAAAGAAGATTAACAAATAAGAAGAATATCCGAAGTTGTGAACAAACCTAGGGGTTTTTTTTTTATAAAAAGAGATATCTTGAGCAAAAGATTGGAGTGAAACCTTGCAATTGGAAGTAGCAGCAAAATGAGGGAAACGATAAGACAAGAAACTGGAAGCAGTCAAGCAGCCGTCGAGATTCAAAATGGGGATGAGCAACGACATTCACGTATTTTGGGTTTTCCCCATTTTTTTTCTTAGCTATTGTTTTAAACTTTAAAGTTTGGACTGTGTTAAGTTTTTGGGTTTTTTTAAGTTATCCTTCAAGTTAGCTCCTTTAAAAATTTTAAGGTAGTTCCTAAATTTCTTACTATATAACTTCTAAAAAAAATAAAAAATTAGACCTACCTACCATAAAGGTTAATTCGCCCCCGACTAAAATTCTTAGTGTAAGCAGTAAGGGGTTAGATGTCTTTAGACTCAAATTTAAGAGGTCAAATGTATTTCTATAGAAATTTCAG
Organism: Pulicaria dysenterica; assembly: GCA_947179395.2. Classification (NCBI taxonomy): domain Eukaryota; kingdom Viridiplantae; phylum Streptophyta; class Magnoliopsida; order Asterales; family Asteraceae; genus Pulicaria; species Pulicaria dysenterica. The sequence continues at coordinate 76,799,276 of OX359292.1, read as the reverse complement.
GGGCCATAAAGAAAATACTAGATTAAAACTATTTTAGGCAGCGATTAAAATTAAAATAGCAAATTCCCGCGGATGCCCGCGTGATCTGAACCTAATTGAACTCCTGCTGTCATGACCATTCGCTCGCTTCTCAACCGTTACCAGCCACTAAGGTACGCCTCTTTGTCTAAGTACTTGTACTTCTGTGCGAAAAACAGAATACCCACGAAGAACCTTATTGCAGTATTCAAGAAATTTGCAGCAATGGAGTCGCAAAAGGAATCAATCTTCTAAGGGGCATTTCGTCGAGCAACTTATCGGCATCTGCATTCCATGATCCGACACCGTCTAGGGAACATAATGGCATCGACCTCAAAAGCAAGCTGCTTTTCCTCGTGCATCCTCGACGAAGTGCGACGAGTGTGCTTCAAGATTGGGTCAGCGAAGGCCGGAAAGTCTCTATTTACGATCTTAGAAATATTTCGAAACAACTTCTGCAGTGTAGGCGTTACAAACACGCTCTTGAGGTGCTCTCTTTAAGACCGACCTCGTATATATTTATGAAACCCCTTTAATGGTTTTCAATATGCCTTTTGGGCAAGAATGGGAATGAAGTTTGTGATAATTTTGTCGACAGGTAATGAAGTGGATGGAGGCTCAAGAAAGGTTCCAGATTTCAGAGAATGATCATGCTCTCAGGTTAGAATTAACCATTAAAGCCAGTACTTTAAAAGAAGCAGAAGATTACTTTGAAAGATTACCAAACATTTCTTCACAAAAAGCTTCATATCTCCATCTTCTCAACTCATATGTTAAAGAAAGAGCCACTGAAAAAGCTGAATCTCTTATGATCAAAATGAATAGTTTTGGTTTCAATGTGACTCCACATCCGTTTAACGCAATGATGAAGCTCTACATTGCCACATCTAAGTTTGATTTAGTAATATCAATCATATCCCAAATGAAGCAAAATAATATTCCAAGAAATGTGCTTTCTTATAATCTTTGGATGAGTGCTTGCAACGAGGTTTATGGGGTTAAAAGTGTTGATATAGTTTATAATGAGATGGTAAATGATAAGAATATAAAAATTGGATGGAGCACTCTTTGCACCTTGGCTAATATCTACATAAAATCGGGACTTGTTGAGAAGGCGGCTTTAGCACTTAACAATGCAGAGAAGATGCTATCATCATATAATCATTTTGGATACTTTTTCCTCATTACAGTTTATGCTTCCATGAAAGATAAGGAGGGAGTTATTCGTGTTTGGGATTCTAGTAAAAGGGTCGAAAGGAAACTCACATGTGCAAACTATATGTGTATTTTGTTATGCTTAGTAAAGCTTGGGGATGTAAAAGAAGCCGAGAAGATTTTTGTTGAGTGGGAGTCTCAGTGTAGGAAATACGATATTAGAGTGAGTAATATTCTTCTTGGTGCGTATGTTAGGGATAATTTGATGGAAAAAGCCGAGGCATTGCAGTTACACACATTAGAAAAAGGTGGGTGCCCAAACTATAAGACGTGGGAGATACTAATGGAGGGATATATTAGAAATGAAAACATGGAGAGAGCTGTTTTTGCAATGAAGAACGGGTTTAAGATGTTGAAGCATTGCGATTGGAGGCCGTCGCCTATGATTATCGAGTCTGTTTTGGAGTATTTTGAGAAAAGTGGAAATTTGGAAGATGGGAAGTGGTTTTTGGAGGTTCTTAGGGATTTAAATCTTGCTAGTTTGCGTGTATACCGATCTTTAATCAAGATGCATGTTGCTAAAGAAAAACCGTTTGGTGAAATTGTTAAATTGATGGAGGATGATGAGATAGATATGGATGAGGAAACCATGAATCTTGTTCAAGCTTCACAAATTGGTACATTGTCCTAGGTGGTTAAAGAAAGCACGAAATGTACAAGACAAAGAGTCTGTGAATTTGGTATTATCTATTTACTTCTCTTGTCCTTTTTCCTACTCTTTTGTAAATATGTATCAGTTGTAGCAATTTTGATCTGTTTGGATTGACTTGCGTTGACTTTCAACTCAAATAGGTCGAACAATGTTGCGAGCTCCAAACTGAAGATTAGATCATGGCTTTTGGAAGTGTGAGATGGCTGCAGGCCTGCAGATCTATGGCTTAAAATCTTTTCATGGTTGGAAGTTGTACTCTTTGCTTTAAAGGTGATGCTATCAACTTGGAGAAAGTGAGTTGGTTTTCTAAGATTCAAAATGCTGTGTGGGAAATGACCATATGGATTACAATCATATCATGCTGCGTTCCAAAAAAAAAAGAATAAATCATATCATATTTAAAGGCAAGAAAAATCCAAACCGGGAACTGTTTTATGAGATTCAGTTGCTCTCCTTCAATTTGATGTCGACTAGGAACAAAGATTGCAGAAAGATTAGATGGATCGATTGGTCTTGACACCCTGAGTCTACTGTCAAAACAGGGTTTTCATGTTGTTCGTGTCTTGGTCCAGTTCTTGCAGGTGGTTCTGTTCGGATAGTCGGTTTGTTTTAAGAGTTTTTGTTTGGTCTGTTGTTATTTGTTTAGGCGTGTTACTACTGTTTTGGTGGAATTTGGGTGTTTTGGATAGTCTGTAGCTTGCAGGCTGTGGACGTTGTTTTGGGCTGTTAAGTTTAGTGAAATGTTCAATATAGTCCAAAGTTTTTGTGTAGTCAGGGACAAATCTCAGCCACAGGATCAAAAGAAAGGCAAATGCCCACTAGCACCTCGGGACACCACCACTGCCACCGACCACCACCTCCGGCCACCCCAATCACATGTGATTGAAGCACAATCACATGTGATTACGGCCAACCACCACCACCGACCACCACCTCCGTCCACCACCACAGCCGCCGACCACCACCTCCGGCCGCCGCAATCACATGTGATTGCACACCGCCAACCACCAACACCGACCATCACCTCCGGCGACCCAATCACATGTGATTGAAGCCACAATCACATGTGATTGCACACCGCCAACCACCACCACCGACCATCACCTCCGGCCACCACCACCTCCGGCCACCACCACCTCCGGCCGCCGCAATCACATGTGATTGAAGCCACAATCACATGTGATTGCACACCGCCAACCACCACCACCGACCATCACCTCAGGCTACACAATCACATGTGATTGAAGCCACAATCACATGTGATTGCACACCGCCAACTATCACCTCCGGCCACCTCCTCTGGCGACGCAATCACATGTGATTGCACACTGTTGGCCACCACCACCGCCGCCGACCAGATCTTTTTATGAAGCATCAAACGACGAATCTGAGACCAGATCTGAACTCCTCTCATCAAACCGAGTTGAACCACCACCATCCCCACCCTGAACAACTCCGGCAGCTGGCGAATTTGGCCTCGTCGGCGCCGATCTGAGACATAAAACTCGAGATCTTTTTTTTAAGCATCCAACGACGAATCCGAGACCAGATCTGGACTCCTCTCATCAAACCGAGTTGAACCATGTGCGCCACCACCATTAACTCCGGCCGTGGTGGTCGGAGTTTGCTCGATTTCTCGTTAATGGAGGATCGTGAGGACGATCAGGCTCCATAGTCTTGTAGAGGAGTTAAAACCGATCACCCTCACCAAAAATCACGATGATACGACGGCGGGATCGCCGGAAAATGATGTGTTGATCGGACGGCTGAGATTCGTCCCTCAGGACTACACAAAAAAGAAGGACTATGTTGAATGCAACTCGTTAAGTTTAATATGTAAAATTTCGCTTTCCAGAAAAAGGTCAAATCAATAGAATAAGCTAAAACAGAAACGGGTCAAACACACAGTGATAGCCACTATTATAAACTTTGTTCGTTAAGTGAGCCATTTGTCCACTTTTCTTCACAATCTAATACCATGAGCATGAACATATGTTTCTCTTATTTTATAAAAGAATATTATTATTAATAATTAGGGTAGATAATATGTAATTAAAACTCACACTGAAAACATGTGGTAACACTTTGTGTGGCTTCCACTTGTTTTTGACTCATTCAAACCTATTTAACTCGTAAAAATATAAGATCTAATTAAAATTGAGGCTCTGACATTATTTATTCAGCTCACAAAAATATAAAATCTAATTAAAAATTGAGGCTGTAACATTACAATGAAAACCAGTGTTTACAGATTGGCTTGATTATAAATTATTAAGTCGTTGTCAAAAAGTAGCAAGTAGCAAGTTGTGTAATCTTTGAGGAGCTTGATCCTCCACAGTAGTTCAAAACTAGTTATGCAGTGATGCCAATGCCTTTGAAACATTGCGAGTAATTCGATCATGGATAGGTTCCTGCACACACAACAGAATAACTTAGGGTACTATCCTTCACTAATGAAATGGCATGTTCGTGTTATACTGTTATGTTCTATATCTAACGGGTCAAACGGGTAAAATAAAAAAGGCTAGCTAAAAATCGAACAGGTCAAAATACACCCATAGTGTGTGCATATAACCTCTTATATAATCATATTATTAAAAACTAGCATCTTTTTCATACTGATGTATAATTATTGTGATCATATTTGACACCCAAATTGTCTATTTAGATAATAAAAGAAAAAGAGTTTGGATAAAAAAAGTCTCATGTCAACCCAACCCAGCCCGACTGGACCTGTTTTGAGCTATACCATAAAATTCAATTGTGTTGACCCATTATGTGACACACCCATTTTGCTACCTCTACAAATTACTTTAGCTACATGGAGATTGAGGAGTTTTACCATAGATTCAGCTATCTGAAATCTTGATCTTGTTATTGTCTCAAACAAGAAAATGTATCTGCCATTCAATCAGAAAAATAATTGCAGCTGATCATTAGAGATGATGACAATTTGCCAGCAAGTGTTTGGATACACATTTAAACTAATGTTGCAATAATCATTTTTGAATGTTTGGGTAGAAGTGCGTAAAGATTGACATACTAAGATTTAGAGAACCACATAAAAACCTTAATAATAGAAAATGTAAAACTATTACAAATCCCTACTTTTAATCATATGACTTTGACCAATTGGGTTTTGGCCCAGCTGTACCAAGGTGACCCATGAACCAAGAGTTTATGAGTTCGAGTCTCGGTGAGGACATATGTGCGATGTGTTTCTAATATAACAAGAGATATTATAGAAAGAACATCTGATTTTGATTGTCCAAAACATAATGATCACTTTCACAACCCAAATCCAAACACCCCTTTAAAATGAATTATTTTGTACAAAAATACCGAAGTAGTACTCTTGCATTAGATTTCCACAACTTGCCACTTAGGTTTTCTATTCTTTTTGCATTTTCTTGAGATTCAAGATTGCTGGTTAAACTGCAACTAAAAGAAAAGTTCGATAATCAATCAATTAATTTTATAATGGTAGTGAAGCGTACCGCCAAGCCAGTTCAGTAACAAGCTCTTCAGGAGCATCGGGGAGGACCTAAATTGAACAAAAAATAACAATAACAAAATTAAAATTGAAAAAAATCAAGATTTGAATTCATGAATAACGTCTGAACAAAGTGCAATATGGTGTGACTTACTTTGTCCTCGTAGGGATTGCAGTGATCTTTGAACCACAACCTCAAAAACTCCTAACAAGATTTCAGATCTCAAATGTCAAGTTTGAAAATAAATGAACAGAAGGGTTTGGTCAAAAGGTTATAATTTTCATACGGCAAACTACAAAAGGAGTAGTTAGTTGACTTTTGAGGTCAAAGAAACTTGGTAATCATGAACGAGTATCCAAAGAGAAAACTTGAACCTTATCGACATTTTCTGGTTCAAGACCATTCTGAAAACGGGATTCGTAAGAATGGGCTAGCCAGTATCTGCTCGAGTCAGGTGTATGTACCTGCATAAATGGTAAGATTTCAATTATTAATATGAATTGGCCATTCTTAGGTGACTTCTTAACTCAGAGAGAGAGAGAGAGAGACCTCATCAATTAATAGCACCGAACCATCAGGGGCCTTTCCAAATTCATATTTTGTATCCACTAATATAACACCATGTTCTAATGCCACACGCTGAAAATTCAAGAAAAATCACATGATAAATCCATTCACAACAACCTAATTTACTGATACTAGCAAACAATGCAAAATCTTCCATTGTTGAAAAATTTAAAACTAATGCAACATATTTTGGCAACATTTCTTAGAGAAAATAAATTTATCCTGTATGAAATAGAAGATTTATCCATGGCTTCATCACATGAAAGTTGCAATATTTCCCTTCTTGAAGTTTCCCTACAAAAATTTGCAACAGTTCCTCCATTGGGAAGGTTTCCAAGTTACATTTACTTGTTCTCCATTATCGCCATTAAACATATAATGATGATATCGACTTCAAAAACAACATTTTCCATTTTTGTATCTATTATATAAGGTTTTAGGTACTCAACAACTAGTCAAATACTACATTTATCATATGTAAAGTCGATCATTTGCAAAATTCATAAGATAACCTCTTTGTGAAATGTCAAGTCAAACATTCCCATTGAGTTCATGTAACTCAATGTCAACAAACCATAGAAAAAATCTCATGGGGCCAATAAAGAACGAATATAAATTACCTGGCCATACTCGAACAACCTTAATGCTTTCGTACTTGCATCATCATAATCAGCTTGACTCATCAGCCCTTGTTGGACAATCTGCAAGATACAAACCGAATTATTACGCATTAAATAAAAGGGTTTTTGGCCTAGCAATAGCAAGGTGTGTGTAATGTGTTCCTCTCTCCTTTAGGTTGAGGCTTCAAGTCTAATTTGAGACAAAAGGTGTAGATTTAGGGTGTGTGAGAGTTTGCTGTACAAAAAAAGAAAATTTTAAAAATCCGTCAAATAAAATTACTTATTTGTCCTATTTTATCATTGCTAAACGACTATATAAACTACATGTGCTGTCAAATGTTGTAAATTTCAATCGATAAATACTGTATAATGTATATAAATACAAACTGCTTAATTTTTGACAAACTTTATATCAAGCATTTAGCATGTTTTAATTCTATTATTCTAATTGCTGAGAATGATATAGAACCTCTTCTGGGGTAATAGGAACATCATGATCTGCAGCTTTAGTAGTTGGTGTGATTATATTTGCAGGTAACTTCTCGTTTTTCACCATTCCTGTTGCATAATATCAAACTCATACACAAAAGCAAAACTAAAGAAGCAAAAGGAATCAAGATTATAGAAAGTGTAAATGCTTTTTACTACAAACCTTCAGGAAGAACATTGCCACAGTAATTTCGCACGCCATTCTTGTATACAGTCCATAATGATGTATCAGTACTTCCAGTCACATATCCTCTGACTAAAAAGGTTTAACAAAATAAACTTTATCAGATAGTCAACTGTTTAAAGGGTGTTTAATTTGCATTTTAAAACTGATCTATTTTATTATGGTGGCATCAGTTGTTAATGTTTGGATAAACAGATTCTGATTACATAATTATGAAGGGTCAGATTGTTCCTTTTGGATAATCGTAAGTTCATAACATCTGGTTATGACAACTTCAAACAACAAAAGTACATCCAAACACTAGTTTCAAGTAATCCATTTTGGGTAATCATAGCATTCATACGCAATTTATATCAAGGGGCGAAGATTTCTCTTATGTCATTCGTCTGAGTCAAAGATTGCAATTTTAAAATTTTCAACAACAACAACAACAATACCCAATTTTAAAATTTTGTACAGGAAAAACAGAACATTTCTTACCAACAAATTCTACAGGGAAAACAGAACATTTCTTTGCAATGGTAACATTTTTGTCGGGGACTAGGATTATTGCATTTGGAGCAATATGCTGAGTTTGGTTGAACCACCATAAACTTGTATCATTAAGAACCTGAAGGTATCATTGATTTGAAACAACTTATAATCTTTTATTATAGCAAGAACTCAAGTAATGATGAACGGTGGTGCCAAAAAACATTACCTGGCCTTTAAATGGAATTGAAGCAAGAACTCTATCAAAAGCACTTTGCCGGTCTGTTGTAACTAGTACAAGATAATCTCCTCCATCGTAAATATCTCTAACCTATAAATGATGAATACCAGAATTACACAATGAGCAGGAAAAGTGTTACTCACACTACAACATGAACATGGAGAACTAAATCATAACACTAAACATCACATATTTTCTTTGTTCTCTCTTCTCAGTCAAAAGAAAGAAAAAAACTATAATGGAAACCAACTCAAACGCATTTCGGAACTCTTTAGAATACAATGACAAGAAGAGTAACAAATAATGAAATTACGTGTAAGCCAATAGCTAGGTGGTTATATTAAGCAGAAGTTCCATTGATCAATAAATGACTAAAACATATCAACTAAAAGAAAATTTTGTTAAATACATTAAACTCCATCAGGATTCCTTGAGCATCACACCCAGTGTATCAAAGGCTTCCCAATTGAAACACACAGTCAACAATGCACCAGAGAACTCTCTAATATTCCAAATATCTTCTATCCATCAACAATCAACTTGGGTATGACAACTTTTTATAACGAAACTATATACCGACAATAACAAAGATTTAATTATCTGAAAAATAAAGCTAAAGGATAAAGTTATTAGTCGTTGTTGTGACAAGTGACAACAACATTATATACAAAGTTAAACACAGATACTCCCATTACTATCTAGCAACAATGAAAATATTGGCTCGATTTCAGGACCACAGCCATTGGTGAGAGTAACTAACATTCACGTGAATGACTAAGGGCCTAGTTACATGTGTATCCAAAGTTGTTATTGCAATTCAAATTCGAATTACGAGTGTTCAGGGAGAAAGTTGATTGTAATTCTAGATTTAAATGTTTAAAGTCAATATAATTTGATTTGAAGATGCAAACATGACTGATAATTGAGGTAAATGTGAAATTACCTACTTAATCCCCTACTCTAAGCACCTGATTATCTTATTGTAAGTCTTCAAGTGCAATAATCAATTTCAAAATCCTCAGCCAAACACCCTTCTAAAATGATCACGTTATAATATCATTCTAAAGTTTGCGGTTTCTTTAAGTTTCACCAGTTTTATGATATCTTTTGATTTTACTTTTAACCTAGCCCAACAGATTTGATCATAAGCTTTGCTGCTGTTGCAAAAGATTGACTTTTGATAAGAAAAATGAAAGGAACAGAACAAAAAAGACAGCTTTTTACCTTGCCTCTCGTCTTGGATTTGAGAGCAGGAATAGTGAGATGAAGATTCGTCTCAGAAAGGCAGTTAGAAAGAGAGTTTTTTGCAGCACTGATAACTTCATCTCGACGGTCACTACTTGTTAACGCATTCAAACTCAGTTCATGTTCTTGCTGCTTAGTTGCCATTACAATAGAACACTTCGGCAATCTCTTGAAAATTCGATCAATTTTGAAATGGGTTTTTGCTAATGACGAAAAAGGTAAACTGTTGTTGGTCGAAAACGATGACGATGATGAGGTGCCTAGGGTTTTGGTAGGGTTTAAGCCTGGAAAACACGCCATTCTTTGTCAAATTCTCCACTCGATAACACGTTTTTACTCCCTCCCTCGTCGATTTTGCGACTTGACACGCCAATATAAAGGAAACCCTGTGACAGATTGAAACTCAGACAAGGTGACTTATTTCGAGAGTATATTTGTACGCAATAATTATTTCTATATCTATATATGTGTATTATTTTGGAGTATCAATGTTACAGTTGTGCAAACTCCTTTTTTTTTCTAATTCTCAAGGGAAGGAATGGGAATGAAAGAAAGGAATCTCAATCATTTCAAAAATAGTAGGAAAGTTTTTACTCACAAAAATATGGAATTGTCACTCTCAATCCTTTTCTTCCTTTTCTAAAAAAACTCAAGAACATAATTTCTTATCTCAATCTTTTCTTTCCCCTCCTTAAAATAACCGAAGAACAAGCCGTAAAAGTAGAGACCCGGTTTATTTAGCGAGATAATTTCATATATATCCTTACAAACTTTCCTAATTGCATATATATTTTTATAAAAATCAAAATTACATCGATATCCTTTAAAAGCCTATAAACTCTCAAATATATTTTTATAATTTTAGATTTACGGCTTTTGTATTTGTATTTGTGTTTTTGATTTTTTAATATTAAATGTTATTTACTATTAATAAACCAATTAATATTTAAAAGAAAATTAATAAAATAAGGAGGATGCATATTTTGGTCCCTTTCAAGTTCTCGAGGGAGAAAAAGTGTAATGAAGTCAAATTAATATGGACCGAAGCCGCAACTTTTTGAATCCATGGACTAAATTTGTAATTTTGAACAAACCAAAGATCAAAAATGTAATTTGCTCTTTATTATTTGTAATTCAAATTTATTTTTAATTAGGTTGTTTATTACGACTTTTATTGGAGTTATGAGTTTAGTATAATTTATAACTTATAATGAATAAAAAAGTTGTAATAAAAAAATTAGTCGGACTTATAAAAAAAGTTGAAATTAGATTTTTAAGGGGATCGTAATGATCATGATGTCTAATGACAAATTAGAAACCCTATAATTATCGGAGAATCGGTTCCCAAATCTAACATGTCCAAACACATAAACGTGGTACACGTGTATGTAAACTAACTTTGATTATTGATTTTCAAGAACTACGGATCTATATTGAATCCAACTAATCAAGCTATAAAGTTTACACACACAAGAATATAACACGATGGTCAAAAGTGTTGTAGTAGATAAAGTAGGCAAATGATCACCACTTCAAACTTAAAATCAGAGGTGTAATATATTCCTGCATTTTTATTTTTATATTTTGTTGGGAGGTGGGGTGTGGGGTTACAGCCATAAGTAGAGAGGAATATAAAAGATCAAAATCTTAAGTTAGGTTAATTAAGACCCTTTTTGATACTATTTAACATATAACATCCCAGATTAATTAATTAACGAGCTTATATAGACTCCAAGTCGAATAACTAATTAATCGTTTTGGTTTACCTCGATTTAAAGCTTAAACCAAAAAGTATATCTTAAATTTGGTTAGAGTTATATACATACGTATACGTGTTTGTATGGAGAAAAGGAATATATGATTATATGTCATATATACAAGCTTAGGTGTCCACTTATACGACTTCATTTTGATAAATTTAAATCAAATTGGTTTTTAAGTTCTATTATACTTCATTACTTCTTCAATTTCTCCCAAAACTCCGCCTTCACATCGAAATGTTGTTGCAATTCAAGATTTCAAGGAGTCGTACTTTCAGTGTCACATAAGCAAGAATAATACATCTAAAATCCATTTGCTTCTTAAATCAAATAGGATTTTATGTGTTTCTCTTGTATATGATATAAACTATTGTCTTGAAATATTTAATAGAAAGAACATGGAAGAAGTTTAATAAAACTAAGCATCGTTAGCTAGGAGCAACATGTGTACACAACCTAATACTTGAGTTCATATATGCATACATCTCACATGTTCCATGTGTCATCTATCTATTGCGACTAACATTTTTTGTTCTTCATTTAGATCAGTTCAGCATTTAGATGTTAATAGCTAGCCACTTCCTGTATAATAGCCATCCAAACCAGTGGCGGACCTAAAGGTAGCGGGGAGGGGTCACGGGACACCGGTCTTTTGACGGTTCGTAGTGTTAATTTTTTATTGTTTGAGACAGTGCTACGGTAAATTTTCGGGGTGCTAGCGGTGATGCCATCAAAATCAAAGGAAAAATAAAACTTTTTTAAAAAAATGATAAGAAATAATTTAATATTTCAATTTATACCTTTAATATACTTTAGTTTACCTTTAAAATAACATTTTAGCTAACATGACTTCATATAAATTGTGTTTTGTTTAAAATTTTGGACCTAAAATACCAGAACAGCAGCCGAAAACCTCGCTAATCCGAACCGATTAACCGGAAACCAGAGAAAAAACCCGAACCAGACCCTCAATTTTATATAATTTTATTTTCGCATTATATGGTGCTACCGGTCAAAAAAATTCTGGGTCCGCCCTGATCCAAACAACATAATATGAGAATATTTGGCACCAATGGTTCTACACCACTTGTATACATAACATGTACATACGCACGTAGTGTGTGTGACATCAAAAACAAAGTATTAGATATGTAGAAATCATAAAATAATGGATTAACTAGTTATAAATTTATGTAACATCTAGACTTTCAAGTGAATTAAACTTTTCCAAACCACATTATATGGTTAGTTAAACCCTATTAGTATGATAATTGAAGAAGATTTTTTTATTGAAATGCCACATATATTATCCGACGTTAACTTAGATAGATACCCTGATGATATAACACATTGATATCATAACATATCGAGGAGCATTAATGCCCAATTGGGACTATCTATTACATGATACTTAATCTCACTCACTATTTTACGAGAGAATCAACCACACCAACCGATGAGGTGAGGACATACAATATAAAAATAATCAACCGTACATTGTCTCGAGACCTATTTTCATTGTCTTGAGGCCTATTTTCACGGATCCACCTCTGAGATCTAGTTATGCGGCTATGCCTCATCTAAAAGGCTTACAAAAGATAATAATCGAAGTTTTATTAAACCATTTCGCTGTAATCTTGATTTAGCCAATAGAGTTTAGGTTTTTTTAATCTACTCTATAAAGTTATAATATTTATGACTAGATTGACTCGGTAAAATTGACACGTAGATCCACATAGACACATAAAAGTTACAAAATTTTCAAAATTTATGTTCTTGTTCAAACCCTAGTTCGTAGTAGATATTTTGGTTTTAATTTACTATATATTTTGGTTTGATATTTATTATTATAATATATTATTTTATAATTACAAATTTTAAATTTATTAACAAAATGCAACAACTGGATATAAAATGTCATAATACAGACAATTACAAGTATTCAGATATTTTTTAAAAACATACGGCATAATCTAAATGACCATTCAGACATTTAGATCACCTCTTAATATTCAAACATGTTATTCAGATTCGACCAAAAAACATCTTAATAAACAAAGAGCACTAGTTTTTGTTTTGTTGAAGATTAAAAGAAAAAAAGAAAAAAACCGCCCCCCGCGACGTATGCAAATCGAGACACGTCAATTACATGTATTAAAAGGGCGTTTCGCTAAAACCCCTCCAAATCTACACCCACCCACCCAGATCCCTTCATCAATCCATCAATCAATTCATCCATCCATCCATCGATTTTAGGGCTCTTTAATTTCATCCAACTCTTGTTTATTTTCCCTGCATCTCTCTCTGTGTAACACTTTGAATCTACATTTCCGTTACCATCGCCCCTTTAAGGTTCGCCTCTTTGCCCTAATTTCTGCTTCAATTTATCTTCGATTATAGAATTTTCTAAGATTTTATCGAATACCCATGTCGATTTACGTACACCAGAGTCATTTTTTCCCATCTCATGGCTTGTAGGATCAAATTAGGCGTGGTTGGAGTCATAAGTGAAAATCAGGTTTATGTGAACATATAGTTTTAAGAGGGTTTCTATTGATGAGGAAGAAGAGAAAAGGCGGTGACTTGTTATGCACTGATCACAATAAAAAGGGAACTGTCGAATCCACTGGTGATTCAGAGTCATTGATATCAAATCTCAAGTGTCATTACTCTTTAGAAGATTATGTTAGGTTGAAGAAAAGGTGTTGTAAGGAAGATGTGGTTTTTAGTGGTGATGATGATCTTAATGGATCATGTAAGAATAGGCGTGCTGGTATCGCCGCCACTGCTCCGCCCTGTGCAACCTCGTCACTGGTTTTATCTGGTAGAGGGATCAAGAGGAAAATTGGGTGTATTGATGTAGCTACTCAAATGGGAAGGAAAAACAAAATCTCTGAAGATTATATTAAGGGTGCTACCATTGGGAAGGGTAAATTTGGCTCTGTTTGGTTGTGTAGGTGCAGGGTTACTGGTGTAGAATTTGCATGTAAAACATTGGTGAAAGGGGAGGAGACTGTTCATAGAGAGGTTGAAATAATGCAGCATTTGTCGGGCCATCCAGGGGTTGTGACCTTGAATGCAGTGTACGAGGATTCAGAATCGTTTCATCTAGTAATGGAGTTGTGTTCGGGAGGAAGGTTAATTGATCAGATGACAAAAGAAGGTAGTTATTCTGAACAACGAGCTGCTAATATTTTTAAGGAGTTGATGATGGTGATCAAATATTGTCATGACATGGGCGTGGTTCATCGGGATGTAAAGCCTGAGAATATTCTTTTAACAGCTTCTGGGAAAATTAAGCTTGCAGATTTTGGCTTGGCAATGAGGATCACAAATGGTACAAGTCTATCATGCCTTTTCGACCTAAATTTATGTGTGTTAATGCTATCTACCTTGTATGGATATCACAAAAGAAGTTATGAGTCGTTCTTTGATAATACTGGCTATATGTTAGCATTGTCTTTGCTTCACTTAATTTTTTTGTCCGAGTGCCTATGCAAGTGTTAACCAACTATACTCTAACTCACTTTGTGGTAAACGAAAACAATCTTCTTGAGAAAAGAAATGTTGCACACAAAGATTTTCTACTAACGCTTGCAAAATTATGGAGCTTTCATGCATTGCAGCCATGCCTTATTGTATTATTATGTCTTGCTTGAATTTTTTACCTGAAGCGCCCATGTAAATGTTAGTAGACCATCATGGTGGTATTGTTAGTGTTATACACTTGAGTATTTGCAGCTTTGGATGTTTTTCTGATTAAATAGAATAGTAGAACTGCTTAATGCTATACCATTTACTTGAATTTTTAGAAGTAAGGTAAGAACCAGGGTTGAATCAAATTTGATGCTTAAATTGAGTTATTTCTATTGTGCTTCAAGCCTTCAACAAACTGTTATATAATCATAATCGATGATGTCATCACTGCTGACATCAATCATACATGATATTTTCATCTCATATGACCCGTCAAGAGTCATAATTAAATCAATTACGTGGTTCATTTCTTTTTTCGTGCTGATCTCAATCTGTTTCTTTTTCTGGTTCTTGTTGTCTCAGTATGTATCTTCTTTCAAGATTTCATAGAATCTGTTTGCTGTTTCAAGAAAAATGCATGCCTAGGGCATATTGTATATAACATGTCAATATTTCCCTTAACTCTACTATATTATCGATCAAAGAGTTTTGAGTTCCTTTCTGATTTTCTTGTAAGTATTAATGGACTTTTCTTTTATTACCTTCCAAGTCCTGAAGCACATACTACCAACAGTTCATTAACTTGTCTCTGCATGCAATCATTGTTGTAACCTGTTTATGTCACTTGTGTGTGCTTACATTACTAATGAAGTTAGCTGCTTATTTGAGATTGAAATGTGAACAGAACTTGTAATCAGATAGGTGAAACTGTCTGCAACATCCCATATACTTTGAATCCTCCATGAATGGCAATAGCATGACGGTTGTGCTTCTGTCCATGACTCCATGCGAATATTTAAATATAATCAATTATTGATTTCACTTTGATCTCTTAACTTCATTGTTCATAGGCAGATTAAAATCTAATACTAGTTACCACAGCTTTTGAGTTTTCTTTGCAGAAATAGGTGAACATCATCTTGATGTGGTAACTAGTATTAGATTTGGATTGCATTACTAAACAATGTTTACTTTGATCTGGTACTAATAGATCCACCAGGATTACAACTGAAATAGGTGAACATCGTTTTGATGCTACATTGATAATGCAATCCAAATCTAAGAACTTGATATATTATTGCCAAAACACTTGATATTTGAACTTGCTTTTGAATCGAAAGCACCAAATAAGTACGATTCAATGGTCTGAATAGTAATGGGAATGATTGAAAGAAACCATAGACATTTTTAAAGTTCTTGACATGCCAAGATTGAAACCCAACCTCATACATAAAAGTGCGCTTAACAATAGATTAAGCTGAAACGGACTGTTGATGCCTCAACTTTAATGACCTACAATTATAGGTTAGATCTTTATCGAAGATTGATACATAATTGGCAAAATGCAAGATGAACACTTCCATTAAAGTGAAAGAGTAAAACCTTAATGATAGAGAATGTGCTACTAGTCTACAATAGCTGATGTAGGGTAGGAAAGAGTAGAAAAAGAACATTGTTTAGTTGGTTCCGGCTTGTAGCTTGGGCAGGAATACACTAGTGCTGGGTCATCTTTGATTTAGGGCAGGGGAGTTTTCGTTTGTGACTCCTAATTTTTCAATGTTCTTGCAATCCATCATTTCCGGTACTAAATATATCTATCGAACCTTATTTTCCTGTTCCCCATCATATTTCATCCATCTAGTTGACCATATATCTATTAATTGGTTCCACTGCCAGGAAAGGAAGATGGATTTGTATTTTGAGGTAAACACCCAATTTTAATCAATGATTTTCACATGGGGAAGTAAACCAGATAAGCAACTAAACTCACATTGGGAAGTAACTAAACCCACATGGGGAAGTGGCCCAGTGTATCGGTGGTAACAATAAAGGGTTGAAGCCATTGCAAACGTGTTTATCTAAGCTTGCCTAAAGGATCAATCCAAAAGAGCCATATTCCCACAAGGAAATTATGGGATCAGACGAGACACCCTTGAATCTGGTTATGGATTCATCATCAGCAGAGAAGGAATTAGGATACCCAATGTCTGAGGCATATTATAAGCTACTAACTGTAGATAATCCTTTTTCCAAATCAGCTACTGACCCATAGTTATATCTGAATGGCCTTCGAATTTACATGTCGAAACTTGAAAGCTTTCACAATGAAACGATGCCCTAACAGCTAAACCCTAAGGTTGATTTGATCACAATTTGCTCAAATAGCGGGGTATTTGAGAGTGAACACAAGCTGTTTGATCAGAATCCTAAAGCAAAATGGACTGAGAAACCAGTGTATACTAATTTTTATGGTGTTTTATATGCTACATGGGGTTAAAAACCACCTAAACCCCCTGGTTGCTCTAATTTATATGTTCTGGTTGTCAACGAGTTTAAGCTAAAAGCTCAAATGGAGGCTATAGGTTCCAAAATGGCGAGATAGATGGTTGTCAAGGCCTATGATGTGGTTACAGAAGAAACAAATACATCTGTAGTCTTAGTCTTAGTCTTTGCACGAGGTCTTACCGTAGGTATCAACGGCAAATACATAACTGGTCTCGACATTACTGAGATTGTACACACACTTGATAAAAAATCTTTTGCCAAACTATAGTGAAGTGTGAGTGATGTCAATGGTTGGTAACCTTCTTTCTATAACATTAAATTGATTTTCCTCTTTTGTCACTCCAACTGTCCAGAAGAGTAGCATCATTAATGTTGCTCTAATGTTAAATTCCTTTAACATTGGCTCTCATGGATTTCCACACAACCTCTAGTTGCTTTGTGGAATGCTTTCTAAGTTACATCTCAGCATTGTGAGCATAAGGATAGTTCATGAACATTTGTTATAGCAGTGTTGGAGTATACCCCTGTACTTTTGAAGAAGGGAGTAGGAAATGATTTCATTGTGGGTCCCTCTAAATTCACATATTTAATATGTAATAGTCAATTTCTCTTCCTGTCGAGAACACCGTAATGTTATCACTCATGTTTGTCTGCACCAGTGAGACTTCAGTGAATCTAAGAGATTCTTTGCAGGTTCAGCCTCTGAGAAGTAGGGCTGGCAATTTGTGCTGGGTTCTGGTTTGCGGGATTGTTTAACCCAACCCGAACTAGATCAGGTTAGTTAATCTTGTCGAAAACTTGAACCCTATCTCGGACCTCGGGATATGTAATATGTTTGGTAATAGGGTTAGGCATTTTTGGCCTGTTTATTGACGTCCATTACTCAACTACAAATAGACAAGGAAATGTATTTAAGATCAAAATCAACTACAAAAAGACAAAGGAACGACTGTAAGATTTGAATCAACTACTACAAAAACTACAAAGGAAACAACTAACTTAATAGCAAAAATGCGCCTGTCTCGTATGTGTGGAACCTAGCCAGGTCTTTTTCGGAAAACATAGGGTAGGTAGGACTGGGTGAGAAAGGATTCCCTGTTGCCAATAAACTTTTCCCGGCCTTCGACTTCCCTTCCTCATAAAGGGTCTTACGGTCGGTACTGACTAAAGAAAAAGAGTCTTCTTCTTAAGAGTAGGCGTGGAGAGCTTTTTGTGGGGAAACTTGTAAGTACACTTAGGGGGGAGACGGGCGGCACCTGTCCCCTTCTATCTTTTCTACTGCCTTGCTCCTCGGGCTCCATACTGCTCCAGCTGCTCGCTGTAATAGCTTGCTTCTTGGGTGGCTCTCACCCTGGGTAGTGCAGCTGAGCCAGAGTGGGCCCAGCAGTCGGCCTATCTTTCCGGGGGAACACATAAAGACATGATTAGTTGCACAGATCTCTCTGCACTGACCATAGTAAACTCCTTCTCGTTGTACTGAAATAGAGGTTTGGTATAAGGAGTAAACTGATAAGATTTAGAAAAAAGATACTAGTAAAATATCAAAATAGGTGCTTCTAGTGTTGTAGTTTCTAACACAGGCTGGCTGCTTGGAAAAGGTTTCGTAGGGTCAACCTGAACCCTGTTTCTCAAAAGGGTTACCCATGCCAACTCATTTATGACCCAAACCTGTTTATCGCTGCCCCTTTTATTTCTGGTCTGCTTTGTGTCGTGTCACTTAGTAAGATCACAATCTTGCCACTTGGTATTTTTACTGCAGCTGCATATCATTCTTACTGTTATATAAATTATAGTTTGGGTTGTTAAAACTTAAAAGTTTAAAACTTTACCAAACAGGTCAGAGCTTAGCTGGTTTGGCTGGAAGTCCAGCTTATGTTGCCCCAGAAGTACTAACAGGAAACTACTCGGAAAAAGTGGATGTTTGGAGTGCTGGTATTCTTTTACATGCTCTATTGGTTGGTGTATTACCTTTTCAAGGAGACTCGTTGGAAGATGTTTTTGAGGCAATTAAAACTGTGGAACTCAACTTTCACACTGGGGTTTGGGAATCTGTGTCCAAACCTGCACGTGATTTGCTCGAACGCATTCTTACGAGGAATGCTGATTCTAGAATAACAGCTGAGGAAGTACTAAGTAAGTTCCCTTCTATTATCTAACCTCTAATGGGTCAAACGTGTTAAAAAATAGATAAATTGGAAATGGCTGGATGGTTAAGTGGGTTGAAAGTCAACCAAAGTGTATTCAAATTGCATATAATCTTCATAAATCACTTTGTTTATAAAGTTAGTATATGATCGTCATAACATTCTTTTTATATTATATATTATATATATAACATTAATTACAAAGTATAAGAAAAGAAAACATAAATTGTTTGCAGTTCAGCCGACCTACCAAACATCCTGTTATGTTACTTCCCCTGTCATGAAGAAAACAAAACAATAAACAAAGTTTGCTATTTGACATGAAATATAGATGCGGCCATCCCCAGTTACATGGCTTTTAGGTTGTAGTTTCTCTACTTAATTAAAACAAATAAGCAAAATTAACTTTTTATATCTAATTTTGTTATTATTGGGGTAGTCCTACTAGAAGACATACAGATTGAGAATTACTGCGGATTGTATTTAGTTTTGTTGCAACCGATAAGAAACGAGAATCTGTTTATTGGAACATCAAATTAAGTACTAAAATCATATGAACTATAACTAGTTTCAAAATATTGAAACCCGCTATGCGTGCAAGTATTAATTCTTTCTGTTTTTCCTAATTCTTGAAAATAGAAATTCTGTTTATACTGGTGCTACTTTCTTTTTGTAGATAATGAACAATCGTTGTTTCTTTCAGGTCATCCATGGATTATATTCTACACAGAAC
Source organism: Pulicaria dysenterica (assembly GCA_947179395.2). NCBI lineage: Eukaryota > Viridiplantae > Streptophyta > Magnoliopsida > Asterales > Asteraceae > Pulicaria > Pulicaria dysenterica. The sequence goes on along the minus strand of OX359292.1, from coordinate 76,779,461 downwards.
GCACATTAAAATCCCTATCATTCAAGTCAAAATCAAAAAACCAATCACAAACGGCAGCTACAGCATCTCTACTTGAGCCGAGTAGAAAAAACACCATTGATGGTGCTTCAGCATCTCCATTATCAACATCTAGAAGCTCAGGATGCCATGATTGTGATTCAGAAGAACAAGATGAATCGGGTTTAGTTGATGCACTTGCTGTTGCAATATCTCATGTGAGGATTTCTGAACCTAAAAGAAGCCGTTTATGTGTACCCACTAGCCCCATTCGAGAGCAGTGTTCTTCTAATAATAACCTTTGCAGAGCATGTTGACCATAGACTTTGACTCGACTATCAGAATTGACTATGACCTACAAAGCAGTAAGCACCATGAAAAGATGAGAGATTGGTGTATAGTGAATGTAAATATAATGATTAGATGATGGTAAATGAGTGAGTGGTGATGATCATGATTTATGTAGATTGATTTGGTTTCCTTAAGTTTTATAGATCTAGAAAATGTAACAGAAGCTATCAATAAAATGTTCATGTTCATGTGTTTTGTACTCATGAATTTTGTTTTGAGCCCTTATAAATCTGAATTAGTGTAGGTTTTTGTAGCCATGGAAAGTTTCTCAAGGTCATATGTTCTTGATCATCATTTGATCTTTCTAGATGGGAAAGGCATGAAAGCATTTATTTGCAAAATTTTAAGGATTTATATTGTTTGTATGGTAGATTCATGTAGAATAGCGTGTTAGTTAGATGTGAGATATATTATATGATGGAGGTGTTATTAGGAATCAATCCCTAACTTCATGGTAGAGTTGCAGAGGTATGATTGTTGACAGCTTACCTCCCACTATGACCAGTCTTTCGATCTAGTGATCAAAATCATACACTATTGTTTGTATAGTTAATGGATTCATGTTGAGCTATTCAACAATATTATTGTTCTTCTTCGTCACATTTTACTTTAATGCAAGATTCTTGTTATTGTGTGACCGATGTCTTTTATTTTGGAGTATCTGTCTTACATGAAGCGCTTCTTTTTTATTCGTTGAGGTAAGCCAATTATTTTACATTGACTATTCTTCAACTGATTGTTCGCATCGGATCTCAGGTTCTCTATTAGTTTTTTACATTAACTATCCAATTTTAGTCGTTCTTGGAAGTGTGTGTGTGTGTATCATTCAAACATATAGTTTTAAGAGGTTTTGTTTTGGTGAGAAAGAAGAGAAAAGGTAGTGACTTGTTATGCACTTATCACAAAAAAAGGGAACTGTAGAATCCATGGTGATTCAGAGTGATTGATATCAAATTTCAAGTGTCATTACTCTTTAGAAGATTATGTTAGGTTGAAGAAAAGGTGTTGTAAGGAAGATGTGGTTTTTAGTGGTGATGATAATCTTAATGGATCATGTAAGAATAGGCGTGATGGTATCACCACTGCTCCGCCGTGTGCAACCTCGTCACTAGTTTTATCTGGTAGAAAGATTAAGAGGAAAATTGGGTGTATTGATGTAGCTACTCAAACGGGAAGAAAAACAAAATCGCTGAAGATTATATTAAAGGTGCTACCATTGGGAAGGGTAAATTTGGCTTTATTTGGTTGTGTAGGTGCAGGGTTACTGGTGTAGAATTTGCATGTAAAACATTGGTGAAAGGGGGGGAGACGGTTCATAGAGAGGTTAAAATAATGCAGCATTTGTCGGGCCATCCAGGGGTTGTGACCTTGAATGCAGTGTACGAGGATTCATAATCCTTTCATCTAGTAATGGAGTTGTGTTCGGGAGGAAGTTTAATCGATCAGATGACAAAAGAAGGTAGTTATTCTGAACAACGAGCTGCTAATATTTTTAAGGAATTGATGATGGTGACCAAATATTGTCATGACATGGGCGTGGTTCATCGGGATGTAAAGCCTGAGAATATTCTTTTAACAGCTTCAGGGAAAATTAAGCTTGCAGACTTTGGCTTGGCAATGAGGATCACAAATGGTACAAGTCTATCATGCCTTTTCCACTCAAATTTATGTGTGTTAATGTTATCTACCTTGTATGGATATCACAAAAGAAGTTATGACTCGTTTTTTGATAATACTGGCTATTTGTTAGCATTGTCTTTGCTTCACTTAGTTTTTTTGTCCGAGTACCTATGCAAGTGTTAACCAACTATACTCTAGCTCGCTTTGTGGTTAAGGAAAACAATCTTCTTGAGAAAAGAAATGTTTTCGTTAACTATGATGCGAGTTAGAGTATAGTTGGTTAACATGCGCCTAGGCACTTGGATAAAAAAATTAAGTGAAGCAAAGACAATGCTAACATATAGCCAGTATTACAAAGAACAAGCATAACTTCTTTTGAAATATCCATACAAGATAGAAAACATTAACACACATAAATTTAGGTCGAAAAGGCATGATGGACTTGTACCATTTGTGATCCTCATTGCCAAGCCAAAATCTGCAAGCTTAATTTCCCTGAAGTTGTTAAAAGAATATTCTCAGGCTTTACATCCCGACAAACCACGCCCATGTCATGACAATATTTGATCACCATCATCAACTCCTTAAAAATATTAGAAGCTCGTTGTTCAGAATACCGACCTTCTTTTGTCATCTGATCGATTAACCTTCCTTCCGAACACAACTCCATTACTAGATGAAACGATTCTTAATCCTCGTACACTGCATTCAATGTTACAACCCCTGAATGGCCCGACAAATGCTGCATTATTTCAACCTCTCTATGAACCGTCTCCTCCACTTTCACCAATGTTTTACATGCAAACTCTACACCAGTAACCCTACACCTACACAACCAAATAGAGCCAAATTTACCCTTCCCAATGGTAGCACCCTTAAGAAAATCTTCAGCGATTTTGTTTTTCCTTCGCGTTTGAGTAGCTACATCAATACACCCAATTTTCCTCTTAATCCCTCTACCAGATAAAACCAGTGACGAGGTTGCACAGGGTGGAGCAGTGGTGGCGATACCAGCACGCCTATTCTTACATGATCCATTAAGATCATCACCACCACTAAAAACCACATCTTCTCTACAACACCTTTTCTTCAACCCAACCCACTCATGTTATAACTCACTCATTTACCATCATCTAATCATAATATTTACATTCACTATACACCATTCTCTCATCAATTCATGGTGTTTACTGCTTTCTATCATTACACCAGGGATTTTGTAGGTCATAGTCAATTCTGATAGTGGAGTCAAAGCGTATGGTCAACATGCTTTGCAAAGGTTATTATTAAAAGAACACTGCTCTCGAATGGGACTAGTGGGTACACATCTTTTAGGTTAGGAAATTCTCTCATGAGATATTGCAACGACAAGTGCATCAACTAAACCCGATTCATCTTGTTCTTCTGAATCACAATCATGGCATCCTGAGCTTCTAAATGTTGATAATAGAGACCAGTTATGTATTTGCCCTTGATACCTATGGTAAGACCTCGTGCAAAGACAGATGTATTTGTTTCTTCTATAACCACATCATAGGCCTTGACAACTATCTATCTCGCCATTTTGGAACCTATAGCCTCCATTTGAGCTTGCAGTTTAAACTCGTTGGCAACCAGAGCAATTAAATTAGAGTGACCATGCACATTTTCTTAAAATAACTATTAAATCAAACCTATTAACTAATCAAAACCTCTAATTTTAAAATTCTTTAATTTTACAAAACAATTTAGCCTAAATTCGATTTCAATTTTAAGGGTGTTAGATGAAAATTTTGAGGGACTTTTATAAAATATATGGAGGGCTTTTAAGAAAATATTAGGGGGTTTTATAAAAATTGTATATTAATGTAATTAATTATAAGTTATTTATAAATTATGTATAGTAACTTGTGATATATTTTGTTTAGAGAAAAAATAATCGTATATTTATGACCGTCTTATTTTTATCTACGTTTTGATATAAATTTTATTACAATATGACAATTTTTTAGAATTAGTATATTTTTTAACTTTTTGTTATCCATTAATAGTGGTGAGTAGGTAATTTTTTGTTTAGCTGAGTGGGTTTTTTTTTGGATTATAGTGATGAGCTAAGTGGTCAACTTGAGTGTTCAATTCAAAGTATTTAGTTATTAATTTTAAAACATTTTCAATCTTATTAGAAAGATGTATGAAACCTTTTATTGAAATATATGGTTTAAAATTAAGTATCATTAAAATATGATATATTATATATTGAAAAATCTAAATTTAGAGATTCGAATATAGATTTTCTTGATGGTCATGAAACTATTTTATTAGTGTATGTAGTTAGCCAAAGGTAACACCAAAATAAAAGTGTTAGTTTTTTATACACGAAACAGTAAACTATTCTTGATTTTTTAATAATTAACACATGATTTGTTATTTTTTTCTCTATTGATTATGTTGGGTTTCACGTTTAGTCATTCAATGTTCATGTGTATAAATCTGTATGGATATTTCCTTTCTTTTAAACATGTGCTCTTAAATCGTTACTAAGTTATTAATTATGCGAACTTGAATTTCCTTTTTCTCTAAGTCTGAAAAACTATTAGATGTTGTTTATATTTCATAGTTTATACATGTGCTCTTAAATCGTCACCAAGTGGAATTGTTGTTTATTTGAATGTTGTAGCTTTCTCTTGATTTAATATTTCATTTATTGTATTTATTAAAGTTGTTCCTTTTGCTTGATTTTATTTGTTTCGTAATTCAAAATATTCCGTATATAATTTTATATTTTTTTAGGTTACTTTTGTAATACCCGTATGCTACGGGTAAATAAACTAGTATAGCATATAAAACGCTTTATAGAGGTATGATTGTTGACAACTTATCTCCCACTAGTTGTGACCATTCTTTCGAGTGGTAATAAATGATCAAAATCATATACAGTATTTTTATATAATCAATAGATTCAAATTGACTTATACAACAATATTATTGTCTCTCTTTTTTTTAATCACAATTTACCATTACAAGATTCTTGTTTTTAAACGGTTTCTAAATCTACTCCAAATTTGTTTATTACAGAATTCGAACCTGTAACCTTAGACCAAGACCTTAATGTAAGATTCTTGTTATTGTGTAATTGATGTCTTTTTATTAGGAATGACAACGGGGCGGGTTCGGGGCGGGTTTTGGTATCCCCGAACCCGACCCCGATTTCAAAAATCATCCCCGTCCCCGCCCCGAACCCGAAAAAATCCCCGAAAAAACCCCGAACCCGACCCCGGACCCGAAATACGCATCCCCGACCCTGACCCGAAACAATCTGTGGCTTTTGAAGAAAAAATGTGTTTTTTGGTAGAGGGATGGGAGAGAAACTAATCTGTAGCTTTTGAAAAAAAATGTCTTTTTTGGCTTTTATATTATAACTTCAATCCATGTGATTGTATTTGATTGGTTAAAAATGAGAGGTCAGGATTATTTTATTAGAAATAGAGGGTGGTGATCTGCTTCCATTCATACGTGAGATGTGAGATATATATATATATCGGGGCGGGGCGGGGCGGGGCGGCGCGGGGCTGCCCCGTCCCCGAACCCGAACCCGAAAAAACCCCCGAACCCGACCCCGGACCCGAAATACGCATCCCCGACCCGACCCGAAACAATCGGGTTTCGGTTTTCCCCGTCGGGTTCGAGTTTGTTTGCCATCCCTACTTTTTATGTTCAAGTACTTGTCTTACATTATTAAAAGAAAAAGGAATAACAAAGTAACATTTCTCAACAACGACAAAAAAAAAAATACCAATCAGATTACGTGAAGCACGTCTTTTAGATTCGTTGAGGTAAAGCCAATGAATTTATACTAGTTTATTGACTCGTACAAGTACGGGTATTTCGAAAGTGTATTTGAGATATTAAATATTTTAAATAAAAATAATACAATAAATGAAATTTCACAAAAACTACATATGTTAGAATTTTTAACAATAAAATGACTATATTTTTTGAAGCACTTCTTTGTAGACTAAATTTGTTATTTTGTTAGTAACATTACATTACCACTGTTGTCACAAATCAAAATTTTAACTCTCTTAAAGATATATAGAAGTTAAAAATCAAAATATAATTTACTAAACCCAAAACAACAATAATCTAATTAGAAAGAACATGTATTAACTAATGCCATTTTCAGTAAATTCATATGTTGAAGTCAATCAGATAATATTCTGAACTGAAAACCGCCTCATATAATTTTTCACCATCATAAGAGATGATGCTACCAGATCTCTTTGTTAAACACTTTGATGGTTTATAGACTCTTGCATTCATGCGTATTAGTCTATTAGAGAAGTAAACTTAAAATGCATTATAAAAAAATAAAAAAAACTTAATTACCGTACATATACAAAAAATTCCAAATACATACATAACAAACCAAAATTTTTTTTTTGAAGTACTTTATACACAACTAACTCGAAAAATAACAAAATTGAATATAAAACACGTTTAAAGTATGTAGATAACAACCAAACTATTAAAGACTAATACATAAAAAAAATAAAAGGTAGACATACAAATTGTTTAAAATATATATAAAACAACAAAACACATAAGAAGCTTAAGCATGCTCAAATCATAACATCGCACGGATCAGTCAATAGACAATCTAGAAATAAGAAAAAGAAGCGAATATACTCAAGACACAAATTCTTAAATCAAGCAAAAGCAACAATATTTTAATAAACAATCATTTTACTTGATCAACCTCATTATTGAGAAAAAATAAAATGATAGTCATTAAAAATTAATAAAATGATAGTCAGTATAGACTATCAAATATAAAGAACAACTAAAAGTTTTTCATATATAGAGAAAATGGAAATCCAGATTCACATAACTATTAAATAAATGATGATTTAAGTGCACATGTTTAAGAGAAATAAACTACACATACAAATTTGTACACATGAGCATTACATGAGTAAACCTGAAATACAACATAATCTAATATAGAATTGTTTGATAATTTAATGAATCAAGTTAGTTGATAAAGAGGTTCATCTACATGCTTAAATCCGCTACCTAGTGACCACATGTCTTACCTCTAAAACGGGCTCCATTGTATTTTCACTTCTAAAGCTGAATTTTTGTACACCTTGCAAATGAAAGAAAAAAAATAACTCACGTGTTAATTATTAGAAAATAAAGAATTGTTTCTTGTTTTGTGTATAAAAAATTAATATTTTTATTTTAATATTAAATTTGGTTAACTATTTACACTGTTAATATAATTTCAGGATCATCAAGAACAACTATCTTTATATCTCTAAATTTAGATTTTTAAACATATATAATATATCATCTTCTAATGATACATTTGATTTTTAAACCATATATATAAGGTTTCATACATCTTTCTAGTAAAATTGAAAATGATTTAAATTAATAACTAAACACTTTGAATAACATATTCAAGTGACTGTTCAACTCATCAACATAATCTCAAAAAAACTCACTTAGGTAAACAAAAAATTACCTACCCACTACTATTAATGGATAACAAAAAGTTAAGAATATACTAATTTTAAAAAAGTGTCATTTTACAATAAAATTTACACCGAAACGTAGATAAAAATGAGACGGTCGTAAATATATAATTTATTTTTCTTTAAATAAAATATATCACAAGTTACTAAACATAATTTATAAACAACCCATAATTAATTACATTAATATACAACTTTTATAAAACCCCCTCATAGTTTCTTAAAATTCCCTTCCATGTTTCATAAATCCCCCTCACAATTTTCATTAAGCCCCCTCACAATTGATTTAAAATTGAATTAATGGATTGAATCTTGCCAAAATTGTTTTTGAGAATTGATTGATTTTGAAATTGAGAGTTCCTATTGGTTAATTGAACTTGATTTAATGGTTATTTTTGGAAAATTGGTAAGCCTTTTATATATATATATATATATATATATATATATATATATATATATATATATATATATATATATATATATATATATATATATATTCACTATTTACCAATTTGTCACCTTTTCTTGAAACTTTGTTATATGCTTCTTCTATCACACAACCAGAAGAGGTGCCACATGCTTATGGAAAATTGTACATCAAGTCAATTCTGATTCTTAGTATTAAAGAATATGAGAGACCTGAATCCATGTTAATCCATACGTTTCGCCGAGGGTATTATTTGCGACGTTAGGAGACCACTCTCGAATGGGGTTCATGGGTACACACACACACACACAAAAAGTCATTTCATTTCTATTGTTTCACAAATATAGTTATCTTTACATGCAAAGAAACAATCTTTTAAGGTATTAATGAGGCAGTACTTTGCTATCATCATCTCTTTTTTTTTCAGTTGTACAAATATCTCCCACACAAAAAGGCTTACCTTATCTTCTTGACAACTTGGACCAGAAATAAACCAGGAAGAGGCAAAAAAGAGCAAAGAGAACCACATGCAGAACATGGCTTGAACCAGACTGGATGATGCTTTTGTTTAATTTCCTCATGTTGTTCTTCACTCCTGCTTGAGCTTTTATTAGTGTCATTTGCTGCAGAATTGGTAGTAATGAGACATTAAATCAAATATTGAATATGAATCTATAAATATAAAAGTTGCTCTGAACTAAGTCAACAGTACCCAGATACAAACATTTCATTTTGAGCAAAAATAATAAATTCAAAGTAGATGCAGGTTTGTATTGTAACAGTGAGTCAAAAAGCAGGGATGAAGATCAGATTGTGCAAATAAGGCGTCTTAATTATTGTATTTTAATAGAAAAATAGAGATGAAGCCATTGTCTGTATAAAACCATTGAGTGTACATTCTGGTAGGCTTTTTGCATTGTGTTTATGTGGATTATACCCAATTTTGTGGATATGATTCCCAACTTTAGTCGTTCTTGGAATTGTGTGTGCGTGTGTGTCATTAAAACAAGTTAAAAATCAAAAAGGGTAAAGGTGGTGTCATACCAGCTGATTAATAAACTCATTCTGAAATTTGGCCTCTGTCTCGATCTCTGAGGCGACCTGTCATAAAGCAATAAATGAGCACAGATGGAAAAAGATTACCGATATCAGAAATAAGTGTTTAGAATAACATATCAGCAGACTGATACGAACCCATCCCATACTAGACTCGTATCATGCGATAAGCCCAAGTGTAGAACTCTCTCCTAAAAGCCAGCTTATAGGGGGAGGAGACACTAATAAGCCCCTAACTTAAAGGCCGATGTGGGATCATATATAGCAAGATGCAATACATAAATTCTGCATAACAAAAGGCAACACGAATCCAAATGACCCAACAAATTGATTGAGAGAAACACCTATACTCTTCAAAATTCAAATACATATTCAACTATCCAACAAATACATGTTCAATGATCCAACAAAAAGCAAGCTGCAATACCTTAAATGATACTATAAAGACATCTATACTCGACATTAATTATCAATGATTAAGCTTCTTATTCTCCTTGGACTCTTGGAATATATTTGAATTTATCTATATCCGTTTAAAGCATTTTATATATCCACAAACATGTATCTGAATTGCAAAACAACTATGGTACCTGTATATCCAGTTGATTTAATAGCAGCGCCAATATAAACTCATTGAAATTAAGAGATATTCGGTTATTTGCTACCTATACTTGAAAAGCCTACTTTTATAACCACTTACATTCAGTTGAAATCATATTACATCTTTTTAATATGAAAAATCATTGCAGTATTAAGTCATAAACTCTCAACTCTGAATATCATATTATAAGTTCTAATATTAACCTCATCTTTTGTTGTCAAAATATGAAAAGCATAATGAGACAGTAGGTCCCACAGTGCCAAAATTATGGTCTTATTTCATTTTAAAATAATAAGAAAATAATGAGGCTCATAAAAATTCAAAAAAACTGCTTACATTCTTTAACTGTCTAACTTGCTTTCGGAGGCCACTGATCTCATCATCCAGGTCAGCATGCATTGGATCGATGCGCAGTTGGATTTCATCAGACCCGGTCCCTTGTCTGGTGCTAAGCCCTTCTCTGTGAACAAGTATGTATTACAAATATAAGTTTCCACACTTTTCCTTGGTTAATAAATAGCATTATGGTGACTTTGTGGCCAAATCACAAGTACAAAAGTTCATGTTTGGATTCACATTTACATGTTATAATAAGATTATTTTTCAAAAACAGTTAAGCTTTACAGCTATTTATTAAGAGGGGAAAAGATCATCAAGATAACTACCTTGATCTATATGGAGCAGCACCATAGTAGCCACCACCTCTGTTAGAACTGGATGCCATTGAAAAATGTGATTTGAACAGAGGAACCCTGGACAATAATTGGATAAAATCAGTGTGAAGCAAATGAATTATCAAGTATGCAAAGCCCGAGAACAGACATCTCTCTCACTTGGTAAGTTGAATGAACCCATTGGGCACACACCCTGTTAAGTTCATAGAAGATACAAGTCTAAAGGAGGGACACGTGTAGGGTTAATAGAAGATATGCATGTTCTTTAATCAAGTTTGTTAACAGCTGTTAGGTTAGGCAGGAAATCTCATTGATTTGGATCTTCTCTAAATTGGGCATACGGGATTTCCATCTGCTAATTTCTATCATCAATTAATTGATACGAACCCATCCCATACTAGGTCCATATCAAATCATACAACTATTGCTCTAATTCATTTTCTTCTCCATAGTTTGTTGCCAAGAAATTGTAGATGGTTCCAGAATCTCTGTTAAGAATTTGTTGCAATCAAGGATTGATTTTCAAGATCAGAAAATCAAAACCTTTACCATTCAGATGAGAGATTGCTATCAATCGATGCACTCCAAGAAAGAAACTCTAGATGAACTATGAAAATCAATAAGATGATGCCGGACCTCAGCAATTTATGGAGAAGTGAACTTTCTCATAGAAAATTAACTATACAGATCAGGTGACCCAATAAACAAATGAGGTAGATCGTAAATGACTGCTTGATTTAAAAAATCCTAATCACTCCGGAGAATTATTTGATAGAAATACAAACGAAATGTCGGGTTTTTGGGTGTGCAATCAATGTGTTTGATAAACTTACTAAGCCAGATTTGGTTAGGAAACATCTAAACATCCAGACTATATGTAAACTTTTATGTTTCAACTTTCATCACACCCAACTAAGGTTAACTGCACATACCCTCCTACACCTATCTCATTCTTGGCACCTAAAATTCTACATTGATGCCTTCCCACGTATACTTCATATGTATCACAATCTATGTAATCATTTTAAGCTTTAATGTCACAATCTTCTAATATTTTCTACATTAAAGCCTTCTAATATTCTTATCTCAGTTGACCATTTGACCTCCCTACGTCCTCAATAGACGTATCAATAATACAATAACTAAATCGATTTTATAAAAACTTGAGGCAACAAGACATTCTTGTCATTTGTTGTATCCTTTAGCCAAGAAGTGAATATGGGATGGAGATACAGCATTAGTCTCAAACACATTTTTGTTATACAATTTCAAGAGGAAGTATAATTAGCAGGTTGGTACTGTATATAACATAGCTACAAGGTAATAAAATAGTAACAGGAGTTCAACTAATAAACCATCCTTCTATGTTTTATAAGGACGTATCAATAAGACGATAACTACATCGATTATAAAAATGGAAGCAACAAGACATTCTTGTCATTTGTTTTATCCTTTAGCCTAGAAGTGAAGATGAGATGGAGTTATAGCATTGGTCCTACACACATTTCCTTGTAAACTTGCAAGAGGAAGCATTATTAGCAGGTTGGTAGTTGGTACTCCATATAACATAGTTACAAGGTAATAAAATAGCTACAAGAGTTCAGCTAACAAACCATCCTTCTACGTTTTATAAGAATGAAACTCCTGTCATGTTCAAAACTGTATATGAAGGATACAAAAACGATCCTTCTTTTTCTATTTAGATAGGACAAGGGTGTGGCTGTGTCTAGGTTAAAAACTCTACCCCAAAAACTTCTAATAGTAATGTTATAATCCATGCATTTGGTGGCCATTCTCTACATCAAACACTAAGTTCCCAAATCATGACACTGAGCATGAACACCTGATTAACTACATGACTGGACAAATACAAACAGAAACAGAAACAACATAGATTATCAATCACAAAGGCTTGACAATAACCATGAGGCGAATATTTGGCAATGTGCAACCAAATAGTCATTAATCCCAAATCCACTAGATACCTTGTACTTTCCCTAGGGTTTCAGGAATCCATTAAAATGAAGGTATCGCAAAAGGTTTTTTCTCCAAAGAACTGAATATTTCATGAATGGGACATCCAATTCAACTAAACCGATCTCATAATTTGTGCAAATGGCATTCACTTTTAATGTATAGCACTTACGGTATTATTAGGTGCTATTCGTTTTTTGAAAGGCATCTGTCTGAATTTTAACACCACCTGTGCACAACAAGAGGTGGCCCTGAAATCTGAAAGTTCAATTTATTTTGACTACTTGTTTCTATAAAGGGTCCTAAAGTTTGTAATTATAAAAGATATAACTATTTTCATACCAACTAATTGAGTTATTCAAACAATTACGAACAGAAAGCCAAGCCAAGTAGATATTTTCACAAACACAAAATAGAGTTTACATTTTAGCATTTAGGATAAAGAAAATGGTTCTGTGATTACTTGTTTAATGACTTTAATCAATCAAATTCAAACTCGTTCATGTAAAAAAGCACTTCTTTCTATAAAGTGGAAACACATGTGAACAGAAGGAAGCTCATTCATCTTCCGGCTCAGTCTAGTATTCAACTAGCAAAATTCAAGATAAACCCATTAACATCAAAAAAAGAACATGAAGCTGTGAACATAAACCCGATTCAAGAAACTATGAATCTGTGAACATAATCAAGAAATAGAGGACCAAATCGAGAAACTATGAACCCAAATCAAGAAACTATTATTCTGCAAACATAATTAACTAATCGAGGCTGTGGAAAGCGAAGACCCGAAATCGAACATAATCAACAAAGCGAAGACCAAAAGCAAATTATCTACGCCGGGTGTGGTAATCTATCGAGAAACAGAAAGAGAACAAACCTGATCAGAGGCTGTGGTAGATGTTGACGCCGATGGATGGGACAAGGGACGGCGGCGGCAGCGGCAGGGACGGCGTCAAGGGTGCCGGTGAAGGTCGCGATGGCGTCGGAACGGGGCTCTCGATGGATTTGGGCGTGTTTTATTTACTTTGGTAACCAGGCACCAGCATTATTTTTGACGTTTTATGTTTTTTGTGTTTATATTTTAAAAAAGCCCCTCGACTTTTTATAAATATTCATTTAAGCTACATAACTTTTTTTTGTCTTGATTTTTCGTTGGTATAGTTATCCTTGTAGTTGTTCCTACTCCTAAATTTACCTTGTATTAGTTGTTTTTTATTCTTTTTTGTTTACTCCTTTCCATCGTATCTATGTAGTATCTTGTTAGTTATAATTCAAACTTATCGTTAAAAAGTTCTTAGTTTAAGCATCAAATTTTCCGTAATTGAAAATTTGATCCACACACTTGGTAACCGGTTTAAAGAAGCAATGGTGGTTTAGTGAACACAATAATAGCATATTGTTGTTTAGGTGTTTAGTGTTTAGATAACATCAACTATTTTTAAATTAGTTTGAAATATCTAGTTAAGCTTATAATGTCTACGTATATGTTAATTGTACAAAGGTGTGTACATTGATGTGAATACATAAACGATGATTTATCCGGACGTAATTCACCATTGAATAAATATATAAATGATCAAAATACCTTCATTGACAGGTCATTAATTGTGTTACAAACAATTATCACAATTTTCGTACAAAATTCAGTTCTCGATTGAAGTTTTCCATATATACATATGTCTGTGTGTAGTGTTTATTTTTATATATTTTATATACATATAAACACACACACACACATATAGCTAATAATGCGAGAACCAATCTTTACCCCCTAAAAATAAACCAATAGCTAATAATAGTAATCGCTCGTTGATAACTCATTAATGAGGGTTATTTTGGGAATTACAACCTTCATTAAATAATGATAATGACTCATCCACATAACGCAATTCACATACATATATCATATATGTGTGTGTAGTGTTTATATGTGTATAATAATGTTTGATTTGCATCACAGTGTAGGTATGTGTTCCCTCATTTACGTACATTTATCATTTAAACGAACTAATATAAACGTACACAAACTAACCAATCTTATAAACAGTAGAACACAAAAACCCCTTCGTTTATCATTTGTGTTCGATTATATGTTCAACTAAAATTAAACAAATGAACACGAACATAAAAAATTCTTGTTAGATCATTTACATCATAAGTGGCATTACCAAAATCTCTCATGCAAGATGACGACCACCAGAAACTTCCTTCCACTGTTTATACCCCTCTCTCTTTTTTGATCTCTCTCACCCTAATCACAAAAACAACTTCGATCTTCCACTGACAGTCATGACAAAGACTTTGAGGATGTGGTCTACATCGATCATAGTCGTCACAAGTTTGTGGGTTTAGACGGATAGTCTAATTGTAAACTAAAGGAGATTTTGTAACAGATCTCCAGGCTAGTTGTGAGTGATTGGAGCTATTACGGATTTGTGGGTTTATACTTTCTTTATAAGAGATTTCGCATGTAACTTTTCAATGTGAAATAGGTAATCACTAACTTTTACTCTAAATACGATAGAGTTGTGTTCAATAAAGTCCATATAAAAAACATAGTCCTGAAATTTCAATATTCAATCACATTTGATTGTAAAATCATCACATGTTAATTACGAGAATGTCACTCCGCCCAAAATTTTAAATTCAATCTGGATAATTAGTGGGGCTGATTTAAAGGCTAAAATGAGTTGTTTAGGACTATACATTATGTATGGATTATATTGAACATTTCTCAAATATGATATCCCCAACCGCTAGACTATTATCACATTGAAACATGATATATAATAGCTGCATCTTTAGAAGCACTGCTAACCACTATTTACTATAGCTTAATAATTGCCAATGAATATGCAATTAGATAATATAATATCACATATTCAAAACAAGGTGATTATGTGTTTAAATATCATTATTCTTCACAACCTCAATGGAGTGACTACCAAACACAGCATAGTGTAGTCATGTATATATTATCATAACCAATTAAATAGCAGCCTATAAATGTTGCATTTCATAAATAGTCTCAAAACAACATGCTGCTTCTACAAAATTGTGCATCTATCTCCGGAAACCAGCTTGCTTTTCCCTAACGAAACCAGTGTTCGTGTTCTCTCTACTAAAATCTCCCTGTCCGCCCCTATAATCCGAAGGTGGTACTTGTGGTCTTGGTCCTTTCTTGTACCTATTTACTTCCACGGGCCCACTTTCTGTATGAGGGCCATTGTTCGTTTTTGGTGCATCATACATCCCGTAACCTTGACCTTGACTTTGACTTTGACTTTGACTTTGCGGTTCAAACCTTTGTCTCACACCAGGACTTGAACCATTTGTTGGCCTCATGGTTGCATACCTGTTTTCTGATACATGAGCTGTTGCATTTGGTTGTCTTGTTGCTGCATACCTATTTCCTGAGCTTGTTCTGTCCCGATTTGATGTTTCTGGTGCAAAATTGACTGTGGATTCATGGGTTTTGTTTTTACTGATGTCAGAATCATCAGCAGATTCGAAATTGATTGCCTCTTCAGTTTCGGTTTCAGTTTCAGAATCAGATTCATCCAAGCTTTGATCATTTTCATGGCTTTGTGTTGAAGTGTTGGCACTTGAGATTGCTAAAAGCTTCTTTTTGCCTGGGCCTTTCTTTAATGGCCCAAATTTGACATGTCGAACAACTACATATGCTTGTTTAGGCTCTACTATAGGCCCACTTTCCACAAGAGAAAATTCGTCAATCTGCCAATGGAAAGCCATTTACGTTTGAAGATTGAAGAAAACCAATTGCAAAACTATATTATTACAATAATAACGGTAGAAATGGACGGCAAGTTAGATAAAGGACCATGGGTGTGACAAAACTTGCATAGTAGGGACTAATGGCGTAATTTTTCTACTTAAAAACCAAACCAGTAACTTGCCACTAACCACAACAGGGATCATCCGTGTAATTTACTCAATCTTTTAAGTTAATTAGTTTGACATATTAGAAATAAAACATAGTCCAAACCGACCCACTTGTATATAAACGGATCAAAATTACTACCTCTACTAGAAAATCTAAGCAAAAAACAAAATGCATATCAACATACCAAAGCAGAGAGACGTGAAAGCAGTCCTCCCAAATCCTGCTTTTGTTGTTCTTCCGGCTTTTCACTACCCACTGCCACTGCCATACACTGGGTAAACCATAGAACGTTTTAAAAAGCTTAACAAGTCACCAAAACTCTTAATGTGATTGTAGTATTTATAAAGATCGGTTGATTACCATCGGATATATCACAGTTCCATAATTTATATTTAAATAAATTGAGTCATATAAATATACCTTGATTCGGTAACCACGCTCAGCTAATCGTCTAACGGCATCTGCTTTTGTTTGCATATCATGTTTATCCTAGAAAAAACAGCATTTTGTGAGTTAGCATAATAAAAACAACTCTTACAAAAAAGAACAAGGAGAAGTCAACATGCAAATTAATCTACATCTAAAAATATACAAACTTACAATTAAAAAGTACCTCAATTAGAATACACTAGTAATGCACCCACGCAATGCGGCGGCGACGACAATAGTTTGTACTTGACAACATGTTTGATTTTAAACATAAGGTATGGTATGTGTGAAATGCGGTGTTAGTCAACATATCCATGTTTTTTCTCCTTTTTATAATTTCTTTACTCTTTTTACAATTAAAAAAAATAATTATTAAATAAATAGAGAAAAAGATACTATAACCTTAAAATTGTATTGATGTACATAGTTTAGCCAAATTAGATAAACTGAATAGTTATTGTGATGCTTAATTATTTATTAAAGTAGTTAAATTAGTTGAGATAATTAAGGGAATGATTGGTTAGACTATTGCTTTATGTGTTTGCATCTTAAGCATAAAAACTTGTACTACTTAAAATTAAGTAGTCTTAAAATTTTTAAGAGAGAGAAAGTTAAATGCTTTATAATGTAGTATAGATAAGCAAACTTACAATTTTATGATTAATTCGAACTTCTTTCAAACCTCCTTTACGTAAAACCAAGTCAGACTGCAAAAATATAAAAAATACACATATAAGACCAGCATTAGCAATATGTTAATATATATTTATATAATCTAGAAATAAATATATTTTGCATATAAAAATGAACTGATGTCTCCAGTTGTAAAGGAACACCTACCTTCTTTTTTGTTCGTTCTTTCTCCTTAACTTGTCTTAAATACATTTCCTTCTTATAGTCCATGAGTTTGCAAACAGGTGGGTCACCATCTGGTTGAACCTGCCACGAAATGAAAACGACAAAGATATGTTAACTTAAAAGGGTAAAATTTATATTAGTTTGCAAAAAGATGTTGTACCTCTACCAAGTCAACATTGAGTGTCCTTGCACGGTTCAATGCTTCACGCCTTGACACTACACCATGACCTGCACATTTTGCATTATGCAAATGATTATTAAGAACACAAAAGTGGTCTAAAGTTATAAGATTTCCAATTCACGCGATATTCCATATCTTACGAGTTGTATAAAATACAAAAATGTAAATGAATTAATAGTCAGACCTTCATCAGTCACAAGTCTGACATATGCAGCGGATATTTCTTCATTCATCCGCGGACGATCCTTATCCTCCTTCTCATACTTGGGTTTGACCTAACAAACCATTTTAATAGGAACATTAAAAAAGACAAAAAGACTAAAGAAACACATACACACAATTGCAAGCATACATAGATCCTAACAGTAATAAATATAACTTGTAGTTAGTTTTGACAAAATTGTCAAAATGTGAAGGCTTTTTACTTGTTAAAAAAGATCAGAATCATACATGTGTTCGACAACATGAAAAATACGACAAATAGCTACGATTACAAACACAATAATAAAATAACATCTAAGGGGTTGTTTGTTTGCTGCTTAATGGAACCATTCAGCGCTGAATGTTGAATCGTTCAGCATTATGAGCCTTCGAACTATTCAAAAATCATTTAGTGCTTAATCATTCTGTTTTAACAAACAGCCCCTAAGCAATTATGTTTGCAAGTTAGTATTCCATGTTGGATTTAAGACAAATAGTGTGTGGCAAGTCCATTACCTGAACCGGGGCAGCAAAGAACCGCACATAGTTGCCAAGTTCGGGTCTACTCTTATGAAAGGTCAAACTTTGACCATTCACCGCACCAATTTTAGTTTCTTGAATAATCGAAGAGGACCCATGAATCTGAAAATAGCATCGTTTCAATTGAACTGATAAAGCTCTGAGCTGTGATTGCTTTGTCCGACACCAAAACAACATCATTCTTCTTCCTAGCTTACATCAGTGAATCCAAGAATTAAGCTAACACAATGCGATTCAAGTAAAGATAAAAAACACATTCATCTTATAGACTCCTTAGAAGTATGTTTTTATAGATATTGAGGCTAATGCCTTTTCTATCAACTCACAACATACATAAAAAAACATATAATAAAAAACCCTAATCAATAAAAGATCAAAGAGCAATCTAAGATTTAAATATTAAAAAAAATTCCAGAAAGCCCCAACCAAGAACTCCATTTAATCTAATCAAATACCACCAAAACACAAATTCATTCGGGGTTTTGACGGTCATCGATAGAGAAAATTGAATGAAGAAAAAAAAAGGTATAAACAAGTGAACTAAAACTTAATTAAGCCTATAATGTTTACGTATATGTCAATTGTACAAAGGTATGTCCATTGACGTTAAAAGATCAAAATTCATTACAATGAAGAAAAGATTATTGTGGAGGGTGCATAAGAGGAAGATGGTTTTCGATGTCCGTTTCTCTAACCACGTCGGGGTTAGGACGAGGAAGGAGGTGGAACGAGGGCTTGGGACAGAACTAATGGTGGTAGTGGCGGCAAGATGTACTTTTTTTGGTTTGTAAGCAGTTCCAGTGCTAGTGTTTCACCAGTTTGATTGGTGCAAACACGATGATGTAATAGTGTAAAGGTTTTAAAACACATACACACACATGAATATTTTTTATATACATATATATAGGGAGGGTTCATTTGAGAACTAGTCTTAGTGCGAGAACCACAAGAACCAATCTTAGCCCTTAATTAACATAAATCAATGGCTAATAATGCAAATGGCTCATTAACAACTCGTTAATGAGGGGTACTTTGGCAAAATCCAGCCTCGTTAAATAATGACTCATCCCCCATAAAGCAATTCAAAGACATATATGTGTGTTGTGTTTATTATTGTATAATAATGTTGGATTTGCATTATAGTGTGTGTGTGTGTGTGTTCCTACGTTTATGTACGTTTATCATTTAAACAAACAAATATAAATGTACATGAGCTAATCAATCTTATAAAAGACCAAACACAAAACTCGTTCGTTTATCGTCCGTGTTCGTTTATTGGTTCGAAGAAAGTTAAACAAAAGAACACAATAATCCATTTGTGTTCTGTAAAAGTAACTGAATAACTGAATTACATAATGAGAAGGGGGAACCCCTATAAATACATGAACAAACCCTAGAAATCCAAGTTGGGCCGAGCCCATGGGCCACACACTACTATATACATTATATACAACTAACACTCCTCCTCAAGTTGGAGCATAGATGTTAATCATGCCCAACTTGTTACAAATGAAATCTATCTGTGGTTTCCGAAGAGGTTTGGTAAAGATATCTGCAAGTTGAAACTCTGTCTTCACATGAATCGGTTGAATAGATGGAGGGTCTGTTTGAGTGCCTACTACCCGATCCCTGATTAGATGACAATCAATCTCTATATGCTTCGTCCTCTCATGAAATACTTGATTCTTTGCTATATGTATAGCTGATTGACTATCACAATATAATCGCATCAAGTTGTCAGAAACAATCCCAAGTTCTCTAAGAAGACGACGGACCATAGTCACATAGTTCGCTCATATGGCCACGATCTGCGATCTGATCGTTTCGTTCCCGATCGTGGTACGAAATCGATCCAATCGCTAGTTGGATCGCAAGTCGGAACGATGATCATTTCGATCCCGATCGCTTTTCAAATCGATCCTATTGGTCTTCAATTCGCGAACAGGAACGTGTCTAGGATTGATCCAAAAAAAAAAAAACACGAACCGTTAATGAATCGAAGAGATGGAACGCTAGAACCTTAATTTGCCGGTGGGAGCCTTGGTCTCCATCATCATCTTCGTTGGGTTTTAAGTTTTAACCTCTTCCTTTAAGCCTCTCTGTCATTTTCGAATTCACAGGGTCTTCTATCTTCATATGTAGCATGATATAATAAAGTAGTATAAACAATACAGATTGTTTTCATCGGGATTCCTCACCCATTTATTGATAATAAATGTACACTTTTTTCCAGTTCTAAGATCACTAAATGCATCCTTTCAGTTCTTCAACTACCACCTATACAGCTCTTTAATAGCCAACTTATTAAATACTTAAATATTTAAAATTTTATAAACACTATCATATTTATAGATTATAAACAAATTATTTAGAATATATTATATTACTTCAGATATAGAAGATAACAACATAGAGGAATTTTGTTTTTGGGTCAGGTTTCTATTTTCTATAAATATTTCGGGCACTTTTGGGTTTTTGTAATTAGAAACATTATCTAAGGTTTGGTTTCTGGAATCCTAGTTTTAATATTGGGTACACCGTATCAAAACTTAGGGTACAACGTACCGGATACGTACCGAAATGAACCTACCCCCCTCCGTACCGGATACGCCTAACCTAGCGAACCGCGTTCCCGATCCTCGTTCCCGTACCGAAGCGATCCGCGAACTATGTGACTATGCGACGGACCCATATCATCTCCGATGTGACATCTGCCATGGCTCGATACTCTGACTCGGCACTCGATCTGGACACTGTGTGTTGCTTCTTACTCTTCCAGGACACAAGATTTCCACCAACAAACACACAATACCCAGTCGTAGACCGTCGTGAAATAGGGCATCCTGCCCAATCTGCATCTGAGAATCCTGATATCCGTCCATCTCCCTTCTCTGTAAATGCACCCACGCGACAGTGACCCTGATCAGAATATAATATCCCTTGACCTGGTGTGGTCTTGAGATACCTCAAAACACGAAGAGCAGCATCCCAGTGTCCGGTGTATGGTGTGGCCATGAACTGACTCAGAACACTAACAACAAATGATATATCTGGTCGAGTGACTGTCAAATAATTAAGTTTCCCAACAAGACGCCTATATCGTTCAGGATCCTTAATTGGGTTTCCATCCTCAGGAAGGAGTTTTCCTGTAGGAAGCATTGGGCTATCAGCTGGTTTACAACCCAGTAACCCACACTCTGTCAACATATCAAGGACATACTTCCGTTGAGAGAGAAGTATTCCTTGTGGAGAACGTGACACCTCTATGCCAAGGAAATACCGAAGTCGGCCTAAGTCGGTAATCTGAAACTGAGACTGAAGAAACTGTTTGAGTTTGGTAATCCCAACCTCATCATCTCCTGTGATTATGATATCATCCACATAAACGACTAAAATAATCCTTCGTCCATCGAAATGTCTGAAGAAAACAGAGTGGTCATATGCACTGCGAGCCATGCCAAATTCTCTCATAACATCAGAGAAACGCCCAAACCATGCTCTGGGACTCTGCTTAAGGCCATATAAGGAACGACGTAACCTGCATACCTTCGAAGCCTCCTCCTTGACAACAAATCCAGGTGGCTGCTCCATATATACCTCCTCCTCAAGAACACCGTGAAGGAAGGCGTTCTTGACATCAAGCTGGTAGAGTGGCCAATGATTAATGGCAGCAAGAGAAATACAGATGCGGACAGATGGCATTTTGGCAACCGGAGAGAATGTCTCCTCATAATCAATGCCGTAAGCCTGAGAATAACCCTTAGCAACCAAACGGGCTTTCAGGCGATGCAAAGATCCATCAGGGTGGAGTTTAACAGTGAATACCCAACGACAACCAATAATACGCTTCCCATGAGGAAGTGGCTCAAGATCCCACGTGTGATTCGCTCGAAGAGCCCCTATCTCATCTTCCATAGCCTTTCGCCATCCTGGGTGATTAAGAGCTGTCATCACATCCTTGGGAACTGGGTAGGAGTCAATGGCAGTGGTGTAGGCATGGGAGTCACGGGAGAGGTGAGCATAGGCAACATAATCCTGAATAGGATAACGGGTGGAATGTCTAGATGCTTTACGGAAGGCTATGGGTATATCAGGATATGGTGCACCGGGTGGGTCAGAAACGGGTGTATCGGGTGTAACTTGGGTAGTATCATGAGTAACATCGGGCATAGGTGTAGCAGGCTCAGTCATAGAAAGCGGAACTGAGGACATACCAGGGTCAAGGTCCGGTTGTGAATCAGGTGTCTCTGTTGTCTTGTCCTTATGTCGTCGAGCATATGTGAAGAGTATAGGTGGAGGATCAGTCGGTAAGCTAGCTGAAGCAGGAACATGATCTGTGGTGCCAGAGACCTGAGGGACGGACGGACTAATGGACACAGGAATGACAGGAATGGTGTGAGACTCAGGTATATCAGAATCAGGAAACACGTCGAAGACTGGAGGGGAAGACTCAGGAAAGTAGGGACATGACTCATGAAAAGTGACATCAGCACTCGTGAAATACCGGTGAAGAGTAGGACTGTAACACCGATACCCTTTCTGGACGTGTGAATAACCAAGAAAAACACAGCGAATGGCGCGAGGGTCAAGTTTAGTGACACTCGGACGATGATCATGGACATACGCAACACACCCAAAAATTTTGGGTGGGAGTGGAAAGGGGGTTCCGCTAGGGAACAAGACAGAAAATGGGGTTCGACCACTGATGACAGATGACGGCATACGGTTTATCAAGTGAGCAGCAGTAAGAACAGCATCACCCCAGAAACGATGGGGGACATGAGAATGAAACATGATTGTGCGTGCAACATCTAACAAATGACGATTCTTGCGTTCAGCAACGCCATTTTGTTGAGGTGTGTACACGCATGAAGACTCGTGAATAATGCCATGTGTTTTCAAATACGTAGAAAGTTCAGTGGATAAATACTCTTTTGCATTATCTGTGCGTAAAGTCTTAATGGATGTGTTAAACTGATTTTTAACATATGAATGAAACTCACGAAAGATTGAACTAGCTTCGCTACGAGATTTGAGTAAAAAAACCCAAGTAGCACGAGAATAATCATCAATGAAGGAAATAAAATATTGAAAACCCCAGGGAGTTTTAGTGGGACAAGGTCCCCATATATCAGAATGAACAAGTTCAAACAATGTATTGACTCTACTAGAAACTTTTGGAGGATAGGGACGTCGAGTATGTTTACCGAGTTGACACGACTGACAATGAAAATCGGAAGGAACATGAACATCGGGTCTCATTTGCTTCAGAACGGCGGCAGACGGATGACCTAACCGACAGTGAGCCTCCCTAATACTGGAATCACAGATGTTAGCTGTTGGAGGCGACAATGGGGACATACGGTAGAGACCTCTTGATTCATAACCGGTTCCAATCACCCGGTTGGTCCCTAGTTCCTGAAAAACACAATGTGTAGGATAGAAAGTTACAGAACAATTATTCTGTTTAGTAATTTGACTAACAGAACAAAGGCTAGTAGGAAATTTAGGAACAAGAAGGACAGAAGATAGGGTTAGGTTTTTTTTTAAGTTACTAATGGATCCGATGCCACGTACGGGACATGAGGATCCATCAGCAATTTGAACAGGAGGGTGAAAAGTTTCTTTAAGGCTAGATAGGATACCTTGATTCCCAGTCATGTGATGTGTGGCTCCAGAATCAATCACCCATGATAAGTCAAGACTAGAAGACATACCTGAGCGTGCCGAGTGGGTTCGTGGACTAGGAGAACCCGACTGAGAGTTAAGCAATTGTTTGAGCATAATATACTCCTCCTTGGTGAGTGTGTATGTGCAAGTATCATTCTTTTCGCCTCTCATGTTTAAAAACAAAGATTAAAACAGGTCAGGAGGGTACGACAAATGAGTATCTCAGATTGGGACAACAAAATTAATTGCAGACGGTGGCCGGAGACAAATTCCGGCGGCAGCAGGCGGCGGCAGGTGGCGGCAGCAGGCGGCGGCTGGTGGATTTTCAAATCTGGGCAGAAACAAGTCTCTGGGGGCTGCTGATGAGCCTAGGCTGGACTGAAACAAGTTTTCAGGCGAGTGAAACAATTTTCCGGTGACTAAAACAGGTCTCCGGTGCTCCGTTTAGGGTTCCGGCGAGGGTTGCTAAGTTTCCGGCGACAGCAGCTGGGTTTCCGGTGATGGTAGTGGTTCTGGACAGCAGAGTACGCAGATCTGGACAGAAATGGGTTTTCCGGCGATGGCGGCTAGGGTTCCGGCGATGGCGGCTAGGGTTACGGCAGTGGCGATGGCAGCGGCGAACAGACAACGGTTTCCGGTGATGTCGATGGCAGCGGCGGCTCAAAGACAGCAGCGAACAGGCAGCAGTTTTAGGATTCCGGCGAGTTGGCAGCAGTTTCCGGCTGTGGCAGCAGCGGCGAACAGGTAGCGGCGGCGGCGGCTAAGGTTCCGGCTAATAGCAGCAGCAGTTTCCGGCGACTGACAGGAAGAGACAGATGCTGTTTAGGGTGGTACCATGAGCTGTGCAGGTTGTACCATGGGCTGTGCAGGTTGTACCATGGCTGTTCAGACTTGTACCACAGGCTGTTCAGGTTGTACCATGAGCCTTAGCTCTGATACCATGTAAAAGTAACTGAATAACTGAATTACATAATGAGAAGGGGGAACCCCTATAAATACATGAACAAACCCTAGAAATCCAAGTTGGGCCGAGCCCATGGGCCACACACTACTATATACATTATATACAACTAACATGTTCGATTATTTATGCGGCTGAAGTTAAACGAACAAACCAAACGAAAACAAAGAAGCCCCATTTGTGTTTGTTCGGTTCATTTACAGCCCTACCAGCTACTAAGTTAGCATGTGTTTCCCTTCCATTTTATTGTCATTCAACGCCCTGCTAAGTTGAATGAACCATGTAAAATGGTACCTGCGATGAATACGGAAAATAGCCTAGGCCCTGTTCAGTTGAATGAACCCATTGAACCCACACCTTGTTAAGTGCCTAGAAGATATAAGTCTAGATGAGGGACACGTGTAGGGTTGATAGAAGGTATGCATGTTCTTTTGCCAAGTTTGTTAACAACTGCTAGCTTAGGCAAGAAATCCTATTAATCTGGATCTTCTCTAATTTGGGCATATGGGATTTCCATGTTTATTTCTGTATTCAGTTAAATGATATTAACTCATTTGTATCAGGCCCATATCCGCCATAAGCCGGGTGTAGAACTCATTTCTTAATGACGGGTTGTAAGGAGAGGGGACACCTAGACTTATAACTTATAAGCCACCGACTGAATTTACTTTCGGCCAATGTGGGATCGTAACAATACTCCACACTTGAAGGACCAACATCCTCGTTGGTCACGGCTATGATGGTCATGGTTGACCCCTCTTTCCGAGTTCAAGCTACCACTCCAAGTCATCGTAGTTCACGACTATCTTGGTCACAGTTGGCGCCTCTCTCTTTAGGTCCAGGTCACCACTCCGAGTGTTAGAACCTTGCAAGATGGGGACGACTCTAATTACCAAATTGATACAAACTCATCACATACTAGGCCCGTATATACTATAACCTCATGTGTAGAACTCACCTCTTAAAGCCGGCTTGTAGTGGCAGGGAACACCTAGACTTATAAGCCACCAACTTAATTTACTTTCGGCCCATGTAGGATCGTAACATTAATCAAATCACGCTATTGCTCTAATTCATATCAAGGATTGATTTTCGAGATCAAAAAATCAAAACCTTTTACCATTCAGATGAGAGAAATCTCTCTCGACCGATTCACTCCATGAGGAAAACTCTAGATGGACAATGGAAATCAACAAGATGATGTAGGGTCTCAACAATTTTATTTTATTATTTATTAAATTTTTTTTTTTTTTTGGGGGAGGGGGGTAGAGACAAACCTAAGCCAGTTGAAGTCTTAAAGAAGTGACTTTCTCATAAAAAAATAATGGAACGGATGAGGTTACTCCAACAAACAACTGCATAAATCATAAATGACTGCAATCAAAATTCAAAATTCACACGAAGTGTGGGTTTTTAGGTGTCCACGCAAGGTGTTTGATGAATTCCTAAGCCAGATTTGGTTAGGGAGTCGACTTCAATAATTTTGTAGCCACACTAACATCTAGACCATATTTAAACTTTTACGTTTCAGTTTTCTTCCAACCCAACTAAGGTTAACCACACATAATCTCCTACACCTATCATCCCCGGCACCTAGAATTCTACATATATGTAACACAATCTATGCAATCAATTTAAGCTTTTAAGCCACAATCTTCTAATAATTTCTACATTGACGCCTTCTAATGTTCCAAGCTCAGTTGGCTATTTGACCTCCCCATATCCTCAACGGACACATCAATAAGACGGTGACTAAATTGATTATAAAAACTTAAGGCAACAAGACATTCTTATCATCTGTTGTATCCTTTAGCCTAAAAGTGAAGATGGGATAGAGTTATAGCAACAGTCCAAAACAATTATCCTTGTACACTTTCAAGAGGAAGCATTATTAGCATGTTAGTCCATATAAAATAGCTACAAGGTAATAAAACAGCTACACGAGTTTAGCTAATAATCCATCCTTCTATGCTTTATAAGAATGACATCACAGTCATGTTTATAACAATAAAAATGTATATGAATTTAAAGGGTACAAAAATGATCTTTCTTTTTCTATTTAGCAAGGTGTAACTGTGTCTAGGTTAAAAATTCTACCCCTAATAATCCATGCATTTTGCGGCCAACCGCTAATCTCAACATCAAACAGTAAGTTCCCAAAATCATGAATACAAACACAAGAAACAACATAGACTATCGATCAAAAAGTCTCAACGGTAACCATAAGGCCAGCAGATATTTGGCAACATGCAACCAAATAGCCATTAATCCTAAATTCACTAGAATACCATGTACTTTTCCTAGGGTTTCAGAAATCCATAAAAATAGAGGTATCAACAAAAGGATTTTTCTCCACAGAACTGATTAATTCCATGAGGGGGACTATATTCAAACAATTATGAACAGAAACCTGAGTCAAGTAGACATTTTAACACACACAACAGAGTTAACATTTTAGCATTTAGGATCTAGAAAAGGGTTCTGTGACTATTTGTTTGATCAATCAAATTCATCAACTTCAAACTCGTTCATGTAAAAAAGCACTTCTTTCTGTAAAGTGGAAGCACATGTGAACAGCACGAAGCTCATTCATCTTCAGGCTCAATCTAGTATTCAACTAACAAAGTTCGAAGATAAACCCATGAACATCGTTACATCGAAAAGAACATGAAGCTGTGAACATAAACCCAAATCAAGAAACTATGAATCTGTGAACATAATCAAGATATCGAGGACCAACTCGAGGCTGTGGAAAGCGCAGACCCAAATATCAAACATAATCATCAAATCGAAGACCCAAAGCAAATTATTTACGCAGAATCGAGGCGTGGTAATCGATCGGGAAACAGAAAGAGAACAAACCTGATTAGAGGATGTGATAGATGTCGACGGCCACGGATGGGACAAGGGGCGGCGACAGGGACGGAGTGAAGGGTGCCGGTGGAGGTCGACGATGGCGTAGGTACGGCGCTCCCGATGGATTTGAGCGTGCTATTTTTTACTTGGTAACCAGGCACCAGCAGTATTTTTGACGTTTAAAAATAGCCCCTCAACTTTTTGAAGATATTCGTTTAAGCTACATAACTTTTTTTTTCTTTAGTTTTAGTTGGTATAGTAATCCTTTGTTAAAAACTATATAAACATGGGGAATGATTAAAGTCGGTTTTAAATTTTTTAATTTTTTAAGAGTACTAACATGTATATAAAATACAAATGCAAAACATACATTGTAATATAAAACGTATTATGAACATAATTGTTTTCTCTACAATTTCTTAATCGTGATTTCTTCCTAGGAGTTGAATATTGTTCCAATAAAGGTCTTTTTGAAGATGATGAAGAGGATTGTTAATTTTCCGTAATTGATAACTATCAAAATGAAAAAGAATCATATCAACATGTGTGATGTCGAAATGCAGTAATGTTTATAGATTTAAGATATAAATGCATACAATAGTTATGATCTTCCCGTTAATAAACATCTATATTTGAAAAGTATTTAAAAATAATAATGAGCTACTAATATTTCAATTCATGTTCTGGTGAATTTTAACATATTTAATTGTTTTTAAAATAAACATGTTTTTAACTAATATATAATTAAGGGATAATTATCAGGGGGTTATTAAGAAAATTAGTAAAATATAAGGTTGTAGTTGATAAAAGTTTGCTATAATTAAGAATGATGATGTCATCATCTTTTTCTTTTAATAAAGATGATAATGTCATCATCATTTTCTTTTAATAATATTATAAGATTACTACACCAGGTCGTGTTTCTGTTAGAACAAATCCCATTTATTCAACCGCAAAGCTCCGGGCCAACCCTTACTAGTGATTCTCGCCTCCCCTACCATTTTGTCCTTCCACGAGAAAATGATATATCTAAGTGAAGGGTGCAATGGTGATTAAGTGACTACAATTATAACATTTTAGTTTTTAAGCATGAACCATTTAGAATAAATTGAAATATCTAATTGAATTCATTTCATTTTGTACGTTACAAAATTAAGTATGATCACAACTAGATGACTATACAAAAAATTTCTGGTTACTCGACTTTTTATTAAAAAAAGAAACTTTGATAACTTGATTTAAGGGGGGGAAATTAGTATCTCAAATGGGAGATTTCATAATATTGAGTATCTTTATCTATTCGTTAAAAAAGATTTTTTAGGTTTTTATTTAAGTTAATTATAGTTTGGTTTATGTGGTTTGCACGGAATCACAAATATAGTTATCGTGCTTTAAAAATTAAAATTTACCATATTCATTCTTATGGTCTATATTTCTTTTTTCTTTTAATTTTTATAAGTGTAAATATTATAATAAATGCTTAAATATTATAAATAGCATTTTATTAAAGAATTAAAAACAAAACATGCACTTCACACTTCATTAACTTAATTACCCCGTATGCCATCAAACATCTATCCCTATCTAGGGTTGTCAATGAGTTGGATCGGATCGGATCGGACCGGTTAAAGATCTGACCTGGCCCGTTGACCCATTTAATTGGATTTGGATCTGGTCCATTAAGGTAGAGATCTATTTAATTGGATTTGGATCTGATCAATTATTAGTGGATCATGACCCGGAGTAACCCATTTAATATTATATATTTGATATTACTAATTTATTTTTATTTATGTAATAAATATATCAAATAATTTCCCACCCCCACCCTACCCCTACCTCTACCCCACCCCACCCCCACCCTACCCCACCCCACCCCACCCCCACCCTACCCCTATTAAACTCAATTTCATGTGTCGTCGGTTTAAACCGATATCTTTTATAGTTTCTTAGTAAAAATAATAATCGATCATCAGGATGTGTCGTCGGTTAAAATTGTACCTACATAGCTACACGAACTAAACAGATTATCACTATGTTCGATTGAATTAGATTAATTTCTTATAATGAATGATGGATCCAGCAAATCATTATTATCACAATGTATTAAATAAGGGGTTAATAATGGTTTAATCCTTAAAGTTATTCTTCAATTTTGATTTAACCCTTAAAGTTTATTTTTGAATGGTTTAACCCCAAAGTTCTATTAACTTGTTAGTTTAGCCCTTTAACCTACTATTACAGGTTAAAACTAACCAAACGGCCCCTAATATCTGTTATAACAGACACAGTTAGCCAAACACTTCTAATCTATACAATTGCAAGTAAAACTGTAAAAGTAACATACCCAAACACCCCTCTTTGTGTTCTCTCTTTCAGCTTTGCTCTCTCCTTTATCACCCTACGCCTCCCTCTCTCTCCAATATGGTAAGAAGGTGGAGCCTGGAGGTTTGATTCCCAATGTGGTAAAAGAAGACGGAGGTTTAATTCCCAGAACATGAGTTCATCGGATTGTAAACGATTTGGTTAGGTTTTCGTTGTGTTCTCTCTTCTCTATTTTCTCCCTATCATCTCCTCTCTCGCTGTGTTTTCTCTCATGCTTCCTTCTCGCACTGTTTTTTATTTTCAAATATAAAATTTTGGGGTTTTTGTTTTGGTTTTCACAGGATGAAATCGATTTCCTGTTGTTGACACACATGAATGTTTAAAGGTTGACTGTTTGTTGAATGGTGCCACAAATCTTGAATGTTTAAGGAAGAAATAAATTTCCAGATCTGAATGTTTGTTTTTGAAATGACGTGTACCTGTGTCAATTGATTTTGCTTCATCTGTGTGCTTCATATTTAATTTTGTTTTGGATTCATCTTCATATGTTGTTTTCTTTGTTTTAGGTTGATTTGTATTTGTTTTGTTCTTCAATTTTTCTTTCCTTTTAAGTCAAATTAGTTTTGGCTAGTCTACTGTTTAAGTGGATATTCATCTTCTTCACATGAATAACCATATCATTCGATGAACACTAAAAAGAAAATAAATAGATAAATAATAATGATAAAATAATAACAATATTAATAATAATAACAATAATAGAAGGAATATTGGTTTTAACTTGGTAAATAGGTTACAAGTTACCAAAAGGATAAAACTGAAAACCAAATCAAACTTAAAGGATTAAAGTAATTATCAAACAAAACTTTATGGTTAAACTATATAAAAATAAAATTTAAGGATTAAACTGAAATATAATAAAAACTTTAAGGATTAAATCATTATTTACCCTTAAATAAGCAAACAAACATTGCGTCAAACAGTTGAAAACTTGAAATTAATAAATTATTTTCGTTTACTATCACGATTATTAAATAAACAAACAAACTTGAAATTACGATCACGATGTATTAAATAAGCAAACAAACATCTATGAACAGTTACTTTCCGGCAAAGTTTGACACTTGACGGTGACGGTGACGGTGACGGTGACGATTAAGGTTTAATTCTCCGGTTGGCAAGAATTCTTCAATGGAGAAGCTTCTTTGATATGAATTTAAGGAAATCGGTGGTGGTCGGCAGCGGTGTCGGCCGTGGCGGTAGGTGTTGATCGAGGCGGTAATGGTGGCCGCATCGGTAATGGGAACGGTACGTAGCGGCTGTAACGGTGCAGTAACGCGCGGCGTCTGTGGTGACGACGGCGGACGTGACGCCGATGGTGATAGTCAGTGGTTACGGTGGTGGTGGTGGTGACGGTGATGGCGGCAGCGACAGTGGTGTCGGTGTCAGCGGCGTGACGGTGACTGGTAGTGGGAGCCGTAACTGGCGGCGATAACGGTGGCGGCAGTGACGGCGGCAGTGGTGTCGGCCGATGGTGGAGCGGTAACGGGCGGTGGCTGTGGCGGTGGTGGCGATGGTGGCCGTGATGATAGTTGGTGGTTGTAAAATTTAAATTGTAGTTTAATATTAAATGGATCGACACAGACAGATCTTGGATCGACCCGTGTAGTGATCCAATTAAATGGATCGACCTATTGGATCTCTTTTTGGGTCAATGGATCGGAATTTTTGATCAGTTGGATCATTTAAATGGAGCAGATCGGATCGGATCTAGATCATGATCCGACCCATTGACGGCCCTATCCCTATCCTATCTACCACCGGCCCCTACTCTTTCCGTCCATCTACCCGTCACCATCTTCGGCCACCCCCATTACTTCTCTCTCTCTTCCCGTTTGATTCCTCACCTTCTATCAGAAATCCCTTTCTCTCTCACTTGTCTATACCTTAGCCCCTATCACTGACTACCCATCGTGAAATACTTTATATTCCAAAATGGTCGTTTTCCACACATCATTTGAAACTTAGAAAACCAACTTACCTTTTCCAAGTTGATAACATCAACTTTATAGCGAAGAGTACTACTTCCAAGTCCTCACCATGAAAAGATTTTAAGTCGTAGATATGCGGGCATGTAGCCATTTCACACTTCCAAAAGCAATGATCTAAATCTTCCGTCATAGCTCGCAACATTGTTTGACCTATTTATATTAGAAGACAACGCAAGTCGAGTGGAACAAGTCAAAACTGCTAACTGATACGTTTTAACAAAAAAGTAGGAAACATGGACAAGAAAATAAATAGATATTACCAAATTCACACACTACTTGGCTTGTACATTTCATGCTTTCTTTAACCACCTAGGACAATATACCAAATTGTGAAGCTTGAACAAGATTCACGGTTTCCTCATCCATATCTATCTCGTCATCCTCCATCAATCTAACAATTTCACCAAACAGTTTTTCTTTGCAACATGCATCTTGATTAACAATTGGTATACACACAAACTAGCAAAATGAATGTAAATTCCTAAGAACCTTCAAAAACCACTTCACATCTTCCAAATTTCCACTTTTCTCAAAATACTCCAAAACAGACAGGATGATCACAGGTGACAGCCTCCAATCGCAATGTTTCAACATCTTAAAGCAGTTCTCCATTGCAAAAACAGCTCTCTCCATGTTTTCATTTATAGTATATCCCTCCACTAGTATCTCCCACGTCTTCTCAGCTTCTTTTAAATCCCCAAGCTTAATTTACTAAGCATAACAAAATACACATATAGTTTGCACACGTACGTGAGTTTCCTATCGACCCTTTTACTAGCATCTTAAACACGAATAACTCCCTCCTTATCTTTCATAGAAGCATAAATTGTAATGAGGAAATAGTATCCAAAATGATTATATGATGACATCATTTTCTCTCCATTGTTAAGTGTGAAAGCCGTCTTCTCAATAAGTCTTCATTTTATGTAGATATTAGTCAAGGTGAAAGGAGAGCTTGATCCAACTTTTATATTCTTATCATTTACTAATCTCATTGTTAACTATATCAACATATTTAACCCCATAAACCTCGTTGCAAGCACACATCCAAAGATTATAAAAAAGCACATTTCTTTGTATTTTATTTTGCTTCGTTTCGGACATGATTTTGATAATATTAAATCAAACATAGATGTGCCAAATGTAGAGCTTTATCATTGCATTAAATGGATGCGAGTCATAATGTCATATTGAAACCAAAACTATTCATTATGATCATAAGAGATTCGGCTTGTATGGTCAATATGGTATTGTAATCCTCTTTCTCTATTTTAGACTTTTGCATTAAAATCTTCTAGCATCTCGCTTGAAAAAATTTAATGATTTAATTTATTTGAGTTGCTAGGTAGGGGTGTGGCCATGATGAAGCTCCTATCTATCTTCCCCTTTTTTGCTGTAAAAAATCTTTTGCGCGAGTTTGCTATTTTTAGTTTTAATCGCGGCCTAAAAGAGTTTTAACCTAGAATTTTCTTTAAGGCCCCTGAAATAGCTATAGAAATACATTTGATACTCTTAAGTTTGAGTCTATAGACATCTAACCCTTAACTGCCTACACCAACAATTTTAATGTAAAATGATGAATATGTCGAGAAGGTGATAAGTAAGACAAAAGTTCACTTTCGAGGGTTAAAATGTAATTTTTAAATATTTTACTTTACAATGCAAATTATCAAACCTATAGGAATACGTATACAAGTACATGTATTCATGGTTATCATTATGCATAGATTAATATATTTATAATAACATACGCATATGTATGTGCGTTCGTAAACAATTACGTATGTGTAAAGTTCATTGTGATTTCTATAAGTCATTAATATATTGGTATATTAAGATAGTTTATATGTTTTATTATGTTTAGAAAGACTTGTATTGAGTTTTTACATGTGACTTGCGTTGAAAAGTAGTGTAAAATCTACAAAAACAAATGTTCGCCTTTGGAAAGCTCTCGAATTTTCCGATGAGTCAAAAACACATTTTTTAAAGATTTTCCTATTTAAATCCTTCCTTTTTCTTCCTTAAAAAAACTCAAAGAAGAGGACACAAGAGATAGTGTGTGCCAACTACACGACTGCACGCAGTTCGGCCTTAGCTAACATAAGACAAACATAAAAGTCATGTTATTTGGATTTGATTCATGTTTTTCAAATGCAAGAAAAGGACGACGGAATCTTCTACTAGACATACATATATAGACGACCAATGTCGGATAAGACGACAATAAAAAAGAAGCAAAAATGGGTCAAACTTAAGACCCAATTATTTACAATTTATCATATTTTATAAACTTTTATCTCCTATAGTCACATTTTCTTAATGTATTAATTACCATAAAGTGGATATTTAAATTTATTTCACACCAAATATTATTTTACATATTTAAATGTGGTAAATCAATGAAATACTAACGCGTACTTAATTCGATAAGTTCTTTTCTAAACGTTCAAAATCTATATAATTTTTTGGGAACTTAAAAAAGTGATTATACAACAGTAGCCATTTAGAGGATCAAGAAATTAAGCTGTTGTCGAGAAAAACACAGTAGTCATTCGTGGATCATGCATAAATAAATAAATAAATAAATATAATATAGTAGTAGCGAAACTTGAACATCATTTTTAAAAGGGCAAAATATAATAATTTTATTTTAGAGGGGGTCACAATTTAATTTCTTTTAAGGTACAATATATTTTATTATATAAATTATAGTAAATTATTAATTGAGCAAATTTTTTTTGAAGGAGATATGATGATTATACATGATCTAATCTGGTAAACATGAGACAGTGAGATACTGCACTGCACAACAGTAGCCATTTGTGGATCATGCATGAACCCATTTTGATTTCGTGAAAATTGTTGAATAATCAACAACCAACAAATGTTATTGTTTGTTGTCAACATCTCTTTGATATTGATATCTGATCATCCCAATTAACTTCATTCGAATTAATGTAATATTTGAATTTAAAAGTTAATTTACAAAGTATATATATGATATCCTTCAAAGAGAAATGATATCTTGAACAAATCCACATTTAATGAAGAAACGTAACAATGATACTTAAATCTTTTTAAAGGTCACAACAAATAGAGATGAAGACAAGATAACTGTCATTATATGTATGAGGTGGAGAAAGAGAATTAGTAAATATCATATATCATCTTTTAGTAAATACGAGTATAAAGTAGAAACATACAAAATTTTCTCTAAACATAACATCATTTATTTAAAGAAGCAGGTGTGTGATTATACTCAAAGTATAAAGGTAAAAGTTGGGTGTTGTTTCATTTCCACCTAATTAACTTAATCATGGACGTAGTTTCTGAAGCAACTTATTCAAGATTAGTGACGAATTCACGTTTTTTACTCACCCTTGACAAAATATAATAATAAAAAAGATAAAAATAATATAATAACAATTTTTTTTAACTATACATGTTTGATTCACTTGTGACTCGTATATTCAAAAATATGAGACTATCATAGAATATAACGAGGTAATTGTACTGATGAGATTTAAAACATATACGTGACGTGTAGTAAAAGTCTAATTCGACTAACATAAATAATTAAATAAAGTGATTCCTTACGGTACAAAAAAAAGTATGTATCATTTTTTTAGTTCTCGTACTTTGCTATAAAAAAATTTATGTTAAAAATAGATGAAATCTATTTATTAACCAAATTTTATTTTTTAATCCACTTTTAAAAGTATATGTATTGAAACAGAAAAAGAAAGAAAAAACCCTCAAACTTTTCTAATTTTTTTTCATAAGATTTAGTATTAATCAAATTAATATTAATAATAATAACGATAACTATAAATAAAACAAACTGTGGAGAAGACTTTATGAAAGAAAAGACAAATAAATGGATGGAAATAAAAAAGAAGACGGGATACAAATAAAAAAATAAAAAAATGTTTTGTTAATAATTTTGGTTGTTTTAAAATATATAATATAGAAGAAAGCTTGGCAGAAAAAAATAAAATGAGCATAGTTCATTCTTCTTGATATTTGTTATATATACGAAGTTTGTATTATCCGCCTTTACGACGAGAAACAGAATAAATGAATAAAATGTAAAAATAATATAATTTTCTCTCATAAATTTTAATATGTAATATTTGATGTAAATTTAAATATATAGTTGTAATTATAATATATTATTGTGTTACTATTTAATGAACATTACTTAAAATAGAAAACAAATCATAATCAAAATTAATACTTCAATTTAAAATTTAGATTTAAACAACACGAAAGGTTGTATGAAAGTACAGCAGTGGACATAAAGGAAACAGAAATTTTTTTTTAAAAAAAAAGATGAAGTAAGGGTTCGAACCTTGGTCTTTGTTCTCTAATGAGCAAGCTATATCCGCGGTTTGGTGCGGGAAAAAATTTAACAAATTTTTCAGATGTCAATAATTTTACTTTATTTTTATTTTGAACGACTTCTAATATATCTTAAATTCGTCTACAATGAAACTTGATCATATGACATGTCATAATTTAGTCTTTAATTCTCAACTAAATATCCATTTATTTTAAAAAGAGAGATGAAAACATAACTATTGTTACTAATAAAATTAAAAAAGAAATGCCAAAAAAGAAGGAAAACATATGAGACAAATAAAATAAAGGGCAAATTGTATGAAAATACAATAAATTTTGTCTTAGTTATCATTGTATACAAACAATTATGTTTTCTTAAAAATAATACAATCAACTTTCATAATCTTCACGATTTATACAAGTTGTTGTATACTATGAAATTAATGATAAAGTTCATTGTATTCAATACTAACGAAATATCAAACACGGATATAGTTATTTGCATAGAATGAGAGGATTATTAAAGTTGATAGTATTATTTAAAAAATTAAGTTGGTTGTATACAATAATAACAAAGATATTTTTTATTATATTTTTATGAAATTTAACCTAAAATAAATTATAAGTGTATGGAAAGAATGAAAAAAATAATAAGAAGCAATAAATAATATTGCATCCATGTGGAAATAATAGAAAAGGGGAAAAAGGGTAAAGAGAAAAAGCAAAATTGAAGAAAAGGGGGAAAAAAGTATAGAGAAAGCAAAATTGCAAATTAAAAAGAACTGGGAGCAGCAAGGCTCGAAATCTTGAGCACCTCTATAGAAAAAGAGTTGATTACCAACTCATCTTGACAACAAGACTTTAATTTTGTTCTAACAACTAATATATAAAAATTAATGCTATGCATAGTACACCATCGTAGATTAATGTCATGCCTATTGTTATATATATATATATATATATATATATATATATATATATATATATATATATATATATATGGGGAAAGTGAGTATGTGGCTGTGTTGCACTTAATCTTAGGTGTGGAACCACCAAACTACGTCGTTTTGGGCTAAAAAAAAACACATTCGTTGGTGGAATTAGATGAAAGTCCATAGATGCTTTAATCGACACTCTCAATATATCTAAATTTTATTTGCTGCTTCAATTAACATTCTCAAAGTAACTGATGTTGCTTTAAGCTTAATTTTCATTACATAAATTGATTTGAATTGTTGTATAGCATTTTCTTTGATATCAAAGGTGTTAGCTTGGTAATCAAATGTACCTAATGACAACTATGTATGAGATGCACGCCAGGTGTTTGATTAAAAACTCGACTAACATGTTTTTAAATATTCATTTAATTTTGTGCGAAGTTCTTGTAAATATGAGTTTAGAATTTATCAGCTGATTTATTTGGATTTCAGGTTACTGTTAGAGTTGCAAAAGTACAGAAACATGAAGTTCTTGAAGTAGCAACAATAGAACAAGAAGAAGAAGATCATGATGGGTGGTGAAGATAGAGACGGGCTTAAAGAAAGCATGGAGTTTTTTGTGTTTAAACTCTATACCAACCCTACTATGTCTTGTGTTTGTAACAATCTCATATATTATAGGAATAAAGGACAAAGAATTCTGTTTGTTTTGTGGTTTATGCTTGTAATATAATGTTCTTTGTGAAGTGTTATAATGTGTAGTTGTTTATGTTCGAGATATTATCAGAGAACGATTAATGGTCATATGGATTTAATAAAGTTTTGTTGCTTCAGATTTGTTCCAATTTGATCCGTTCAAGTGCAAGTTAACACCTTTTTTCCATTTGACCCGTTTGACCAATTTCGTTTCTTTGTGCTGGCTTCCTTATTTGTTTATGTTGTTTTTCTCTTTAGATCGATATGTTACATGTCTGCAGCCTGCTAGGTTTGCTGCTATGTTTTTTTCCCAAACAACACCAATGTATGAATTTGAACCATCATTCTTTTTGTGACAAAGAAACCTCGGCCTGTCACAACATAACCGCTAGCTTCGGTGTCTTCAGGCTCATTTATTGATTGGCTTTCTAAACTCATTGTGATTCGACCTGAAATTAATGACCACCAAAGTAGACTTTATATCACGACATAACGAAGCATACGATAATACAACAAAACAACAAATTAAGGTAATCTGTTCATTTTGTTATTATTTTTCTAAACAAAGAGTGTAATCAGTGTTGTCACATACAAACACCCCCACAATAGTTATAGAGATATTTAAAATTCCTACAGCATAACCTCTATTTTGTTTCTGAAATACCAAATTTTACAAATAGATAATCATTTAGGAAGACAATTCTTATGTAATTCTTACTCAAAAAGCATAGAAGTGCTCTGTAATACTGAATTATTGGTAATTGTTTAAGAAAAACAAAGTATGTAATTCTTAATTAAAAATTAAAGTAGTGCTAAATAAGGAATTATTCTTCATATTCTTTATGATTTTTAATGAAAAATTGAGTTTGCCATTGTGGTTTACAAAACCTAGAACCTGCAATTGTTAATAAAAGTCTAAGTAAATAGTTTAGCAGCTTAACAATATGCAATTCTTGATAAAAATGAGTCGATCTCACCGATGCTTGATTCTTTATATTCAATTTTGTATATAGATTCTCAATCATCAGATTGTATGAAGGAAATTGAAACTCAAAGGTCACGCATACAATGAAGATGAAATTCCCAACCTGCAACACGATGTAGATGTCTAGCAAAATCAATCGATGATCCAAGGAAGGAACGCAAACGGCAAGGGCAAACGAAATCAATCGCTGGAAGCAATGGTTGGTCTGACGAATGTGTTTTTTTTAAAGCCCAAAACAACGACGTAGTTTGATGGTTCCACACCTAAGGTTAGGTGCAACACAGCCACATACTCACTTTTCCATATATATATATATATATATATATATATTCAAGTAAAAAAAATGTTATGATACTTAATGTAAGAAGAAATGAGGCAATGACATGTGTACAAGGGTATTTTTGGAAGTTTAAAAAAAATTCTCTCCCTTATTTCCTAAAACTACCCACGTAACCCTCCACAAACCCTAAATCCCTGTTCAATTTCTCACTGCCATCCCCCCAACCCCCTCCCTGCTCCCGTCGATAATCGCCGCCTTCACCCTCGCAAAATCCTCCCGCGACGTCTGTTGCAATATGCGTAGTCCCCGCCGCCTCCTATTTGATTTCCGTTGCCGCCTGCGTAGTCCCCGTCGCTTCCGATGCTGTGCGTCCCCGTCGCGTTTCCTTCCCTGCAACCGCCGCCATGTCTGGTCTGCTCCTAACGCCGAGTCACGATGCACATTACGTCGATCTGTTCCTTCTCCGCCGCTACCACTGTGAAAACACTGCCTTCGATGTACGAAGCCCACCCCTTATGCATCCATAATTTTCGCCGCCGTGGAGATTAAGCTTCTGGTCAAGGTTCATCGATTGCCTCCCACCACCGTGCATCCATCATCAATTTCGGTTTGTACATCAGTCGATTTTTCTTTGTCTCTGTTTGTGCATTCTGTGAATCAAAGGATGTTTCTATTTTGTGAATCAAATGTTTGTTTTTGTGCATTGAATGGTTGTAACTTGTGCATCTAAAGGTTGTACTTGATGCATCAAATGTAATTTTGTGAATCAAAGATTTGAATTGTGTGCATCAGAATATTGTAAACCATGAATCAGTCATGGTGGCCTGAGATTTTGCTGACGGGAATAGTTAATCTGTGACACCCCACGTTTTTATTGTTTGTTTGTTGAATTTACCATATTAACCTTTTCTATTATTTTAATTCCGAAAATCTGGTTAGAATAATGACTTTTTTGATTTGACTTTTGACTTGATCCAATGGCCCAGATTTCACCTTACATTTATTAACATAAGATTTTTTGTACTTGATCCCTATCCTATATATATATATATATATATATATATATATATATATATATATATATATATATATATATGGGACGATTCAAACGAGAACTGTTTTTCGTACGAGAACTGCGAGAACCAATCTCAACCGTTCCTTGAATATGGGAAGTTCATGGATGGAGAGCGTGGAGGGGATCAAGTGTGGCAGGGTGCATGTGAGGAATTCATGGGTGGGCAATGACATTAAAGGAGGGAGAATTGGACGGCTCAGATTGGTTCTCGCAGTTCTCGTACGAAAAACAGTTCTCGTTTGAACTTTTGCCTATATATATATATAGACAAAAGTTCATGCGAGAACCGTTGTTAGCGCGAGAACCGCGAGAACCAATCTAAGCCGTCTAATCCCCCCTCATTCAATGTCATTGCCCACCCATGAATTCCTCACATGCACCCTGCCACACCCAATCCTTCCACGCTCTCCATCCATGATACTTCCCATATCCAAGGAACGGCCGAGATTGGTTCTCGCGGTTCTCGCACTAACAACGGTTCTCGCATGAACCCTCCCCTATATATATATATATATATATATATATATATATATATATATACAGGGGAGGGTTCATGCGAGAACCGTTGTTAGTGCGAGAACCGCGAGAACCAATCTCAGCCGTTCCTTGGATATGGGAAGTTTCATGGATGATGAGCGTGGAGGGATAGAGTGTGGCAGGGTGCATGTGAGGAATTCATGGGTGAACAATGACATTAAAGGAGGGGGAATTGGACGGCTTAGATTGGTTCTCGCGGTTCTCGCGCTAACAACGATTCTCGCATGAACTTTTGTCTATATATATATATATATATATATATATATATATATATATATATATATATAGACCATAAATGATAATTCTACGCAAGTATAGTATATATAACTAATTGTTAGGATCGAGACACATAAATTAAGCGTTAGAATAATGCGAAAAACAGAAAATAAACGAACACGAGATTTAACGGGGTTCGGTCAAAACACGACCTACGTCCACGGACAGAAACCAAAAACTTCTTTATTATGATTTTCCATATGACTTGATCCTAGCCTTAGTATTTATAAGCAACAAACAAAAATACTAATCCTAATCAAATACATCATGAGTTAACCTCGGCCATACATGATAAACAATAATCCTAACTTAACTTCAAATATAATCCCACGTGAAATTATGCATATGGATAATAGATAAAAAAGCAATCCAATCTTGAATTCAAAATTCAAACTCCATGGCATGCTAAGATCTCTCATCATGTACTTTGAATCACAATTAATTGTCATAATTAATTTCCAAAGTCATGCACGATTTAATTATCATGTCATGCAAATACGTCCACGTGGTTTTTTGAAATTCAAAATCCGTTTATCGTCATATAATCATTCTAGCCTTAAATATCTTTTGCTAATCAAGTCACACCTAACAATAATTCTGTCATGATTACTGTTCATTTCGTCCGGTTAAATGTTAGTATTTATAATATGATAATATTACAACACATTCAAAGGCTAATTATCTTTCATTCATGGCTATGAGCCTATGATTTACCAAAAGTCCAAAACCCATATTAATTCCACAACTCAAATTGACTATCACGCACCAAATTTTGTGACGTGTCAGTGTGTAAATACCCAAACGTAGAACTTTGGGCTATGGACAACTCGATCTATTTATTGTTGAGTTGTTTAAATTAAATATAAAATTAGAGATCGAAGAAAAAAAAGAAAAGAGTCCATAAATCATTAATTGTTTCTTATAGGAAGAATACTAATTTATTACGAGGTTACTTTTTAGGCGTAGATACTTTATAATCAGGAATATATATTGTTGTTATTATTTGTTTTTTTATGAATGACAAAAAACATTCATTTATTAAATATATTCTTAAATCTACTCTAATGTTTATAACAAAATTGAACATACAATCTCTTAAAAGAGAGTACTACATCACAACATCAGATCGATACCGTCAAGTTACAAGTCATTTGATTATTATTATTTGTTTGACTGAATCGGTTTAATTGGAAATAATTCAATGGGAGACATGGCTACTAAATCCAATGAATTTAGTATTGAGATGTATATTATTATTTATGCTATTGTGTTAGTTAAGTTGTTTTGTAGAGTGGGTTTTATTACCGTTTATATTTCGCTGATTTGTTTGTATTTGATGTTTCAGGTTGAGTCCCATAATTAGATGTGTTAAT
Organism: Pulicaria dysenterica; assembly: GCA_947179395.2. Lineage (NCBI taxonomy): Eukaryota > Viridiplantae > Streptophyta > Magnoliopsida > Asterales > Asteraceae > Pulicaria > Pulicaria dysenterica. The sequence goes on along the minus strand of OX359292.1, from coordinate 76,736,768 downwards.
TTTTTTCTCACGCTGCGAGTTTGTCACTTGCAAGCTCAAATGTTGCCTTGTTTTTAAAATTTTTTGTTTTAATTCAAGTTTTAGCTTTTCAAAATAAAATAAAATTATAAACACTTATTTTTTTTCATTTATAACGATTATACATTGTATTAATTATATCGGTCAGCTTGTTAAAGAGTTCTATTTTAGCAATAATTTATCGTGATTATCTAATTAAATAAATAAATATTTTAGTTATATTTATTAAGAAGATCGAACTTTTTGCATGTTTTGATGGGAAATAAAAAAGAAAGGATAATGTTGCGTTTAAGTACGTAATTAATTTGCTCCAAGTTTATAAATTATAATGTCCACTGTACAAGCATATAAAACAACACTACATCGTGCTAGGTCAAATCCAATGAGACAATTTAACTTTTTTTTCAAAGGTAAAATTTATTAATCTATACACACATATATGCATTTAGATTAATTAACTTTTGCTTTTTTTCTTTTTAGATTTTATTTATGTAAACTCGATCACATGGATTTAATGTTATGTGGAAAACAAAGAATTTTATTACATGGAACATGTGATGCTTTAAGGATAAGTGTTACACATTACCTCCAAATATACAACCATAACAAATACTCCAAAATAAGTTTTACATAGACCCGATAGGTTTTGAGTAGTACCGAAGAAGAGAACCTTATGCAGAATTTCGAGTCTGTCGAAAGGGAGAGAAAACCTGAATTTGTTTCATGAACTCCTTATTATCCGAAGACTAATAAGAGCACATACAATCGTCCACCATATATGAAATTTTTATCCAATATATATAACTTAATTACTTCCATTGAGGGCATGATATGTTAGAACAACGAACTGGATTCCTTCTACAATCGTGATCATCACTTTCCAAATTCGATATTTCGATCCTGTGTGCCTTTGTATTACGAAATTCGAATTGAGATAATTGTAAAACATACAATCTTGATCTTAGGCAAAGATGAAGATCAAACTAGAGAGAATATGGTGAGTTTCTTAATGTTCTGTGTCACCAAAACTGTTCATATGAAATTAAGTTTCAAACTCAAAACGGGAGTTACTAAGTTTTCGAGTTTATAATAATGCCTTAGAAAAATTAAGAATTTTCCATTATAAACCCTATACTTATATAATTTTGGGCCAGGGTGCTGCCCCGAATCCCGCTAGGGGCATTGCCCCTAAACATTACCCGGACGAGCTTAGACTAATACAAGCATGTACTCACACTCTCCTTACTTGTTTTAGAACAAAGTTCAATTTTCTTTAAACACACGTATAAAATTCATTACACTAAATGAACCGGTGACACTAAAATCACCAACATGATACATGTCAAAATATTCTCCTACTTTATAGACAACTTTCACCATCCAAAACTGTTAACCAAAATTCTCGAACCTTTGCAAAATTCTTGTACATTCTTTAATTGACATCTTGATTCAACATACGTTAAAAAGGTAAAAAGATCATATTATCCTGGATCATATTATACTAAACCCTATTTCTCTCTAACAATTTTGTCCGGTTAATTGAAATAAAAAAGTCTGTAACAATCAAGTAAAGTGATATTAGACCATCCATAATGACTCGCCGGCCCTTCTATGGGGGAACACCATGGACATTGGGTAATATTTGGAAGGGGTTACCCGATTGGGTTCTTCTCTGCGGTTTCCTCTCCACTCGAATACACCCATCTCCACCCCACCCTCTTTTTCTCTCGCTTTTTTTCTCTCGCTCTTTTTTTCTCTTTCAATATTATTAATAAAAAATAAATAGTGTCAGTAAGATTGATTGTATGAATAAGACTGAGAATGTTAAAACTTATATTGTAGGGGGAAAAGTGAAAACAAGAAGAGTGATATGGCGATTAAGTAGGTAAAAGGAAAGAGAAAGAAAATATAAAAGGATTGCCTTACATATTTAGTATTAGCTAATAGCTAACTTGCCAGAAATGTTTGGGTATATTATGCTTTTCAAATCAGTGATATCACTATGAAAGTGAATAGAGCTTTCTATCCGGACATTAGGACATGATCTAGTACCGAATTGAACATTTATGTCAAGTAAGGATAATTCATGAATATTGTACTCTAATCTATGAAGGTTTTATATTTTTTTATAAAAACAATTCTATATATAAACCTTTAAAAGATAATCTTTTGATGTAACATGAGTATATGATTATCATATAAGAGAAATGATGATTAACGATTGTCATAATCAACGTTTAGAAAGTAAAACGGATCATTGTGTTTTGCATGTGGTTGTATACAACCATACTTCATGATTTTGTACGTACTTTAATTGACATCTTGATTCAACGTACGTTAAAAGGTAAAAAGATCGCTTTGTTTTGCTTGTCGTTTTATTAAATCCGCTTCATATAGTAGTATATAAATTTGCCTTAACTTTAGATATACAAATAGAAAAACGAATTTGTACAACTAAAAACACATATCTTATGTTTCCATACTTGTTAACACTTGATAAACGACTAAAGAATGAAATGAATAATATACTTTTATTTTAATAATTTTTTTAAGTATGAAAACACCAGCTAAAAACATATAATCTATCAACGCATAAATACTATGATCTTGCTTAGGGATCTGCCTTCTGGATCATTTAACATATGTAAGCATTATCAAACGAAACTAAAATCAAAATGACATAAAATAATAAGAGAAATTAATTAAGTGGTCATTTCCTGATTTTCTCTTAACTTGTGGACTTCTACTTTGAAATGCATCGCAGTATGTGATTAATTAATTTTGTATTTAATAATTATGGTATATCCCAGAAGAGCCGTTTATCATTATCTCTCTCACACACACATATTCACACTCACACACACACACACACTCTCTCTCTATATATATATTATATTCTAGGCAAAAGTTCAAACGTGAACTGTTTTTCGTACGAGAACAAATCTGAGCCGTCCAATTCTCCCTTCTTTAATGTCATTGCCCACCCATGAATTCCTCACATGCACCCTGCCACACTTGATTCCCTCCACGCTCTCCATCCATAAACTTCCCATATCCAAGAAACGACTGAGATTAGTTCTCGTAGTTCTCGTACAAAAAACAGTTCTCGTTTGAACCCTCCACTTATATTCTATATATATAAGTACACTTCCATTGTAGCGTATCTTTGTATCCTTTTCACCTTTTGTGCCTTCCACCCCATTCGGATATAATCTTCTTACATAACTTCACAAAAATATTAATATACTCTTCATTTTTGATTTATTAATAATAATTTATACATGATGGAAAACCACAAAGAAACCGCCACTCCCACCACCGCACCTATGGCGGCGAAAGTCAGCCCGGCGGCCAAAAAAACACTTCTCATTCTCAATTGTATCTTACTAGCCATCGGAAACTGTGGCGGCCCATTAATCATGAGGCTCTACTTCCTCCACGGCGGCAACCGCGTGTGGTTGTCGTCGTGCCTCGAGACCGCCGGGTGGCCGTTCATCGCTATAGTCCTCGTAATTCTCTACTTCTTCCGCCGTGCAGCAAACGGAAACGATAAAACGACGACCTTTATCTACATGCGTCCAAGACTATTCTTCGCTGTGGCGTTTATCGGTACGATCACCGGTGTGGACGACTACCTGTACGCCTACGGCGTCGCCCGGCTTCCGGTGTCCACCTCCGCCCTCATCATCGCCGCCCAGCTCTCTTTCACGGCGTTCTTCGCTTTCTTTCTGGTGAAACAAAAGTTCACGTCGTATTCGATCAACGCGGTGGTGCTTTTGACGGTTGGGGCGGGAGTTCTGGCGTTGCATACGGACGGTGACAAGCCGGACGGAGAGACTAAGAAGGAGTACGTGATGGGGTTCGTGATGACGGTGGGGGCGGCGCTGTTGTATGGGTTTGTGTTGCCGTTGATAGAACTAACGTACAACAAGGCAAAGCAGGAGATCACGTATACGTTGGTGTTGGAGATTCAGATGGTTATGTGTTTATTTGCAACGATCTTTTGTACTATCGGAATGACTCTCAACAATGATTTTAAGGTATGTACAACTTTTTACAGCTTGCCTTTTTATATTCTCTCTCTCTCTCTCTCTCTCTCTCACACACACACACACACACAACACGTAAAACACACACTGCCGGCTCCGCCGCGTAAGACGGCTGACCTCCGTCGTAAAAAGGTCCATTTTTATTTAATCGTACGATGATAATATCATATATATTATCGTGGTCGGTTTCATGATTTAAATTTATAAAAATTAGTGGGTGTATGTTTCGAAACGTTAAGAACCTAAATTTTGGTTTGTTTTTTATTTTACTTTTTTATGAATCTACGTATTTGACTTATTTTCTTATTTTAACATATAAGTAATTATGTAATAATAGCTATATTACTAACTTACACGTTAGGCTATCCGTTATACTCCCCCTCTTTCCTTTCTTTACCCACTGCCACATCAGCGTCACATAATTTTTTCTCCTCTTCTCTTTCCCTTATCCACTACACCCGTTATACCTTCTCTTTTCCCTTTCTCTTTTCCCCATTTTTTATTTTATTTTTATATTAAATAAACCATTATTAAAGTAGCCGTTGGGGGAGGGGGGTGAGTTTTCTCGAGTTACGCAGCGAATTCAAAGACCCGGATGCCCTTCTACCCGCGCGAGTTTAAACCACCCGAGGTGGTGTACCTCGCGAGCTCGCGCCACACTCGCCCTCTCTGAGCTATGTACAACGAATAGCCTTATACAAATGTATATCTAAATGTTTCTATTGGTTGTTTTTTTGACTGGACCCACATTTAATTTGTAATTTTTCAAAGAGAAGTCGGATGTGTGTAGAGGACCCTTTGTGTTCATTGTCGGGATGATTGGATAGAGGATGTCGTCACAGGGTAACAATAGGAAGATTTGTTGTAAATGTTATTTTTTTACCATATATAACAATTAGTTGTTATTTATATCATGTTACTTTTGAATATGTAAATTAAAATAAAAGATAATAAGATTCCAGAAGCATAATAATCATAATTGTTATGTGTGACAAAAACTTGTTATACACAAATATCTTCCATAACTATAAGCTTGAAGTCGTGTATCCACTGTAGATTATTCAAGTCGATAGCTCGACTCTTCCCTTTCCCTTCACATGCATTATTACCACATGACATCTTATTTCTTTTTCATTTTTTATTTAACTTTAAACGAGAGAAAAAGACAGGGAAAAAGAGAGAGATAGAGAGAGAAAGAGGAGTGAGGTGACAGACGGGTTGAGGGAGCCGAAGGGTGAGGACAATCTTAGGTTGGAGAGAGGGGGTTAGTTTTGGTGTTCAGCTTATGCTTTTTCGCGTATTAAGACAACCAACATGCAGCTATGCGTGAATAGATAGCCTTATGTGGTTGATCTAAGAATGATTGATTGTTTCAAAATTGGTTGTGTTTTTTAAATACATTTTTGAAAATAGTTTCGATTCTTAATAGTTAATTCATTGATGATTTTTTTTTTGAAAAGTGTAGATATTGAACTTTTGGGTGCTAGTACTATTTGAACAATTTTGACATTCCTCTCGCATCATAGTCTCACAGATATAGCAAATCAATAATCAATATTTTTCAATACAGATTACCTACTCACTATGATCTATTTAGACACAAAGAGATCCAAATCAATTTCATATGTTTTTCTTAAGTTGTAAAACATCTTATATACTCAAAGCATGCTTTAAAAAATTGTATTTTAAACATTAAAAACTTATGCTTTGAGTATATAAAATATTTTACAAGTTAAGAAAGGGACATATGATATCTTCCCAATAAATCTACCCTTAACTTTTCTCACATGATTATTAAAACCTATTTTATACCGATATACTATTTACAAAAAAAAAACTTGGATAATATATATTTAATACGTTATTTAAAGCTATATATAATAAGATATAAGTGATGTAGTAATTAACTATTGTCACTTGTATATAAATTGCGCATTATTTGGTGCAAGTTAATTTATGGAAATTATTTAATTTATGGAAACTTATATGGACCATTATTTATTAGAGTTTATTAGTTATCATAAACTTATTTAGTAATTATTTATTTTACATTTACATAGAAATAAAAAAAAAAGTATAATAAAGTAGAAGCAAAGTCCTTGTTTGTCATAAAGGTCGAATATAGAAGTGGAAGAACCTTGAATTATTAACTTTTATGCTTAGTACTATGCTATTATTTCCTTTACTTGTATATAGATTATGGATGCACTTTGTTTGGGCCGTTTTTAGTTATAAGGAGTTCAAAAGTAGGTTTAATAGTTCGCACATTAAAAAGTTTTTGATACTACAAAAAATACTTTCACTTTCTCCTTTTTAAATTTAAGTTCTTTGTTTTTATTACAAAATCATAAATTCAACTTTAATCAACCTTTTCTAATTTTAACTAGTTGTTTTCAATTGATAAACTTGCTAGCACATTTGTCTTTTTGTGATATTGTTAAACTTAAGTTCTTTTTATAGAGAATCTTTATATTTCATATAATTTACTCTTCGAACTATAACAACTTAAAAGTGACAGTTAACTGAATATTATATTTTTTTAATTAGGATTCTCTCAAATAGATCACACATGTCTAATAATGTCTTTTAAAAAATATAACAATGAAACTCTTGTTTAAGTAAAAGGAAAATTATGTTTCTTTTCTACTAAATCTTCTTAATTCTTGTTGAATATTTATCAAATGATAACATTTATAATCTACGAATCTCTTTTTAATTTAGTGAGTAATATGATTAAGTAGGAAACAACATAAACTCTCTAAGACAAACCCAAATTTATTTGTAGAGCTCACTCATATATTATAGAGTAAAAGAAAAATACATTTCACGTGTACATGTAACTTGTGTTTGTGTGTTTGTTTATTTAACTTTTGTCAAACAAATAAACAAATGCGAAAAGAGTTATGTGTTCTTGTTCATTTGCTTAACATTTGCCAAACAAATAAATGAACGCAAACACATTTATGTGTTCTTATCCGGTCGTTTAACTTTTGTAGAACAGATAAATGAATATGAACAATTTATGTGTTCATGTTCGTTTGTTTAACTTTAATCAAACAAATAAACGACCACAACAGAAAACGAACGAGTTTTGTGTTCGATCATTTTTAGTTCATGTACCATGTGAGTTCGTTTATACTATAAACGAACATAAATAAAAGAGATGCACACAAACATGAGCAGGCACACAAATAATCATACAATAATGCATCCACTATTTAACACAAATAAACTATATGTGTATATGGGTGTGTCTGTGTGTGGGTGGGAGTTTATGTGTATGTGCGCACGTGCGTGTATATATATATATATGTGTGTGTATGTATAAATGAACATATACGAACAGATTCATAAACATAAATGAATAAACAAAACCATTTTTCATGTTTGTTTTTACCACACAAACTAGAAAATTTGTTCATATTCCTTCATTTATTAAATAACCAAACTTTTCACCTAACCAGAAAATTTGCTTACAAAGAGTTTGTCGATTTAGTCTTACTTAATCAATAAACTCAATAAACAAAAACAATAATTAAAGTATTTATCTTTGAGCGTATTTATTTTGGTGGATATATAACATTGTCAGAATATTTATGAAGCACTTGGCGTTGATATGCAATCAATTCGTTTCATTATAATGGGACGAAAATAAGACACGCCTTTGAAACAACTTCAAAGATGTTGAAACAAACTTTTTTTTTATTAATAAAAGTTATTCTCCGATTGGACCAAACAACGAATGTGATTATTGCTTTGACCCCTTTGATGCCAACAATTTCGACTTCTAACAAGAGTTACAAGATAATTAAGTAATCATTTAAAGTGTAAAAAATACACGTGGGTTTGTATTTTCTTTTGGTTTATTATCTTATATTATATTATTTTAAGAGATAATTTATATATAATAAAATTTGTTTATATATAACACATATAAACAGTTAATCACATATATGGTTATGTATAAAATTGTTGTGGTTGATAATTTTGTTATGTACAAATCTCCACTCTAGTATTTTTAAGAATATTTATATAAATTGGATATTAATTTGAATTTGTATATAATATATATTAATCAAAAGGTAATTTAAATATTTATCGAATAATCTCATAGTTATTTGTAAGCTAAATATAGTACATAAAAACAAGTGTACATTACTATTATGAATCTAAACTAAATATAAGAAAAGTAAGATATAAACACTTATATAAACACTAATATATCTATCTCAACGACTTTTGATGCAAAGTGCATGTTACTCAGACTATTTTCATTGGTGACTCAACCCAATCCCCTATTTCTAATAAAAAACTAATTTCTCACTATTCTACCTATACAACCCAACCTACTTTAATTTTTCACACCCGCAATCCAACCCAACCCAACCCAATCTTTCATCTAATAAAAGATAATTTATGATTATTTTATAATATATAAATCTATTATAAATAATAAAAATAATTATTTAATAGATAAAAGCTTCCATGATCTTTGGTCACACCCACGGCTTAAGCCGTGGGTTTTAATTTCTTTTTCTTTTTTTTAAATAAATCCACTCATGATTTCCAACTATGATCACCAATGGAAATAATCTCATGACAATAGATGTGTATGCATTAAAGCAAATGATTCTAAGAATCTACTATGTCAACAATGGTTGGACCAGGGTCATCCTCAATATACCTATTCTAAACATATGAGCCTGACCAATACCCACCATCTATAGAGGGATGCCAATGAAAATTTGCTTATGTCAAAAGTTTTATTTGCTTTCTGAGTGCAACTTTAACTTCTTCTTTTTTTGTTTTTATTTTGGTTTTAAGTTAGCAAATTACATGGTGATTCCAATAGAGTGGGAATTCCATTATAATATTATTAATAGACCTTATATTTTTTTTGATATCATGCATTTATTAGACATTAATTGTGTTCTTTGTAGGTGATTCCAAGAGAGGCAACCAATTTTGGATTAGGAGAAACCAAGTACTACATAATATTGTGTTGTAGTGCTATATTATGGCAATGTTTCTTCTTGGGAGCTATAGGAGTGATCTTTTGTGCGTCGTCATTGTTATCAGGGATTATAATTGCCGTTCTTCTTCCAGTAATAGAAGTATTAGCGGTTGTTTTTTACAAAGAGAAGTTTCAAGCGGAGAAAGGTGTTGCACTCATTCTGTCTCTATGGGGATTTGCTTCTTACTTCTATGGTGAATATAAGTTTACGAAAAAGTTAAAAGAAACCACACAGTCTTCTCAACCATCAGTGGAGTTTGCTCAAACAAATTACTCTTCGGTGTAATCCTAATAGACTATATATATGCTATTTATAAGTATGATGTTGTACTTTAATTAAAGCTTAAATGCTGTTAAATCATAATTTATATGGAGTTTTTATCATGAAAAAATTCGAAACTAGATATACAAAAATAACCTCAAATTGCATCAAGACTTCAAGGTTTGTTCCTGAACATCACTACGAATTATCTACTATTTAACTACAATGATCAACTCTTCAAACTGATAGGAAATCTGTTAAATTTATTCTTCTACAAAAGACATTGTCTTATTCACGTAAGGTACAACACCCTTAAATTTTATATATAAGTTAGTAAAACATTTATTTTATGAGATAAATGAATTTCTTTTATGAAAGAATCACCATCCTTTTATAAAACATTATTTTTAGTCTTGACATTGTTTATTACTAAAGGATAAGATTAATGTATATCGTGTTCAAAAGTTGGGGTATATAAAAGTCAATAATCTATTTTAGGAAGAGTATTAACCATAGAGCCATAGCAATGATAATATTTTTTATTTAATTTATACTAAATTATTCTATTATATTTTTCACTACTTTTAAAAGGTAAAATTGTGTACTTAGACATTAGATCTGAACCATACCTTGTTTGAATTGTAGAAGGTATTCATTGATAGAACACAAATGGCGCGACACCAAAGTAAAAAAAGTTGAGTTGTTATAACATAATAAAATTGTTAAGACTTTTTGTACCAGTTATATATATTTTAATATTCAGAATACAAGGAATTAGTTTTGTAAGGCTACGTTTACAAATATATATATATATATATATATATATATATATTAATGTGAATAAATTAATTTAAATTAGTATAATTCATTAGGGTTGAACAGGTATCTGAAATCTCAGATATTAGAAGATTTAGATAGTTGGTTTTCAGTATGTAAAATTTCGGATTTGGATATCTGATATTTGAAATATCCGAAAATTTTAAAAACATATATTTTATAAACTTTAAAAAAATATAATTACTAAATAACCATATTTTAAACTTTAGTTACTAAAAATTATTTAAATTATGCTTTAAATGAAAATTACATGTATATAAAAATAAAAAAACGTTTAGGATATCCGAAATATCCGAAACTTTTAAAAATCATTAACTGAATATGAATATGAAAATTCGGATATCCAAATTTTCGGATAATATTGAATCGGATTTTCGAAACGGATACTCAGATTCGGATTATTTTGAACATCCTATAATTCATACTTCTAAATATGAAAATATTAAATACATCTCTATATTAGAAAAGATTAAAAATTCACATTTTGAAATGTGAACTTTTCTCAATTCTATATATTCCTATTTGTACACCAACCTGATATGTTTTCGACGTTTTCGATTGACTTAATTAATCACATTATATATATATATATACACACACATATATATATATATATATATATATATATATATATATATATATATATATATATATAATTAACTTGGTTGGTAATTCCGTAAGTTAACTATCATCTTATATCTAATTTGTAATAAATTTTACAAATCTTTCCTCAATAATTACTCTTAACTTGGAGTTTATTTACTGCTTGATTCACATACACTTATAGGTATGATCGTTGAGTGTCTCATGAAATTGGATATGACATCACTATGTTGCTAATTGTGCATACAAATCCTAACATATTCTACACACATAAAATTGTGACATTTTTTTCTTATTTATACACGTTTTCCTTTACTATGAATAAATAACATATATGTTGTAATGTTAGAACTTCTTGATGTGTTACTGTTGAAAACTTGAGACAAACGAACAACCAAAACGACTTGATTCAATGAACAATTGATCACCAAAACTAACAAAGATGATGAAATTATTTACACCTCCATTAACACTCAATTTAGAACTAAAGAAATACAAGAACTAAACTATTACAAAGAAAATGATAAACTAAAATCTGAACTCTGATCTCTGGTATGATCTCTGGTCTAAGGTACTTGAAACTAGAGAAGTGATGACCCTTATATAGATGAAAGACCTGACCTCTGACGTCTGACATCCAACTTCCACCTGTCAGTTATCCTCCAGCTGTCATCCAACCTTCAGTTATCACAGCTCCTAACAACCTTCTTTAACAACCTTTAACCAACTATGAAACTTACACAAACACCCCTCTGACTTAGTGTAAGTCACACATAACTCCTACAATCTCCACCTTGACTTAAGCTAAGTCACACCCACTAATTCTTTTAACCAGACAACTTCTTTCGTAGCTTCTGCCAAAGCCATGTACTCAGCTTCTGTCAAAGCCAAAGGTTGTAATGTTGCTTCCTAACTAACCACAACTTATCCCAACGTAACCACATAACCTGTTACGGACCTCCTTCTATCTAGGTCAACTGCATAATCGGAACCAGAGCACCTGGTAACAAACCATCCTTTATTACCACCACAGATAAGACCAACATTTGAAGTACCTCCCAAGTACCTATAAAACCTTTTCACTGCCACCCAACGAACCTTCTTTGGATTGATCATGAACCTTGACACTACATGAGCTAGGTACAACTTTGTACACCCCATGACGTACACCAAGCTTCCAATTTTCAACTTCCGAAGATACATACAATAGTCATAGGACCTCCTTGGAAACCCATGCTTGATCATAAAAGTATCAACACGTTTGTACCATTGCCTTGGAGTCTGCTTCAACCCATATAGCGACCTCTAGAGCAAACACACCAGGTCCTCCAGACCACCATGAAGAAACGCCGTCTTCACACCTTCCTTCTTGCTATACCGTTTAACCTCAAATCGTGCATCATAACATTCAGCTTCAGACCCTTCCAAGCCGACCTTCTTTTTAAAGAACTACTTACATGCCACGACTTTCTTACCCTTAGGCAAATTAACAAGAACTCAAGTTCCATTGTTATGAAGAGCCTCAATCTCCTCCATCATTGCCCCCATCCACAAACCTGCTTCCTTTGAAACACTTGCTTCAACATAAGCCCCTGGTTCATGGAAATTACCAATCTCCTTTGCCCTTTGCAAATCATACACAGCCAGACTCTCAAAACCATATCTGACCGGAGGTTTAACCTGCATCCTATATCGATCCATAGCCAATGGAACACCCTCATCATGTTAGATTATGTGCAGAGATAATTAATAAGCATATTGTATCCAATGTTATAAGAGACTAAAGGGTCACACTGCTACACACCCAATTCAGAACAGTTGGATTTCACCTTTTGTTTGTGTGGAAATAATTAATCAGATAGATTAATTATTAAAGAGAAAGACGAAATAATTAATCAGTAGCATTAATTATTGAAAAGAGAAAAATAAATAATTAATCAGTTTGTATTAATTATTAGAAAGGAAATAAATAATAAATAGTTATTTATTATTTAAAGGGAATTAAATATTATGTTTTAATATTTAACGGACCAGTTAATTAATAGTTAATTAATTAACTAGTAAAGTCCAGGGGGTCAAAGTGAAGAGGTTGAAAGTTTAATTAAAACCAGTGGGCTTTTAATTAAACGGGCTTAGGTCCAAGATAATTCTTATAAATATATGTTAAGCCTTAAGGATTAAGATAAGAGACAAGGGATTAACCCTAGCCACCACTCCCTCTCATCTCTCGATCTCGCCCTCTCTCTCGCGCAACACTCTCTCTCTCAGCTCTCTCTCTCTCTCTTGCCGTCGAACAAAGAAGAACACCGCAAGGGTGTTTGCGGTTTTGGTGATCGACGCAAGGACACACACACTCAGAGTCTGCGACTTTGAGGCTTGGTAATCCAGGAGCGGTCTAGCAGCCAGTTCAATCGGAGGTGCAGTAGTGGTGGACTATCTTTAGCAATCCTAAAGGTTTTGTTCAGGTATAATTTTGTAACTCTTTTATATGGATTGTTTGTTAAGAAACTATGTTGATCAAATGTAAAGTTTAAAGATCCTAACCCTTTTGGGGTTTAGAGGGTTGTGTTCAATCCAGTTCCGCTTTTAGGATTGAACTAGTGGAATCAAACCCAGGTTTGACCAGTTTGAGTCATATGGTGGTTTGGTCAGGTTCAAAACCCTTCACATCACCTCCCTGGTCAACTCCACCTTCATCTTGTAAACCAACGTCTACATCAAACTATGTATCTACCTCCTGAGGTTCCTCTTGACCTTCCACAGACCTATCTCCACTGTGTTCATAACCCCAGTTTGCACCCATCTTGCCAAACTTACTTTGAACATAACCATCAAGGTCCGGATCTTCCTGAGTCGACTCTATCTCCAAGTCAAGACCACTATCCTCCACCTTCTTAGATACACCATGAAGACCCCCTTGTGAGACCACTAACTTTTTGTCAGAAGCTACATCCCTACTCATAATTGTCTTCCTCTTAGATGGTGACCATAATCGATAACCCTTACCCCTATAAACACCATGTTCATAGAAGCTCAGCTTCTCTACCTTGTGACCTCCCAACAGACCACGTTTACTGAGAAGCACCATACCATTGTCACCAACGTGACCCAATCTCATGTGACAGAGCTTCCTCAACTCTTAAACTTCTACCTGTGTTTGTGAGACAACAGCTGCACCTTGCCCCACTACAGTCTCCCCCTTCAGCACATATAGATTAGACTCCCTTACACCTTTTATCACCACTAAGGCACCTTTAGATACCTTCAGTACTCCACCTACACAAGAATACTTGAATCCTTCCTCATCCAACGTACTCGTCGAAATTAAGTTCCTCCTTAATTCCGGAACATGCCTTATATTCAACAGTGTTCTTACCATACCATCATTCATCCTGATCTTGATTGATCCAACACCAACCACCCGCAAGGAGCATCGTTACCCATCAAGACACTGCCATGATCCACTTCTTGAGACGAAGAGAACCAACCTTTGTTTGGACACATATGAAAGGAACAACCTGAGTCCATAATCCACACGTCTGACCTTTAAACATAACTTGACACCATGAGAACCAATTTCGATTCAGAGCTTGCATCGTCCCTAATGACGTTCGCATTCAACCTGCTCTTAGGACACTCATTCTTCCAATGCCCTTTATCACCAGACCTGTGACACACGTCCTTCGAATTTAGATTTCCTCCCTGTGACCGAGATCTTCCATTTCTTCGTCTACCTTCTCCTTTGTTTGACCAATCAGCACCTTGTCCATCTTTTCTTGACACAATCAAACCTACAACTCCTTCAGCTGTATCAGAAACATGACCTGAAGCCTTGTTTCATAGTTCTCTTGAGTGTAAACTCGACCTTACCTCTTCCAGCGATATCCTATCTCTTCCAACCACGAAAGAATTCACTAAAACTTCATCCGAGAGCGATAACAAGATTATGGAGTGAGCTTTCTCCTTTTGAAGATTAAACTCCACTTCCTCCATGTTTCCTGATTTTTCTCCTCCTAAAGGAGCCAGATCCCTTCTCGTTTGAGAAGTGCCCTCATCTTTAATCGCCATAAACTGAAGTTATTCATACCTGTGAATTTCTCGATCATCACGAGAGGTGGAGCCATCTTTGTTCACCGTCAAGAACCTTCTTGATCTGATCACTTCAATTCAAATTGAATCACCAACGTTCTATTCAATCTCCCCTGAGATTGGAACCTTCTTTTCTCCTGTTCTTCGTCTTCAAGAAACCACCCACAGATTCAAGAAACCAATCTTGACCAGATCGCTGAGCCTTGAAGCTCTGATACCAATTTGTTGTAAACTTGAGACAAACGAACAACCAAAACGACTTGCTTCAATGAATAATTGATCACCAAAACTAACAAAGATGATGTAATTCTTCAAACCTCCATTAACACTCTATTTAGAACTAAAGAAATACAAGAACTAAACTATTACAAAGGAAATGAGAAACTAAAATCTGAACTCTGATCTCTGGTATGATCTCTGGTCTAAGGTACTTGAAACTAGAGAAGTGATGACCCTTGTATAGATGAAGGACCTGACCTCTGACGTCTGACGTCCAACCTCCACCTGTCAGTTATCCTCCGGCTGTCATCCAACCTCCAGTTGTCACAGCTCCTAACAACCTTCAACCAACTATGGAACTTACACAAACACCTCTCTGACTTAGTGTAAGTCACACATAGCTTCTACAGTTAGAGCATACATTATGGGAATCACGAGTGATAGATACTAAACCTAGCAACAGTCAACACATGAGACTGGTGTCAAGAAATTGATAAATATCTTATAACTGCGATCTTATATAACAATAGTTTGTCTAGCCATAACATATGCAGTAATAATCGTCATCACTAACCTGACTTGAATGCCTTCCTCTTAGAACTCGATCTACTATTCGTGTCCTAGTTACTCATTTTCATTCTAATAACTATGCTAGGATTTATGCGTATAGTCACTAAAACTATGACTCTATGATGTCACATTCAATGTGAGGAAACACTTGAAGTCACCTAGATATAGTTTCTTAAAACTTATTACAAAACACATGTAAATTGGTATTAATTAACGATTATCGACATATGATTATATTCTCTTTCTTAAATCTCAAAAACAAGTTGAAAAAGAATCAAAGATATAGTCCCAATAACTAGGCACCTTTGGAAGCCACTAATTCAAGCTTAATTAGTCGTTAAATGCGTTCATCGATCGTTAAATATTTATTTGACTAACTTGTTGATTGTGATATATACATGTAGAGCATGTAAAAATGAACCAATAATGCAAACATAAATCGGACATCTACTGTCGTTATTTCTGCCAAAATTGATTTCAATAGTACTTTAGATAACAACATGCAGATCAATCAGGAAACCACCTCCACCACCACCACCACCAGTGGAACCACCGCACCTACGACGGCAAAAGTTAGCCCAGCGGCAAGGAAGACGCTTTTAATCTTGAGTTGTATCTTATTATCCATCGGAAACTGCGGCGGCCCATTAATCACGCGCCTCTACTTCATACACGGCGGCAACCGTGTCTGGTTGTCGTCGGCCCTTGAAACAGCCGGATGGCCGGTCATCATCGTCGTCATCGTAATTCTCTACTTCATACGCCGTGCAACAAACGGAAACAATAAAACGACGACATTTATCTACATGCGTCCAAGATTATTCTTCGCCGTGGCTTTCATCGGTGTCATCACCGGTCTTGACGACTACCTCTACGCATACGGCGTCGCCCGCCTCCCCATCTCCACGTCAGCACTAATCCTGGCTCCACATCTGGCTTTCGTGGCGTTTTTCGCCTACGTGCTCGTAAAACAAAAGTTCACGCCGTATTCGATTAACGCGGTGTTGCTTTTGACGGTTGGCGCAGGGGTGATGGCGCTGCATACCGACGGTGACCGGCCGGAGGGAGAGAGTAAGAAGGAGTACGTGATGGGGTTCTTAATGACGGTGATGGCGGCGTTGTTGTATGGGTTTGTGTTGCCGTTAATGGAACTAACGTACAACAAGGCAAAGCAGGAGATCACGTATACGCTGGTGTTGGAGGTTCAGATAGTTATGTGTTTGTTTGCTACGATATTTTGTGCGGTCGGAATGATGGCCAACAATGACCTCAAGGTACAACTCTCTAATGCATGTTTTACTATTTCTCTCGTATACAAAGAAAAGTGGAGAACACAGTAGCACATACACGACATTCCTACAACATGCGATTGCCAGGTGGGTAAAATGAAGGATTATTTAATTAAAATCCTTAAAAGTACTTAAACAAATTAAATAATCACATTACCTAATTAACTAGATATTTAGGAAGGCGGATTATAAAAATAAATCAATTAAGTGTAAAGTAAAATTAGTAATTTACCACAAGCATTAGCATTTTATGTGGTGTACTGATAGATTGATGTGAGTGTTTAATTAAAAGACCAAACTATGTTAAGGATTTCACTAATTTTGATGATATGTTTACAATCGTATAGATAGATTGTGAATTAGGATTTTTTTTTTAAACATATACTCATCTAATATACATCTATATCTATATTCAGGATAAGAATTGGAGCCTACATTTATAGAGAAAATGATAAACTCAAACACTTCTTGATACCTAAAATAGGAGTAAATTTCATTTTCCATTAATCAAACAAAATCTATGACAATAATATATAATAAAAGTTAGGAGGTAGGGGATTTTCTTTTCTCTCTCTCTCACATAAACATAAGACCCTATAATCTTTCATTCAAAAAGTTACTTCTCACAAAGCTTCAATTACTCCATATATTACTAAGTTCCCATTATCCAATTTTATGTCTTCGATCAAACTCATCATCCTTCTTTAACATTAGCTTCAATGTCATTACTATCACACAAATCTGGCAATACTATAATCATTTTCTGATAAAAATTATAAAGCAAACTTAATTAGAAGTTAGAAAGAAGGGAAAAAACATCACACTTTAAAAATATCATGATAAAATAGCTGGTTTGTTTGCCATTTGTTAGAATAGATAATGTGTATCTATAATAGTATTCAACTAATTGACATTTTAAAATATAATTAACAATATCTGAAATATTATTAAAGAAAATATATATGATATATCATGAACAAAGCTTAACAAATCAAGCAAAATCATATATTGGAAATATATGTCCTCGGAAATACCTCGGAAAGTTCTTTCGGAAATCCCTCGGAACTGTTTTCCGAGGAGGGTTTTTACTAGGACAGGTTTTCCTCGGAAATCCCTCGAAAAGTGGCCATTTCCGAGAGATTTCCGAGAGAATCTGCCCTCGGAAACTCCCTATTTTTCTAGTAGTGCATCATTGGACAACTATCCACAATCGATCACCCAAAAGATAAAATGGCTGGTTGGATTGCCAATAATGAGCAAAACCCAAATTCAACCTGAAATCATGGTTCCGCCGCAAATCCGTCGCTAATTAGCGAGGGAATAACATTGAACCTTGACAACTCGGTTCCGTTGCAATCTCTCGCAAATCCTTCGCTAATTAGCGACGGAATAGCGATGATATACCTCAATTCGGAATCCGTCGCAAATCAGTTTGAAATCGGTCGCTAATAATCAACGAATTAGAGATGGTTTTTTTCTCGCTAATTTGCGACGGATTTGCGACCGAATCCAGATCTGTAGCAAATCCGTCGCAAATTAGTGAGGGAACAGCGACGGAAATTGCAGTTCTAGTAGTGGATGTAGAAGACCATTAAGATCTTACCTTCACTTTCATATCTAAGCTTTAAGATATGGCCACACACATTTCACATGGACAAGCACATACACGAAAATGCATAGACAATTGCCTCGAAAAAGAAAAGAAAGAAAAAACTAAAAGAAAGAGTGTTGCCTTTTTGTGGAGGCAGAGAGAGAAAGAGAAAGAGACGGTGTTCACCGCTGAGAAAAGGGACAATTGTTAGTATATGGGGATTACTAATCCATGGCTAGTGAATGAATATTGTGAGAGAAATAATGCATACAGTCAAGCATGATGTGCCATGTTACATACACTCAATTAGTAGGTATTTTTATTACTTGATAACCTGCAAACAATATCAAAACATCACTAGTGACATCATAAAATTTAAATAGTGATACCACTAGAAAATGTTAAACTTTTATATTTTATTAGCAGATTAACTGGTGATCCGTACCAGCACCAAGTTATACCTAGGTCTTCCTGTATCATCAAACATTATTTATTAACACATTATTATTACGTATGAGACTAACGAGTCAATCATTTTGCCCTTGAACAGTCCGTTAAGTCAGCATTGGTAGGACCAATCGAGCAACCAAATTGCAACTTGTCCACAATTGACCCCACAAGTTTGTCCTCTTAACCCAATCGGTCCTTTCCACAAATAATTGACCTTGACATATCCCACTAAACTATCCCCACCACGTTTAAGATTACGCCAAACTTTCCAAGATGATTAACACGGAAATCTCCTTCATTCAAATTGTTTAGTGGGTTGTTAGAAAATTCCTTCTTAAATTCGTTTACATGATGTGATATTTATATACAAAGGTTGTCTTAAGAATATAATAATAAATAATAAAATATTGTTTATTTTATTTCTCATAATAAGTCGAAGATTTTCCTCAGTCTACTTTCTATCTTACACATGCTTTATTTTGATGTGATTGAGTAATGTTAACCTTTACTTTTTTAAAATCATATATATGGTGAATGCATCCTAACATTGTTAGCACTTAGCACCACTTTACAAGATCAATAAATAAATATGTCAGGTAACTGATCATATTAAAATCGTATACATTACAAATAAAGAAACTAATCAGATTAAAATCGTATACACTACAAATAAGTATTATGACAATTAATTTGTCCGCAACAGAAGTGTTGTGTGCAATATCATCTTGACTTAAGTTTATTACAGCTTGCATTTATAGAGTCGTGTTCAATAAAAAACATAGTCCTGCAATTTTAATATTTAATCACATGTGATTCAATATACAATCACATTTAATTGTAAAAGCATCACATGTTAATTACGAAAATGTCACTCCACCCAAAGTTTTAAAATTCAATTTGTACCACTGATAAGGCTGATGGACCGGGCTTGTGAGCCCCTTTTAATACCTTAGATCCATCTAGGCATCTACCCATGTTAAGATTACATATATATATATATATATATATATATATATATATATATATATATATATATATATATATATATATATATATATAGGGTGAGGTTCAACATAGCCCCCCTCTTAAACATAGATCTCAAAGTATCAATCTCAGCCACTCATTTAAAGTAAAATAGGAATTGAAACAACTTTTAAAAACTCACGCGATGCCTAACAAACTTTCCAAATTCAGTTTTTTTTTATTTTTTTTTACCCCTTAAATCTTTAAATGATCATAACTACTTCAATTTTTTGAGTTTGAGCAAAAAAATTATACCAATCTTCTCATTTTTTAATGCTCTTTCAAACGAGACCACTCTTCCTATATTTCTGGAAAAAAATTTTTTGACGAAAATGACGAAAATGATATGAATGACGAAAATAATCATTTTCGGCTATTGAAAGAGAGTAACACCTACCAGTTTAATCATTTTCGTCCATCACCTTCATACCCATAACACCTATCGTTTTCGGACCTCTGTTCACCTTTTTTTTTTTACGAAAATGATGAAAGCAGGTGACGAAAATGATATGAAAATGACAAATTTTTATCATTTTCGTCACCTGCTTTTACGTGACATACAGGTGACGAAAATGATATACAGGTGACGAAAATGATAGGGTGAGGTGACGAAAATGATACAGGTGATGAAAATGATACAGGTGACGAAAATGATATGAATGACGAAAATAATCATTTTCGGCTGTTGGAAGAGAGTAACACCTACCAGTTTAATCATTTTCGTCCATCGCCTTCATACCCATAACACCTAACAGTTTTCATCATTTTTGTGGCCCCTTGTATGTCACGTAACAGCAGGTGACGAAAATAATAAAAATTCGTCATTTTCATATCATTTTCGTCACCTGCTTTTACATGACATATAGGGGGGCATGTAAATGATGAAAAAATCGTCATTTTCATCATTTTCGTACCCCCTGTATGTCACGTAAAAGCAGGTGACGAAAATGATAAAAATTCGTCATTTTCGTGCCCCCCTGTATGTCACGTAAAAGCAGGTGACGAAAATGATAAAAATTCGTCATTTTCATATCATTTTCGTAACCTGCCTTTACATGACATACATGGGGGCACGAAAATGATGAAAAAATCGTCATTTTCATCATTTCCGTGCCCCCCTGTATGTCACGTAAAAGCAGGTGACGAAAATGATAGAAATTCGTCATTTTCATATCATTTTCGTCACCTGCTTTTACATGACATAAGGGGGCACGAAAATGATAAAAATTCCTCATTTTCATATCATTTTCGTCACCTGTATGTCATGTAAAAATGATAAAAACTGTTATCATTTTCGTCACCTCACCATATCATTTTCGTCACCTGTATATCATTTTCGTCACCTCACCCTATCATTTTCGTCACTTGTATATCATTTTTGTCACCTGCTTTCATTTTCATCACCTCACCCTATCATTTTCGTCACCTGTATCATTTTCGTCACCTGTATATCATTTTCGTCACCTGTATGTCACGTAAAAAGCAAGTGACGAAAATGATAACAATTTGTCATTTTCATATCATTTTCGTCACCTGCTTTCATCATTTTCGTAAAAAAAAGGTGAACAGAGGTCCGAAAACGATGAAAACTGTTAGGTGTTATGGGTATGAAGGTGATGGACGAAAATGATTAAACTGGTAGGTGTTACTCTCTTTCAACAGCCGAAAATGATTATTTTCGTCATTCATATCATTTTCGTCAAATTTTTTTTTCCAGAAATATAGGAAGAGTGGTCTCGTTTGAAAGAGCATTAAAAAATAGGAAGATTGGTATAATTTTTTTGCTCAAACTCAAAAAATTGAAGTAGTTATGATCATTTAAAGATTTAAGGGGTAAAAAAAATAAAAAAAACTGAATTTGGAAAGTTTGTTAGGCAGCGCGTGAGTTTTTAAAAGTTGTTTCAATTCCTATTTTACCATAATACTCTTCCTTCTATAATTAAATCTTATAATTGTTTACTTAATTACAATAATGCCATTATAGATCTTGACCATTGATTTGATTAATCTAATGGCTAAGATTGGGACTTTGGTATCTTTGTTTAAGGTGGGATCTATATTGATCCATTCTCTCTCTCTCTCTCTCTCTATATATATATATATATATATATTTTAAATGTGAGAATTATATTTCCTTCCTAGCAAAAGAGCACATTTTGATAAAAAAAAGTAATTATCTTTTTTTAAAGGCAAAAATAATTAAACTTAAAAAACGTCATTATATACTTATATGATTTGCCAAGACATAGTGAACCCAGATAAAGGTAAAGTTGAATTTTTTAAGTATGAAATAGTTGAATTTATGCGATTCCGAAACTTGTAACAAAGCCATTGCAAAAAGAAATAATGATTTTTTTCTTTTTTAATACGTGAAATATTGTATTCAAAATCTTCAAAAGAATCGATTGTTAATCGTGACGTACTTGGTAGGTAATACCGAGAGAGGCAAAAGATTTTGAGTTAGGGCAAACAAAATACTATGCAATATTGTGTGCTAGCGCTTTAATTTGGCAATGCTTCTTCTTGGGAGCTATAGGAGTGATCTTTTGTGCATCATCATTGTTATCCGGGATTATAATCGCTGCTCTTCTTCCGGTAACAGAAGTACTAGCTGTTATTTTCTATAAGGAAAACTTTCAAGCCGAGAAAGGTATTGCACTAATTTTGTCTTTATGGGGATTTACTTCTTACTTCTACGGAGAGTACAAGTTTACAAGAAATTCAAAAGATGGCATGCAGTCATCTCAACAACAAACGGAGATGGCTAACACCAACTATTCAGCAGTGTAATTGTAATAGTTTATACTCTTTTGCTTGATTTTAGTGTTGTATTTCACTTTAACCTTCAGATTAAGCAACTAAATGAGAATTGTGAGACCCATTCTAAACCAATCAAGTATATTGTTGTTTTAATAATTTTCTTTAAATCGAAAAGGGTATATATGTCAACAAAATATTATCACCCTGCTATACCAAATTTGACGCAAACTTTACATGCGGATTCCATATGCTTGTTTCACCAAATTTCACGAACCCTGATGACAAATATGTTGTAACGTTCTCACTTACGCTCAAATTGGTGTTGCAATCTAAGGGGATGTATTTATGCGTAAGTGAGAACGTTACAACATATTTGTCACCGGGGTTCGTGAAATTTAATGAAACAAACATACGGAATCTGTATGTAAAGTTTGCGTGAAATTTGGTACACCAGGATGATAATATTTTGTTGACATATATGATCTTTTCAATTTAAAGAAAATTATTAAGACAATAATTAATTTAATTGGTTTAGAATCGTTCTCATAGTTTTTATACGAAAACAGTTCTCGTTTGAACAACCATCAATTTGTATAATATATCCTTGAATAAAGACTTGGTCTAACCCTTTGATAGTTTGGACTCAAGTTGATTAATTAACAATTAGACCTAAAAAGTCAAAAGTAAAAAATAAAATAATGGAGAGCGTATTAAAGTGGTCATTATAAGATCTTGTGAGGATATACCGCTCGTTTTGCTTTAAAAAAAAATAATAACTAGAAAGAAACTTATCTCAGTTTTCGCAACTTCTAGAACACAAAGAAAAAATTAAGATGTGTGTCACTTATCTAGAGTAATAAAGTAGAAGAAAAGCAACTTTTTTTTCTATTAATTAAAACATAAAAATTAAAGTTTGGAGATCTTTTAGTAAATTTGACTAATTAAAATTGTAAGGGAAAAACCTTGACATATAAGCAAAGACTTTAAAGGAAGAAAACAATATTGATGAAAGTGATCACTCCTAGATTCTATAGGAATGCAAAAGGATGATTAATGGATAGTTCGTCCATCCATCTAAAATCATTTTACAATTATTTAATGAATTTATATATATATATATATATATATATATATGTATGTATATATGCAAAAGTTCAAACAAGAACCGGTATTATAATCGTTTTCTTTTTGCTTTATATTACCAGATATTGATTGATTTTTTTTAACTATAATTAAAATATTAATCCACTGACTATTTTCATACTCAAACTAATGGCATTTCTATGGGTTATGTAGTATTCAATAAAGATATTTTATTGAGGATTTGTCTTTGATATTTGCAATCAGTTGCTTATTAGTGATGTTTGTTTTTTATTAGATATGATGATGTTTATATTTTGTTGCTACGTACAGACGATGGAAAATACAATCGATATGGAAATTCATTCAGAGGAGGAGCCTGTTGAAACACATGTAATGGATGACACTGATGCAAATGAGTGTCTAGTAGATCTTTGTTCTGATAAAAAAGGTGGTTAATACCATGAAAAGTCCATTTGAAAATGATGTTACATCAAAGCAATGTTCTGATATTCTATCAGAGCAGCGAAAACAATATAAAGGTAAAGAGTTTTATGGGCTGATTAAACATTTTCAAGATAAATCCATAGAATATCGTAACCTATATTTTGTTATAGATTTGTTTGAAGATGGGTCTCCTAGAAATATTTTTTGGGCTGATGGAAGGTCAAGAGATTCCTATATAAAATTCGGTGACGTTCTTGTGTTTGATGTAACATACTTGACCAACAAGTTTAAATTTCCATTTTCTCCATTTGTCGGGGTGAATCATCATGGTCAATCCATACTTTTTGATGGTGCTTTGCTAGAAAATGAGAAACAAGAAACTTTTGAATGGTTATTTAGACAGTTTTTAAAGTGCATGTTTGACAAGCATCCCGTAACAATAATTACTGATCAACATAAAGCAATGGGCAATGCAATCAAAACAGTTTTCCCCGAAACACGACATCGTTATTGTTCATGGCACCTTAAGAAACATGAAACTGAAAATCTTTCTTCTCTTAGAGAACGGTATAGTGCCTTCACTGATCAAGGCAAACCATCTTTGTTCTTCACCTACAGCCACACATGGTTCCAGTTATGCCCCATGGATTTCAACCTCTCAACGATTAGCACAAAACATGTTTGGTTGAAGCGTACTTGGAACCGTAACCAAAACACGACCCATTGTCTAGCGTATTTGGTTGAAGCATAATCACCATGGACAACAACATCATAACGATCTCACCATTTGAACAGCCCAGGCAACAAGGTAGCGACAAAGACAGTCTGTAGAACCATTATTCATACCCCAAAAATATCTGTCTGTTTAGCCCAGACCGTTTGCGCGACAGGGCAGCAACAGAAGAACACATCAGTCAGCATCGATGACATAATACAGCAGCAACAATATCTAAAACAAAGATTACATAAATGATTTCAGTAGCTTTACAGTAGCATGACCCATATCCATCACTAATAAGGAACTGAGTACAAACAAATACTCAATAGAATACTTTTAGTGAATACTACACAACCTATTAGAACAAAATCTCACTCTTGCTATTAGTTTGAGTATGAAAAGAGTCGTGGATTAATACTTTGATTATAGTTTAGAAAGAATCAATCAAAATCTGGTAATATGAAGCAAAAAAGCAATTATAATTCAGAATTGATAATTCAAATAGATACGTATAGGTAGCGGAAAATTAATACCGGAAATATTAATTAACCAATCGATTACAATTGTTAGTTTACAATTGAAATTGATCACAACAATGAAGGAATAGATTAAAGCCATGAAATCAAAATTAATCTAAAAATAAATATGTATTTGAAGATAATTCAAAGTTGAAGGTCACTCACCCGGTGAAGAAGAAGAAAGTCATGGGTTTGGAGTACGAAAAAGAAGATGACGGTCGTGGGTTTGGAGTACGAAAAAGACGACGGTGAAGAAGACGGCCCCATATTCACTCCCTGTGAAGAAGACGACGATCTTGGGTTTGGAGTATGAAAATGAAGATGACGCTCGTGGGTTTGGAGGAGGAAGAAGAAGATGACGGTCGTGGGTTTGGAGGGGGTAGAAGAAACGGCAACGGCACCTGGAGGAGAAGAATCGTAGGTTTGATTTGAGGGCCTTTTTTTTAATTTAATGAATAAGTAAGAAGGGAGATGAATTTTACGTAAAACTACGTAGTTTTGGAGGTTTCGCATATAAGTTAGATGCGAGATAACCCCATATTCACTTTACCCATATATATATAGTTAGGATCAAATAAGATGTGTTTTAATATAAGATGTGTAAGATAGATTTAGAAGTTGACAAGTGGCATTTTTTAATGAAAGGGTAGTTTAGACATTTACACCCACATTCTTTCTTCCTTTATTATCTCACAGCTGTTACACCTCAATCCCAACTCCACCGCCTCCTCGATCTGTAGTCAGCTCCTCCACATTAATCCATTATCGTCGGCCACCTAATCGCCCTTCCATATGAAAAACCACAACCACCCTAACTTTACCCGTTTGAAATTTATAAATTGGCATTTCTTTTGATGGTGTGATACCCAATTGATGGCACGTATTTTCCTGCGTAAATATCCCCTGTAATGTAAATTGGGCGTGATTCGATTACAGAGTCTGAAGCAATGAACTTGTTTGTCGCGATTGACAGGTGTTTCACCACAGCGGTTTGATCTCTTGGGATTTCTTCCGGTGTTGGCTTCGTAGAAGACATAGAAAATGGCGGAACCGGTGGTGGAATTGATCGGAAAAGCGTCTTTGTACTTAGATTCGATTATGGTCCTCCTCGGTCTTCGCTCCCCCATAGCCCTCTCTGAAAATCGCAACCATTGTAGCCGGCCACCGACAATAGCCGCCTTATTCACCTTTGATTTTCTGCCAAAATTTTTCTTTCTGTTGATTCAGTTGATGCTTCATAATGGCTAGTCAAGGTACACGATTTTGGATATCGGTTTAAATAAAATAGCTTATTTACAAGTATTTTGATTCCAAATCGATGAAGATTTGAATTCTGAGAGCCTACCCAATTTTCTTATTTTTTTTTCATCAATTATTAGTATTGTTCAAAGTTTAGGTTTGTTATTCATCAATGTATCTTTCTCTTCATTTCATATGTTATCTGTTTCAGATAATCTGTATTGTTTCATCATGTAATGAAAATTTCATTAAATATTCATTTGTTGTTTCGTGATGAATATTCATCAATTTTCAGTTCTTTGTGTATCAAGTTCTAAGTTAAACATTTCTTTGGGTGTTATGTTGGTTCATCAATTTTCTAGTTCATCAGTACTTGTGTATCAAGTTCTTAGTTGAATTTGTTATTTTGGTTGTTAGAAAGTTTCAGCATATTTTTGTATCATTTAAATGCCCTGTTGTTCATTCATCTAATATTGGGTGTTGATTTGGATAAAAGAAAGTTAATTCATGTCGCTACAAATGAATTGTGAGATTTTTCATCAAATTTCGAAGAGTTATGCATGATATATATAGCATTTTGTTTGTGTGAGGGTGTAAACGTAATAGAACGGCAACAACTTAATTTTAGGAATTCATAAAAAGTCAAATATACCCTTAACTGCCATATTTAATAATTTATTTTAAGAAATGAAAAAATACTATAAATTATAGGTCAGATGAAAAATAAATGGTTAAGATTGCATCTTATCCATCTTACAAGAAATCACATCTTACAAGAATCTTACTATATATATATATATATATATATATATATATATATATATACACACACACACGAATGACAATAAATATGCAATGGAAAGTTATGAGCTTGAATGCATTGGTGATTTGAAGTAGATGCAACAGAAATGAGGAAACATTCAATTTGTAGCGAACTTAATATTAAGAAAAACAGTGTAGATTTAAGGTCGATAATATGAGAAAAACGTACTATAAACTATCATTAAAAGAAGTCAAACCCCTAGAATCTATCACATCATCTCCATCATCCTTGAGTTTGTTTATTTTATTGATTTGGGTTGCTAATAATACATTGAATGTAGTCGGAATGTCGGATTATAGTTTTGGTTTACATGTTGGTCGATTAGGGTTTTATTTTTCCATCAATTGTTCATCTGGTGTTCCATGTTTGATTGTGAATCAATTTATGTTTCTTCTTCATCTGGTTGTAGATGTTCCATGTTGATTTTGAATCAATTGATGTTTCTTCTTCATTTGGTTGCAGATATTTCATGTTGATTTTGAATCAATATATTTATTTTCTTCTTCATGTGGTTTGCAACGGTTACTTGGTTTTCATTTGATTTCATCGATTTTATGTTTTTTTTACCTTTTCTCACAAGTGAAAACAAAGAATGATATTTTTTGTTCCCCACGTTCTTCACTTCATATTTATGAAAACAAAGAATAGTGTTTTTTATTCATATATTCCAATGTCATAACAAATTTTTTTATTTTTCATAAATTCTAATCCAATACATTTTGATTCCTTTAAGTTTCAACTTTCTGATTGTATTAAAGTCTACTTTCGTTATCTGTTATGATACTTTGCTTAGATATCAAGGTATTATTATTTAGTTTCGAAAGTTTTTTTTTTTTTGAGTTATTTACATGCTTACTCTAATTGTAAGTATACTGCTTGTTAAAATCGATCTTCTTGCTAACATGCATATATAATACTTGGTTTGTTTGTTTTTGTTTTTTTTTCCTGAGATGTTTAAAAGTCTTTTCTTTATATTAAAACAAATAAGACTGTTACGTTTCCAAATTAATTTTATTTTTAAAAATTATTGAATTATTGAATATACTTATTTTGCATGTATGAAATTTAATTGAATTGTACCAAAAATCATTAACTGCTTGGAAAAATGATCGTTGTGTAAGTGGTAAAGCACAATGGTTCTATGCATTTCATCATACCACTACTAAAACATCAAAACTGGTTGCATTCACCATTTACTTAACTTTGGTCCTACAACTTTGACTTCTTATTTCTTAACATCTAAAACGACATTGTTTTGTCTCCTAAAAAGTTGTGACTCTAGCTAATGTGTTATAAGGATATTGTGTAGGTGGTGTTAGATTATGTTTTTACTTCTAGATGATGATTGATGCTTCTCGTGTTTCATGTTGTAAAATTGAAGGGTTTTTATTTAACCAACTTTGAACACATGGATATATATAATAGAATAATATCATATTATATATAATGATTGTATCATACACGAGTTGTTTTAAAAAAAGTACTAATTAATTGTATAACATGAAAAAAAATGAGAGTTTAAAATATGATGTTTTCATATATATATATATATATATATATATATATATATATATATATATATATATATATATTGTGTTCAAATAAAAAAAAGTTATGTTACTTAATGTAAGGAGAAATCTGAAAAGGACACGTGTACAAGGGTAAATTTGGAAGTTAAAAAAAAATTCCCTCCCCTATTCCTTAATCTACCCACGTAACCCTCCAAACCCTAAACACATGTTATATTCCTCGCCGACATTCCCTCTAACCCCTCCCTGCTCCCGTCGATAATCGCCGCCGTCACCCTCGCAAAACCTGCCTGCGACATCCGCTGCACCATGCGTAGTCCCGTCGCCTCCTATTTGATTTTCCGATGCCGCATGCGTAGTCCCCATCGCCTCCGATGCTGTGCAGTCCCCGTCACGTTTCTTCCCTGCAACCACCGCCTCCCTGGCGTCCGTAACCTGCAACCGCCGCCTCCTTCACGTCCCTACCACCACCCCAACAGGAAACCTACATCTAATTTTGTGATTTCTTTCTCCTGTGTATCGGAGACAGTTGTTAAATGATTGTGCATCGACGTTGCACCATCGCCTCTGCACCAGCACCACGACCACATTCAACTTTGTTGTGCATCAACGCTGGTACTGATTTTTGATTTTAGGGTTGTGCATCTTATGTATCAGATATATGTATTCATCATTTTTGAATGTATCACTCTTAAATTTGTTCATCAGTTGTTGATTTTTGTTGGATTTGTGCATCAATCTTCTATGGCTGAGTTGTGCATCAAATGCTACTGAGATCTGGCCGACGGGAAAGAAAAAAGCGACAATGGGTTGATGCTACTGAAATCTGGCCGGCGGGAAAGTAAAAAGCGACGGTGGGTTGATTCTACTGAGATCAAACTCACCGACGGGAAAGAAAATGCACTACTGTGTTTTTCTATGCCTCTTTCTTCTTGTTTATGAATTTACTATATTAACCTTTTCTAATTTTTTAATTCCGAAAATTCTGTTAGATTGGTGACTTTTTTGTTGACTTTTGGAAAAATCATATGGTTGAGATCGCTCCTTACATTTAATATTATAACATTTTTTGTACTATATATCTACCTTATATATATAGTGTGAGGTTCAAATGAGAACCTAAATATTTTTGAGAATGGGAGACTCAATCTCAGCCGTCCAATTCCCACTCTTTCAATGTCATTGTCCACCCATGAATTCCTCACATGCATCCTGCCACACTCGATTCCCCCACACTTTCCATCCATGGATTCCACTAACAAAATGAACAGCTGAGATTGAGTCTCTCATTCTCATTTAATTTCTCATTCTTATTTGAACTTTCCTATATATATATAAACACGTGTAGTTATGTGCTAGAAACCGATATTTTATCTCGTATTTGCATAATGGCATAGTTTTTAAAAGTGAAGATGACCTAAACTCTATTTCTATAGCAGCACTAGAGACTAGAGAAGTAGAGTCTAGAGAGTAGAGAGAATCTAAAGTTAGTCTTGAGGGTTGGGCCAATCTGTGACCCATTGGACTCAACTGAGTACATCAAGTCATCAACCCATGACATCCACTTGTTACACTCTAGTTAAGTATTTCTCCCAAGAAGAATTGTATTGTGTCTGTTAGAAGTGATAGAGGTGCACAAAAAATCCGAATATCCGAATACCGGAGCGGATTTAACCGGTTATCCGATCCGATCCGGTTTTAATCCGATCCGAAACCGGTTACACTTTTGTCCGAGAAAATCCGGTTTTAATCATACGAAACCGGTTACACCTCTGTCCAAAAAAATCCGGTTACAATCAGAAAATCCGATATAAAAAAAACCGAAAAAATCCGGTCCGGATTTTATCCGATCTGGATAGGATTAAAATCCGAAGATGTGCACCTCTAGAAGTGAACATTAAAGATATCAAGATGTAAGAGCTATTTATTTTTTCTTTTTATTAAAATCTAAAACGGCTTAAAATTTTTTAAAGAGTAAGATAAAATTATCTCTTATAAGATCTTAATAGAATATTTGTTTCATTATACTATAACAATTAGACTTATTTTTCACTAAATCACGTCAACATCTACTCCTCTACTACTCTACATGCATGGACACCTTTCACGGTCGCCGTCGGCTGCCCATCTTTTTTCTATATATTTTGATTTTAATTCCCTATAATATTATGGTTTGATATTTGTTATTAAATTATTAAACTTTATGATTAGTAAAGTTTAAATTGAGTTATATATGTAACAATTGAAAATAAAATATCATAAAACTAATAATTACTACCATTTTGATATTTCAAAAACAAACAGCAAAATATGAATAAATATTCAGACGTCAGAATAATTTTTTAATGTTTAAACATGATATTTAGATTCAACTCGGAACCTCTTAATAAACAAACGACACCTAAGACTGATTCAAAAATCCAAGTCAGACCAGCCCATCTCGGTCCGCCCTATGTCGCGTGATCAAATCAGTCCAGCAATTCGATATTTTTAAAAAGCTTATGAAAGACGGTTATATTCAAAACTATGAAGTTAGACAATTCGCAGACGCATCAATTACTTTGTCATGATAAAGGGGATCATGTAAATTTACCTTTATCTTGCACTTCATTTCGTTTTAGATGATAAGATGCGTTTCATACATTTTTTTTCAAAGCAAGCAATTATATTAATAAGATGAGTTTCATTTGTTTATAAGATCTTATAAATTTTTTAGAAAACTATACAATGATTTTTTATTTATTAAATAGAATTAATCCACATGGATCTTTTGAGTTATTTTATTGACAAATAACTTAGTTCTTGTAATGTAATTTTACTAGATTAAATATTCATGTGATACATGTTGGTTTAAAAGATGATAACAATTAGACATTAATAAAAAATATATTATATAATTATATAACGCGAAAGAAATAAAAATTTTAAAAAATGATGACAAACAACGTCTACATCTAAACCAAAACTAGTCAACTAGTAGTGAAAATGTCAGACATGAAGGGGAGGACAGACACACCATTTAAATGCCAGCCATGGGTTCAGTCCAGTCAAGACTAGAGAGTAGTTCAAGGGTTGAAGATTTCTGATTCAAATGCCAATAGAAGAGGTTTTCTCTTTATGCACTATTTAAGCTTAACCCATAAAAGGAGGTAAAACAAAAACCAATAATAACCCATCTACATATAAGTAGTTAACTGAAAAACCCCAAAAATCCATCATAAACGCCAAAAAGTCGAAAACTGTTTCACTTTTCTATCACAAAACCAAAGTAAAAATGTCTACAGTACTAAACGATTTATTGAACAAGCATAACGAGAAGCGAAAGGTACAAAGATTGTTAGCCTTTGAGTACATGAACTTATGATCTTGACCATCATCAATGGAAGCTGCGCATGATACCATGTATATACCCTCCAGTCATTACTAGTGACACAACAGATACAACACCTGCTGGGAAAACTTTGCCCGACTTCTTAAACCGTGTACCCATCACTGCCAGAAGAGCAGCAGACAAGCCAAAACCAATACTAGATGCAAACACAGGGTTCACAGGAAGCTGCGTGTAGACAAAGAATAATAATGCCACTGATATGCCGCCAGAGATCAAAGATTTCTGGCTGCCACTCTTCAGATAACCCATCAACCCACCCAACCCAACCAAGGCGGCATAGCCCAGAGTTAGCTTCTGTGACATTGACATTCCAGTCTTCTTGGGTTCTTTCTCACTGTTGTCTGATGGTCCTTCACTGTCTCCGCCACCTCCACCGCCACTGCCACCCCAGTTGTTCCCTTCACCACCACCAATGTCACCACCACCACCACCACCAATGTCTGGTTGGATATCAGTCCCTTGTACAAAATCAACAGAAAGGGAAGCTGGTACTTTTTCAGGAACCACACTGCCTCTTATCAAACTGGAGAAGCGGTTTCTTGACTGCTGTTTGATCTCAATTGGTCGGTATAGTAAGAGACCAGGGGTGTTCTTTATTGAAGCTGTGGTACAAACTTTATAGCAGGGAAGACAATGATGCCCTTGAAGCCGTGCTAAGGGACTATATTGGGGAAGCAAAATGGAAGACTGGGAAATTGCTAACAGATCTCCTGTGCTGACCATAATGACGAAGCCTTGAGAACAAGAAAGAGTAAATGAAATTTTCATATATTATTGCTTATCAGATTCAAAACAAACCAAAATTGATGCATAGATTGAAATAGAGCTACAAAATTTATAAAAGTTGGACACTTTTACAGGTATGAACGCCCAAAACGAGTAATGAATTTAGGTTCCGAAAGTTAAGACTTGCAATGTATTCGTGAATCATGATTAAACTGCCAAATCATGTGATCAAGCTACCAAAACCATGTGATAATATCCAATTCAATACAAGTATGAAATATGAAATCTAGCTCTTTCTATCGGACAAAGACGAGTAATAATTTTTACAGACCAATAGTTGAATCATCTAAAGTATTCATCGTTAAAACCGTCAATTATTATATTCGATTCACCCAAAAACCTTTCAGAGGTCTAATTCAATAACAAAAAGCCTATGATTGAATCAAAGATGAGCAGGAAGTAAACATTTACAGATAATTGCAAGTTAAAAGGACAAAGGATGAGATTACCTTGAATGATTAGATTAGGTGCTGAAAAACCCTAGTTTCTTTCTCTCAGTCTCGCCTGGTCGGTACAACTACAACTGGTGTGGTGATGTTGTTTTGAAACAACTAGAAGACTCCTCCGCATTCACAAGCCGGAACCGATAATTAGACAAGCCGTCAGCAGAAGCCCAAAGAAAGGGGCACAAAATCCAAAGTGAGGTAGTGTCCATATAGGCCCAATTTATCATGACATATTTTTTTATTATCCAAGTTTTCATTCCTAGTAATGGCTTAATCCAAAGGAGGGTGGTAAAGTGTAAACGAACATAATTTTTTGAAATTGTTTGGCGGAATATTCATTTGTTTAATGAAAGAACGAATAAAATAAGATTTTCTGTTCGTTTAGTTAAGCGAACAATAACAAACAGAGCTCTTGTTCATTCATTTGTGTTCATGAATGTTCGGTTATCCGTTCATTTATATTCATTTATGTTCGTGATGCTAATTCCCTCTCTTTCTTCTATCTCGCTTCATTCTTTTCTTTCTCTCTCTTACATATAATAATAATAAGTGAAAAAAATATATTGTATTAGTTTGGGATAGGCTTAACTAGACATTTTAGTTAGAAAAGTTAATCATCGTTATTCCTTATCACAATAACTGATAGGTAATTCAAGTGTCACAATATTAACAAAAGATAATAGCAACGGTGTATGTTATAAATCCAAATCCCCCCTCTATTCTTTTCTTGTTTTTTAGTTTTCTTATTTTGTTAAAATGTATTAACTATAAATAATTAAGAGTGTTATTTAAAACAAAACGATGAAGCGAGTCATTGAGTTATATATATCTATATTACTATATAAATAATTTAACATTCTCTTTGTTTAATGTTAAGAGTTCTTAAAATTCAATCAACAAAATCTTGACTATTCCTTCTGTTTAAATTAATCACATCCACTTAATCTTTAATCATTTCATTCTCTCTCCTAATTTACGTTAACACAATTATTCTCCCACATCAATATATTTTTAAAATCTTATTAACTTATCTCTTTATTTTATCATATAATCTTTTTTCTTATTTTAATTTCTTTTATAATGTATTTTTAAAATTAATAAAATAGTTAGATGCAAATAAAAAAAATTCGAAAAAAAAACGTACATGTTGTAGAAATATTTTCGTGACATTGAATTGCGTGAATAACATATCATTACATTTTTAAAAGTGACATGTAATAAAACAAATTTTTTTTACCGTCGTGGTATTATGCGGATACAAATACTAGTTTCAACATATACAATAATCTACTTTTAAATCTTCTTTTCTTTTGACCGTAAAAAAAGATTGAGTTTGTTAAACACCATCCAAATAGTCCCAATCTTCTAATACCTACTTTTAGATTTTACATAAAATTCTTTTTAATAGCTTAATTTTTTTAGCAGAGTTACCAGCTTAATTAAACATCTTAAATAATCAAATATTCCCACCAATAACTTACACTACAAAAAAATCGACCTTTAGCATTGACGAAAGTCGCTGCTAATACTCCTAAAAGTCGCTGCTAAAGGTTTTAGGAGCGACATGTCGCTGCTATTGCGTCGCTGCTATTGCCTTGCTGCTAATACCCAAATGTCGCTGCTATTACCAGTCGCTGCTATTGCCTGTCGCTGCTAATGACTGTTGTCGCTGCTATTGCCTGATTTTATTTTTTAAATAATACAATATAATAATAATTCTAACCTGTTTTATATACTATAGCACCAATTAAAAACTGAAACCTAATATTATATAAAACCATATAGGCTATTACCAAATCTGTTAGTGCATACATAGTTACACATTAAGAAATGCACTCCTTATTTTGATGATGATAAAAATATGAACAAGTAATATTATTGCTTATCAAATTTATTCATATGTTCATATGCTACATTCTTTAAAGATCAACAAACCTAAAATTAATGATCAAGTGAAGAACAAATAGTTGAAGACTTCAATTCAACAAGAAAAGAAGAAATCAAGATAAAGGAACCGTCACGGTCGATCACACGGTCGACCGTGAATCAACCGTCGCTGCTAAGCTCACAACTCTTAAATATTGTTCTTCTTCAAGTCAACCGAACTCGTACTCAACAAGTAAAGATGATATCTTCAAAGCCGATGACGAAGATATCTACAAACAAGAGTTCGAATTATATGAGCTTACAAATAAAATAATCAAATAAGTTTAAGTCTTTATAAAATTATTTTTATAAAAAGTTTTATAAAAATGGACAAATTTTTTTATAAACTTATTTGTGTTGGTTGAATTAATCTATGACTTCCCATTTTAGCAAATACCAAACACAATCTCACTTTAAAACAATACACAACCATTTTTAGCAAATGAATCTTCCAAAGGGGTAAAATTCCAACATGCTTTGTGTATTGGTTTCCAAACTTTCATTTTTGTGTTTAAATTCAAACATTAGAAGTATGAGATCAACCAACCTTTTGAACATCTACTTTTCAGTTGATTTTTATGGTAAAAATGAGTTGAGTGTGGTTTGAAATAAAGTCCCACGTCTATAATTGAAGGCTCAAAAAGTTCCAGGAAGCTGACGGTTTTAGCCACGGTCGACCGTGGCTAAAACCGTGAGATGTCTGGACACTTTTTGAGCTCACTCATTTTTCCTTATTTAAACCAACTCAAACCTCATTCATTACTAACCTCTTGCACATCAAAAACACATAACATATATTCATATCTTGTGAGCTCATATACTTTGATATTATTCAATCTTTCAAGATCAAGATCCAAGCAAGAGTGAAAGCCATCAAAGTTCAAACATTACAACTTCATTCATATATTTTGTAATAGTGTGAGGATCAACTCTAGCCTTCCAAATTAGAGTGAAGTAAGGATCATCTCTAGTCTTTAGAATTAGAGAGAAGTAAGGATCATCTCTAGCCTTTAGAATTAGAGAGAAGTAAGGATCAACTCTAACCTTTAGAATTAGAGTGAAGCAAGGTTATCTTTACCTTACTTGCAAGTTGGAAGTGTTAATTCTTGCAAGTGAAAAAGAGAAGTGTAAAA
Source organism: Pulicaria dysenterica (assembly GCA_947179395.2). Lineage (NCBI taxonomy): Eukaryota > Viridiplantae > Streptophyta > Magnoliopsida > Asterales > Asteraceae > Pulicaria > Pulicaria dysenterica. The sequence continues at coordinate 76,699,958 of OX359292.1, read as the reverse complement.
GGTTTATCTCTACCTTCAAAGAGAGAAGCTAGTGGAACAAACTCTTGGTGGGTGAGGCCAATGAGTGGATGTAGTGCAAGTTTGTTAACACCTGCATGAACCACTATAAATCTCTTGTCTACACTTGGTGATATCTCTCTACCCTTACTCCCTTTATTTCAAGTATATATATTTGTTGTGTTATAAACTTCAAGAAAAATCTTTTATACACAACTTACAAATTTTATTTGTGAAAAATTGGTAAACTAAGTAAAATAACCTATTCACCCCCCTCTAGGTTCCAATAAAATCCATAATATACCCAAAACATAGCTAGTACATAAAATGTTTGTCAACACCATAAATCCATAATATACCCAAAACATAGCTATTACCAAATCCATAATATACCCTAACCATATAGGCTATTACCAAATTGTTGTTTGTCAACACACAAAACATAATCTATAATAAACTACTTATTACTATCTTCTTCCCGATTCTCCTCGACGTTCTCCAAATTATCATTTTGTGTTGAAAACGAATGAATCACATTTGTCATAGCCGATTCCATCGCCGCTCTAAATGCGGGGTTACGGAGCATGATATCAAGTTGACTCGGCTGCAAATTTATATGTACATTAGTAACTTATAAGTTAAAACAAACAAATGGCATGTAGTAGCTCTAAATTCCGAATGTAAACTAAATTATCTCAACTTCCTTATAGATAAAGGATATTCTAATACTTTGGGAGGGATGAGATACCAAGTTGTCAAGTACAATGATTGTTTTTGCATTTATATTATCCGCATAATGTCTAAAAGAGCTCATTCTTGGAGACTATAGTGTAATAATTTTCACAATGTAAAAACTCAATATTTGACTATTATTTACCAACAGTAAACTAATGCGTAGCTGCAAATAAACTAATGTCTCTTATTTTCTGCTCTGGTCTCATGCTAATCGGAAATGGGAGAAGGAAAGCAAGAGCTCCACCAATTGTATCCAAAAGAAGGCCCTCGACATCAGCACACACGCACACAGCACACACACGCACACACACAGCTCACACACACACGCACACAGCACACAACACACACACACACACAGCACACACGCACACACCACACACACAAAAACAAAAAATTAACAAGAATGATAAGAATAACAAGAAATTAACATAAAACAACAAAAATTAACAAGAAAATAACATAAAGAAGTTGAAATTAGAAGGCTAACCTCGTGAATTATGGCAAATGCGGCGGCGGCAGTGGGTGGAGGAACGGCGGCAGTGGCTGGGAATGGATGTGCGTCGCCTGAGCGGAAGAGGGAGAGACGCGAGCTGCGAGGGATAGCCTGCGAGTGGAGGGGTTGCGACCGGAGAACGGACAGGCGAGGGGTCGGAAGGGATTGCGAAGTTCGTGAGGTATCGAGAGCAAATGGAGTAGTCCGCTGCAAATGGGGGAATGTTTGGTGTTTAACCTATTTTAAAGCAATAGCAGCGACCTTTTTAGGAGCGACACTAGTTTTAGCAGCGACACGTGAAAAAATAGGGAGGGAAAATATGACCGCGTTTTTTTAGGAAATAGCAGCGACACTTCGCGCGTTCAGCGAGGTGTCGCTGCTATATATTGCTTAGGTCGCTGCTAAATGTGTCGCTGCTATTGCCATGAATTCTAGTAGTGTTAGAAGGCTAAACTAAAAGTGAATATCCATTCATATGAGTTTGAAACCAACTAAAGTGGTAAAATGAAAATAATGGATCTAAATACGAAGAGCCTTTCCGTAATGAAATTCCTTCATTTATCAATAACAACATTTTCTTATGACATGAAAAAAATTAAACCAAAAACATAAAACCCACATATATATACTTCTTCATAAATCCGACGACGACGACTGGCTGGCCGGAGCCACTACGCACTTCCGGTGACCCAATCATGATCTTTCCCGGCCAAACCTCTCATATGCAAAGTAATTTGATTCTCTTATATAACTAGCGCTTGCACTCCTCATACACTTTTTCAAACTACTTTCTTCCTCATGAATATCATAATCAGGTCTCTTAATCACCACAACATTTTTCAACTCCTCTGCAGGTAACCTTAAAGTATACCTCTCAAGGTTTTCAATCGGTCGTCCGGCCACCGAATGACCAACGGAATAAGAACGTGACAACTTTCTACCACCCTCGTGTTTCAGATCAATCATGTCAACTGTGATATGATCTTCTGGTGACTTGTTTTGACCGGATTTTTTAGGTTTCGGAAGAAGATTTGTCCGACAAACTGGGCAAGTAACACGTAAAACCAGCCACTCATCTATACAATCACGATGGAACACGTGGCAACACTCTGGTAACAAGCGTAGGATATCATGATCATAGAACTCATTCAAGCACACCGCGCATTCTAGCACTACTTGATGACCAATCTTGACCTCCTTTACAGCTAAGTATGTGAAAGTTGTGAATGATGCAATCACGGCTGGGTCAAGGCCACCCGCCGTCGCAAACTTCAACGAAGTCCTTTCGCCGCCAGACCGTGTGGCGGCGGCGAGGGCGAGCTGGCGTTCAGGGTAGCGGCGGAAGTAGCAGAAAAGGAAGCAAACGAAGAATGAGGCGGTTAACAGGCAAGCTAACAGAACTGCCATTTGTGGTTTTATTGTTGGATGAGCTTTTTGTTCGTTGGTGGTTTCCATGGCAGCTGAATTGTTTGGTGTTATTAAAACAAGAACAACAACAACCACTGGTTTGACATGATATAGCAATGATTTGGTGTATTCGATGGATGAAAACTTGGTTTCATCCATGAATTTAAATTTGCTTAGAATCTTGATCAAGAACTATGTGTCTATGTATGTTGCTTATAACATGGCTTTGATTCAATTTTGTCCATATATATACATACACATATATATACGTGTGTAAGATTCCGGGTATCACTTGGCCGGCTGGATCGGGTGAATATGGAAAATACCATGAAAAACAGAAATATTGAAAAACTATCTATATTTTTTAACAAGCAAATTACAGTTTACCTTCGTATGTAATCAATTTTTTTATAAAAATAATCCAATAAACTTTTATATTAATATTTTCATTTTATGTACAAACTTTTATATATTTTTATCTTTATTTACTATTATATATATACAATAAGTTTGGTTATATATATAATTTTCATTACATACAACTATTTGCATATATCAAGAGGAATACAAATATTTATTATATTGTTTGTTAATACAAAAAGTCAGTTATGCATAATGATAAATAATATAACGTTCATTGTATTGAATTTAAAAATATATATTAATAAACAGATATAAAAACTAGATGTATGAATTATGATAATTAATATGATATACAGATCATATATATGGATTATATTAAAATTTTCAACATAAAATTAAATACTGTTGATTTATTTTGCATTATTGTACGATAATTAAATTTCTAAACAGGAATGAACTTAATGCTAATAATTAGCAGATTTATACATATGTCACTTTTTTGTAAATGAGTCGTACGTTAAGAAAAAGGTAATTTCCAATCTCTTTATATGGAACGTACTAAACATATATAATTATATATAGTGAATTGAAAGATTAAAATAAGAATGAATATTTAGATGATTAGAATGATAGATTTAACGATCTTATTATTTATAGATTTAGTTAGATGGTTTACATTTGACTCTTATTTTTATTTATTATAATACAATTATTAATTGCGATGATCATAAATTGTAACAGATGAATTATAATCATTAAATCTAAAAGATAAACATCTAATTAAAAACTATGATATATACCCCTATAACATCGATATATCAAGTGGCTTAACCAAATATAAATGTTGTGTTTGTCAAAGGGACTTATTAGAGGTTGCCAATTCATGATGGCTACAACACATACATGGAATGGGACGAATTCGTTACAAAAGTTATCACTTTTATGTTTCAGTTCGATTATAACGAGAAACTAAGTACGTAGATTATGGATTTTAATCTAAGTAGATATATATTAATTTTGTATTATTAGATATAATTCATTTCTTTTCTTTTTTAATATATACAGAAATAATCTGGTTTTTATATCTCAATTATATTTTAAAGTTTTAATAAAATGGAAATAATTTGGTTTTTTTATTTTATTTTGTTTTTCTTGTCTATGAAAATATCGAGATATATGATTCCCCAATTTTGATTGGGCCTACAGATTCTAACTTTACATCCGGCGAGCACAAGATTCTTGGAATATTGCCAGTTGTATTTACCTATCAGTTAGTTAATACATGAATGAAAAGTTGAATAGTATGAAATTAAATGTTTTATTTTCATATAATAAAATATAATGAATCGTAACCGAATCAAAATTCTAACTCCAACGGATTGTTTGGTAATTAACCGAATCGGAATCGTATCGAAGTGTTTGTCCTCAAGCTCTGAATCTAACAAAGTCGGGATAAGCTCAGGCTGGTCAAGATCCATAAAACCCGATCATACTTGGATCAAAATGTTGTATTAGAGATAAATATTACATAAAGACTTTCTTCTACATACTCTCTTAATGTGACATATACGACTACATATGTACGTAAAGACTTTATCCATTTTCTTTTTTAGAGAACAATTCATTTGCATAGTCCTTGTACGTACTAAAAATTCTCACACTTCTTTTTATCCAAATTAAATTTTGTGTATCACCTACGTTTTTCGGATTTGCATATCTGCTGATTAATTTTCTTCAGGTTTTGCAAATACTATCAATCTATCATCTCGTTTTTTAAGAAAACTTTAGTCATGCTTACTTTTGTTGTAATTTGTTCTCATGTAAACTTATATGTTATTAAGTGTATAATTATATTTTTACTTAGTTATCTTGATTTGAATTTCTCATAGTTAGATTTAAATGTCTTGTCGTTGCCAGATTTAAAGAAACCTAAAACGTAGCCACATCAATAAGCTTCTAAGAATCTCCAAGAGGTGCTAGCTCTCACTTCAATACTTGAGGGTTTGGACATGATCACAATATAACATGTAATGAACTCCTAGCCTCTTATCACTAGCTAAGCCACCAACAACTATGATGAAATGCATAAAAGATGTTTAAAAGTCTAGGTAAATTAAACATAGAGAATTCTAGGCACCAATAGTTCAATTCAAGTGTGTTCTATTGTTTTCCAAAAATTCATATTATAACCCCATAAAACGGAGTCAAACGTGTGTAACCATTCACACATTAATCTCCCGTTAATTCTTCGTTTAAGGCGAAAAATGATCGTTTAGTTGACTAAAACTAAACTTCAATATGGAGAGTTGTGTTCAATATAGTCCATATAAAAAACATAGTCCTAAATTTTAATATTTAATCACATGTGATTCAATATAAAATCACATGTGATTCACTATACAATCACATGTGTTGATAAAATCATTACATGTTAATTACGAAAATGTCACTCCGCCCAAATTTTTAAAATTCAATCTGAACCATTGATGAGGCTGATCCAACGGCTAAGATTAGTCCCTCAGGACTATGCAATAAGTATGGACTATATTGAACATTTCTCATGGAAATTAACTACTTATCTTCATATCTATTAAAATGAATGGTGTTGTTGATGGCTCGTTACTAATCAGTCTAATCTAATCTCACGAAATACAATTTTAAATTATATAACATAACAATCATACGTAGACATAATATCATATAACCCAGTCTAAAGTTAAACTAAATTAAATTAAACTTATTTAATATTTTGCTAACTTGACTTGATAGCCTTCGTCCTTTTGGAGTAGTCTTACCCACGCTTTTTATCGATCTAATGCCCTCATTTTTTTGAAGGGTCTGTTAGGTGGTGTTTGTTTTTTGAAAACATAAATGTTTTATGTCTTATTCCATGTCTGCAAGATAAGATGTTGTCTAAAAGGTCTTATGTCTGCGAATGTCTGCGATAGAAGACTGTTTGTTTTTTTTTAAATTTTAAAAAATGTCTTATTTACTATATTTACCAACCACCACCTCCGCCACCATCACCACCGCCGGTGATCACCACCAACCACCACCTCCACCACCGTCACCACCGCCCGCGACCACCACCAACCGCCGTCGCCAACCACCACCACCGTCACCATCGCCGCAGTCCACGACCAACCGCCGCCTCCGCCGACCACCACCAACCACCACCGATACTACCGCCGCCGACCACCTCAACCCGCAATCTCCGCCAACCGCCACCTCCACCACCGTCAACACCGCCGTCGCCGACCACCACCAGCCGTCGCCGACCACCACCAGCCGCCACCGCCGACGACGATTGGTGGTGGTTGGCAGCGGTTGGTGGTGGAGGAAGTTGGTGGCGGTGACAATGGCGGCAGTGACGGTGGCGATGACGGTGCCGGCAGCAGTGACGGTGGTGGCGGCGGTTATGGTGGCGGCGGCGGCGACCGTGGCGGCGGTAATGGTGGTGGCGGCGACGGTGGTGGCGGTGGCGGTGGCGGCGACGGTGGTGGCGGTGGCCGTGGCGGCGGCGGCAGTGGTGGGGTGGCGGTGGCGGTAACGGTGACGGTGGTGGTGGCGGTGGCTGTGGCGGTGGTGGCGGCGGGGACGGGGCGGCGGTAACGGTGGCGGCGGTGGGTGGTCGGCGGCGGCGGCGGGGACCGGGCGGCAGTAACGGTGGCGGCGGCGGCGGTGGTGTAGGGGCGGCGGTAACGGTGGCTGTGGCGGCGGTAGGTGGTCGGCGGTGGTGATGGTGCCGGCGGCGGTGGCGGTTGGTGATCGGCGGGGGTTGACGGTGGCGTCGGCGGCGGTGGGTTTAGAATAAATGATGTGTTATTAGAATAAGGTTTAAAATAAGTGATAATAAGTGGTTTTAAACCACTTATCAAAATAAGTAATTTTAAGTTCAAATAAGATCTTATTGCATCTTACGTCTGATTTTAAATAAATGATCTTTTAATAAAATGTCTGCGAGCACGCAGACATTTCTAAGAATAAGTACTTATTACAGAAAAACAAACGAGACCTTAGTCAATGTTATCTATCCATCTTATATTATAAAAAATAAAAAAAAATAAAAAAAATTCGGTTGGTTTGCACAAGTAGTTTAATTTAACCTATAGTTTTTTACTTTTCTTTACATTTTGTTTAAAAAAAATTGATGAAGAAAGTACATCATATGATTCTTTTAAGTATAACTTTAGATACTGTTATCATTAGTAGGATTGAAGACGTGATGCTAAAAATGTTCAAACTAATATGTCTGGCTGGTTATTTGATTCAAATAAATATTTTAATTCAAATTTGAACTTTTTTTGTTGCTCTACTAGTTTGTCTAAATCTTCCAAAAACAGTCTAGGCTAGACCATTGATTCTGGGCCAGTCAACATATGACTAGTTCAGACTTTTAATGTCAAATATTATTGATGTGGTTAACTTTATTATGACAGTAGGTCATCCCAATGGTACAAACGCGAAAATAACTAAAATTGGTGACTTGAAATTGTCATATTCGGTTACATTGTATAATGTCTTAGTTGTGTCTGATTATAATGTCAACTTTTTATCTGTCAACAATGTTGCTAGAGATAGAAAATTGATTGTTTTTTGATGAAAATGTTTGTTCATTCAGGATTTGAATTCAAAGAAAGTGTTGGGGACTGGTAGGGAAAGAAATGGATTGTATTTGTTTGAGTTTGATAATAGAGGTATTAAGGAAGTTTCTAATGTGTCTCGTAATTGTATGCTATCTAAGTCAGTTTGGCATAATAGACTTGGACACCCAGCAGATCAAACTTTTAATAGATTGAGAAAAAAAATGAATTTTGAACATGGTTTACAAAATTATGTTTGTGAAATCTGCCATAAAGCTAAGCAAACAAGAGAGCCTTTTCCTTTGAGTAAGCATAAATCTCTTTTGGTTGGTGAATTTGTTCATCTTAATCTGTGGGGTCCTTATAGAGTTTCTAATAGAGAAGGTTATAAAGTTTTTCTAACTGTTGTTGATGATTATTCTAGAGATGTTTGGGTATACCCATTGAAGTCTAGTAGTGAAGTTTTTGAGAACGTGTAATGTTTTCATAGGCACTTGTTAATAGCAAAATGGATTTTTTCTGCATAGAGAATGGTATTGTTCATCAGACTTCATGTGTTTATCACCTCAACAGAATGAGATAGTTGAAAGGAAACATAGGCACTTGTTAAATGTAGCAAGAGCCTTAATGTTTCAAGGGGGATTCCTCTTTCTATGTGAACCAAATGTCTTCTAACTGCAAGCTATTTGATTAACAGGACTCAATCGCCAGTTTTATGTGGTAAATCTCCTTATGAGTTGGTGTTTGGGTATGAACCAGATATCTCCTATTTGAGAGTTTTTGGTTGTCTATGTTTTGCTACAGTTTTGAATAACTTGGATAAATATAGTATTAGATCTGAAAAATGTGTTTTGATTGGATATTCTAATAGTAAGAAGGGTTATAAATTGTTTAATCTTGATCAAAAGGTAGTCTTATTTTCTAGAGATGTGAAGTTTTATGAAAATATTTTTCCTTTCAAAGAGAACTTTAAGGTTTATGTTTTTGGAGATTCTTGTGATATAATAAATCGTTTATTTTTTTTATAAATACGATGCTTACATAGACGGCCATAAAGCCCATAATCTTGAAAGTCCCAATGATGATGGGAGAGGTCCTACTACAAGTGATGGTAGCGACATTCATCCTTCGTGTAGCACGCAAAGTGCTGCTGAGGGTGAGCCTGTTGCAGTAACACTTGTTGCTGATAACAGATTTCCTATGGGCAGTATTGAAACAACTAGAAAGTCATCTAGGTCAACTAAAATGCCTATGAAATTTAATGACTTTGTAGTAGAATGAAAAGTTAAGTATGGGCTTGAAAAAGTTGTAATTTATTATGGTTTGTTGAATGAATTTTTTTTTCTTTGTTTCGGTCTTAAACTGAAGTGTTGAACCGTTTTTGTTTTTTGAGGCTAGTAAAAACCCATTGTGGATTCAAGCCATGAATAGTGAAATGGAAGCCTTAAATAGGAATGACACTTGGGTCCTTGCTGATTTAACACCAAGTAGGAAACCAATAGGCTGTAGGTGGGTTTATAAAATCAAGTATAAGTCTACTGGAGAGATAGAAAGGTATAAAGCGAGGTTAGTTGCAAAAGGGTTTAATCAAAGAGAAGGTATAGACTTTAACGAAACGTTTTCTCCTGTTGTAAAAATGGTGATAGTTAGGTGCTTGATTAATATTGCAGTTCAAAATGGTTGTGATATGTATCAGTTAGATGTTAATAATGCATTTCTTTATGCAGACTTTTATGAAGATGTTTATATGACTTTACCTCAAGGATACTTTTGAGAAAATGATATTAGGGTATGTAAATTTGTTAAGTCTTTATATGAGCTTAAACAATCTCCGAGAAAATGGAATGAAAAGTTGATTGTTGCTCTACTTGAATCTGGCTTTGTTCAAAGTAAAAATGATTATTCTTTATTTATAAAGTCATGTGGTGATAATTTTGTTGCGTTACTTACTTACTTGTTTACGTAGATGATATTATCATAACCGGTAATAATACTAATGAAATGAATAAATTTAAACAATTTTTTAGTTCTAAGTTCATGATTAAAGATTTGGGTAAGCTGAAATTTTTCCTTGGAATTGAAGTAATAGATTGTAAAGGAGGTTTGTGTTTGTCACAAAGATAATACTGTCTTGACTTGTTGTGTGAGTAAAAATCAGAAACTGGTTAGGAATGTTTGAGTAAAAAATAATGGTCTTGACTTGTTGTGTGAGTAAAAATCAGAAACTGGTTGGGAATGTTTGAGTAAAAAATAATGATACTATTGTAGATCCTTTGCTAGAAAATGTAACAGAATATTAGAAACTGGTTGGGAAATTGATATAACTTACTTTGACTAGGTCTGCTGTTTCTTATTCAGTTCATGTTCTTAGTCAGTTTATGCACTCTCCTTTTGTGTCTATTTGAACATGGCTATTTGAGTTTTGAAGTACTTAAAAGGTAGTCTAGGTAAAGGTATTCTAATATAGAAAGATGAAGATTTATCTTTGACTACTTATGTAGATTCGGATTCGGGTAAGAGGTTCACAAGTAGAAAGTCAATTACGGGTTTTTGTTTGTTTTTTGGGTAGTTCGTTGGTGTCTTGGAAGAGGAAAAAGCAGCCAACTGTTTCTAGGTCTTCTTCTGAAGCGGTGTATAGGGTGTTCACTGCTGTTATTTGTGAGTTTATGTGGGTCTAAAAGCTGTTTTATGACTTTATTTTAAAATTTTGGTTATAATTTAAAAAAAATTCTGATTCTGATAATAGTTCTGCAATTCAAATTGCAGTGAATCTTGTGTATTATGGGCGTACAAAACACTTTGAAATAGACCTACATTTTGTAGGAGAAAAGATAAGTCAAGGTATTGTTAAAACAATTAAAATCAATTAAGTTGATAACACATCTAATATTTTTACCAAGGGCTTAACTAGTGCTCAACATAACACGCTGTCTAATAGTCTTAACATGGTTGATCCTTTTCAAGTTTAGATTGTGGGGGAGTGTTGAGATAGCAATCAAAACATGAAAGGGTATAGTGTCAAGTTTCTAATATACTTAGTTTATTGTGGAGGAGTTAGTTGGTTGAGTTGGAGGGATGTTGAAGAAGAGAAAGGAAGTTCAGGGACTGAAGTTGACGTTTTGCTGCAGTTTGGTATGTTGGGAAAAAGTGCAGAGTTTCAAGGGGTTATTTGTATCTTGTGGCTATGATACTTGATATCAAAGATTTTTTTTCTCGCATTATTTAATTTAATATTATTGTATGATACTTGATATCGATGAATGACATTCAATCGAATATGTGATCATAAAAAACACTGTTGTTTTGTGAAATATAAAAAGGAAATTATATATTTCAAAAATAAAGAATCTGAAGCAGAAAAAATGTAAACAACATTTTGGCAGAATTTGATCCTTCCTTTAATATATTTATTCCGCAGTATACTATTTTGGGTAAACTAAGGCGATTTACAAAATCACATCTTTCCTAAAGTCCAAAGAAAATCCATATGTACTTTTCATGTTCTTGAATCTCCTCCACGGTCTGAGTTCAGGCAATTCACCGTCGAACAACTGGAATCCCCTTCGAATTCCGTGAGTATAATATCTGCAACTGCAACAGAATCCATTGAACTTGACCTCCTTTCTGCAGTTATGGACTCATACTCTGTTTTTGAATCTTCAGTTTCATCAAGATTTTCGCTCTCTGGGACATGAGTCCCACCCAATTGGTGATCATTATCCAAATTCTCGATCTGGGTATGTCGATTTGATCCAGCAGCTCCGTGAGAAAAGCTCCGATCACCTGGACTCAAAACTGCCCTGAAACTGTTCGACATAATGCCTGCTCGACAAAGTGGGCAATTTGTATGCGACCTTAACCACGTATCTATACAATGAATATGGAAAGCATGGTTACATTTCGGCAACAATCGTAAACTCTCGTCATCTTGAAACTCACTCAAACAAACCGAACAATCAGTGCCATCGATGAAGTTATCATCTTTTTTATACTTGACAACACTAATCGAATTGATCACGGATGATTGTAGGCCGATTGTGGTGATATACCAGATGGGATGATCAACTTCAAGCCCATGATCTTCATCATGAAATTCATCTCCTTGGTCGGAAAGTTGTGTGGGTGGTGGCCGCCGGAGACGTGTACAGCATCTTACCATGATAAGGTAGTAAATGATAAACAGAAAAGCACTGCCAAGCAACGCTAATATGATGATAACATAAGGTGATATGTGGGTGGTGGTGGCAGCCGCGGAATGCGGTGGAAGAGGTGGCGGCAGCGGCTGCCAGTAGATTTCTGGGTAGCTGCAGTTATGTGGGCACGTTGGACCACAGTCGTAACAGGATGAATTTTCGTCGGAATCTTGTGAATGGAGAAGTTTCCGGTGGTAAATTGCCATTAATGGATTTGTGAATGGTCTCATGGAGGAGGGCTGGGTGGCGACGGTGGTGGTGGTGGGTGAAAATGTGGGTTGAGAGATGGATAAAATGGAATGAATTATTGGTGAATAAATTGGTGAGGAGGATAAATCAAATAAGATAGTTAATGGTGGTGTAGGTGGTGTGTTATTATAACTTCTATGTGGCTCTTTAGAGTATGATTAAGGTATATGCTTATACATGCCCCCAATATCTTATATTTAAAAAGATTTTCTCATTAACAATTACATACTACCCAAACAACACTACTTAATCATATTTAAACACAATATTAAGAAGGTAATCAATAGAAAATCAATCGTTAATAATAGGTAAAGAGACTTTTTTTAGAAGAGTTTTAGCTTAGAGACTTTCTTATAAATAATTAATATATTTTTTTTTTAAATTACAGTGATCGCTTTATTTCTATAAATTCTAAATTTTAAGATTGGGTTTAATATATTTTTATAATCGTTTTCAATAGGTACAAGTGTATATGTCAATAACTCAATATGTCATTATAATAGATAGACGAATTTAAAAATAATATTTTGATTTATACTAAAAAAAATCAAAAAATAAATATTAAAAAAACCCGAACATTGGGCCTTGACCCACAAAGCAGACGTCAGGGCGGTAGGACCCAAGGTTCAAATGTATCCTATATTTCCAGCATAAATACACACACACACACACACACACACATATATATATATATATATATATATATATATATATATATATATATATATATATATATAGTGTTAGGATCAAGGGATAACGCTCTTAAATAGAGAACAGAGAGAACACTTTTGAAACTTTGATTTCATTGATCAGATGGTTCAAAAATTGTCACAATTTATTTAGGCATTTGATTCCATTGATCATCGGATTTAAAATATGTTACGTTTTTTTGATAATATGTTCGAATATAATCCTGATGCATCGATGCATACAAAAGTGTTATTTGATGCATCAATGCATCCAATTTTTAAATTGTTAATAATTATAGAAATAATTTTGATTTTAAGATTTAGGATGTAAAGTTAACTTTTGGGTAGCTATGGGTGAACATGAACGTAAAGAAAAAATAATAAATTACAAGTTTACACGTGTTCTCTCGATCTGTTCTCTATTTAAAAGGGTTCTCCCTCTGACTAGATGAGATATTTTCAAATCTTTTTCCTGCACATATTTACAATCAAACATGAAAAACCGTAATTTTGAAGAAATAAAATACATGATTTATCTTTTCTATCCCTTCATATTCAGCACCAAATTATGTGCTTCTCACAGGATCGCCGCCTAAAGAAAAGAATCACCGCCTGAAGAAAACAACCGCCGACGCCTCCTCATCCTCCTCCGTCTTCAACCGTCGCCGCCTAATCGTTTAAGTTTGAAAAGTGAAGCAGATCTATTTGAGTTTGCAGAAGATTTGCTCCTTCAATATTATCAACTTTGAAGATGGATGAAAAGTGAAGCAGATCTATTCCTTCAAAAACAGAAACGAATCTGAACAACCACCGTCGTCGCCTTCTTCTAGGGTTTTGTTCGATTTTTTTTTGTCGCACCCTAAACCCTTCACAGATCTGTTCGTTTTTAGGGTTTTTGCTCGCTTTTTTTCGTCGCACCCTAAACCCTTCACGAATCTGAACAACCAATGACCCGAAATCTGAGTTCTTGTTGGATTTCCGTTCATTGAAGATACGATTGTGTTTTTCCGTTGATTGGATTTCTTCATGGTTTTCGTAGATCTGGGTTTTGTTTGGTGGTTCTTGAATTCTACCAAAACATTAACTCGAAGAACAATTACGGTTCTGAACAGGTTTGAATTTCTTGTGGGTTTCTTCGGTTTAATTAACTTGTATGTTTCGATTTAATCTTGTTCTTGAATGGAGATTTTTGGTTCATAAACAGATTTAAGGTTTTGATTGTGTTGATTTCTGATTTAAGAACAGATTTTTGATTTAGGGTTCTAAACAGATTGTGTTGATTTTTGATTTCAATAGATTTTTGTTTGGTAGTTAATGGTTGTGATTGAATGAGATGGTGGCAGTGGTGGTGGTTGAGAATGGAGGTGGCGGTGGTGGTGGTTGAAAATGGTGGTGGTGGTAGAAAGGTGTTATTAATGAAGATGATTATAATAATAAAACGAGTAATGATAATAATAATAAATAATACTATTAATAATATAATAATATAAATATAATTACCACATCAGCAAATAAATGACACTTGTATATTATTTTAGAAAAGAAAAAATTAAATAATATATTACCTGTTCTACGTCAGCATTTACCTGTTTTGCAGGTCAAAATTGCATACAATGTAAAAAAATAGTAGTTTATTGTATTATTTGCAAGAAAAATTAGTTTGTTACATACAATGTTATACCGCGATAAGTTCATTACATTTCCGTGTAATAAACCCTATAATTAAACATTATGTGAATAAAGTTAACCTTAGTAAATTGTATTGATAAGACAGTTGATATAGTGATATACAATCAAATAAAATATTTAAAATTGTACTATCATATTAACTAGAACAAACTGAATATTAATGTGCTTTGATTAATCGGTTTAGTATTTAAAAGTAGACTAAACTTTTCACTTTTTGCTATTGTGTATACATAAATTTGAAAAGTACCATTTAGTGTACTGAACTTTCAAAATTTATCATAGCAAGTTACAAGTGTTAATAACAGGTCATTCTCTATTAAACATTAATTTAATTACATATTCGTATTTACTGTTATTATTATTATTATTATTATTATTGTTGTTGTTGTTGTTGTTTTATAATTATAATATCTTTATATCCTCGTATCTTCTTCAACCTTCAATTGAGTTTTTCTACAACTCTATACATTACCACCACGAACACCATCATTTAGAGATCTATGCTCATCTTCTGTTTATAATCGCCTTGTTCAGATTTAGATGAAGGAGCCGGTATTTGTAAAATGGAAGAGTGAATTTGGAGTTGGAGTGTAGATAGCCAGCTAGCTCACTTACAAATAGTGGGCTTAAAAGACCATTTCTACTTTAATTCATTCCTGTACGCCTGGGGCGCCTGGGCTACCGAGGCAACAATCGACATGTTCTTTCTTCGAAATTATTCTAAACACCTAGTTGGCTAATTGTAATTCTATTTTTTTCTTTTAATACATAAATAAATACATTTGTAAGTCATTTTCGTCTTGGGTACAATACTACCATCGGTCCTCACAATTGTACGTTGTTGGTGATATTGAATAAATAATGGAGACCGAAATATCAAACATGTCGTATGTTCTTTGTAGATAGCATTTGTCATATCGAATGTAGTGTTACATACTTACATGTCCTTTAGTTACGGGTTATACGATTTACCACCTTCATATTAGTACGAGACTAATCAGACTCCTTGAAAAGGTTACCCACACTACAAGAAAAAAGGGTTTTTGCGGCGACGTTTTTTGCGGCGACAATATAACGTCGCTAAAACACCGCTAAACGACAAAAATTGGGCCCACTTTCATCCGATTGAAAAGTGTCGCCGCTAAAGGCTTTTTGCGGCGACACGCGTCGCCGCTAAAGGTGTTTCCCTCCACCGAAATACATGGCGGGATATTTTCCCTCGTAGAAAATTCGATGTTGCCGCAAATACCCACTTGACGCCGCTAAAGGTGTCGCCGCAAAAGATATTTTCTATTAATTTTATTTTATTAAACTATTTTCCATTTTTTCCCTGCTTTCTTTCATTTACGAGAGCCACACAGCCCCCTCCTCTCTCCCGTCGTTCGCTCTCTCTCTCGCGCCGCCGTTCTCTCTTGCCGTCGAAGCTGTTCCCGTTCTCTCGCCGGTCGTTGTTCGCCGTTCCCACCGCCGCTCTCTCGCCGGTCGTTGCTCCCTCTCGCCGGTCGTTGCTCCTTCTCGCCGCGCTGCCGTTCGCTGTCTTCTCCGTCGCCGGCGACCACTAATCCGAGGTAAGCATTCCATTTTATGTTTTGATCTAGGGTTTTAGTTTTATATCCTTAATTTTTATTTTTATTTTGTTTCAAGCTCCTCCTCCTCCCCCTCTAATTTGTGCCGCCGTCGACCACCCTCCTGCCGCCGCTGTCGCTTGTCGGAATTCTCGTCCATCGACTCACTCCTGCCGTCACCACCGGTCGGAACCCTCTGCCTCCTCCGTCGACCTCCTCCTCCGCCGATCCTCATTAAGGTATTTATTTTATTAATTGTATATTAATGCTATATATTAATGTTAATTAGTTTAGGTTTTTATTAGTTTATGTTAGATTATTATTTTATTTTGTTAGTAATTTAAGTTATTTAATTGTTAATCTAAGATTATTGTTA
The DNA here is from genome assembly GCA_947179395.2 of Pulicaria dysenterica. Classification (NCBI taxonomy): domain Eukaryota; kingdom Viridiplantae; phylum Streptophyta; class Magnoliopsida; order Asterales; family Asteraceae; genus Pulicaria; species Pulicaria dysenterica. The sequence continues at coordinate 76,683,619 of OX359292.1, read as the reverse complement.
ATTAATGTTAGATTAATTAGTGTTAATAATTGATTAATTTAAATTCATTATGTTAGATAATATTTTGTGTTATAATTTTATATTATTGTTAATTAGTATTAATGTTTAAGTATTGTTAGTATACTAATAATGTGTTAAATAATTGATTAATCTAGTTGTTAATTAGTTTAGGTTATTATTAGTTTATGTTAGATTATTATTATTTTTTGTTAGTAATTTAAGTTATTTAATTGTTAATTAGTGGTAATAATTGATTAATCTAAGATTATTGTTAATTAATGTTAGATTAATTAGTGTTAATAATTGATTAATTTAAATTCATTATGTTAATGTTTAAGTATTGTTAGTATACTAATAATGTGTTAAATAACTGATTAATCTAATTGTTAATTTAAATTCATTATGTTAGATTATATATAGTGTTATAATTTTAGATTATTGTTAATTAGTGTTAATGTTTAAGTATTGTTAGTATACTAATAATGTGTTAAATAGTTTATATGATGATGATGTTATAGTTTATTTGATAATGTTTGATTATTATCTATTGTCAATAATGATAGATTAGTGCTAATTACTTTTAATCTTTAATCATTGTTAGTACACTAATGGTTTGTAGACGACCAATACATTCTTGCAACACAAGCAAATCAAGTCTTTTACCTTGATGACCCGTCAAAAGGCCGTCAAAGAGGTGAATCAAGCCAACATTACTGGAAGGTCGTTCATGAGGTAAATCATAGGAAGATCTGGGACCGGGATATCATTGCTGAAGACGACGGAGATGTTATACATGACTGCAATTCATCAGATCTATCATTGTGTGCTGATTTGGATAATTTGACTTATACGAGTTTGAGTATAGGTCAACCAACAGAAGTTGAACATGTTCATTTACCAGAACATACTAATAATGCTGATGATAGCGATGATGACATTGATGACTATGATAATGAAGATTCCGATTCTGAACATGAATGTGAACCACATAATTGTAGTAGTGACGAATCAGATTGATCTAAAATTGTAATTGTTATTTATAAAAAGATACTGCTTTGAACTGTTATTTTTACCGGGTTGTTTGATTTATATAATTGTTCTTTGTAAACTAACATTAATGCTAGTTTTATTGGCTTGTTTGTATATTTGTTTTTTTTTCCAGATGGCCGATGTAGCTCGTGGCCACGGTGGAGATTGTGGTGGTGATCCACCGCATAATAATTGGCGACCATCTTCTGGTGCTTGTGGCGGTGATGGTATTATATAACTTTGAAATGTTTTTTATAGGTTAATTTAATTACTTGTATTCTTAACTTGTTTCTTTAAATTGTAGCCCGGAAAAAAGGGCGTGGGGAAGCCCGAAACATCGATATGCGAAGGGCATGGAAGAGGAATGGTAAAAGACCATTGCCAATCGAGTTTGATGATACTAGATTTAACAAAAAGTGGAGACCGATTGGGATTAATGCCGAATATTTCACCAGCTACCTGGGGACTTTGGTGAGAGATTACGTCCCATATTACTTCCCGACATGGGAAAAAGTCTTACCAGAACTGAAATCACCGATCATACCGGCTCTTAAGGTTCTACTTAAGTTTTTTTATATATTGTAATTTACAATAAACTAACTTTATCTTATAATTTACAGACGTACTTCGACGTGACGAGCCATCTTAATGATCCAAACATACTGGCAGGACTTGATAAAATGTGTGGGTCGATGTACAGAGACCAAAAATACAAGTTCAAAGATAAATGGCTTGTAAAAAGAGGGGGGGTCTCGCAGGCTCACCGACTGCGTCGAGATCCTCCTCCCAACATGGAACAAAGTGAGTGGGATATATATATGGACTATTATTGTGGGGAGAAGACCATTCAACGGTCTATTGCGAACATGCAAGTTAGGGCACAACAAGTAAATCAAAGCTTGCATGGTCGGAGAGCATATTGTCAGTATCGATACGAGAACGTAAGTCTATTAATTGTTATTAAGTATAAAATGGTTGACCCGACCCGTTTGTGTGATATATTAATTGTTATTAAGTATAACATGGTTGACCCGACCCGTTTGTGTGATATATTAATTGTTATTAAGTATAACATGGTTGACCCGACCCGTTTGTGTGATATATTAATTGTTATTAAGTATAAAATGGTTGTCCCGTTTGATTGATATAATGATTGACCCGACCCGTTCGTTTGATATATTAATCGTTATTAAGTTAATAATGACTGATCCGTTTCATTTGTTTATAGCGTGACCCGGAAACGCAACAACCCCCAAGCTTAATTGATCAATACATGTTAAACCATTCACGCAATGGTGTCTTTACATCACCGGATGTTGAAGAAAATCATGTAAGTAATTATTTAAACTTCATTAAAATTATTTATAAAATCTGATTTTAATTATTTATATCTTATTCATACACAGCGCCGTATGGTTTTCATGAGAGATGGTCAAGTCGGGAGCCAGAACCCGATTAGCGAAGAAGATATCTTGAAGACGGTGTTGGGGGAACGCCGGGGACACGTTCGCGGAGTAGGAAGAACAATAAGTTCTTCATCCGTATCTGGGGCACAATCTACCGCCCAATCCCGGCCTACGGAGAGATTATTTACACAGGTCGAGTTACAGAGCTACTTAGCGTCTCAACGTTCAGAGATCCGGCAGGAGCTCCGGCAGGAGGTCATGCAGGATGTCCGGCAGGAGCTCCGGCAGGAGACATCCGCAATCTATAATATCTTATCGGCGGCAGGTATAAATACAAATATTTCCTCAATATCCGGACATCAACGAACCACCGACTTGTCTGCTCGCGATGAAGATTCTAGTGGTGAGGATTAGAATATTAGTTTGTTAGGCGAGTACATTTTAGATTGTTTAAAAACGTTTATGTTAACTTTCAAACTATTGTTTGTTATGTATGATCGTTTTATATCGTTAAAAATGCCATATTATTATATTTGTTGTTGAGTTCTGGTAAACAGGTTTTCTGTATATTAGCCGGTTAAAAACGGGTGGAAAACGCAAAATGCAGCAAATTGCCGGAATTTTTAAAGGTTTTTTGCGGCGACGTGTCGTCACAAAAAGAATCAATTTCGCCGCTAAAAAACCAAAATGACGTCGCAAAAAGGCTAAAATCGCCGCAAAAAGCTATTTAATTTAATTAATATTTATTTATTTTGGTCGCCGCAAAAAACTACCACGTCGCCGCAAAAGCCATTTAAATTATTTTTTATTTATTTAGTTATTATCGCCGCAAAAAGCCAGCATGTCGCCGCAAAAGCTATTTATATTAATTTTTATTTAATTATTAATGTCGCCGCAAAAGGCCATTAATGTCGCCGCAAAAAGGTGACACGTGGCAGAACAAGGTCTCGTTAAGTGTCGTCGGAGAAAGTCGAAAATGTCGTCGCAAAATATTTAGCGGCGTCATGTGAGCTTTTAGCGACGAAAGAAGTCACCGCAAAAGGCTCTTTTTTTTGTAGTGCCAAAAAAAAAATTAGACAAGCGGCAAACGTTATTCTAGCTATTTCTTTGGATTTATTAAAAATATATTCATATACGTAAGATGTTGCGTTAAAGGATAAAAAAACTACAACTCGAAAATTATAAGGATATTAAATATTAATTAGTTATTAATAAAACAAGAAAAATGTAGTTAACGTGGATAACAAGATCTATAATCGTGGGATTTCTGAATTTTTGACTTTGACTAATATATAGTCTTTCCTTCTATAAAAGTCAAACTCAACGTCTAATTTTACATATATTCATAATATAGACATAGACGTATGAACTTCAACCACTCCAATATTTTCCTTCTTCCTTCTTCCTTCTTCCTTCTTCCTTCTTCCTTCTTCAAACACACACACACACACACACACACACACACACACACACACATATATATATATATATATATATATATATATATATATATATATATATATATATATATATATATATATACTACTCGAATATACATATATATAAATTTGTAGTCATCATATCAAAGCATCGTAAACTTAAATAAGAGAGAAAAACGCCAATTAAGAAATGTCTTCGTCTCATGTATCAAGCTTCGTCAGGGCTAATTCTGCATTATTTTCAAAACCAATGATCCATACATTAATCTCGCTCAATCAAATATCGAAAACAGGTATATTAATAAACAAGGAGTCTACTGCATGGAATTATTATACGTGTGGAAAAAGTAGTTGCAGAAACTTCAACAAGTACAGCTTGGGCCGGGGCATGTTGATGAAGAATCTGCAAACGACGACGTTTGTGAGATATAGCAACGTTAATCCATCTCCTGCTGCAGGAGGTGGAGCTCCTTCAGGATCTCCTTCGCCTTCGGGTTCTTTGTAAGTTGTTTTCTTTTTTTATTTTTTTTAAATTCTATAAAATCTATTTGAAAAGTCTTAAAAAGAAACTCTGGTTCAACCATTTGTAGATAAACATTTCTCAAAACCCAATTAAGCGGAGATAGAATTGAATGGTTACGTACGTATTTGTATAATTATAATTTTAAATGCATATATGCAGGAGAAACTGGATTGTGGGCATAGTGTTAACGTTGATTTTACCCTTTTTCACGCACAAATGGGGCTCATTGCTTCTACTTAAAAGTAAGGCAACGATATATCTTTATATATATATTGGCGTTAATTAAACCATTTAATTATTGTTAATAATCAACTAATTAAGTAGTTTAACTAACTTGTGCTATATATATGTATATGTATCTTCTTCTTCTATTCTTTTTTTACCCTCAAGATCCACTACAAGACAACGCGCACCCCCTTTTGTGTCGGACGAATCCGTGAAAAATCCGTGGGAAAGAGATGTTTTTCTCGGCTGTGACTAAAAGCTTCGTGGGAAAACCATTTCCCTCGGATTTCCCAGGATTTTCCCATGGAATCCATGAGAAATCCGTTGAAAATCGGCTTTCTGACCCAAATCTGTGAGAAATCCGTTGAAAATTTTTCACAGAATTTGATCCGTGGGAAATTCGTTTCTGATACCTGATTTTCTTGTAGTATTGTTTACAACAATTAGTCATTGTGCAAATAATTTTCTAAGAGTGTTCAAACTTATAATATTTATAAAACAATAGATAAATATATATATCAGTTAAATCGTTTCTTGTTATTTCAATACATATAAGACTAAATAAGAAAATGTACAACATGGATAGATATATATTAAATTAATATTGGTGTTCTCATATCTTAATTAGTTGTAAATGATAATACATGTTGTATTATTTTGATACGAATAAACTGAAAATATTAATATGTCAATGATTTAATTATTAATGTACAAATCTGTCAACTATATACTTATTATTATTATATAGTCGCGGAACTTTTTTCAGGTACATATATTCGAATTTTTGTATGGAAAATAAAGATAGTCTACTTTTCAAACTTAATAATCTATATATGATTTAAAATTTATATAATAATTAATAAATAATTATGATAATGTATAGAAATTTCATGCTTGAAAAGTCTAAAGCATAAGTTATAAATTCTTTTGTCTTTAAAAAGAGTAAAATACATACCAATTTGATGGCGACAAGTTCCTAATCCATTAATTACGTACTTTAGTTTAAATAAGCACTCGCCAGCTAGTTATATATTTCAAAGATCGAACATTTACAGATCGACTTTTTTACTTTAACATATATTCTAAATCGTTATATAACTTCTTTAATTTTTTACCATAAGTACTGTACCGTAAAACATTTTACTTTTGATAGTTGTATATAATTAATCTCAAAACACAATATAAACTACATATACGTACATAATTAGAGGAATTGATTTATGCAGGTAAAGTCGATCAAAACATAGAGAAGACGGAACAAATAGTAAAATCTATAGAAAATGTTGCAGAGAAAGTAGATCATGTAATTGATAGCATTACGGATGATCTTCCAAAAGATAGCAAACTCAAGAAAACTTTGGAGTATGTCGACGAAATAGCTGAAGGAGTAGCCAAGAGTGCTCATGTGGCAGATGATATCATCAATAAGGTTTTATAAATTTGATCTCAACTCACTACTATTTCTTATAAATTATGTATGTATGTATGTCGTCTAACTTAATTAACCTTTCGATTACATAACCCGGCATTAGTTTTAAGGGTTTAGTTTCGAAAAGTGTATCGAACTTGTCACTTTTTGCTATTGTGTGTATCCATTTTTTAAAACTAACATTTAATATACTAAACTTTTGAAAGTAACCATTTGATGTACTGTAACCTTTGATAGCAGGTTAAGCAGGTTAACTTCATTTAAAATAATGAAAAAATAAATTAAATATCATTTTAATAATAGTAATAATAAAAAAATAAAAATAAAATAAAATCGTCATCTGGGTTTCTTCATCGCAGCTTCATCGATTCGTTTCATCCACTTGTGTTTGCGTCTTCGTTTGCAAGGACATCGATTCATTTTCGTCTGCGTCTGCAAGGGACATCGATTTATCATTTGCAACGGACATTGATTCATTTTTGTCTGCGTCGGCGGCTGCGTTTGCATCTACAAGGGACATTGATTCATCGTAAATCAGTTTGCGGTTTTTCGGTTTGGTTGAGATGCGATTTTAGGTCTGATCTTCATCTATGCTTTTAGGTCTGGTTGAAGGTGTGTTCTAAATCTAATCTTCATCTGCGCTTAGGTCTGACTTAGGGTTCATACGATTTAGGGTTTTGCAATTGTTCTTGTTCTTGTTCAAATTGCTGTTACGAGTTAGCGTTTGATTTAAGGTTCTTCGTGTTGAATGAACTTGTTCTGATCTTCAAATTGATGTTTTTGTTCTTGGTGTTAGCAGTTGATTTAGGGTTCTTCATCTTGCAGTTACGATTTTAGGTTTGGTTAAAGGTACATTCTGATCTTCAAATTATTGTTCTTGTTCTGGGTCTGCTTTAGGGTTCATACAATTTAGGGCTAATCATTTGTTCATACGATTGTTCTTGTTCGTGATGTGTTTTCTGAAGATAATGAAGAATCTTTTGATTCATGAACACTTGTTCTTCATCTTGAATGTGTTCTTCATCTTTGTTCTTCATGTTGAATGTGTTCTTCATCTTTGTTCTTCATGTTGAATGTGTTCTTCATCTTGAATTAGCAATATTAATTTGGTATAAAAAAAATTCTAAAATTTAAAATTACCTGTAACCTGTTGGGTAGGTTTTAGGATATACCAAATGGTAGTTTTAATAACTTGAGTATATTAAATGGTAGTTTCAAAAAATGGATACACACAATAGCAAAAAGTGACAAGTTCGATACACTTTCCGAAACTAAACCCTAGTTTTAAAGATGAAAATTAAGTAAATATGAAGTGTATATTATATAGACATATAAAGATATGTCTAATAGATCTTGGGAGATGATTTATACACGATAAAAATTTGTCATATACAACAAAAAGTTACACACATCTTATATGCTTTCTCTTTTATAGTATTCACGTATCATTAATTTTGCCATGTCTTATAATCTCCCTTTTAATCATACATTTAGACACATGTTTTAATTTCTTAAATCATTTTTGTGATATAAATAACATTCAGATATGATTAAGACAATATTTCTAAAACACTAGATATTTTAATTTGAAAGGCAAAGACTTACTCTTAAGGGAATATATAAGATAATTCAACATAAATATAGAAACCATGCTATTTATGAGATGTACGTTAAGAATTAGTACATATTTTGTAAATAGTTTTCAGATGATTCTACTATTTTATTTTCTCTACAAGACATAAAATTAAATATTGAAGAATAATAACTATAACCCTTATAATTGTGGATAAGGCTATCAAATATAATTTTAATTTTTAAACTAACTCATATTACAAAATCAATCTTTTATCTTTATAAAATATCTACTTTAATAATCTCTTAATTAGTATTTAAATTTTTCATACATAACAGTTGTTATTTTAAATCTTTAAATCATAATTTTTTTTTACTTTTATTGACGACTTAAAAGCTATAATTTTTATTTTTATAAAATAAATTTAATATAACAAAATTAATTTTGGAGAAGATCCCAGCCAAATCTATGAGAATATTCCCTAAACTAATTAGTAAGCTGTCACAACTCACAAGTGGCCTGCCTGCCCCTTTATGAACCCTTAATTTGACCCTTTCTGTTTGTCAGTTTGGACTTTAAATCCATATCAGTTTATACAATAATCCACTACACATGTCTAAAATCCAAACCTTCATATAATGATACTAAAATTACTAACAAACTTTATATTTTGAAATTTATAGTTTAATTTCATATACATAGTTTTTTTTACTTTATGGCAATTAAGTTATTCTTAATTTTTTTTGGAAGTAAGTTTATTTGTTTTTTAAATTAATAAAATGGAACTGGAGCAGGTGGAAGAAGCTGAAGATGACTTAGAGTCTCTGATTCATGCCAATAATTCAAAGGGGAATGAGATTCCACAAGAAGATAAAGACAAAGAGGACCAATAAATCACTGGCCAACCACAAATTAAGTGCTAATGATATAAATAAAACTAGTTGAATTTTATTTTTTTACCGCGCGCAGCAAAATATATATAGTTGAAGTTAATGTTTTTTAAACTTAATTAATTTGTAAATAATATTTTAATTCACTTGGTCAACGTTATAATGTTTGACACGTTGTTGGTTAAGATTGACATAACTTTACTGTATCATAACTCATAACAGTTGAGTTGTTATTCAATTGTTATATATATATTAATATATTACTAGTATTTTACCCGCACGATGCGGCGGGGTAAAATAGTTTCATTTGTCGGCATAGAGGTGTTCAAAATTCGGATATAAACCGTTTTAACCGTAATCCGAAACGCTCCGTAACCGAAAAAGCCGAAACCGTTTTCAAATTCGGTTTTCGGTTCGGTTTAAAAACCGAAACATATTACCATAAACGGTTTTCGGTTCGGTTACGATTTTAGGAATTTTCAAACCGAAAAACCCGAATAAACCGAATTATATATTATATAATATATAAATGTTTTTAAAATTTTTTAAAGTACCATCTCCTTGGCTCCCTCCGACCTCTCGCCTTTCCTGTCATTAAATTCAGGACAGTTTTTTGTAAACATTTAAAGTGTATTTAAATTCTAGCAGTTTTTTGTAAAGCATTTAAATTGTCATTAACTTCAGGAGATTTTTTTGTAAAGAATTTAAAGTGTTTAAGATTATTGCTTAAACATATTGTAAATAATGTTATTTGAGTTGTACAATTTTAAAAGTGTTAAGATTGTTACTGGAAGTTGATCAACTCAACTTAACCCCAAAAATCCGAAAGAGGGTTAGGATCTAGCAGTCTCAAAAACTAATTATATAAAAGAAAAATATGATATCATAGTTACTCAATCAACCACAAATAAAACAAGTTGTTTGTTTGTATGCGTGTGTGTGCGTCTAACAAGAAAAAAACCGACCCGGTTTCTTCCTCCTTTGTGGTCGGCCAAACCAACAGGGAGAGTGAAAGGGAGTTTTTTGGTGACTTGTTTCTTAAGCTATCTCATTAACTTATGAGGTAAAATTAAGTTAAATCTATTTTAAATACCATTTTATTTAAAATAGATCAAGCCTAGATTTAGCCCATATGAAACTTGGTTCAAATAAAAAATGAATTAATGTAAAATGTGTAATAGGCATTCACGAGATGACATGTGACAAAAACTATAAAAGGGTAAATTAGACTTTTTATATCGTTTATGATGCATTTAAAAAAATTTAATTAATCAAACTAATCAATATTATGTTGGTAAGTATTCCCGCCTGTTTTTATCCCTTTCACCAATATTTCTTTCTGATTTTCCTGAGCACTCTCTAGTTTCTTTATGTTGGTTTAATTCTGTTTCATGTCTACTTACAAATTGATTTAAGAATATGTACAGTGTTCATCCTTTTAATCGAACAAAATAATATATTAATCGATTTTTGAGTATATGATAATCCATCAATTATTTACTACGCAATCATCAATTTTTGAAATAAATTATGAAGTTGGGCATCCTTCAATTTTTAAAATATATGATAATTAACCAATTATTTAATATGCAGTCATCAATTTTTAAAATAAATGAAGTTCCGCATTTTCAATATTATTGTATATTAAATTAATAACATAAATGAAGTGCGCGTAACTTTTCTTTTTGATAAAACAGTCTTCTATTTAACTAATCCTATGAATTCCGTTTTCCAAACAATCGTGAGTGCTAGAGGTCACATAGCATATTTCTCGGTATTTGGGTAACTGAATTGATCATTATATTCCAATTTTGCCCTCGCGTCTCAATTAAACCGTCATTCCATGTCATCAATTTTGACCGACGGAAATTAACTTTTTATGGCAATCCGACGGTTAGATTGCCTCTTACCCTTTTTTATATTTTCACACCTTTTACAATAACGACACTCTATATAAACATATTATCCCAAAAAACATATTTTACCCCGCCGCATTGCGCGGGTAAAACACTATATATATATATATATATATATATATATATATATATATATATATATATATATATATATAGTGAGAGGTTCAAAAGAGACCAGGAAATAAAAAAAGTACGGGAGACCAAATCTGAGCCGTTGATCTCATCACCGTTAGTGCTGCCAGTTAATGATACCCTCTCCAGTTAATGCTGCAAGTTATATTTCATGACTGAATTGATGCAGCAAAATGTTAATGCTGCCACTTAATGATGCCCCTCCTCAGTTAATGATATATATATATATATATATATATATATATATATATATATATATATATATATATATATATATATAGTGGGAGGTACAAAAGAGAACAGGAAATAAAAAAAGTACGGGAGACCAAATCTGAGCCGTTGATCTCATCCCCGTTAGTGCTGCCAGTTAATGTTGCCCTCCCTAGTTAATGTTGCCAGTTATATTTCCGCTTTAATGAATAATAACTGTGTTATATCTGTACAATTCTAAGTTGGTTCAAACCAGTTTGGTTGTGAATCAGGACAATATAAGTATGAATTGTGACCTGTAAAACCCAAGAGTGGTATCATAAACTCGACTCAGTTTATCATGGGTTTATATATATATATATATATATATATATATATATATATATATATATATATATATAGGGGAGGGTTCCATCGAGAACCAAAAAAAATGCGAGAACTGCGAGAACTGATCCCTATCTTTTTAAAACTAAAATATCTATCAAACGAAAAGATATTAAATTATGAAAATTATACCAAATTAACGACAAAAATATGCTCTTTAATATGACATCCATATTGCTATATTTTTTTCAACAAAACAAATTTATTACATATATGTAACATACCTTATAGTACTGATTACAAATATGTTAAGTACTAATTACATATATGTAACATACCTTATAGTGATAGAAAAAAACCCGGCAAAAACGATTTTTTTTTGTTGAAAAAAATATAGCAATATGAATGTCATGTTAAAGAGCATATTTGGTATAATTTTCATAATTTAATATCTTGGCGTTTGGTAGATATTTTACGGTTTAGATCGGTTCTCGCAGTTCTCGAATTTTTTTTGGTTCTCGATGGAACTTCCCTCTCTCTCTCTCTCTCTCTATATATATATATATATATATATAGGGGAGGGTTCATGCGAGAACCGTTGTTAGTGCGAGAACCGCGAGAACCAATCTCAGTCGTTCCTTGGATATGGGAAGTATCATGGATGGCGAGCGTGGAGGGATGGGGTGTGGCAGGGTGTATGTGAGAAATTCATGGGTGGGCAATGACATTGAAGGAGGGGGAATTGGACGGCTTAAATTGGTTCTCGCGGTTCTCGCACTAACAACGGTTCTCGCATGAACTTTTGTCTATATATATATATATATATATATATATATGGTGTTTTACCCGCGCGATGCGGCGGGGTAAAATATGTTTTTTGAGATAATATGTAACTTTTGAAGTAAATTAAAAAAAGAAGAGTGAGATTATCGATAATATGTGTTGTCTATATTAAAACCATTTTAAAATGACCAAATTTAAGATAAGTAATCAAGATATACTTTAAGAAATCTTTTTTTTAACAAAATTTATGTTGAATTTAATATTATTTAAATCACAACAAAAATTTAATACTTTAAAGAAATATTTATTAATTTTTGAAAACTATTTTAATTAAGTAGTACAATTACTAAAATATTACTTACAATACCTTAAAGCAATAAATTATTGAACTAAACTTGAGTTCAATTTAATATGCAATAAATCATAATAATTGGTTACAATGATTTGAAATTAATGTAATTAATTAGTTTGTTTTGTAACTTATAATTAATTAATTTTCATAACTTCAATGTTTGAAAATGTTGCTTTAATGTATTATAATATATGCAAAATGTGTTGTACTACTTAACTTAAAAAAGTCTTAAAAAGAATAGACTAAATACTTTATAAAGTAGTAAGGATTACTTATTTACCGCATGTTGACACACTTGTTACTATGTTAAACGCTTATAGCAAGATACACTGTAAATTTGGTATGATATAATATGATTTAAAAAGAGTTGTATTGTGATATAATATTTGAGTGTTTTTTATTATTTATTTGATTTAAAAAGGTACAATAGATGTCGAAGTGGTGGTTATTATGAGCATGTTAAGTAAAATTATTGGGAGAGTTAGTGTTAGAGGCAGAGATTGGATCCATGATTTCAAATAGGTGGTGACACCATTTGAAATGGGTAAAATTGATAATAGCACTAGTTTGAAAAAATCGAAATTTAGACTACGAAATGATAGTAACGCCTCTAAAAAATTGAATTTTACACTACGCAAATAAATTTGACTGGTGTCTCATGCTCTCGCCGACTTACCCTTGGGTCCGCCCCTGGTTAGAGGGGCGGAGTGCTTCACATCATCACTCTATCACATTATGCTACGTCGGCATATTTACCTATTAAACAAATAATAACTGATAATATATTAACTGAACATGTATCCTATTACATCAACACACTCATGAAACATCAAAATATAAATGTGCAAACAACTTAAAATACAATATACTTTAGCTAATTTATATTGTATACAACGATCTTTTTTTAATTAATACAATCAACTTTTAAAACTCCTATATTGTATGTAGTTGTTTACTTGAAGTGCAGGTATCTAGTAATTTTTAATTTTAAATTCATTTGTTCTTAATGATGTTATTGTGTGTTCTTCGTATGTATAAACACCATAAATGTACAATTAAGATTCAAAAATTACCACCAAAAAAGATAAAACCCAATCTAGATTTGGAAACCAAATTACAATCTCATTCAAACTGTGGATATGAAGGCAAAATGCAATTTTGAAACCTAACTCAGATCTGGAAATCAAATTACAAACATTCAGATATGTAAAAATGTGAGTTTAAAGACAAAATGCAACCTTAAAACCGATTCAAACCAGAACACGAAAAGTCATTTGCTCAAGAACTAGAAATCAGACCAGATGAGAAGCAGATGAACATATGCATAAATCGGAAATTGGAACCTAACAAAGCAACAGTGGTAGTAGTTTGAAGGTAGCGGTCTTTGAAGGCGGCGCGGGTAGAAGTCGATTAGGGTTACCAGTACTTGGCAGGGATTGGGGTTACTATATGAAAAATCAAACCATCAAACACCATGAACCTTGAATCGAGATCTTGAAGAATCAAATATATAGACTGTGGTGGGTCTGAACAAGAACCTTCAAGGGCTTCAATTCAAACATATCAAAGGTGGTCTAAACACGAAACGCGTGGTTGATTACTCTAGAATACAAATCGCACATCACAAGGTTGTTTGAACAAGAAATCGGCGGTGGTGGTGGTTTGAACCGGAAACTGATTGTTGTGGCGGTGGGTTGAAGGCGGTGGGTTGGTAGCTATGATAGAGGAAGAAGATCTAAAGACTTAACTAAGAGAAATCATAAACACCATAGTGTAAAGAATTGGAGAATGGAGAAAGAATATATAAACCAATTATACAATCAAAATATCATATATATTTTTAAGAATAAAAAGATCATGTAGCCGGTTTGATTATTTACAGGTTTTTAAAGGTAATATTGTATACAATAGAATAAAGGGTTTGGTTTCAAAAAGTGTATCGAACTTGTCACTTTTTGCTATTGTGTATACCCAATTTTCAAAACTACCATTTAATTTATCAAAGTTTCTAAAACTACCATTTATTGTTGAAGGGTTTTGAACCTGACCAAACCACCATATGACTCAAACTGGTCAATCCTGGGTTTGATTCCACTGGTTCAATCCTAAAAGCGGAACTGGATTGAACACAACCCTCTAAACCCCAAAAAGGGTTAGGATCTTTAAAACTTATATGATCAACATAGTTTCTTGACAAGCAATCCATATAGAAGGGTTACAAAATTATACCTGAACAAAACCTTAGGATTGCTAAAGAAAGTCCACCACTACTGCACCTCCGATTGAACTGGCTGCTAGACCGCTCCTGGATCACCAAGCTTTCAACACTCAAAATCGTGAGTGTGTGTGTGTGTCCTTTTGCGTCAATCACTAAATCCGCAAACACCCTTGCGGTGTTCTTTTTGTTCGACGGCAAGAGAGAGAGCCGAGAGAGAGAGAGAGAGAGAGAGCGACGAGGGAGAGGGAGGGCGATATCGAGAGAGAAAGTTGTGGTGGCTAGGGTTAATCCCTTATTGACTCATATCTAATCCTTAAGGCTTAAGGATATTATATATAGATTAACTTGGACCTAAGCCCGTTTAATTAAAAGCCCAACTGGTTTTAATTAAACTTTCATCTCTTCTCATATTGACCCCCTGGACTTTACTAGTTAATTAATTAACTATTAATTAACTTAGTCCGTTAAATATTAAAACTTAATATTTAATTCTCCTTAAATAATAAATAACTATTTATTATTTATTTCCTTTCTAATAATTAATCCAAAAAGGATAATTATTTATATCTCTCAATAATTAATACTACTGATTAATTATTCGTTTATCTCTTTAATAATTAATCTAACTGATTAATTATTTACTCTATTAATCTAACTGATTAATTATTTCCACACAGATTTATGGTGAAAACCAACTGTTCTGAATTGGGTGTGTAGCAGTGTGACTCTTTAGTCTCTTATAACATTGGATACAATATGCCCGTTAATTGTCTCTGCACATAATCCAACAAACTCCCACTTGTGCAAGATAAGTAACAGTTACTGCACATTGTTAGCCTAAGGAGGTCCCTCGCCAGACACTTAGGATAACCAGGTTATAAGAACTCTTATACCCCAAAGTAACTTATGATAAAACTTCATAAGCAACCTGCTTAGAAGTGACCTGTTATAAACTAACTGTTTATAAACTAAACTATCATAAACTCCCTGTTTATGAATGGGTACGTTTATATATACATAACTTGCATATATATAGGTTTGTCCCTTGCAACGCGATATTTCAATTTTGAGCATGAGCATGGAGGAAGTCAACTCAGAGACTCAAGAATTTGTTCATGACATACTTGATTTCGAAACTGCGTGATAAACGACAAAGAACAGATCAGTTCGTTTGGGCACGGCCGTGCACTTACCAGTTTCTCTTATCAGTCAAGGGGCCCGAAAATATCTCTTCTAAAAAGAAGGTGCAATTACCATCTTGCATATTTGCATTTGGCAACACGGCTCCCACTGAATCTAGACACGCCCCTTATGACCACCCTGTTACGGCGTGGCGTTAGAACGCGCTAAGAAGACAATAGTTACCGCATCCCAAACCAAATACCTCAGGCTTGAGGATAACCTATGTGATAAATACTTTTGACACGAATCCACGAAGTATTTTTCACGGTGGGTCAATCCAATATTCGTAACCCTAACGAATATCCGTAAATTTTGGTCCGCAAAAACCTTTTGCAGCTATATTCGCCAAACTTTCGAATCTACCCCAAAATTACGATAACTTTATAGCCCTATCATAGTTCCCACCACGATAAGTAGTCACGGATGATATTTTGAATAAACCTAGTTTATTCCTGGATAAACCAAAACATACAAAATTGTGAAGAACAATGAAACTAATCTATACACCCTCCCATATTCCTCCCTGGAATAAAGGTGCATGATTTCTACCATTTCATTGACTCGATTCACGGTGTCTATTTGAATTACTTATTATTTTGCATTGTAACTTATCACAGATTACAAAGAAAAGTAATATGATTATAAACCTAAAACACAAGACTAGTACCCTGAAGTACTCTTTCTTGGTTTTAATAGAAATCGTTCTTGCAACCTAAGAACAATTCTAGATTTACTTATTTCATAAAATTCCTTAAACTTGGAGAAAACTGGAAAATAACTCCTTAGTTTCTGATTTTATAAAATAAATTTCTTGTAATTAAAACTTTAATTACATTTGTAGATTAATTAAATCTTACTAGATTTATCTATTTGAAATGATAAGACTTTCTTACACCTACTTGTAAAAACCTTGAAATTTGATTCCCTGTGTATGCAAATACTAATCTAATATCATTACTAAGAATGTTAAAGAACATCTTATTTTATCATTTCTAACGTTAATCAACCAACAATATTTAATTAAGCTGACTTACTGAACATTTTAGAACGTATATAATTTCAGGTCATAACTTGACTCGAAATCTTGCAATGATATCTTTATTGAGTACCTCCCAATAAATCATGCATTCCATGGATTAGTTCTTTCTCAAGAACTTACTGCTTTAGATAACTTCTAAAAACATCCAATAATTATATACTTTAAAAGTTCGATTTTGTATTTATCATACTGGTTAAAAAACAACCTTTTATTAACTCTGATAAATACATTAGTCAGGTGCTCCAACTATCTTTTATGAAAAAAGTGCATTCTTTAAAAGCATCCTTTTAGACCTTAGTCAATCTTTGACTACCATGCCTAAAACTTGTGTTCCAAACACATGTTTTTAAAGAACTTAGTTTTTGTAAGAAGTTTGTTTTATGAAACCAAGAATTTGGATCTTCATATATCCATCTTTATAATTACAGAAAGTGGTTTCATTAAACTTGCCATGAGCACAAAAAACTTTGTGAAGGCATTTCAAAAACATTTAGTATAAAATTTTCTTGATTATAGTAACTACCATAATCACCTTTATAATATCTTAAATGTTTTATCAAAAACTATTTATACTTGGAAATAATGACTATTATTTCCAGTTATTCAGGACTTGAACATTCCCTTTTTCACTAAAAACTTAAATACTTGTTAAATTAGAAAAAACTATCTAATTTTATAAACAACACTTGTTTATTAAGTATTTTGAATAGTGGAGCCGGCATTTTATAATAACTACAACAAATCACAGCATAAGATTATTATGAATCACCAATCAAGTCAACACTTGACTTATTGGCACTCTTTCAGTCACAACTGGACTAATCATGATTCATAAAGTAAGAATACGTGCACGGATATATATAACCAAATAAATAAATTTCCATAAACTCAAAAAGGTATCCATAAACCAACAATATAAAAATTGTTCAAATAAACTTTAAAAGAGTTTAATAAACTAGGAAATAGAAATTATTATAATATCCGTAAGCTGCATGTAGGATCTTTTTATGCTGGGCCGCATCACTTTCCATCTCCTCCTGCAATAAACGATTGCAAGATGTTAGAATACTTGTAAAACTTTACAAGTAGGAAAGTGACAAAGAAGCTAATCACGCAATACCTGAGGAGCCAGACTTGCCTCCTGCCTCGTGACCTTTCGGACAATCTCGTTTCCAATGTCCGGCCTCGCCGCACCTGAAGCACCGATTCTCGGTTCTTGCTTTGTTTGGCTTCGGCTTCTTGCCCTTGCTGTCGTTATTAGCCCTGGGTGCATTCTGGCTGGGCTGGGCCTTGCCCTTTCCCTTTCCGTTGCGCCCCTTCCTCTTCTTACGTCCACCATGTCCCACCATAAGAATGTCCTTAGACTTGGTCCCGATACTCTGCTCAGCAGTCTTGAGCATTGAGTGCAACTCAGCCACGGATTTCTCCATGTTGTTTATGTTGTAGTTGACTATAAAAGGCTTATAGTCATCCGACAACGAGTTGAGTATCGTATCCGTTGCTAGCTGCAACGGAACTGGGTGCCCAAGTCTCTCTAGGTGGTCCATGTAACCTTTCATTTTCATGACGTGGTTACTGACCGAGGTCCCCATAGCCATCTTGCACGAGTTGAATGCCCTGGTGGCATCATAACGCTCAGTGCGAGCTTGCTCCTGGAACATGTCCCTCAGCTGATGGATCATGTCATAGGCAGGAGTTTCCATCATGCTCGACTGCAACTCTAGACTCATAGTTGCGAGCATGAGGCAGCTAACGTCCAAGGCGTCATTGGAACGCTTCTGAAAAGCCTCCCTGACTTCTGCCCTAGCGTTGTTGGCAAGAGGATTTCCTAGAGGTTGTTCTAGGACATACCACTTTCTCTCGTGCCTAAGCACGATCCGGAGATTTCTCTCCCATGTGAGAAAGTTAGGACCGACAAGCTTGTCCTTCTCAAGAATGGAGCGGAGAGAGAGGTTATTGGTACTAGTAACTTTGGTTGCCATCTACAAATTAAAACCCGGTTTAATTAGTAATTGCAAATAAACTTTCCAACATATATCATTAAACCCATAAACAATATATATTAGACCTAGGACCCATATTTCACATACTTGACGCAAGGTTTGAGCACTTCCCGCCAAGTGATGCTATTTCTGGTAGGTAACACCCTGTACCAATTGTACCTAACTGATACGACTCCTAAAACCTCGTAGAGCACTTAGACCAAGTCTAGTATGTTTAACTCTACTCTAGTCCTTTTTGGGCCGGGACTCCCGATTATCACCAAAATAGATCGCACCACCTAAGACAACATGAATTCTGGTCGGGACTCTTGATTATCGCAGAATCTTTCATGCCCTTTCCCGCAATGGTTTGAACCCGGATGCCCAAGGTTTGGGCACTTCCAACACCCGAGTACCGTTTAACAGTCAAGGTGTACCATTAGGTGGGTAGCACACTGATCTAAGATTTTTCTTGGGTTTTAATTAAGTTCAATAAAAAAACTTAATTTTCCAGTTTTTGAAAAACCATTTTAAAACTAACTGTTTTAAAAATACGATTTATATGTGTACCTGAACTAGGTGCACAAAACGGTTTTTATAAGTTCCAAACTTATAACCTTGACAAAACTTTAAATTTATAAAAATTTAACTAACACGACTAATAATCTGTAGTCGTATTCTTAGTTTGTCATTTAACACGTGGTTTTTCACTGTTTAATAACAACCTGTTATTAAACCCCTTTTTATTTACCATCACACGCATTTATATACATACCATACATATATATGAAAAAACAGTAAATAAATCACAACCACGCAGATAATAAGAGTAAGCAAATAAAGCCCTATAGTTTTGCCAACTAATCCTAAGGTCAAGCCTAAGGACAAAGTGACTTGGATTCGCCTTTCTTGATGTGTTGCTCCCACTGGCCTTGACACCTCCCCGAAGTGTCCGTGCTTTGCGTATAGAACACCATTTTCTTGATTGCCTTCTTCGAGTCCATCTTGGTGGAGGGATTAAACTACTACTAATCTATTACAAATACAATATTGAATGGGGTTGTAAGTGGCACACAGGCCTCCCCGAACCAGTACAATATTACAATTAAGAAAAGGATTGTAATTGACACGCAGGTCTTCCCAAAACCAAAATAAAAGAAGAAATGGAAAAACGAGTCCTAAGTCGGCAAAACTATAGCTATACAACCACGCAATTATATATAAGCACAATATATATAAAAGTCAACCACGCAGTTATAAAGAATAAAAGTAAACAATAAACTGTGTTGTTAAGCACACAACCTGATTTGTCTAAAACTCTCTCATTTATCCTTTTGATTAATACCTATTAACCAAAATGAGAGTTATGATCTTCTAATTTATTTGACCAATATAATTTTTCAATAATCCTTTGAAAAACTTGGTGGTGTGTACTAGGACTGCTTGTTTTTCTGGTTATTAAATCTTGGGACACAACCTCGTTTTAAATTTATAAAAACGATGTTACTAAGCAGATACTACACACGACTCAGGCAAGTATAACCTGGTCAATAGTAGTATAGACTCGGTAAGACCGGATGTCGTTCCACCAGGACAGGAAGCTACCAATACTTAAGTCTCATTGTTGTTTGATCAGCAGGATTAATCAGCAAGTGACAGAATGAACTAAATTAAACAGGAAATACAACAACTAAAACAGATTAACACTGAAGGCAAACAGACAGGATAACAGATTCACTCAGGCTTTCGAATCATCGAGACTAGTCATGGCAATGACACAATACAAAACATAATATGGGGACTTGAATAGTTTAAGTGCATAGCAAGCTGTTCTAATACTTGACAAAACCATATTATCATGCACAAATCTTCACTCGAGTTATCAAGACTCAGACTTAGCAATTAAACATAATCAGGCAAGCAACGGCATATAAGGATTTAACTACAGATCCACCAGATCACGTCCAAATCACACTACAAAGACATACATCTTTTCAAATGACATATCCAGTAGTCCTCAGAACCCAAAAAGGTGTTAAAGTGGTTAAATTAGTTAAAACAAGCAAAAACAGCACACTGGTGGTGAAAATGGCTCCTACGGCCGTAGTAATTATTTACTACGGTCGTAGCAGTCTGGATAGTCCTACGGTTGTAGGGATTTCTTCCTACGGCCGTAGGGACCCATCCGACAGAACATTCAAATCTAACATAAAGGCATTCAACAACAAATTACAATCTAGACTTTAATCTCAGATCATAAACACATGTAAACTGGTACAATGGGGTCATAAACTCATCTAAACTCAAACCTCACAATTAAGGGATTCTTAATGTTTAGTCACATGATTTCTAAAGATATGAACATGTTAAACCTACCATTTCTAGTATAGCCAACACTTCTTAAAACATGAATCATGTGATATGCACATTGAACACTAAGACAAGCATAACAAAGGCATACATGTGAGTTCATTTCACCATCTAAACATACCAACAAACATCTTTGTGAATCCTTTAATCATTAGTAGCATGTTTAACCCATAAATACACCAAATAACAAGATTTTCATCTATAATCATAAGGCATGCATAAAACCAACATATGATTAACATAACCAATAATGGATGAACCTGAAATGATTCAAATCATATTCCAAAAATGACATCTAATGACAACCATGCAAGATGTATCATTTCTAATAACAAACTCAACATGGAATTAATAAAATCAACCATCATTCTTGAATATTCATATGTTAAAACATGAATGAGTTATCATATACACATTGTCACACATGAACATGGTTAGATTAAACATACTAAGTTGATAAAACACATTTGTATTCAAGATTTAACATGCATATATGAATCAAGTCATCATAAAAGTCAAATATATTGCCATAACTTAGCCAAGAATCATCTTGGCCCAAGTGAAATGAGTTTAGTTATCCATATACAATAATAGTAACATTACATCTGGAACACATGGGTACATGATTGATATAATAAATGGAAAGAGTATACCCAAGCTAGCAATGATATAACTAATGAATCCAAGCTCCAAATGTTGTTCCAAGCCTTCAAGATCCAAGCTCTCCTCCTTAGAATCACCAAGAGAAGTCCCCTGGAGTGTTAGGATATTTAGAGAGGGTTTATGGAAGTGTTTTTCCGGAGTGGAGGTGAAAATGGTAACCCCTTGCAAAATGGCAGAATTCTGAATTTAATCTGCTGTAAGTGAGCTTCCTACGGCCGTAGGAATAAGCTACTACGGCCGTAGGAAATCATGACTGAATTTTCTACACACGCCACGTTAAACCATTTGTCCGGGACACGCAAGATCTGGCAGGCAATGATGGATTCTAGAAGAGGGCTTCCTACGGCCGTAGGATATAATCCCTACGGCCGTAGAGAGCATTTTTCACTATTCTTCTATTTTCTTCAATTCTTTCCTTGTTTTGCCCATTTATCTTGCTTAAAGCTCCTTGTAACCTGCATGGTGAATGTTAAACATATTAGATCCATTTTAGAAGTATTCACCTTGTATTTGGGCTAAGTACGGGGTATTCTAACATGTAAAACATGTATAAAAACGCATATATCAAAGTCCCCACACTTAAGCTTTGCTTGTCCTCAAGCAAACTCTAATGCAATAGCTAAAACCAAAGAATTTCTAAAGGCAGCACATTAGTGCAAACATGTATCATTCCGACATAGAAGAGATCTAAAAGCATGACAAACATTTTAAACGTAGAGTTAAGGGTTGCTTTCATGTATTGAGATAAAGAAAGCCAGATTCAACACGCATACAATGAGTTGTGACAAGTATCTGACTTTATACCTCACCGGAGATCACTCTAGCACTCAATGTGTATTTGGGTTAAGTATATAAGTGCTCGTGTGCTAGATTGAAGCAAAGACTCGTATAAGCTTGATCACGTATCACATCTCCACCAATCAACATAATCATATGCAATTATCAAGAAGACTTTGTCGGGTTGTAACGTGGCTAGGGCTAAGGGTAGGAATGGGAAAATATAAAAGTGGCTAAAATAGAATCCAGAAATCAAGTTCAAAATCGTCAAAGCTGCTATTATTGAAGGAATACAGAATATCACACTATTTTTGGCGAGAGTACAGTTCATCAAGTAGAAATGGAATCAGAATTCTCTGAATGATGGCTAACAACCAGGTAATACCGACAAAGAATTACTACTCAATGTATGACAGACTCAAAAATAGCCAAGGAAAGCATGTCAAGTAACTGAATTTCTCAATTTTCTCTTTTTCTAATTTTTTTTTTCTCTCAGAAAACTCAGCTGTATACAGCATGAAACGGAATAAACCAAGGGATATATGTATTTTTCATATCCCACTAATCGATGTATGAACAACTGACGAACCAAATACAACGGAACTAAGCAGCGAGAAAACGGGTCAACTGACTCTGGAAACATAAAAATAAAATAGACTAAAACAGGATAAACATGGTTAATGAAATGAAAGGCTTAGGCTCAAAGTGGATAACTAGGGGTAAAAAATATAGAAATTGGCTAAAAATAAAAGTATATAGGCTGAAATGGGGTTCTAGTGCTTCTATCACTTAACTGCAACAGTTTAGTTCATGATCTCGACATGCATACTAGTAAGCAAGTTCTACAATCAAAGCAACAATCAGCATATAAGTGGGCAATTCAATGAGCTAATCATGTAAGAAATGAAGTGTAGTGGCTCAAATGCTCAGGAATGCATATCAGGTGTGGCTTGTGCAATTGAAGTCAAACACTTGTTAAAACTCAAGAATTCGTGCAAAATCGTTTTCATAAAAGCTGAAATGTTACTTGTTTAAAGTTTATCATGCGAGAAGATCTAAACATGTCCAAAATGATATAATTTTGCGAAAAATTTACGCTTAAATCAATTCTACGGTTTAAAGCATAGTTAGCATGCAAGAGTTTTCAACAGGACACAGAAAAGCAGGCATGTTATATAAATCCCTCCCCACACTTAAAAGTGTACATTGTCCCCAATGTACTAATAATAAACAATAAAGTGCGAGAAAAGAGCTTTAAGAACTCCCTGAACAGCAATTGTGCGTCTGCATTTATTAAACTCCGAAGGCGTTGGCTTCCTCCCCACACTTAAGCTGAGCTGCCAAGATATCACGAATATTCTTGCAAAACAACAACTCAACCAAAAGTGAAACAAAGAGAGGGACAAAAGCATCACAAGCTATGGCAAGCAAAAAGGAAACGAACTACAATAAATACATAGCCGAAATAATGTACAAGTGCTTTGATGTCATATAGATATGCAAAAGTAAGTACAGAACATCAAACACATCAAAAAGTGGCATGTACTACAAACAACCAAAAGCGTACAGCCAAACTAATCTAGAAATACATACAAAGAAAACTACTACACACACTATCCCCACAAAAATAACTATCGCGGAGGCGGCTGCGAAGGCCCGGCTCCATCAGTGAAGTCCCGGAGCCTCTGCGGATAAGCTGGCGGCTGTGGCAACTGCTGTGAAGATGTCATAGTGTCTGCCGCAATGAGCTGCACCATGCTGATCATATACTGTCGATGAGCCTCGGCATGTGCATACTCAACTCTCTGGATCTCCCTGGATTCCCGCTGCATCTCAACCAGCTCAGAAACTGACCTCTCCAACCTCCCAATCCGAGCCCTATAATCTCTCGTGTAAACCTGGGCTGGCTGCCGGAGAGGTGGTGTCGACCCAAAGAGATCCTCAATAGTAAACTCATGGTGTCCGCTCTCTGGGGCACCTCCAGCAGCTACTCCCTCTGCTCCTACTCCTGCTGGCTCTCCACCACCTGCTGCCTCCTCCTCGACCACTCTAGGAGGCTCCCAAATTGACCCATCAGGGTTGATCAATCTCATACGGTTCTGGATCCTAGCAGCGACTTTCATACGCTGCAGGACCCCTAAATCTATCGGAGCGGCTCGAGCAGAGCGAACGAGATCATCAGTAATCTCGGCAGTCAGGAGGCCCATAGCCTCGGCTAAGATAGTAACGTACCCACCCCCATAGATAGCCTGTGATACACGGGTGGTACGTACCTGGAATAGAAAACGGGCCAGGCACAGAGCGAGCTGGCAGGGCCTCTGGTGAACCATCGTATATAGATAAAACAAGTCAGTGAAAGTAACAGAACCAGAGGACGCGCTGCGAGCGGTCATACTGTGGACGATCGCCCGATGCAGAATGCGGTGCAGAGGATCCCGGAGCTTCGTGCTCTTCGGCACGATGGCGGTGTTGTAGGCGCCAGTGCCAACCTCGTCCCAAAAGGAAATCCCGCTCACACCCTCGGGCCAATCAGTGATGCCCTCGGTAAACGCAGGAGTGTCCAACTCCTCGTGCGTAAACAAACCCATATAAACGGCAAACTGCCGCAATGAAAGCCGCCTCTCCGCCCCTAGTAGGCGGAATGTCAGGGCGTCCTCCCGCTCATAATCCAGCAGCGGGGTAACCAAGTGAATGGTGGAGAAAAACTCCAATGCAAGCTCATGGTATACCGCCCCCTGAAGACTGAAAAGCCTCTGCCAATGAGGGCCACATGTGGTCTGAGCACGGCCCCTGATATGAAGAGTGGCCAAATCATCCCAAACCAGATACCTGATGGGCTCATATCCGTGACTATCAGCGCGCCCCATCAGGACATCTCTGTCAGTACGATCCTCCTCACGGTCGAAGCGGAGAAAAGGAGGAAGCGCGGCATCAGCTGGCCGCTCGACCGGAACTCTGTCAGGGTCGACTAACCGTGGGAACTGGCGAGGGTCTATCCGCGGCTCTGGTGAAGCCTGTCTGCGGACACGTCGCGGAGGCATAGCTGAAATGAACAGAAATCAAAGTAAGACGTGCGCACGACGGCTAGACATCCTATCGATCGATACATGTTTGCTTTGGTATGCTGTGGATCCCCGAGTATTGAAATTGTCCAAAGGATGAACAATTTTGGAAAATGGTTGAAAATGGGGCCCTACGGCCGTACCATGATATTACTACGGCCGTAGCAAGCAAACTAAACAAAACCCTAAAAGATACATGGTACGGCCGTAGACAAACTGTCCTACGGCCGTAGCAAGCAGTTTAAAGCAAAACCCTAATTAGAAGTACTACGGCCGTAGGGTTTAACTACTACGGCCGTAGGAACGTTACGAACATCAGAAAACGGGCGGCTAGGGTTTTGTTCTCTCGATCGACATATGGGCAACTATAATGGAATCAATGTACTACATATTGAACGCAAGAGTGAGGGGAGCATTTTAATACCTTGTTTTCGAAAAATGGCCGGGAAATGAGTGAGATATAGACGGAGATCCTCGGTGGTCGTCGGGTGCGTTTTTGAGAGAGAGCGTAGGAGAGAGAGCGTAGGAGAGAGAGAGAAAGTGCGAATGAAATCTGGAATGGGGATTGTTATAGGAAAGTTCCTACGGCCGTAGGAGGTATGCACTACGACCGCAGAGGGCTCAGAATGGTCCTACGACCGTAGGAATGTTTCAGTACGGCCGTAGGGATGAATTTTGACAAAAACCCATTTTGCATCAGATTTTCAGTTTAAACAACTTTTTGGTAAACGCTACTCTCTATAGGCCTCTGGAGAATGTAAGGGGAACGTGCTAGTAGAACAGAAATGAAAGCACACAACTAGATTAGCGAAATTATTAACGGAAATGGAAAAGGAAACCCGGAAAGTGGGCATCCGACAAAAAGACAATATGTACAAGTAACACACTATTAGTACGGTGTGTAAGCGAACACTTTAACGCGTTGAAATGCGGAGTGTTTTCCTGTCTCTCCAGACTGAATGAGAATTGAAATGAGAAAACATGAGGAGCTATACGGCACGAACATAGGCATGACCTAGGTTTTATAATGGGGCTTAGGCTCGAGTTTGCTTAGTCGGAGACTCACCAACTCATCAATCATTGCACCAGCATTACTATTAGGACGTAAGACCCCCTCGGCTTTTAGCTTAACGGGGTCTTCTCGAAGAGCACTGGCACACTCTGACTGAGATATCGTCGGCAAATTCCTACAAGCGCCCTCATGCAATAGAGCACCGCATTTCCAACATTTCCCTACATATTTGGCACGCCTTTTTGCCGCATAGATGGAAGTGCCTCGATGAAATTTGGCAAAGTTTTGGTCTCTCCTCACGTGTTTCTCATGTCTCATGACAATATCGCGCAGAATATCAGAGGGCAGTGAAGAACGCAGAAAAAGGCAAGAAAGGAGGGAAAGAGAAGCGGAGGAAAGCATATCCAGTTCTTTAAGGTCTGCCGGTAAAAGACCCAACTCACCCCGCTAAGGTGCGGCGGGGTGAAGCCTCAGAACCTCTCTGGGTTCCTCTGGAGAATGCGGGATACCAATGTAATTCTTGAGTCGGTGGCCGTTGACCTTAAAAGTTACTCCCTCGGAGTTTGTGATGTCAACAGCCCCGTGCGGGTAAACAGTATGGACAACATAGGGGCCTGTCCATCTGGACTTCAATTTGCCAGGGAAAAGACGAAGGCGAGAATTATAAAGAAGCACACGATCTCCCGCCTGGAATTGTTTGTCCTTCAGGCGGGAGTCATGGAAAGCTTTCGTCCTTTCTTTGTACATTCTGGAATTATCGTAAGCTTGGAACCGTAGTTCATCAAGCTCACTTAGCTGGAACAACCTATTTTCTGCTGAACTCTTTGAGTCAAAATTTGCGGCTTTCAAAGCCCAGTAAGCTTTGTGCTCAAGTTCAACAGGAAGACGACAGGCTTTCCCATAAACCAACCTATACGGTGTAGTACCGATAGGTGTCTTGTAAGCAGTGCGGAACGCCCAGAGTGCGTCGTCTAATTTCTCAGCCCAATCTTTTGGGCTGTTACCAACGGTTCTTTCCAGAATTCGTTTAAGACCGCGGTTGGTAACTTCGACTTGTCCGCTGGTTTGCGGATGATATGCAGTAGAGAATCGATGAGTAACACCATAACGTTTAAGTACTTTCTCTAATTGTGCATTGCAGAAATGAGTACCCCTATCGCTTATGAGTGCTCTAGGGGTACCGAATCGTGAAAATAACTTTTTCAAAAATTTACAAACCACCCTTGCGTCGTTTGTAGGCAAGGCTTGCGCCTCAGCCCATTTTGACAGATAATCGACCGCCACAACCCTAAAAGCGGAACTGGATTGAACACAACCCTCTAAACCCCAAAAAGGGTTAGGATCTTTAAAACTTATATTATCAACATAGTTTCTTGACAAGCAATCCATATAGAATGGTTACAAAATTATACCTGAACAAAACCTTAGGATTGCTAAAGAAAGTCCACCACTACTGCGCCTCCGATTGAACTGGCTGCTAGACCGCTCCTGGATTACCAAGCTTTCAATACTCAAAATCGTGAGTGTGTGTGTGTCCTTTTGCGTTGATCACAAAATCCGCAAACACCCTTGCAGTGTTCTTTTTATTCGATGGCAAGAGAGAGAGCCGAGAGAGAGAGAGAGATAGAGAGAGAGAGCGACGAGGGAGAGAGAGGGCGAGATCGAGAGAGAGAGAGAGTTGTGGTGGCTAGGGTTAATCCCTTATTGACTCATATCTAATCCTTAAGGCTTAAGGATATTATATATAGATTAACTTGGACCTAAGCCCGTTTAATTAAAAGCCCAACTGGTTTTAATTAAACTTTCATCTCTTCTCATATTGACCCCCTGGACTTTACTAGTTAATTAATTAACTATTAATTAACTTAGTCCGTTAAATATTAAAACTTAATATTTAATTCTCCTTAAATAATAAATAACTATTTATTATTTATTTCCTTTCTAATAATTAATCCAAAAAAGATAATTATTTATCTCTCAATAATTAATACTACTGATTAATTATTCGTTTATCTCTTTAATAATTAATATAACTGATTAATTATTTACTCTATTAATCTAACTGATTAATTATTTCCACACAGATTTATGATGAAAACCAACTGTTCTGAATTGGGTGTGTAGCAGTGTGACCCTTTAGTCTCTTATAACATTGGATACAATATGCCCGTTAATTGTCTCTGCACATAATCCAACAATTGTATGGTAACTTGCTATAGCAGGTTAATGGGTATGTGACAAAGGTCATTGATGACGTGGCAGGGTTATAGGTGATGTGGCTTTTCTCTATTAACATAAAATAATAATAATAATAATAATAATAATAATAATAATAATAATAATAATAATAATAATAATAATAATAATAATACGGAGACCAACCCTAAAACTACTGCGATTTGAAGGAGACCAACCCTAGACCTACATGAAATTTGAAGGTCACCAGCCACCACCATCGTCTGCCTCGATAATAGACCATCGCCAACATCTCCCTTGAACTCCATCGCCACCATCTACTGCGACTTGAAAGTCACCACCAGCTTCCGCTTTGATCATCTTAGTTTCGACTAATCTAGGGTTTCATCTCCATCTTCATCTGGTCCGACTTGAAGGTCACCACCATCTTCCACCTTGAACTCCATCGCCACCATCCTCAATCGCCACCATCGATTTCATCTAGGTTTCAACAGATCTTAGGGTTCCACATCGACGGATCTGGGTTTCGAATGCAGCTTCAAGAACAGTGGGCTACTTCAAGAACGCGACAGATATGGGTTTCATGAAGGTAAGTTTAATCGATATGCTCTGTATTCTTCGTTTCTGATTCATCTGTAGCAATCGTTTCTAATTCATCTGTAACGATTCATCTGAACAATTTTAAGGTTTTCAATTTTAGGCTTCATCTTTGGTTCGTGATTGTTCTAGTAGATCTGTTTTTGTGATTTTGCATTTCGAGATTGTTCATCTCTGCTTCGTAATTGTTCACATATTGGTTTGCTTCCAGATAGATGTTTGACTTTTTTGTTTGTTTAAAAGAATCCAGATTTGTTTGCATCATGATAATCGATGGATTTCTAATAAAGATTAGCGTTTTGGTTTCTGTTTAATAGATGGATTTCTGTTAGCGATTTGATTTCTGATTTCTGTTCGATCCACCATCAGATTTGGTTTCTTGCGATTTGATTTCTGGTTTATAATGTTTGATGGTCCCGTGTTTATACGGATGAAGCAATGCTAGTGATTTCGTGTGTGTTTGTGTGTATGTTTCGGTAGAGAAGAGAGAGCCGGGAGCTTTTAGAGAGAGAGAACACAAACACACAAAGTTGATAATGCAAAGCTTAGTATTGAAATGTGGGGGAAATGCCTTTATATAGCATTTCCCCAACTTTGGTATAATTACATATTACACCCTCACTTTAATATATCTAACAATCTCCCCCTAAGTGAGGTGTGTAATCATTCACAACAAACAAATACATTGAAATCTATTCGAAAGCTGATTTGTTGCGAATGCCGAAGGCCACTTGCCATTTTCTGATTTCTCTCCTGCTAGCCAATGCTTTCCTTATTTGATCTATTGCCTTGTATGCCTGGGAATGTTCTTCATCTGTGTAAGCTGCTCGGTTATCCCAAACCTTTTGATGAATTTTATGATGAAGGATTTTCAAGGTGCCGTCAGAATATGCATTAAGGTCGTCTAGTCTGATGAAAATCTTTTCACCCTTTGTATTTTTGGAGACAACACCTCGAGAACCTTTAAAGTTTGGATGACCGTCATGGATTACTGTCAACTCTTCAAGCTGTTCTAGATCTGGATGATTCTGATTAGGCTTAAGAAGATTGACTTTCCGATAGTTGTTCTCAGACCCGAGCTGGATATCGTGTTCCTCAAAGAATTCCATAAGATTTCTCATGTACCTCATTAACGCAACTCTACCAAATTCTTCATCAGGCCATTTTCCCTTTTTCTGGGAAAGGATGTCGAATAAGAAGCTAATGTCTTCGATGTTTACATACCTCAAATCTGCTTCGGTGAGAAAGTATGTGAGGTTGTTAGCTCTTTTGACGTAGAAGATGACATATTTTATGTTGAAGTTGGTTTCGGTATACACACTGAGAACGTCACTTATGGGATAATCTGATTTGATATCTTCTGGTTTGGTTTGTGAACGAGTGCAAATATGATCATATCTCCTTCTTTGTTTATCGTTCATGTTTCTCAGCTCGGGTGAGATAACCTCTATCAACTGACTGCTGAAGATTTCAGGAATTCGTTCTTCAAGATTGGCAGCGTTGACAAAGAAAGGTTTCCATATCGGATTTTCTGCAGCATTCCTTGTGAACATATTCCCGACATCAAGACCAGGATCTCCACGATGCACTGGAGGAGCAGGTGGGACTGTGAAGCTTTCAGGCAAGGGCCATTCTGATTCTGCTCTAAACTTTTCAGCTGCCTCTGCTTGTCTGTTTCTTTCTAGTATGTCGGCAGCTGATTCTTAAAATCTACTAGGAGGAGGAGGGAATTGTTGGTGAACTTAAAAATTTAACCCCCTGAGGACCCTGGAAACATCAAAGAGAGGCTTTGTCTTCTTTGGTTTCCTTCTTGCTTCTCTCCTAGAGATTGCTAACCTTTCTTTCCTTCTTTGAGCAAGTTCCCTATCACTAGGAATGTCATCAAAACGGTCTACAATTCTAGGTGAGTCTGGGCGCGTTGCAACCTCGACATATTCATCAATGCCGGCAAATAGTCTTATCATTTCTGGGTCATCAGTTTCCTCCTCCTGTTCATAGACCCTACCTTCTCCCAAATCCCTGACGGGTGAATTTCCTAGTGACCCATACAGCTCTTCCATCTCAGAATCGGAGCCACTAGACCAATTAACATTGTCAGCCTGGGATTGATCGAACGATAGTTCTCCTTCTTCGAGTTCTGTCGGCCTCAGTTCAGATTGTTGCTGGGGTACATAGAGTACGATTTGTTTGTCAGTATTCTCTTTCTGTTGTAATTCATAAACTTCATCGGCCGTTAATGATTCGGATCTATGTTGTTGACCCGTCTGGCTTCCAGATCCAGCAGAACCTGTACCTGTAGATAAGTATCTGCTCAATGATGGTACTGGTACAGTTGCGGCGGAGGGAGTTGTGATATATCTTCTTCTTTTCTCCCCCTCGGGACGATCATCAGGATCTTGATCTTCCCGCTTCCTTTTTGACCCCTGAGCCTGGGCCTGACAGGTTTGTTCAAGTACCGTCAGCCGGTCAGTAACTTTTTGCAGGGAAGTATAGAACCCTCTTGTCACCCCATCAATCTTGCTGTTTACATCTTCATGAAACTCTGTAAATTCATCCAAGGAGATTCCCTGTGGACGTAGTTCAGTTTGCAGAGTAGTCAGAAGGTCTTGATTATAAGCAGAGTCTGGCCTTTGTTCAATCAGTTTAGCATAGAGGATGCTTTTTAAGGCGTCGACCGATAGTGAAGTGACATCCGGTTGAGATTGAGGAGCCGTTGCTGGAAGACGAGCTGCTAGAAGATCTTCAATACGTGACAGCTGCTCAGTCTGTTCCCTGGAAGCCCTTTCAATCCGATCCAACTTTTGATTTGTCTCCTGCAGTTGTTGGCGGATTGGAGACACGGCTTGTTGAATAGCAAGTTGAAGATCTGCATGTGTAACAAACCCGGAATCACTCAGATTACCGGTTGAGGTACCTGCCACAGAGGCAGAACCACCTACTGGAGCAGCATGGATGTAGGTTCCAGCAGGATTTCCTTCCAATCCTCGAATGGCACCTTGAGAGGTACCACCTACGGAAGTTGCGGAGACTTGTTGAGTCAACAAGCTCAGTGCATCTATAGTTACCTTGTGTTGTTCAAGATATGCGGATATCCGCGGCAAATCAAATCGTGCACGAAGAGGAGTCGAGGACGAGGGAGGCAGTCCTCTGTTTTCAATAGGTCCAACACCCAATTGGGGTTGGCATAGATTGTGTGCTATAACCCTGTGCAATAAAGACGGTGCCTGTTGAGAGACACCGTAGTAGCTTGGTGGGGCAGAAACTTGCACGGGTGGGATAACCGCGGCTTGTTCAATATGAGGCTCAGCAGTGCTAGACCTCATAGTAGATGTGGCTTCCCGGCTTTCTGGGTTTGGGGAACCCTCAGCACTCATTTTTTCTTTTCTCACCTCCTCTCTATCACTCGCACTCCTAACTACAAAACTATCTTCATCATCACCGCTACTGGCACCATACCCCGCATATTGATCAGGGTGAATAAGATAGTCAGGAGTGACAGAACCAGATTCAATAGATAAAGAATGACTTGGCGAAGTTATTGGAATGTCATGTTCAGGAGCAACCATGGCCTTGCGAATGATTGAGGTGGTTTGAAGTGGTATGACCAGACCACGGGTAGGAGAGGGGGGTGTTGTCTGAGTGGTATGGGCCTGGTTTGGACTGATAGGATTGGGGTTGGTTATTTTCATGAAGGATGGGGTGCTATCAGAAGGTTGGTCTATTGGTTGCTCAAGGGTGCCCAAAGGTGATATTTCTATTTCGGGGTCAGGGGCACCACCTGGATGGGAGGCTGACTCTTCTTGAGAGGAACTGGATGACTCAGAAAAGTCAAGTCCAAGTTCGGTTAAAACGGCTTGGGTACGGGTGGATACAGAGAGGGATTGGACAATGGATTGGATGACTGCTGGATCATATGTATCTTCTCCCTCTCTACTCTCATCACCTTCACCCACTTCT
The DNA here is from genome assembly GCA_947179395.2 of Pulicaria dysenterica. Taxonomy (NCBI): domain Eukaryota; kingdom Viridiplantae; phylum Streptophyta; class Magnoliopsida; order Asterales; family Asteraceae; genus Pulicaria; species Pulicaria dysenterica. The sequence goes on along the minus strand of OX359292.1, from coordinate 76,650,333 downwards.
CCTCCCCTCTCTTGATTTTCTCTCTGCACATCCCTCTCAGCATCTCCCACAGATTGCTGAGTCCTATCCTCTATATTCTCACCGGGTGGTACTCCCTCTTGGGTAGGTATGGCCGGCTATGGCACAACCATAGAGGGTATCCCTACACTCTCCCTGTATGTTCTCACTACATCATTTTGCTCACACAGATCCAGCAGAGACTCAGGGAATGGTTGAGGGATTGGCATGTTAGCTGGAGTAGCAGGTTTAATGAATGTAAAAAGTTTAGGAGATACAGAGGGTAAACCTGCCCGACGAGGAATGTCCGGATATCGATCCATGATGTGTTGGACTATCATGGGAATGAACCTTTGATAAGGCAAAAAGTTGCCCTCCTTCTTCTTTGCTGAGTTCTTCTTTAGAATAGTTGCTTTGAAATCTTGGAAGAACAGAAAGGCATAGTTCACATGAAGATGAGTTGCAGCAGCGACAAAGATTTGCAGTTGATGTTCAGTAGGATATTCATAGCCTGAATGCTTTGGAGTGAGACATCTTTGAAGCACAGTCATTAAGGTGTTGTACTTTGGATGTAAGTTTGTCCTTCGAAACTGATTCTTTCTTGTCAGCTCACCAGTATACCCCATTCCCTTAATAGCTGTTAGACATGCTTCCTCATCGGGTATATCAACGAAGGCTGTAGCTGGTGGTCTGCTGTTTGCCCTTGGGAGCCTGAAGATGTTCCGGAGACGGCTGACAGATATTTCAATGGTATATTCGTCTATTTCAGCATGAATCACTTCCTGATTATCAACATTGATCTGTATTTCACAAGTCTTCCAGAATTGTTGGACATAAAGTTCAGGTACATGGGTGCCAGTAGTAGCAGGATTAAAAGTCAACATATGGTTCAGAGGATGGATTTTTAAAATCTCTGTGACTATAGGGTAAGTGGGATTTCTCAGTTTGGTGAGGTTCGTATAGTGATTATTTTCATGTGATTTGGAATTTAAGAATTCAGACCGAGGCATGATTTCCTCTGGGTCAACAATAGCTTGAGACATCTTATCTGCACAGATAGGTAAAAATTTAAGTCACAGATAAAGAGATATATCAGTTGACCTCACTTATCTTTGAAAGAATTGGAAATGTGGTCAAAGATAAGTGAAAGAGTCAAGATTGACTGACATTTGACCAAACTTATAAATTTGGAAAAACTTTGCTAACACCCTAAATCTGAAAATTCCATTGTGTACACGATGATTTTGTGCATAAAAAAGTTGTTTTGACACTTTCAATATAGCAATTAGATAGGCATAAACAACTTTGTATTACTTAAGCATGGTCAAAAAATCATCCTAACACCTCTTTTCAAACCAAAAACCAAATTGTATGTGTATGTTCATACCCCCCATGAACACGAAGAACACTTTTCGAGATTTTTGAAATATTTTTACATCATAGTGTTCCCCATATGTTCAAATGTGCCATCGCAAGTTTAGTTTCACCAACGGAGTTCGTTTCGAATTCTAAAAGTTCAACTAAAGTCTCGAATACCCTTATCGCATGCGGGAGTTTGAAGCCCCAAAATTACAACTTAATGTCGAAATTTCAAAAATGTAATCCATACAAGTTGTTACCTATATGATTAGGAGTATTTTGACACTATTGTTGAAAATTTTGGCAGCGTAACTAGAGAGTTCGAAAAATCAAGTAGCCAAGATTGAGAGAGTTTGAAAGTTTTCGAATTTTGAATCGTATGAAGGAAGTTAACTGATGGGTAAATTATGTCTTGTGAAAAAGACACGTGTCAAGCTCCGATTGGTCCTCACAGTCGGTAAAAAACCCGGCTGATAGCCCATGCAAATGGCCTATACTTGTTGTTAAGCTACGGGTAATCGCATGCGATTCCCTCTTGTAAGTGACAATCGCATGCGATTGACTCGCAATCCGGCTTATACTTCTTGAATCGCATGCGAATCACCCATTTTCAATAGCATGCTATTCACCCTTTGTTTATCAATCGCATGCGATTAAGCTTTTAGACTTGCTATCAACTTATTTGAATCGCATGCGATTGAAACAATACTTGAAATTGTTTAATCCCGTGCGATTGATTGTTTTTGATTCCAATCGCATGCGATTGACTCTGAATTCATTTCATTTTCTAAGGCATGCAATTGACTTCCCATGCGATTGAACCAGTACTTGAAATTGTTTATTTTGTTGGGTTTCAAGTGATTCTATGCGATTGGTTGAAACAGAACCCAACACCAACACCAACACTTGGAAAATTTTCTGAACAAATCAAGATATCTGAATTTTGATATTTGAAAAATTGAATTCTCCAGATATGGTTGATTTGAATGTTTGTCTGACACACTCCCCCTAGACTTTTGCATCTGTTTGTGAAAAATTCTCACGATTTAGGAAATGTATCAGTTGTATACTCCTCCCCCTACACATGTGCAGTATGTGTATAATTTTTCTCCCCCTACACATATGATACATGCGTGTCATCAGAAATCACTCCCCCTTGAGTGTTGCATCATGAAGCTTTCATCTCTCCCGGCTAGCAATGGGACGTCCGATGCTAAATAGGTAATGACCCAATCCTTCAACATAGGAGACCTTTTTGAACTTGATGTGCTTCTTATCAATGTCTCCGTACCCCATTATTGGTGCAACATTGTCGTTCCCAAAACGTACATTCCCGGAGTACTTAGGAACATAAATCTTGAGAAGACTTTTGTTGCCGGTCATATGTTTGGTACAGCCGGAGTCAAGGTACCACAAGTGAGGCACCTGCAAAAAGAGAATAAATCACGTTTAGGTCCCCATATAGAAATGGGTCCTCGATTGTTAGTCTCTAAGTTGAGTTGAGTAACAACTGTGGGTTCTGATGATGATGAAACTTCTAATGATCTATTCTTTGGTACCCAAATGGATTTAAGCTTTTGGCGTGAAGGAATAGATTTGGAAGAAATTGGTTGAGAAGAAAGTTTCTTTACCACTGTTGGTTTGACAGTTGACGGAATCGGAGGTTTTGGATTCGGTAGAGTTACGGAAGCGTTATATTTGCGAATCCATGGTTGAGAGGAATTCTTAAGAATTCTTTGTGGCCTCGGTGCATCAACTTGCTTTTGCTGAACTAGAGCACTGCGATTAGTAGGTTTTGCGATTCGTTGGATGGATGATGGCTTGGGTTTTGAAGGTTTGGAGATTTTGGAGGGGGAATTGCGAGAACGCTTTTGAGAATGCAAGTGTTTTTCCTGTGCAATCCAAGCCCTTTTAAATGCTTCATAGCCCTGCCGTCGGTAGACTTCTAGTTCCTTGATCGTGAGCAATCGTTTGGATTTGTTTAGACGTTTAAGTGCATGTGATTGACGAGTGGTGATCCACTGATGAATGATGTGTCCTTTTGAGTTTAACGGGACACAGACTTGATTAGCATAAAAATCAGTCCAATCAGCACATGGCTTACTGCCTAAAGATTTTCGCAATTGATCATAACAACAATTAAATTCACAGTGTCCATGAGTACAACCATCACTCATACAAAACATGGTAGAAGCAGTTTTATCTTGTGAACCGGAATGATTACAAACAGACTCAAACATCAAAACGTTTTCACAGACAGGTTTCAAATTTGAACACCTCCTAGTGGATCTAGGAATTGCTCTTTTCCATGATGTATTTATTTCACACTTCTTGTTTCCAGCCTTCTTCACATCTGCAGCAGAGGGTAAAAGATTAGAATGAAGTCATGGTCGACAGGCTGCAGCTCGTGATGATTCAGGTACGTCTAAGTGTACATGAGAAAGGGGATTGGAAGTGGACATTTGTTTTGGTTTGTAAATCTGTTTAAGCTTAAGATTTATCATGGATGACTTATTAACAAATTTTATCTCAGTTTTGACATTTTGAGAAGATGTAGACACATGTTTGGAACCTTCAATTCGTTCATCGAATATGGTTCCCTGTGGTGAGAAGGTAAATGGAGTGGGTGGTTCCAGTGCAGTTTCGACCTCTTTGATTCGTTCAAGCAATTCAAAATTTTATTTGCACAAGTCGTCAATGATCTTCCCATCAAGATTGAATACTGTTTGGAGACGCTTGTGGAGGATGGCGTTTTCTTGAAGTAGTGGAGAGGGTTCAGATTTGGTTTCTGATTGGAAGGCTGTGGTAAGGTCATCTTGAACTAGATGAGTGAAGCAAAACTCCTGTAAGGTTTGAAACCTTTTCTGTAATTCCTTGTGGGGAATGTATTCAACAGTGGGCTTTGGTGAAACAGGAGAGTAGAGTTCTTCATCAGAATAGACAGACGATGAAACATCAGAATCGGACAAGGAAGAGAGATTGGCAAGGTATGAGTCATTCAAACTAGAATAATCAAATGGAATTTCAGTTTTGACATTAAGAGTTCGTTTGAAATCTTCCTCTATTTGTGTCTCTTCTTGGCCAACAAAGACCATCCTTTGGGTAAGTCCTAACCCAAATAGATCAGCATTATATAATTGTTTGGACGTAATCCTTTTCAATTTGAAGCCAAGCCCATCGAAATTCCATCTGGAGAAAGGACGTTCCTTTTCTTTGTATTGAGAGATGGTATGTTCACTTTGATCACGTTTGGACAGAAGGTATTCAAGTTCATTGATTCTAGAGTAAAGAGTACTTCGTTCTTTCCTAAGTTCATTTTTGAGAATTTCTGAATCCTTTTCAGCACACTTACATTCTGCTTTGAGATCTAATATGGTGTTATTAGTCCTATTGGTTAATTCTAAAAGCTCAGATTCTTTTGCAGCTAATTGGTTCCTAAGGCTGATTAAGTCGTTATCTAACTTCTTAATTATTGTTTGTGCCTCCAATTTTTGAGTGTGTGAAACATCTTCTAGAACTTGATTTCTTGTGATTAAATCTAGTGCTTGACATTCTAACTCTTTTATGCGATTTAATATGGTTTGAATGTGTTTATGATTAATACCCATATTAAAGTTAGAGTTAGAATATACCTTCTCGCTTTCTGTACCAATGGACATCATCTCATTTGTACTTGACATGATTAGTGATGTTTGAAGAATGATCGTTCACTTGCAAGATGGTTTGATTGTTCGAAAGATTCACTTAAAAAGTGTTACGGTCCAATCTTGATTACAGAGTGTCTTTGAAGATTGACTAAGGGACTAAGTCTTATGAATTTCAATTTTGAATTAGATCTTAAGAAGATTAAATTCAACTTTAAACTAGATAGACTTAAGGTAATTTAATTCACCTTTGAATTAGATCTGATTTAGATTAAATTCAATTATGAATTAGATTGTTTTGATTAAGTTCAAATGTTCAAGAGTTTTCTAAGTCAAGTCCAGATGGGTCAATCACTTGTCCAAGTAAAAGGAATTACTGAGTTTGTCTTATCGAATACGATTGATCCAATAGAGTGCGATTTGAGTGAGAATTCCTTGAAAACAAATGGGCAGAGTAATGACTTAGTATCGATTAATAAAGTAACCAATCGAATACGATCCAATCCTGTTGCATCAAACACTTGGGAAATAAAGCGGTTAGTCCTGACAATCAAATGTGATTGCCAATAGAGTAGTCTGAATAGCACATAAATATGGAGTTAATCGCATGCGAATCAAATAGGAAACTTTCAATCGAGTGCGAAGCAACAAGTAACTTGAAACTTTTCAATCGCGTGCGATTAAAGAGTTGGAGCCGGCTTATAGAAATGCTTAAGTATAAATCGCGTGCGATTCCCTTTATGAGCCGGCTGATAGAATATCAATACTTGAAAAGATTTCTATGCCTTGAGTTTCAATCGCATGCGATTGTGAAATCTCGGCTGATAGAATGTCACTTGGTGACCAAGGCTGAGAATGCTATAAGCCGCTTTAAGGGTCAATCGCATTGACTAAGGGACCAGCTTATAGACCCTGATGTGTCCTTGTCAGATCTGATAGCCTTACCTCTTAAGGTGACTACCCATTTTGTACTTGATTGGTATGGCAAGTGCTTGACTTTCCTTGTTCAACACTTAAGCTATTTATAATTTATAATTAAATAAATTACAAAAATACGATTTCTTCTTCTACAGGTTGTACTATTCAGATCAAGAACACAATAAATGCTTAAATACCCAGAAAATTTAATGTTTGAAAAGTGGGTATTTAATGACTTTTCTTGACGAAGAATGTATGGATAAACTTTCGGTTTAACTTTTTCTTCAAGAACAATTTTCGTAGGTTTGTAAGCTATGTAAAACAACTCAAAGGTAGAATAAAGAAGATGAAGTTATTACCTCTACCGAGTTCTACCTTTTGAAGTCGTTTAAGCTAAAGTTTCTTTGAGGAAAATTGATGTTCTTGAACTTGTGTAAAACCGAGAATCTTTTCTTCTAGTGAGCTTGAAGTCTTCGAGATCTTGAAGTTCTTTTTCGAACAATCACGAGCCAAAACAAGTTTGGCTCTGATACCAATTGATGGTCCCGTGTTTATACGGATGAAGCAATGCTAGTGATTTCGTGTGTGTTTGTGTGTATGTTTCGGTAGAGAAGAGAGAGCCGAGAGCTTTTAGAGAGAGAGAACACAAACACACAAAGTTGATAATGCAAAGCTTAGTATTGAAATGTGGGGGAAATGCCTTTATATAGCATTTCCCCAACTTTGGTATAATTACATATTACACCCTCACTTTAATATATCTAACAATGTTCTTCATGATGTTTTTGTGTTCTTGATGGTGTTCTTATGTTCTTGATGGTGTTCTTAGCGTTTTTGGTTTTTGGGTTTATGTTCTTCAGATGAATGTATGTTCTTCATATGTGGTGAAAATAATGACATGACAGATTGTAAATGTGAGTTGGAATTTAGAAATAAATCAAAATTAAAAGAATTACCTACAACTTGTTTAAAAGGTTTTTGGATACATAAAATGGTAGTTTTGGCAAGTTGGATATACTAAATGGTAGTTTTCAAAATTAGGTATACACAATAGCAAAAAGTGACAAATTCAATACACTTTTTGAAATTAAACCCTAGAATAAATAAGCAAGTTTGTTATATAAATAATCATGTTACAAGTTCTTTTTTAAGTAATATTGTATATAATAGAATAAATTTTACGTTTAATTCTCTTTGGTATTATAAGTGCAACAATGTTATATAAGTGATATTAGTCGCTAAAAGTTGTGCAAACTATATGGACCATTTCAGTAATTTACTCCAATAAAAAAGAACTCAGACTTAAATCATCACTTTTTTTGTTTTTTTGTTTTTGTCTTTAACTGCACGTAACTTTGTTTAGAGCCTATTTTATGTACAAATTAGTAAGGTTAATGATCCCATTATTTTTTTAAAAGTATATGTTGGTATATAACAACATCTTCAAAATAATTTGATACATGGGTGAGTTATTGTAACACCCCAAAATGAGGCCTAGTTGTAAATAGTTGTACCTTATGTTTGTTAAGTTGTACATTGATTTTAACCAAGTTGTTTAAGTTGTTTTGTTGCTTAAATTGTTGTTAATTCTTGGTACACGTGGTTATGTAGCTAAAGATGGAAATATGTTGTTAATAGATAGAGTTGGTAAATAGTTGAACGGTTTCAGATAATGATTCTGAAAATATCTCCGTTAGTTAAAACGGATAAACCTAAGTCGTGTTTTAAGTTGAATAGGAGAACAAAATACCCACACGGGGTATTAAACCGCTTGAGTCGGTCAAATGAGGATATCTATCCCCTGTTTCACCTCAAACACACATTAAACACACATACGTACATACGAGAACATTTCTACACACCCATACTTGGTGATTTGAAAGAAGAATAAAGGAGAAGCAATTTGATTGTGGGTTTTAGTTGCTGGATTAAAGATCCTTGTATCATCTTCTTGCTGTCTTTGTAAGTATTCTTGAAGTTAATAAACCTAGTTGTGTTCTTGAAGAGAAAATACTCATTAAAGGGTTGAATTGATCAACCAAAGGTGTTAATAGGTTAAGAATCATGTAGGTAATGTTGTGTAGATGTTAAAAGACATGTAGGAACAATTAAAGTGAAGTTTCAGTCGATAAAATGGGTAAAAATGTCGAGTTGCTGGTCTGATAGTTGAAAAGGGCGAAGTTTACTGCGCAGACCCTTCCTACGGCCGTAGGGAAAAGTTCCTACCCCCGTAGGAAGGTGTTTTTCAGATTTATAGAAATTTAGCCCTACCCCCGTAGGGAAAAGTTCCTACCCCCGTAGGAAGGTGTTTTTCAGATTTATAGAAATTTAGCCCTACCCCCGTAGGGAAAAGTTCCTACCCCCGTAGGAAGGTGTTTTTCAGGAATGTTAAATATTAAGCCTTCTTTGGCCGTAGGAAAAGGTTTCTACGGCCGTAGGAGGGTATTTTGTGTATTTTATGTGGTTTACCACCTACGGGTGAAGGAAAGAAGCCTACGGGCGTGGGTACATAACCTACGACTGTTGGTACCCAAAGAATCACTTCTACGGGCGTAGGGTATGGTCCCTTCGGCCGTACGGTATGGTTTCTTGGAAGTGAACTCTTGCGGGCGTAGGATGTATTCCTACGGCCGTAGGAGGTGTTTGGAAGGTGTCCTGCGGCCGTAGGACACATCTACTGCGGCCGTAGGAGTTGTTCCAGGTTGCCTGTTGCTTGTTGTTCGTTGTACGTTTACGTAGAAGCAATGATAGTACTTTTAGACGTTGACTGAACCTACACATGATGTGTTAGGTGATTCGGACGATTCCGTGTGCTCCTGGGATTCCCGAATTCATATCTGCCTCTTATAACCTCGAGGTGAGTACCGGTTTTCCCATGAGTCTCGGTAAGTAGCGTTGTCTGTTGTTTATTGATATATATTGACAATGTCGCACACGTGCGTATATGAGGTATGTTATACCATGTTGTTAAATGCTATTACCATGATAAGTTGCTTTACACGTTGGTTATAAATCGCATGCGTATAGTTGAACCCACTACGGGTTCTAGTTGTATATGTGGTACCTGTCCGGACTAGTGATGGCATGGTTAAGGTCAGCTTTCTTCCGAAGGCTGGATCCCTTTGATGGAATAATGGGGATCAACGGTACCCGGTGTGCAGCACGCCGGGGTGGTCTTGCAAACCGCCGCTCCTTAACGTGAGTTGGGATCTTAACTTCAGTTGAGATCTAAGATGTTGAGCTTCGAGCTTCGTAAACGCGTTTGGTGGACTGCTCTTCGCTCCCCCACCATTGCGGATAGTTGTTGCTGATGGTCCCCAGTTTGAATCGTTGAGCGGGGTTCCCACCCTGCAAGATATGATTCCTACTGACTCGTTGGCGCGACACTATGTGTTAGGATAGCTTTATGTGCTGTCCCGTAGTTGGAATAACCTGCTTATTGATGCTTATGTGTTAATCTGTGCTCACTAGCTAGTGTAGCTAACCGGTTCATGATTTATCCTTTTTACAGGTGATGTTTAGGCAGCCTGGTGAGACGGGTGCTTGTGGGTAATTGTATTTAGCTCTTCTGGAACACTCTGCTGTTATTTATATCTGTGATCCGATGGTCGGTTTATAGTATGGTAATACCGGTTCGTTTTAAGACTTGGTTTTAATGTTCATATTTGCCAAGTCGGATAGAAACACTTTAATCAGTGTGTAATTTCCGCTGCACGTCTTTGATAAACATACTTAAATAGTTTAAATTATTCTGATTTAAGCTCGTGAAACCCGGTGTTACAGTTATCATTACTTAATATATAAGAAAAAATTAGCACGTTGAATATTAGAAATTTATTTCGACCTAGTGGTAAGCGTAATGTTCATAACATTATGAGAATATTCTTATATCTATCAATTAGCAAAGCAATCCTGCAATTTCTCGCGAGATATCAAAGGGTATTTTGGTAAAATCGACTTTAAGTCGCGATATATTGAACTTGCGAGATTTTGAACTTCTCGCGCGTTATTAAAAGAACACAAGGTAAAGGACTCGAATCGATCTGAAGACATAGTATCGTTTGATGTTTGAAACTGTGAGAAGAGTGGGCTACAAACCCTAATGATAGGTTCGATTGAGGAGCATGGGTCAAAGTAAAAACAAGAAAAATAAAGATCGACAGAGTGATTGCAGTGATGGGCAAAGTAACTGGTGAGTTTGGGTTCCATTAATTGCAATCAAACCCTACTTTCCCGGTGATTTAGAATCGATGCTTGCGTACCTTTTGTAGACGAACTGAAGCGTGTTTATGATGACGATGAAAAAGTGGCGATTAAATTTGGTGGCAAGCAGCGAAGAAAGATTTAGATAGATAGACAAAAGAGATGAGGAGATTGAGAGAATGGTGTGGGTTTGACGAAGATGCAAGCAAGAGAAGAAATGGGAGTAGAGAGGATTGTGATGGTGGTGGCAGTTAGCAACAACAGATACTAGAGGAACGCATCAGACGGTAACAGATTCTGGTGAGGCAGTTGCCATGGTAGAGTTACAGCGGAGCTTGCGACGGAGGACTGACAAGATAAAATTTGAAAGGCGGGAGGACGGACGGTCGGCTGGATGTTTGACTGAGATAGAGAGATAGATGATAGATCTTGAAAAGTAAAACGGACGCCTCGAGCCTTAGAAATATGAAAGTAGCTTTGGAGTTTTTTCATTTTTTTCATTTTCTTTATTTTACCTTATTCATTTCAATAAATAATTTAATATTGACATTGTAAATCAAAACTTACAAACGCATGTCAACTGATTTTTTCATCTTAGAATTAAAATAAAACACTATCTGTTTTTAAAATTAGTAATAAAATAATTAAGAGATGAGAGATTAATTATATCTCATGATAATTCATTGTGTAATATGAATATATGATTGATATGCAATCCATTTTTCTTCTTTATTTTAAGAAATTGTTCAATAAGCTAGATTCAGAAATACAATAATGATTAGTTGTAACTCATTAAAATTACGATTAATATGTTCTTCTTTCTGAACATATGATTAATATATTATTGGTAAACTTAATGTAAGTAGTAACTCATTTTACTTTTAAATATATAAATCATGAAAAAACATATGTTATTAAAGTTTTCATTGAATTCGTTTTCAAAATGAAAATAGAAAAATTGTTTTAAATTCTTTCCCCTCGCAATAGCGAGGGCAGTTAAAATGCTTGTTAATAGTAATGCATGACTCCATAAAAATATAAAATTGGACACACTATAGATGTTTAATCTAAAAACATAGCTGATTAATTAATTATTTTATTTATGATTGTCTTGGGTCGTATATATTAAGAACGATGTGTTAAATATTAAAACCCGTAATCAATAATATATAATTATAAATTAAGTAGTTTAAAAATATATTAAAATGTGTAGTACTATGGCACAAACTAATTCGTCTTACATTTTTATTTTTTTTGGTATGAAAAACCTGTTTAATGTAATTGTAGAAATATATATGCTGTTAAAAAGATGTAATTGTAGAAAAATTAGACAAGTATCAAAAGTATTCGATTTAGATATCAAAACTTAACACACTTAGACGAGTTATTTTTATTTTAAAACTAGCTAAGCGACCCGTGTATCAACACGGAATAATATTAGTCAATTTTAAATTTATATAGTTTTAAAGAGTATTAGGACGTATAGTAAAAATAATTACAAAACATAGATATGAATATAAAATCTTGTAAGAAATGAATAATCATTACAGAATTATGAAATTCATACATAAGATTAATTAGATTTTTTTTAAAACCTCTTCAATTCATAAGCAACATTCATAGTTTTATTAGTAGGGTTTCCTTAATCATCGCAAACTAATACTTTTAACCCCTCTTTACTATTCACTCAAGAAACCGTCACATATAATTGTCCATTAGTGAAAACGTGTCTTTTTAGTACTTCTTATACATACTATATTTAATAAATATAAAGTTACATTACATGACGTCTAAAAGGTTTAGTATAATATTAATGTGTTTCTCGTGATGGAGCTTTATCCCGATATTGTAAAGCCACCATAACTATAATATTAGTGTTGATTTTAATATCAAGTGCTGTATAAAAAATTTTATTAGCCGATTATATATTTAAAATTTTGAAATTGTAAGCTAAATTCATTAAAAGTTAAATAATGATGACATCCATTTAAGTATACGCAAATTAGATAACATAAAAATAAGATTTTAACATAGAATAGATTATGTTTATACATACTTAAATCGTTTAAGTGTAATTTACTTTTCAATTGAATATAATTAAAAACACAAGATACCACTGAATTTCAAATATCCATTTAATAACTTTTATTTTATGTAGCAAGTTATTAGTTAAAAAAAAGAAACCTTAGACAATTAAATTTTTTATATATAATTTCAAGCTGTATATGTAGTTAAAAAACACCTTAACATGATAGTTGTAACTACCCAGTAATTATGTAGAAGTATTTTTCTGTAGGATTATTTAGTCACAACTAACAACCAAGTTTAAAAAACTCTAAATGGTAGTTTTATAAACAACTTTATGACACTAACCGTTGGTTATAGGAAATTTTTAATTCTTTTTATCGACAGACCAATAAATCAGTGATTATATTGATTATATTATGTAGAGGAAATAAATATAAAAGACGAATAAAATATACAATAATTACTTACACATTGCTCTTGATGGATAAAACAATTAAAATATGCTAATTTTTAGTAAAAACTGATATTCCGATAAAATTTATATCAAAACGTAGATAAAAATGAGCCGATTACAAATATATAATTAGTTTTTCTGAAAACAAAATATATTAGAAGTTATTAAACATAATTTTCAAACAACTTATAATTAATTACATTAATATACAAATTTCTTAAGAACCCCTCATATATTTAATATATCACCCGTATCAATTACATTTAAACCCCTAATAATTTACATTTTAAACCCTAATAATTCCTTAAAGAAATTTTGTATGTATGACTTAAATAAGCCGATTTTTTTAATTTTTTTCTTAAATCTTGAAGAATTTTTAGGGAAGGGAAGAAAGTTTTTTCCCTTCTAATAAGTATATAAGATTGGACCAAGCTCTAACCAATTAAGTTTAAATTCGTCTCTGTTTTTTTTACGTCGATCGTATGCTTATTAATTCATATCACATTTCTATATGATTCATACCTGATAAGGTTCAAGGAGATCATGAAATGACGATGACACATAAAAAAATAGAAATTAAAATGGAAAAAATTACTATCATTTCTCAATTTAAATAATTAACATAGAACCACCAAACTTTTAAAAAAATCTAATAAAATAAGTAGCTGAATATTTATTAGCTAGATTCATCTGTTTTTTGTTGCCTTTTGATTAGTTTTTCACTTGCTCGTCAAATCTGTTAGTGATTCTTGTACGTATACTAGTTGCAATTAACGTGATTAATTTAATAATAATAATAATAATAATAATAATAATAATAATAATAATATTTATTATTATTATTATTATTATTATTATAATATAAAATAAAGACTATATATATAATTAAAAAAAGAAGTTGACGAAGACAAAAGTTCATACGTGACAAGTAACAGGTAAGAAGAAGATGCTTCAGGATTGAATCAAATGCATGTAAATAATTAACATCCATCCATCGATCTGGAATAACTTAATTGAATAAGAAACCTTCAACTTTTGACCATAGAAAATACAACGTTGTTTCTGCCAAACTTAATTAGTTTACATGTAAGTCGTACGGTACCACATATAAGTATATAACCTTGATCAAACACACATATTACGTCCTAAAAATATAATCCAAACTCAACTACTTCGTTTCTAAGTTTTATGGCGAGATCAAGGGCTATTTCTTTCGGTACTTTAATCGTCAAAAACCGTTTGTATAAGCTTCCTAGCACCACCGTCGCTTCCCAAGCAAGAAGAGCATTTTCGGATCAAAGTGGAAATAATCAAGAACTTCCTCCTTCACCACCGTCTCCACCTCCATCTTCGCCTCTGGATTCTACTTGGTAAGTATCTTTTTGATATTTATAAAGAAATAAAAGATTACTTATAAATACAAATTTTATATATGGTTCATGTTTATTTTAATTTCTAGGAAAAAATGGACCGCGGGAATTGGGGTGACAACGATTATAACGTTGCTACAATTTAAAGGTATGTATATATACACATGCAGCGGCCGCCGGAGCTAGATGTATTGCAGGCTCCGCCCCTGTATAAACATATGTATACATTGTTGGTTGTACGTAAATGAAGTAACGTTTGGTATTATAAATTTGCAGACGATGTTGACTTTGTAATAGAGAAGGCGGAGGAAGTAGTAGATGTGGTAGAAGTGGTGGCAGAAGCAGTGGACATGGTGGCGGAGAAGATTACCGATGATCTTCCCGACGGCAGTAGGCTAAAAACCACCGTGGAATTAATTGAAGCCGCCGCAGAAACAGTCGCCGATAAAGCCAAAAAGGCTGAAAATTTCATCGACGAGGTATTAGTTAATTCCACATTCTGACATCAAATATAATATTAATTGATGTTACTTGGAAATTTTTACTAAGTAAGTTTATAAAATTTTATTAAATTTACAGGTTCAACAAGTGGAGCAGAAGTTAAGTCCAATTATTGAACCAGTCAAACAAGCAACCAACTAACACGACCAAGTGGCTTCTTCAAGATCAAGTTCATCGATCCTACACTGCTAACAGAACAAAATTATTATATTTATTTATTTGTTTACTTTTAATTAGTTCTGTACGTAGACTTAATTAATTATCAATAATTGGTCTACAAACATATATAGATAATATAGAATAGAAATGTATTGTATGTAAATAATCTCTGAAAAGATATATAACTTATTGAGACATTATACATTAATTATATATCATGTTGGTTTTTTCATCACTCAATGAATTAAATATTTATTCTAAATTCTTGCTAAGTCACACAAAACTGAAATCCAAGACCATTAACTGCCATTTACACACGCAAAAGAAGAAAAAACAATCCAACATTTGCCTGACCGATCACATAAGCGGCACTGAATATGACAATTACAACATGGATCATCCAACAAACCGTAAGTGTTACCGATCGATCGATCACTCCATGCTTTTGAGAATAGTTACACGAGACAATGTGCTTTTTGAAGATCGATGCACATGGATAGATGTGTTTGACGGGTGATCGATAAATTAACTCTCTCTAAACCAAACCGAACCCGGTTTGAAACCAGAACCGGTTTAGACAAATAATACGAACCGATAACCGGAATAGTTAAATTATGATACCGGTTCTAGTTTTTTAGTTAAATACCTGCTTAAAACCAGTACATATTTGTCTTTTACATATATACTTACACCCAAAAACTAAAGTAGTTATTTTCTTTGAACTTTAATCATATTAACTAACATAATATATTGCAATATGAAAGAAGCTAGAGGAATGATGAAGTTGACTTTCATGTGTAAGAGCATAATATTCAGGTGCATGGGTCTCATGCATTTTGTAGGCACTATATGAAATGAAAAAATATATTTCTTATATACACATATATAAGCAAAAATACACTAAGGCCATGTTTGGTTCGTTAGAATTGGTCGGATTTGATCGGAATTGGAATTGGCAATTCCTAAATCCTACTCATGTTTGGTTCAAAGAATTTTAGGAATTGTAATATATTCTGAAATCCCCCCATTTCCCAAGTTTATGTATTTATCAATTCCTTTACTAAACCAATGGAATTGGTCGGAATTGGCCGCCGCCGACCACCAACCGCCATCGCCACCACCGCCGACCACCACCAACCGCCACCACACCACCGTCACCACCGTTGTTAACCACCACCAACCGCCGCCGCCACTGTACCACCGTCACCACCGCCTCCGGCCATCACCGACACCACCGACACCACCGCCGCCAACCACCACCGAAACCATTCCAATTCCTTTGCAAACCAAATAAAACTTGGAATTTTGAATTTCATTCAATTCCGCGAACCAAACACATGAAGGAACTAATTCCATTGAAATCCTTCCAATTCCTTAAACGAATTCAATTCCGGTCAATTCCATTCTGTGAACCAAACGGGCCTAAATACTATGATATTTCTTATATCAAAAACTAAAACAAAAGAAATCTAGTAAAATAGTTTACCATATATAGTTACATGAATCGTAAAGTTCTCCTAATATTAGTGGAAACAAAGTTATTAATCAACTCTTACGTAATCAGTACTCTCTAAGATATCATTCTCAATAGTTATCATTGTCAATCCATTAAGCCTTTCTTGTAACATTTTGGACCGTAAATAGGATTTCAACAACTTGAGTTTTGAGAATCTTCTTTCTACATATGCAACAATTACTGTAATTGTCAACAAGACTCTATATGCTATAATTGTATTGGGAAAATAATCAACTTCTTTCAAATATTTAAGACATCGTTAGGTCAAATAATTTCCCCGGGTAAAAAATGTGTCAAGCAGATTCAACTCCATATTCGATCAACATGTTCACTTCTTTAATATATAAATCAAAACATGGCTTCTAAAATTTTATTTTTTAATTGTGGGCTTGAAAAATTGATATATATATATATATATATGATCAACATAGTCTCTATGCTTAAACATAGTCCCTAAAGTTCAATCTGGACAATTAGATTTATTAAATTAATGGACAAGATCTAATACTGATATCAATGTAATTGATTAAACATTTATAAAATTTAATTATTAAATAAAGGGTGTTATGGGAATCCTCCGCCTCATAAAACTTCTTCCTTTCTTTTTCACTCCCAGCCCCTATAATGATAATTTTAAACCGAAAATGATCTTAAAATGGTAACTTCTAACCACAAAAAAATGATAACTTTTCAGACGAAAATGATAACAATTCCAGACGAAAATGATATCATTTTCCAGATGAAAATGATAACAATATACAAGATTCAAAATGATAACATTATCCACATGAAAATGATTAAAATAGACTCATTTTCGGTCGAAAGATGAAATAAATACATATGTTTTAGCCGAAAATGATATAAAAACACATGTTTCTAAACGAAAATAATATAAATACACTCCTTTCAACCGAAAATGATAAAGATTCACATGATTTAAAATGATAACATTTTGGTATCATTTTCATATTGTTTGCATTTTTAAAATAAAATTTTCAGAAATATGAAAAATGTGTTCTTGTTTGAATGAGGATTAAAAAATAATTATATTTATATAATTTTCTTAATTCTCAATATTAAGTTAGTTATGATCATTTAAAGATTTAAGAAATAAAAATAATAAAAAAACGTACTCTTAAATATATATCGATCTCCATTCAAATTTCCTGCATGTTAGAAGAATAGAATTGCGAAGCTACGCCCAATAATTACATATATTGTAAGTAATCAGATCAAGTATAACAAAGTAATAAATAATCAATCAGTAACATTAATACTAATAATTTCTCGTAGGATGTGTGCTACTATTTGACCCACTTCTCTCACATATTCCACATATTTAATCAATCAATTACAACTTTTAAGATAGGTCATACACTCAAAAAAGTAATATGAAAGGGAACCAACTAGATTATGAGAGGGGACCATACAAAATCACCATTTCTCCTGCTATATTAGGAATGTATGTGAAAACTGGAAGAAAAATTTTTACTGCTCAATTTCTTGACTAAACTTAGTTAGGGTTCGTCACAAAAATCTACCTTATATATCTTATCATATTGTCATATCTACTTTTCACTTATTTATTACGCAATAGCCATAATCTTTTATTTAAACTAAATAAAAGCTAATATTATTTGAGAATCATTATTATTACGAGAATTCCGAGAAACAACTTTAGTCATTTATTTAATCTGTGAAATTTATAGATAAAGAGCGTGAGGGGATAGAGTGTGACAATGTCGCTATTCTCGTAAAAAAATAGTTTCGTTTGAACCGTCCTATATATTAATATTCCTAATAATCTCTCCCGTTCGAATTTAGAACTACCGATTACGTACTTACGTTTAGCTAAATTTAGTTTCCTTCGATTTCTTGGGGGTCAAATGGAGATCAGTCAACGTACGTGTACGTACGTACATTAATCCGAACCTAGCTAGCAAGCTGCTATTAATATTCTCTTTGTGTCAACTAAGCTTACCCGGCCAATAACATAAACGTGTGTAGAAATGTCGTACGTACCATGATATGCATGATTCAAATATGACAACTCGATCAACGTACACACACCCTTCATTTTCTACTTCTATCTCTGCCAACTTTCTATACATTAACCGGCCTATATATACATACTTATGTATATATACATATCTTCTATCTTTAGCTTCATATATCTACAGTTACATACATATATACATTCATACCTTTAATCAACATTCAAGCGAACGAACGATAAACATTCCAATATTCGATCTGCCCCTTTTTTTATTTTCAAAATCCGCAAGTTCTTCTAGTCCTACGTACCTAATAAACATTATTATCTTCTATTCTTCTAGCTTATACTATACATACACGCAAGATCATTAATAGAATTAATTACTTATGGCGGCAACAATCGTACTTGCTTCTGGTAATTTGATGCGTAGTAGTTCTGAGTTTTCTATCAGCAGATTGTCGGTTCTTCGTTTGGTGGTCATCCGTAAGAAAACGTCCGATGTTGTCACCTTCCAAGGCCGGGCATTGCATAATATTGGTGGTATCGCGAGGATTTCTCGCCGAGCAACAGGAAGAGATTTCACGGTGAACTGTCTTCAACCGGGAAATCATCTTACTCCTACTGGTGACTCCTCAGATTTATGGTTAGTATTTTTTTTTTTTTTGAACAATATAAAAGCATATATTAAGAATAGAGCTATGATAATCATTCTATCTAGCTAGCTAGCGACCACCAAACAGTTAATATCAGACATGTTTGATTCGTCTTCTTAAAAGGTTCTAAGTTTGATTCAATTTTAATATATTTTTGTTTTTTTATTTACAAGTTTATTATATTTATTAAAATAGAATATAAATCATTTTTCTTTCTTTTTTTTAATTATTTTTTCTGAAAACTAATTGAAAACGTAATCAGGCTTATTAACTCGTAATAGTTAAGCTAAATTAGTCAAAATCAAATCCGCAGTTTTTCTTCTTCTTTTTTAGATGACAAGAGATGTAATTTACTAATTTATGTATTCATGCAGGCAACAATGGATATTTGGAATAATAGCTACAGTGATCGTACCATTTTTCAGTGGAAAATGGACCAAGTTATTAAAAATTAAAGGTAAATTAATAATTGATTGTATATATTTAGAAAAAATTGAATTAAAATCATGCATATATCCACTATTGTTTTCTGAAATTCTGTTAGTTTTGTTTAATTTTTTTTTTGTTGCCACGTACGAATAGGTGAAGTTGATACGGTGGTGGAGGAAACCGAGAAAATAGTAGATTATGTGGAAGAAGTGGCGGAAACGGTGGACAAGGTGGCGAAAGACGTGGCGGAGCATCTTCCCGAAGGTGGAAAATGGAGAAACGCCGCCGTGTTTGTCGAAAGTGTGGCGGAAGAAGTAGCAAAAGACGCTCATTTGGTTGAAGATTTCCTCCACAAGGTTTTTTATTATATTTTAAAATTATTATTATTATTATTATTATTATTATTATTATTATTATTATTATTATTATTATTATTATTATTATAACAGTAAATATGATTGATTAGGTTGAAGAAGTCGAAGAGAAAATGGAATTGTTAGTTGAATCAAAGGATCATCATCAAACCAAGAATGTTCCTAAAGATATCATCTCAAGTTAATGAAGAATTTTTGATTTTTCAAATTTAATTTTATATAATTAATTTATTTATTTCTAAATATATTTTTATAAGTGTAAAAACAAACTGTAACTCATAAATATGTACGAACAACGTTGAAATAATTTAATTTTCGTAGTAAGTAATTCTAAATTATTATGAAATCATAAAAATGACTGCTTAAATTAATAAATAAGGCCTCTGCTAGACATGGGCCCCGAGGACCGACCGGACCGGTCCAACGAAGACCGCAAGAGTCGAGCCGGTCCAAGACCGGTCCAAGAACGAAAGTGAGAGAAACGGTCCGAACCGGTCCAAGACCGGTCCAGAACCCGAACCGGTCCAAAACGGTCCAAGACCGGTCCAGGTCCGAACCGGTCCAAACGCGGTCCAAGAGTTCAACGGGTATTTTTTGAAAAAAGCGGTAAAAAACCGGTCTGAACCGGTCCAAGATCGGTCCGTACCGGTCCAAGACCGGTCCGAACCGGTCCCAATTTTAAACCCCATTTTTTTAAATTAACAAGTCACTTTTTTTTCAAACAAAAAAACGAATCGAAAACCGAAAAATTTTAAACCGAAACTAAAAAAAAATCCGGAAATGTCTAAACCGAACCGGAAAATACCCGAACGAAAAACGGACCGGTCCAGGACCGAAGTCGGACCGGTCCGGAAGTGGTCTAGGACCGCCCGAAGACCGAATTTATCGAAATGGTCTTACGCGAAGACCGGTCCGCCGAGGACCGGACCGGCCCGGGACCGACTAGGTCCGGACCGGACCGGACCGGCTGTGGTCCAGGACCGGTCCAGGACCGATTTTGCCCATCTCTAGCCTCTGCCACTAACCCAATGGGCATATCTTGTGGGCTTGCGGGTTGAAGGTGGTCGGATACTTCACCAGTTCCCCTTCGGCCCACGCCCGGATCCGACCCACTACAACAAAGTCTTGTCTTGCTTGTCTTCTGCAGTTATATTCTTCTATAGATATCATAAATAAAAATATTAATTTTATATTAATATCTATTGATTTCAATTTTAAAAAGATATAAAATAATCGATATAATGAAGGAATTTGATTTCACCATGCACCACTACAACTTGTCACCAACCTTGTCTTACTAATTAATTAAACCCTCAAACAACAATCAAGCAACCAAATTGAACAACACTCGGTATTTGGTACATATCCTAATTCAAACAACAATCAAATAGCCCTAAAGTAGCACCCAAACTATCCTTAATCCAAACAACAAAAGTAGAAACCTTATTGGTGACATATGGTACATCCTCGAAGTGGTTGACGAAGAAAGAAGATGATTCATCGATGGAAAAAGTAGACGATTGTGTCTGACAAGCAAGTCTAGTACAGACCTTAAAAAACAAACAAGAGACACTCTCCGACAAAGATGAAGAAACCTGGTACAAACCTCAGTCACAATTATATGATATGAACCATAGCATTGGACAGAAGATGACGACATGCAGAGGTGATGTTGGATAAACAATGATAGCAGTGATGATGTTGGACTAACCACGTACCATGATGATGATGATGTTGGAAAGACAACGATGATGTTAGTGATGTTGGATCAATTGATGAAGACGTGTTCCAATTTCATCGCAAATGAGATCTGGTTCTTTAGGCTACCCTTCGTGCTGTGGATTTCCTTCATGTGTAGTACTTGAAGAAATTAGGATAATTCTTTTGACTCCAAGTTTTCTAACTAATTAAAGATCATAGAATAATTTCATCACATTTCTATATATGGCCGGGTTTGTTTATATACGTACCAAACACAACTTGATTTTCTGTTAGGAGTTTATGCAAGTCACAGCTTAATTATTCATGTTTTCAGCTTTCTTTTTTATAATATAGTTTTCTTTAAGGTATTATTTATTTAGTAAGGATTTAATTACATATAAAGGTATTGAATTATACTCACATCTTATGGAAAGTTACTAAAAGATCATATATCTTATCATATGTTAAACCTAATCAACTTATGAATCGGCTCTCTCACCGATGACCGCCGTCGGCGCCAAGTCGCCAACCATTGCGACAACAATCGAACCCCGCCACCGATCACCTTGGCTACCGCCATCGTTTGCAGTCGTCGTCTCCCGACGCCTATTATCAACTATTGTTACCTACAACCACCGCTGACACCGACTTCCACACCGATTATAAAGTAATAGTTTGAGTGTTTGACCTTAAAAAAAAAACCCCTTTTTAATATTATCAAACTATCCTTGGCAATTATTGTATATTTCTTTATAGGTCAAAATGGTGTGAATTAAACTTTTTGCCAACCCACGTTCCTCTCATTGTGTCGATGTATCTTTCTTGAATGTATCATTTAACATGTGCACGCTGATGTATTCTGCTCATGAGATAATCTTTTGAAATGATTATTCAATATAAAATCACATGGCCAATTATTTAATTGTTTGCCTTTCCTTACTCCCAAAGTGAGCCCACACCTTCCATTTATTATTCTAATAAATTCAATATTAACAAATTATATTTGCTTTTCTTCGATATGACATATCCTTATAATTTCAATATAAATGTTAAAAATTTATAAAATATATTATTGTGAGTAGAAGTATAAAATAAAAAGAAAAGATACAAGATATATAACTTTTCTATTTTTCCTACTCTATGATTCTACATATTCAATAATTGACAAGTGTTATATACTAATTCTCTTTCTTTTAATTTTCTTTTTTAATTTTAATATTTATTTTGATCGAATAAGTGAAATGATAAAGTAAATATATACTAATATTTATTTTAATGTTTAATTTCAAAAATTATCACTTTTAATTTTCCTACTCTTTTTTTTCCTACCTCTTAACTATCACTTAGTCATGTTGTGAATAAGTTGGGTCCAAGATAACTTTTACTCTCTATCTTAATTATGTATTTATTTGTTTTTTTTTAATTTGATTGGTTATTAGTTATTAGGTGGGTCCCTAAATTTGATGTGATAGAAAGTAACCACTACATGACTGAGTGATAGTTAAGAGGTAGGAAAAAAAACTGATGTTGCGATATGGTAAGAGTGGTTGATGATCACCACTCCTTTCACTCTTACAGTATTTGTTGTACGAATGTTTAATAAAAGTTCGATCATACAAATTATTTATAGATGAGGTTTATTAATTAAAGGGAAAATTACCATTTTTGCCAACATACTATTCATTTTTTTCCAATTTTACCAACATTCTTTTTATTTTATCAATTACACCATTACACTTTCAATATTTTTCTAATTTTACCAACATTCTTTTTATTTTATCAATTACACCATTACACTTTCAATATTTTTTCAATAAACACAAGGTTTACCTACTAAGCAGTAAGGCTGGAAACTTGGGTCGGGTTCGTGTTATTGGGTTCATGTCAGTTTCGTGTCGACCCAATTTCGACCTATTTATTTTCGTGTCAGGTTTGGGTCTTGTCACTTTTTTCGTGTCGGATTTGGGTCGTGTTTTGTGTCAACCGATTTCGGTAAAAAGTATTTGACTAGTTAACAATTAGATAAACATCAATCTACAAAAGTTAATATAAGAAATTTATATATCGTAAATAAGAGCCTTAACTATAAACCTTTGCAAATTTACTTTAGTACGTGATTTCTGATAATTCTAAATTGCATAGTTTGTTTTTTTTTTAAGTTAATATAAGAAATTTATATATCGTAAATAAGAGCCTTAACTATAAACCTATGCAAATTTACTTTAGTACGTGATTTTCGTAATTCTAAATTGCATAGTTTGTTTTTTTTAAATATTACTCCAAAGTTTTTTTTCTCCATTTTCATATAATTTTAAGAATTTCTTTTTATTTATGGTTTATATTATGTTTAATCCAAAGCCGTATTTGAAACTTATAAACGAAAACCGTAATTGATAACCGTACCCGAAACCCGTATTCGAAAACCATAATCGAAAATCAAAAAAATACTAGTCAAATACTTTTGACCGAAATGGGTTGACGCGAAACATGACCCAAACCCGACACGAAAAAAGTGACAAGACCCGAACCTGACACGAAAATAAATAGGTCGAAATTGGGTCAACAAGAAACTGATCCGAACTCGAACAACACGAACCCAATAACAAGAACCCGACCCAAATTGTCAGCCTCAGTAGGTAAACCTTGTGTTTATTGGAAAAATATTGAAAGTGTAATTGTGTAATTGATAAAATAAAAAGAATGTTGGTAAAATTGGAAAAATATTGAAAGTGTAATGGTGTAATTGATAAAATAAAAAGAATGTAGATAAATAGTATGTTGGCAAAAATGGTAATTTTTCCTTAATTAAATGCTTGAAATATAAAATACTATATCCTCCTATTAGATAAGTAGAGAGAATTAAGGATATACATAATCCTTGATTTAGCGGATGTGATAATAAAATCTATAAGATAAAATATAAAGTTTTCTTAATTTATAAAGTTTCATTATCAACGCTATTTGATAAATCGATTGATCTTATCACTTGTTTTATGTGCCCCACCTCGACGTTAGTAATGAATAGTATAATATTATATTTTTAAAATTTAAGATGGTAGGTACGTATGCATTTAAAAAACAGATATAGTTTCGAGAAGAGCATATATGGCACCGGTTACACATGGTTAACTATATATAATATATTAGTTTGAAAAAAATGACGATGGACGGTATCAATTTCAATACTAGCGATAGAAGTACTGCGAAAGAAGATAACAGACTTGATTAAAGAAATGTGGTATCATGATAGCAAAAAACGTAATTAAATTTCTTGTATAGGTTATCGATAATTATATTTACAATTATAAGCAATAAGGTCAAATATTTATAAAAATTTAGTTAAATATGATAATTTGAAATGTTATAAGAGATAAACGTACTGTTATTCATAAATTAGATGGACAAATACAATATTTTAAAGAAGGGGAAATTGGACGGCTCAGATTGGTTCTCGTAGTTCTCGTACAAAAAACAGTTCTCGTTTGAACTTTTGCCTATATAGGGGAAGGTTCAAACGAGAACTGTTTTTCGTACGAGAACTGTGAGAACCAATCTCAGCCGTTCCTTGGATAAGGGAAGTTCATGGATGGAGAGCGTGGAGGGGATCAAGTGTGGCAAGGTGCATGTGAGGAATTCATGGGTGCGCAAAGACATTAAAGAAGGGGAAATTGGACGGCTCAGATTGGTTCTCGCAGTTCTCGTACAAAAAACAGTTCTCGTTTGAACTTTTGCCTATATATATATATATATATATATATATATATATATATATATATATATATATATATATATATATATATATATATATATATATATATATATATATATATATATATATATATATATATATATATATATAGGGGAGGGTTCATGCGAGAACCGTTGTTATTGCGATAATCGCGAGAACCAATCTCGGCCGTTTCTTGGATGTGGGAAGTTTCATGGATGGTGAGCGTGGAGGGATAGAGTGTGGCAGGGTGCATGTGAGGAATTCATGGGTGGGCAATGACATTAAAAGAGGGGGAATTAGACGTCTCGGATTGGTTCTCGCAGTTCTCGCACTAAGAATGGTTCTCGCATAAACTTTTTCATATATATATATATATATATATATATATATATATATATATTATAATTATTTATAATAATCTTGATTAACTTAAACAATTTTGACTTCTAAAAGTCAAGATCAAATAAAATTTTCAACTAACCTAAAAGGTCAAAGATTATTACTTAATTAAAAATATATTCATTATTAATATTTATATGAAAAATGATAAAAGAAAGAAAAACGATTTTGAAATAATTTATAATTTATTAAATTTTTTTGACATTTACGATTGTTTAATTGTTTATAAGTCAAAAACGATTTTTTGACTTTTATCTAGTTCACATTAATTTGATTTTAAAAAGTCAAAATCAAAATTTTAAAATAAAAATAATTAACGACTAAGATCAAATCTTTTATTGAATAAAGAGTCAAAAGGTTTAATATAAAAGTTGATAAATATATACGTAGCTATCTCTTGGAGAAATTAATATTTTAATTGATTTTAACAATATGCATGGTGGAGTTCCTTTCTACGATCGCTCTAGCCACAACTACTCCAGGTTGTATTAATTAAGGTCTAACTTCATCTAAGAATGCCATTGAGCTTATAAACACTTCTTAAAACGAGCTTATAGCAAAGCATATATTCTTATATTTTTTAGTTAAAAAACGTACATATATTCTTATATTTTTTTAATTATAATTTTATATGACATTAATATAACAAAATAAAAAAAAATGTTTATCCAGATCATAAAGAAAAATAATGAAGATTTGAACAGTACGTAAAATAATTGAAAAAAGGTACAAAGTACTATAAGATAACAAAAATAGAGAAAAAACGTAAGGGTAAAAATTAAATATAATTTTGGAAATGGCAAAAAAAAAAAAAAAGAGAGGAGTATAATGGTAACAACATGTGTTACACACTTGCTGACCGTGGCATAAGCGCCAAGTGATCGTTTTCATTTTTCAACAAATAGACAGAGATTGTAACCAAATTAGCGATATATAATTGAATTTCCTGTTTTACAAAGAATGCTTAGAAACAACATGTGTTACACAATTACGTATGGTATATATGGTGTGTATTAAACACCTCATTACCTCAAGAACTGTATTAACTTTTGGCGAATGAAAAAAAAAATTAACCATAGCGGAACAATTATTTTTATGATTAAAAAGTGTTGAGTTTACCAAAATGTTTATATAACTTTTCATGTTTTCTTATCTTTTTTTTCTTTTTTATGTAATCATAAAAATATATAATAGTAACAAATTAAAAGATTTGATACATACAATATAACCTTTTAAGTTTAGTTTTTCTACATATAAAGCAAAATGTAAAAGTTAATAGAATAACATCAAAAAATGGAGAAGCATCAAGAAGGATCAAGAATTGGCGGAATTCAAACATTTGAAAGATAGGATTGAGTTCCTAGAGGCGAAAGCAGAAACAACCGTCCTTTCTGCTGCAGAATTGCATGAGAGACAAAGATTGATCATTGAATTCAAAGACATGGAAAGAAGGAAAACATTGGACCTGAAACAAAGGGCTAGAGTTAAATGGGTGATTGATGGAGACGAAAACTCCAGCTATTTTCACGGTGTCATTAACAGTAACAGGAGGAGTAATTTTATCCATGGTATTTCTGTAAATGGCGCATGGGTCTCGGATCCAGGTAACATCAAACAGTCTGCTTTTGATTTCTTTGCTTCTAAGTTCAGTATGTCCCCTGGCTACACTTCTGCTTTTGCTTTTGATAATTTCAACAAATTATCGGATGCCCAGTCAGCTAGTATTGAACTTAATTTCACTGAATTAGAAATTAAAAATGCGGTTTGGGGTATTGGGTCTGATAAGGCTCCTGGGCCGGATGGATTTACATTCGGTTTTATCAAACAATACTGGAATACAATCAAGAATGATTTGTTTCGGGCGATAATTTTTTTTGAAGAATCAGCTATTTTCGAACCGGGTTGTAACTCTTCTTTTATTGCTTTGATTCCTAAATCTGATTCTCCACTCTCCTTTCATGATTATAGGCCCATTAGCCTATTGAATTGCCTATACAAAATTGTTGCTAAAGTATTGGCTAATAGGCTTACTACGGTGATAAGTTCGGTGATAGGCGACGAACAAATGGCGTATGTCAAAGATAGGTGTATACTTGATGGCCCTCTCATCATTAATGAAGTAATTGCATGGGCAAAAAAGATCAAAAAGAAAATGATGATTTGCAAATTAGACTTTGAAAAAGCCTTTGATTCAATTAGTTGGGAATTCTTGGATGAAGTGATGGGTCTCATGAATTTTGGCATCAAATGGAGGAAATGGATCATGGGATGCCTCAAATCGGCCACCGTCTCAGTTATAATAAATGGGTCACCGACTCACGAATTCTCTATGGGGAAGGGTGTTCGACAAGGGGACCCGCTTGCTCCATTTTTATTTATAATCGCAGCAGAGGCTTTTAACATAATCATGAAGGAGGCAAGACTGAAAGGAGCGTTTCATGGTGCTAAATTATCGATTTCAGGCCCTATTGTCTCGCATATTCAATATGCAGACGATGTAATCGTATTGGGAGAATGGTCTGAAATTAATATTGCTAATCTAATCCGGATTTTACGCTGCTTTTTTCTTTTTTCAGGTCTGAAAATTAACCTGGAAAAAAGCAATCTTATTGGAGTTGGAGTGGATGAAACAGAAGTAAGCTTCTTTGCGAACAAACATCATTGCAAAGCTGGAGTTTTACCATTCAATTACTTGGGCATCCCAATCGGTGTATCGATGAACAAAGAAGAATCTTGGGCTCCTATTATCAACAAGTTCCTCGCTAAACTTTCAAAATGGAAGGAAAGGAATCTGTCTTCGGGGGGTCGATTAACTCTTCTTAAATCGGTGCTAGGAAGTATTGGCAATTATTACTTCTCTTTATTTAAAGCTCCGAAGAAGATTATTAACAAACTTGAAGGAATGAGATCTAGATTTTTTTGGGGATCTAAAGACGGTTCTCGGAAAATCTCGTGGGTGGCATGGAATTTAGTCCTTAATGAAAAAAACAATGGGGGTCTTGGGATAGGAAGTCTTAAAGCTCTCAACATCGCACTTCTAACCAAATGGTGGTGGCGGTTCAAAAAGGAAGATGGGACCTTATGGAAGTCGGTGATCTGTGCTTTGCATGGTAAGGACGGAGGTTTTAACTCGTCGAATCCAGCGGGTAAACACGCAAGTACTTGGAGGAATATCCTAAAAATACATCAGGATTGCCGGAAACTCAACATACCGCTGGAGACATGGTTTGAGAGGCACATACAGCAAGATGGTTCAATTGATTTGAGATGGGGGAAAGAAAAATCTGGAGTTTTCTCTGTTTGTTCAATGAGGAAGGCGTTTGACTCCTATTTTTTGGAAAAAAGAGATTTCAATAAGTTTCATTGGACAAATTGGATTCCATCTAAAATTGGGATAAACGCATGGAAGGTGGCTCACGAAAGGATGGCTACAAAGAGTAATCTGAATAGAAGGGGAATTATTCTTTTATCTCTACTTTGTCCCTTGTGTAATAACGACACGGAAACTGAATCCCATATTTTTGTTAACTGCTCGGTGACAAGGAAAATTTTGCAGGAGATCAGTAGCTGGGTTGGGGTTGACTGTAGTGACATCAAAGACTGCTCGCAGCTGCTTTCGTGGGGAGAAAAATTAAAGCTACAGGGAGGGAAGCTAAGCTGCTTCATGGCCATCTTATACACGTATTTGTGGAATATCTGGAAGCTCAGAAATTGCAAGGTTTACGAGTATGGAGGTGATAGAGCTGTGTCACTAGTTGGAAGTCAAATTCAGGCGTTTTCTTTTTTTTGGATAAAAAATAGAGTAAAGAAATATAAATCAATTAGCTGGTCCGATTGGTGTATGGCTCCATTTTCTTGTATTTGAACTCCGTGTACCTTTCTAGCTCCTCGCTAGTATTTTCTATTTAATATATTTTAGCTTGTATGTCAGGGGTGATGACAATGCCGAAGCTCCTGTTCATACTTGCTTTCGTTGCCGTTCAAAAAAAAAAAAATAGATTTTAATAAACTAAATCCATTAAATATGATTAATCGAATATTTTCTCTCTTTCCTAAAAGCTGGCAAACACATTAGGCAAAAAGAGAGTAGGTAGTAGTGTTGACAATATTATTACCTTTAAGTCAACTGGACGATTTACTCCCTAGGTTTCCTAACTAATTAGCTAACTACATTTTATTTTTCAAGGGCAAAAGTATCGTAATAATGTTTTTAATGATTAAACACACTTCTAATCTAAAATCGAACGTACATTATTTTTGTTCATAACAAACTTAAATTCATAATCTTATAACACATCTAATTAAATACGAGATATTATTAAACTATAAGTACGTCATTTAATTCAATCTATAGTGTTTCTGTCTTTCTGGAAACTTTGTTTGCATAAAACACGTGATTACATGCCATCTTAAATTATTAATTACGTACGTATTTCTAATCTTTAAATATTATTTAATTTTAATTCTTTTATAAGCAGATCTGTCACTATGTGACTATATATGTGTATATAATATTCCATTTTGCCTTGTACAACTATACCCTCAAAATAATTATACCTAAGAAAAACTTTGAAAATTCTCAAACTCTAAAACCATGCCGATCACACAGTGTTTGGCTTCTCCAGCTTCAATTACCAAATTAAATCTGCATGATGAACCGCTAACTCACAGATCCCATCTCAATCTTCCATTCAATCCCACTTCTGGTTTTCCGATCACTAAACTCGCCGTGTCTCCTCCTCTCACAACCACCGCCACTAGATGGAACTCCATGGTGGTTTATGCCAACGTGGAACCCGCCGGAACACCACCTCCGCCACCTGCTGGTTCTCCTTCTAGTTCTTGGTAGTTAAATACCTAATCTTGCAACTTATATATGTTCCTTTTTGTTGATCTTGGATCTTAATTTATGCTTACATTTTTTAATTTTATTAATTATGTAGGAAAAATTGGGTCATTGGGATCTTGATGACATTTGTTGTACCATTAGTTACCACCAAAGGAGGTCCAATTAAATATATTATGCGTAAGTATATAATTAATTTAAGCTCTGTTATATTGTATTTATTTTTTATGATCTCTTGAAATAATTATATGGAAATAAGATTATAAATTAAATGCAATGGTGGGTTGTGTGGTTACAGAGAGAGTTGACCAGATAGTTGACACGGCGGAGCACATAACGGAGATGGTAGAAGCGGTGGCGGATAAGGTAGACAAGGTGGTGGAAGAGCTCAGCGACGATCTGCCGGAGGGTAGCGAAATCAAGAAGACACTTGATTTTATCGAACATGTAGCGGAAAGAGTCGAAAAAGATGCTCAGACAGCCGGCGATTTCATAGACAAGGTTGGTTTTTTTTTTTCTTAATATATTATTTAGGCTTTTAATCAATAGATAGTTCTTCCTATTTTTCAATAAAAAAGCAATAATCTCGATCGACAAAATAAAGTTAATATATTAAACAAAAGTTGGGTGTTGTAAATAAGAACTTTAATTAAACGATTTTACTATACAGTTTTGGATTTATTATAATTTAAACCTTAATAATTTTTTCAAATGAGCTAAACCTTGAAGTTGGATAAACAAATTATCTGTATGTTTTTTTAACCCACTTTACCTGATTATATATGTTAATTTCGTTAGAAACTTAACAAAACTTAGGATTGAAACCATTTTGTAACAAAAATTTAGGGGTAAAATCACTTAAAAGATACTTTATAGTTTAAATAAAAAAAATGTAACTTTGAGGATTAAATTATAACAAATTCAAATTTTATGGTAAAACTTAAACTGAACTAAAATTTTAATTTTTTCTTCGAACGACTCCTAAATATATTAAAAAAAATTTAGGGTGAGACTCGAATACATTATTTTAGGCCATGAAAACTAAATTTACCCCGATATCACTAAACTAAAAGTCTTGAGTATTATTAAAAGTTTAATAGTTAGATCATCATTATCCTTAATATTATTAAATAATAAACTAAAAAGATATAAATGCAGCTATCTACTTTTTTGGACAACATTAAAATCCTTCCAATAATCTACTCATATAATATTCAAACATCAGATTCAATATGAGAAATAGAAATATAGAATCCCCACCAATAAGGCAATAACCTCAACGCTACCAACCCAAGCACGATCTGTTTGGGTGCCTGTTCAAGGCCTTCAAGGGCAATTTTGTGATTTTAATTTTCTTTATTAAATTTTATAAAATTTAACAACAACAACAATACTCAATTTATAAATCACAATCATAAGTTTTATAATAAAGCCTCTATCTTATATCAAACGAGAAGGTTTTTATCGGCAAGTTGCAGCGGGGTTTTAGTATGAATACGTCATCTAATGTATTCATCTTTCGCTTCTCTTTCTATATATATCTCTCTCTCTTAAGTCTTAATGTATAACGCAATATAATAGTTATTGAATAAAACTTACATTCTTAGTATTACATCATGGAAAATAATTTCTTTAGATAAATGTCATATTATGATAAAATTTATCTTAAAATGTAGATAAAACTAAGACGGTCACAAATATATATATTTATTTATACTAAACATTGTAGCTTAAAAATTATAACGAAAAACAAAAAAAAAACAAAAAATTAATTCATTGAATAAACTAATAATAAAAGTTTATTAGTAATTCGGCATTTCTACGGGCAAAAGAAAAAAAAGACCACTGCAATTAAGGAGAAAAAGAAATGAAAAACACCTAGCCTGGATTCGAACATGGATCTACCATGTTAAATCTTTTCCAGTTTGTCAATCTGTCAAGTAGAAACATTGTAAAATGTTGCAACTGAAAATATATAACATAAAGAAGAGTTACTGTTCACTCTTCCTCATAAATATTATATTATATAATTAGATACAAAATAACTGTAAATGATACAATCTTCTTCAATATTTTTATAGTTACTTAAGTAACTTAAGTAAAATATTTTATAAAATTTGGGGTCCTCCTATGTATATCTCTAACTTTAAAGTTTTAGATTTTTAGGTTAAATAAAATGCTTAATAAACACTAAGACTTTATGAATAAAATTTGCATATTCATGTTATAATAATATACAAATTTATAAAATATTTATGTTTCCTTATATTCAGGTTCAAGAAATGGAAGACAAGATTGAGGAAATAATGCAACCAGTATTAGAGGAAGCTAAGGAAGTTTCTAAAGAAACCAAGGAAAAAGAGCAGGCAAAGAAACAATAATATATGAACACTTGTAAAAATGAGATTGGAATGCTCTCAAATTTGTGTCAAACATGTCCAATCATATTCTTTCACAATAATATTTACGAGGCCGACCTACAAATTAAGGGACATGGTTTTAGTTACAACAAAAGATCTCGCTCTCATGTGCAGAAAAACATAACATGCCATTTTTTATCGGACTTGAGAGTGTTTTAGTCCGTAAAAAACAATAAATCAGTTTAGGACATGAGTACAATTATATATGATTATTAATATGTTGCTTGGCTTTTAGTTTTCAACAGTTGCTCCATTTCTAAACGATTGCAGTGAATGTCACTTCATACGTACATGGGATATAATGATATATACCTACATGTATCTATCGTGGTTCAAAGTTAGGTGTATAATGTGATATCGTGTAACAAAACTTTCAGCTGATTAATATTGATATCCTTTAGAGAAGTAATCTATTCATTGTGCACATCTACATAACAATAAGGCTCTATGACAGTTTAAAAATACAACATATCAAAGGAATGCTATTATTCATCTCTCAAAATTATACATGAAAGGGAATTCTTTTGGTGTTACTGAGTGGCCTTATCTATGTGTTCTTCCTCGTATCGAATCTCTTAGTGAGCCAATCACCATACTTTGTGTATAGGGTGTTTCCAATAATAGTTCCACTTAACAACCCACTTACAACTCCCAAGAATACGATGATCCAATCAATTATATCACTTGGGAGGAGAGACTCGTATTGGTTGCTTGATGGTGTAAGTGTTGACTCGTTTGAATTATGACACTTATTGTATAATGGCTCTCCACACAAATTGGGATTACCCAAGTAGGAGTTGTTTTCAAATGTATTGAATTGTTTTCCTTGGGGAATTTGCCCATGAAGATGGTTGAATGACAGATTGAAAATAGCAAGGAAGCCAAGTCTCACCAATTCTTGAGGTATTTCTCCTGATAGCTGGTTTTGGGATAGATCCAAGGATTCAAGATTTTTAAGGTTCCCCAAATTTGACAAGATACGACCGGTAAGATGGTTGTTGGAAAGATTAAGAGATTGAAGGCCTTGAAGATCTTTAAGTGACTGTGGTATCTCTCCTTCAAAATTGTTATTTGAGAGATCAATAGCTGTGAATATGTTTAGAATTCGGTTGTATTCTCTGTTGACTCCTTTATAAGTTAATGTAATTGAGAATGGCCAGTCATTCGTTCTTGTAAACGTTGAGAAAGACATCTGCAATTGCATAATTGATGATTTTCCAACATAAACGAATTTCATTGCATCCCAAACTTGAAAGTATTTGCTGGGCAATCGACCACTAAAACCATTGTTTGACAAATCTATGATCCGTAACTTAGGAAACTGTGAGCCAAGAGCTCCAAGATCTTGTATTTCACCATGAAATTTATTGGATCTCAAAATGAGTACTTGCAATTTTGCAAGATATCCCAACCAAGATGGAAATGTGTCATCAAAATAGTTGTCTTCAAGAGAAAGAACTTCTAAATCGGTACAGTTCACCAATGATTTTAATATGGGACCTTGAAATTGATTTTCACTCAAATCAATCCTCTTCAAAAGGCTTCCCTCAGTAAATGCATTCATCATTCTGCCACCAAATTTATTTCGTTTAAGATTCAAAACAAACAATGAATTGCTTAAGCGTCCAAAACATGGAGGAAGGGTTCCGCTCATGTTGTTAGAAGACAAATCTAGCAATCGAAGAGCTTTCATTTCACATATCAATGGTGAGATTTCTCCATTCAGATTGTTGTTTGAGGCATCATAAACAATTGTAGACTTTGGTGGAAGTGTTAGATGTCCTTGTATCTCATTATTTGCAATAATCACACTTTCCAATCGAACCCATGGAAGAATATCAGGATCTTGATGAAATCCGGTGATGAAGTTGTTGGAAATATCAATCGTTTGTAGAGTTTCTTGGCTGTTGTTCCAAATCCATACAGGTACAAGGCCATCAATCTTATTGTGATCAAGAAATAATGACGACATTTTATTTTTGAAACGAAGGAAGGGCGGAAATTCCTTCAAGTTGCAGGATGCCAGCCCAAGGTTTTTCAATGCTGGTAGGGTGTCATTTGTGAAGTTGTTGGTTGACACAAATGATAATCTATTACCACCTAAAAGCAAAGTATTTAGTTTTTTGAGTCCTAAAAAGTTGTCTAACTCAACCACCCCACTAAAATTGTTATTATCTAGGCGAAGATATTCGAGACTTCTTAAGTTGGAAAACGAGTTTGAAATTGATCCTTGCAATTGGTTTAAGCCGAAGCTCACCAATGTTAATCGGGTTAGGTTCATAAACGAGAGTGGGATATGACCAAAAAAAGAATTTCTCGACATTTCTAAAACACTTAGTTCGGAGAGGTTCGCAAGAAAAGGTGGAAGTTCCTCGTATATGCTCATATTATGCAAATATAATGCATTAAGCTTAGTCAATTTTCCTAGCCAACTAGGCAAACGCCCTCCTTCAAATTTGTTGTCACTTAATGATAAAACAGTGAGTTTTGAAAGACTTACAAATGAAGGAACCTCGTCTATGAACTCATTATAGCCAAGAGTCAAATATGTGAGTTGTGTCATATTAGCGATGGAACCTGGAATACGCCCCGAGAACGAGCATTCATCAAGATTCAACTTGATCAAGTGTTTTAAGTTGGAGATGGATTCTGGTACAATCCCATAGAAACTTGTGACACCTAGTTCCACATGTTCAAGTAAGCTGCTATTGTTATGAAATTCAGGCAAGAAACCATTGAGGTTTTTGTTAAACTTCATATTAAGAAATTTCAGCTTTGGTAAGTGAAATATACCAACTGGGAATTCATCTTGGAGCTGACAATTTTCAAGATTGATTGACCTCAAAGATGAAAAATTGGCTAAGAAATTAGGTACGGAAGAACTAATGTCAACCCCAGAGAGATTGAGTTCTTCAAGAGAAGATAAGTTCTTCACTAGATTCTCAAGGTTAGGACTTTGAAGTTTTAATGGATTCCATGACAAATCTAACGAAGACAACTCCATCAAATACGAGATTTCATTCGGGATCTGACCAGTAAAACCTGACCCTGAGAGATTGAGGCTTTTTAGCCTCTTTAGATGACGAATCTCTGACGGGATTTGAGATTTTGTAAGATCATTCATTGCAAGATTGAGCCTCCGAAGATGAACAAGTTTGAACAGGCTGCTGTTAGAGTTGATAGAACCAAAAAGAAAACTTTTGCTCAAGTCAAGACTGATAACATGGTTCCGATCATTGCATGCCACCCCATCCCACAAACAACAACTGGAACTGTTGTTTGATGCATTACTTGTTAGCTTCCACGTGGAAAACTTTTGAAACTCATTAGGGACGTCAAAAGTTGCAGAATCTTGAGGAAGAAAGCTTTCCTTGAATTCAAACAAAGCTATACATTCCTCATCAAGACTTAATGACAATTTAAAGCTTATGAGCCACGGGTAGAAGAGTAAAGAGATGGTTTGTAAGAAGTTGAAGCGTTTTGAGTTTGAAGTCATATCTAGCATAGAAAATGATCGAGTTTAATATTTGATCTTTTGTGGATGTGGAATTTTGTTTACATAGATCAGCTAAATAAATGTTCAATTTTTAACCTTAAGCATATAAAATATTACGCGCGTATTAGTTTAATGTGTAGCAAACGTTTGACCATTGAATTCTTAGAGACTTAAATTAAGCTAATCAATGTCGTCGGTCTACCTTGCCGTGTAAATTGGCGTGTAAAATATAAAAGATACTCTGTGGACTATATAATATTAACAATTAACAAATTAGAATATGTTAATTGGTGTTATTGATGGTACTTTCTTTTCTCTCACATAAATATATTATATTAATATGTTAATTTTTTCACATTTTTTATGCTATATAATATATTTTTGTTTTTCTCTCGTCAAAATATAAAAGATACTTTTTCTCATACAAACACAATTATCCATCCAGATTAACATAATTTTCAAAATTTTATTAACTTTTATCTTCTTATTTCATAATATAAATCTTTTTTTTATTTTAATATCCTTTAGAATTTATTTTTAAAATTATTAAACAAATATGAAAAAACGGACTTGGTGCTTAAATCTTTTTCATGACATTGCATCACGCGAATAACATATTATTACATTATTGAAAATGGCATGTTGCAAAATAGAAACTATTACCGCCGCATGATTGCGCGGATACACCGTTAGTAAATCATAGTGTGTAGGGAGAAGTTTATTTTATAATCATTTTTAACGCGAGAAGTGCCGAAAACTATTTATAACAACAAATTAATGTTATTAATAAAAGTTTTTTGGTCATTTATATATTTACCAAATCCTTAATATATTACGTCATTTTATTACAATAATCCTAATAATGAGTCATTACTAAATTATAAATAAATTATTAAAGAGTACTAAATACATAGTTGTCAACTCTTTTTAGCTTATTTTTATATAAGTCCAGCTTATTTTTTTTATAACTCATAATAAACTTAAAATTTCAGAAAATAAGCCGGAAAAAACTGTCTTATAAGATATAAGCCTTAAATAAACTAAAACAAACACCCCTACAATCGTATTTTGTCAGTTAAAAAGTGGTTATAAGCCCGCGCGTTGTGGCGGGTGTTTTTTTACTTAATTTAATAGGTTTTGATACTAAGAGATGAAGTATAAAATATATGACTATCTAATAATAATAATAATAACAATAATAATAATTATTATTATTATATAGCAACACTTTTTATATAATTCTCTTCAAATAGGTTCTTTTCATAGTAGTCATTAGTAAGCAATAACATAATAATAATAATAATAATAATAATAATAATAATATTAACAATAAGAAAAAAAAATATATTCTCCTACTTTTTCCTTCTACTTTTTCCCTCTACTCACCAAATGATTATATTTAGATTCCACTAATTCTTTTTTCTTATCTCTTTCATTTATTTTAACACATGTACTATGAGTAGGAGGATAAATAAGATGATATATCACCTCTTAAATAATAATAGTAATAATAGTAATAGTAATAATAATATAATATAATACAATAATAATAATAATCACTACAAACACAAAAAGACAAAAAAAATCATCTAAATATATATATTTATATAATAATTTACAAACCAAATGTTTGACAACTATATATATATGTTAACCGACACAAAGTTGGTGAAATTAAAGTTAAATAATCATAGTGTGCAATGTTGCATAACTCGCCTAGGCGGGGAGTACTCGGATTGGACTTTTTAGTGGAAAATTCAAAGTTATACTCACACAACACATACATATATATATATTATATTAAATAATATACACAACGAAAATATATATAATCAAATTTAATCACTCTGTTATATTAATATATTAATATATATTAATAATAATTAATGTATAAAATTATAAATCAGTAATTATATTTAGTAAAAAAATAATAAATAACATATAAGACTCTTGGTTTCTTAGTAGTTTGGATATCTTTATTAAGTATTTAAATAAATGGATATTTATTATTGCTATTTCTTATATGTTTAGAAATTAATTAATTAGTTGATATATATTTTTTATTATAAACTATCACTCCCCTCATAGATAAACTCCTTCACGTCAGCCCCAAAGAAAAAAGAAAACCCTAGTGCTCTGCCTCTTTCTTCCCCAGCCGTCTCCATCTTCTTCCGTTGTGGTCGGCAACTGCAAGTCTGCAACATCGACTGTAATCTTCTTCCATTGTGCCTCTCTCTTCCCCGGCCGTCTCCAATCCAGATTGATGATAGCCAAATCGAAGGGTCGTAGGTGAGTCCCGTTTTTGCTTTAGATTTTTTTAAAAAAATTTGACTTTCATTGACCGCCTAGCCCGAGTATACCCGAGTTTGACTGGAGATGAGTAGTTGGTCCGAGTAGGCATTCCAAGCCAAGGTCGACCACCGCCTAGCGAGTACTCGCCCGAGTTGGCCGAGTTTTACAACATTGATAGTGTGAATAAGATATTTTCGAAGTTCTTTTTTATATAGATTTATACGTGTTATTTATACATTTGTGATCATATTTTATAGATACACTTGTGTTTAAATTAGAGTATATGTAATATTTACATTTCACCACCATACTCATTATATTAGTTTTTTTCTCAATCATTCAACAGTAAGAGTTACACCTTACTATATTAAATTCTATAACTCGTCTAATATGTAAACCAATCAACTTTAATAATTATAATAATAAAAATAAAAGGGAGAGAGATGAGTGCTTTAACTGAAATAAAGGAAAAAGAAACAAAAAATATATATAAACTTTACACGGCTCATCACTGTATCTTCCATCTTCGAGACGACTTCCACCGCTCACTCTTACACTCTGTTCTCGATTTACTTAAAGACGGAAAATGAAGGGATGGAACGGAAAGGGAGACAAAGGAAAAGAACGCGAATGATTTACTTGTATTCTTGAGTTTAAAGAAAGAAAAATTTTAAGCCAAATAACCTCTCATTCTTTTCTTTCCCCTTTAAAGAAAAACTCAAAAACACATCTTTGTTTTCTTTCCTTTCCCTCAATTTCCTTTAAAAAGCGACTCGAGTATGGAGTGTAGTTTAAAATATTAAATGTACGTGAAGTCGTGAAGCCACTGAATAGAGGTGCACAAAAAATCCAAATATCCGATTTATACGAAAAAATATCCGAAACCGGATTTTCTAAAAACCGGTTTTTTTTTATCCGGACCGGATTTTTCAAAACCGGATAGTATGACCGGTTTGTAGGATTTTGGGCCGACCGGTTTTTTTACCGGATAAAAAACCGGTTTTTTTGTAACCGATTTTTATCCGGTTTTTCCTACTAGCCGTTGGGTTAAAAAATATAGCCGTTTTCTAGCCGTTTGGGGTG
The DNA here is from genome assembly GCA_947179395.2 of Pulicaria dysenterica. Taxonomy (NCBI): domain Eukaryota; kingdom Viridiplantae; phylum Streptophyta; class Magnoliopsida; order Asterales; family Asteraceae; genus Pulicaria; species Pulicaria dysenterica. The sequence continues at coordinate 76,610,765 of OX359292.1, read as the reverse complement.
TTTCTTGACCGTTTTTTTCATATATTTTTACCATTTTGCCACCCAAAACACTTATATATAGTGTGGGTATGTTGTGGGATTAAATCACAACTTACATCTTCCAAATTCTCTCCAAATTCTCTAGCACTCAAAACACTTATTAATATTGTACTTTTTAAGTATTTAAATTAATCAAAATTTGAGTTTTCTTTCACATGTATGTTTTTTTATAGTATATATTATAGGAAATGTATTTAAAAAAAAAAAAAAAAGACATCGGTTTTTTTGGGCAAAAAAAAAAACCGGTTTTTTTTAAAAACCGGTTATAGGAATATCCGATCCGGTTTTTATAGTATAACTTTTCGAGGGAATATCCGGTTAATACTAAACCGGTTTTAACCGAAACCGGTTTTTTTTTTTTTTAAAAAATCCGATCCGGATAATACTATAACCGGTTATAGTATTATCCGGTTCATGTACACCTCTACCACTGAAGCGCGTAACGGCCCGGCTTCTATAACAAGCAAACTGTTGTCCAACTCTAAGGCCCAAGTATGGCTATTTCTTCCGGTTGATAATGTCATCTTGTTTCTACCCATATATGATATACATAATTACATATATAATTACATACATACATAGCATTTATATTTCGTTAGAGAGAAAAAAATGAAAATTACCAATTAACCTCCACCGTTATCATTATATCATTCAACAAAATTAGTACATGATTTTTTTATACTTTACAATGAGCTCGTTACATGGCATTTTAATTGATTGTATGCTAAATGATGTTAGTTTAGTCAAGAAAAAATAGTTTAATAGATTTAGGGTGTGTTTATTACTATATTTTGAAAACAGTATGTGTTTTTAATAGTAAGTATTGAATATTTAGCTGTAATAAAACATGATATAGAATAATAGCGGTTGGTATCGCAATAATATAGAATAAAACATTATGCCGTTTAATATCGCAATAATCACTAAAGTGGTTTTATAATTATTTAACAAGGTAGATTTATATAAAAATTAATTGGTAAAATGATATTAGATAAAAGGTTTATCTCAAAAAATATTTATGTAAGACCATCAGCACCCATCACACCCTTCACACAGCCACATCAGCTCCACATCAGCGCCACATCATTTCCTCACCATTCTCTCATCTCATCACACAAACCCCGCATCCATCACATGCTTCACATCACAAAAAAGAAAAAAAAACTTCTCTCTCTCACGAACCCACCCTCACGTACGCAATCTGGCTCACGTATGTGACCGTGAGCGCTGGCTCACGCATGCCAGCGATGGTGTGTTGTGGTCGTGAGCGGCCTTCACACGGCCCTGGCGCGATGGATGCGGATAGCCTAATGCCGGAGAGCTCAAAACTGATTTATAGAATCGTGCTTTCTTGCACCAAGTGATGAGGTGAGTCTTCAAATTTGCGTTTTGTCTTTCTCTATAAAGCAAGTATTTTTTTTTTTCAAGTCTATAAGTAGATTGTTTTTCGTATGCTAAGTTTATAACTTTTATTTTAAAAAAAATTGGTCATGTGACTTTGATGATTTATCGTACCAATAATTACACTATATATCAATTGAGGAAGTGGATAGGTAATATCTCATGAGATATTGAAGGGCATATTAGTAAATTTACACTTCTTCTCACGCTATTTTAATTTATCACGATAATTTAGAACTTAAAAGGAGGATAGACAGACTGATGATGTGAGGTTGCTATTCTCTTATTTCCAAATTCCAAGATTTCTCTTCCCCCCATAAAGACACCTAGGGGTGTGCACGGTTCGGTTTGGTTCGGTTTTGGGGTAAAACCGAAACCAAACCGAAAATTTCGGTTTTTGGAAAAACCAAAACCAAAACCATTCGGTTTTTCGGTTTTCGGTTTTCGGTTTTTGGTTCGGTTTTCGGTTTTTGGCTCGGTTTTTAGTTTTTTTTTTTTTTTTTTGAAATAGGCTGCTGCAAATCACAATATAGAATGATATATACAAGATTTTATCCGAAAACATTGAAACAAAATAATTAATAAAGTGTTCAACATAAAACACATTTAACCCATCATAGAAATGTGTTGAACACATGAAGAGTTGAAAACATAAATAACAAAGTTTGATGCTTAGTTGCATTAAAAGTTAAAAATAAATTTAAGTACGTGTAATGGTTCGGTTCGGTTTCCTACAATCGGTTCGGTTTTTTATGTTCGGTTTTTAAGTTCGGTTCGGTTCGGTTTTTGTGGGCGGTTTTAGAAGCAGGAAGCGAACCAAACCGAAATTTTCGGTTTTTAAAATATTGAAAACCAAAACCATTGGTTCGGTTTTTTCTGTTTTGGTTCGGTTTTCAGTTTTTACGCTCACCCCTAAAGACACCCCATAAACTCCTTTTATTTGATATTTTCTTTTAAGATTTAAGAATTATTAAAAAACACAAATTTGTCTATATTCAAACCCATAACTGGAAATTTTATTTAGAGTTAATTACACCGTTGGTCCCTGTGGTTTACCAAATGTCCTATGAGCAGTCCCTAAACTTCAAAAATTACGTCTATAATCCCCGTGGTTGTCATTTTGTCACGTGGGTGGTCCATTTTTAACTGGACCATTAAGTTGGATGTTAACCCCTCCAATTGTGAGGGTAAAAAGACATTTTTACCCCTCTTAATCTCCTCTCTCCCCATCACCATCCCCTCATCCGTTTCAGATCTGAACAAACATTCAAACGATAACCCTTTCTTCAAGTGGAATCGGTTTCAAACAAAAATCGGGTTCAAACATATCTGAACAAACATTCAAACAGAAATCACATTCAAACACCTCTTAATCGCCGGAGAATGATGACGAAATCAATGGAATCGGTTTCAGATCTGAACAAACAAGATCTGATTTGTGTTTGAGATGGAGGATCTGAACAGAAACCCTTTCTTCCAATCTGAAATTGTGTTTGAGTTTCAGATCTTGTGTGTTCATGGTGGTTTGAGTTTCAGATCTATTTCTTGATGGTGGTTTGCGATGTTTAGACGGTGGTGGCAGACGGTGGAGAGAGAGAGAGATGTGCAATGGACGGTGATGGTGGTAGCTTGATGGTGGTTACGGTGGCGACATCTGTAAACCCTTGAAGATACGAGATCTGATTTGTGCAGATCTGATTTGCAGGTGAGCACTACCACCACCACTTCTACACCGCTCCACCACCGCCGTCGCCGCAGATATGAAACCCACCAGTGCCGCTGTAGATATGAAAACCCACGCTTCAGTTCATTGGGTGATGGTGGTAGTATGGTGGTGGTGGCCTGTATAGATCGAAGAGAGAGAGAGTGAGGTGGTGGTTGCACGGGAAAGAAGAAAGAAGGTGTGGTCGTAGCGGCGGTTGTGAAGAAAGAACAGGTGGTGGTGGTGTGGTCACGCAATGGTGGTGGACGGTGAAGGTGTAGTCGTGGCGGCGGTGCTGGAGTGTCACAGAGAGAGAGAAAGGGTTTGTTTGGTGGTTTCTTGAAGGAGGGAGGAGGGAGAGAAGTCTGGGAGAGAGAAAAAGGGTGTGGGTAGGGTTATTATAATTTAGGGGTAAAAATGTCTTTTTACCCTTCAAAATAACAGAGTTAACGTCCTTTTTCACGGCTCTGTTAGTTTTGGACCACCCACGGGACAAAATGACAACCACATGGATTATAGACGTAATTTTTGAAGTTTAGGGACTGCTCATGGGACATTTGGTAAACCACAGGGACCAACGGTGTAATTAACTCTTTTATTTATTTCAAAAGTAAATAAAAAATTTTAGTTTGATAAAAAGTAATTTGACTTAGAGATTTTAAAATAATTAATGTAAAGTAATTAATCACGGTTATGTTAGTCTATAATTAACATTTATTTTTTTCGAACGCCTAAAAAAATTGATTAATGTCTGTCTTATTATTTCCATGAATTGACTACATAAACTTCTAAAATAAACTGATGGATAAATTTTTTTTCCTTCTAGGTTGAAATGTTATTTGGTTTTATAAATAATCCGATATTTCTTTTTATTTACCTAAAAATAAATAAGATATAATTTAGTTTTTTAATCTTCTTTTATTTTTTATATCGGCAAAGACTTGAAATATTATTATAACATAGTATAAACTTTTAAATAATCTAACTTTTTGTAAGCATTTAATTTGACTAATCAAAATTTTCTACTTGAGATTTTCAAAAGTATGTATTATTATCAGATAAGAAAGGATAAATAAATTTATAAGAAACCTTTGGTTCATAAAGTCTTAATATCTAATAAATTGTATATTATAAAATAATTTTTAATGATCAAAATATTTTTATGTCAGGTAATTTATATATGTAACTCTTTTTTCTTTGTTTTTCATATCATACATTTCTTTTCTCTCTCTAAACCAAGACTACAACAGATTACTTTCATATTTAGGTTTTGATTTTGGTTTTTTTGATCGGTGATGGTGTTTTCTTTGTACGGTTTGTCTCAAATTTTTGGTTTTACATAGAGATTTTGTTAATAGTGGTGGTGATGGGTCGAGGTTTTGCTTTTGCTTCCGGTTTTGAATTTGACGTGGCTTAAGGCGGTGGTCCATTGCGGCTTGATTTGTGTGTTCATTTATACATGTTTGTGTGTGTGTTTGTGCCTTTCTCGATCTATATTTGGGTTTAATACCTTTGATTTGTCTTTAGAGTGTTATAGGAACCCAAACTTCAAAAGGGAAAGATAGGAGCTAGGTGGGGAGAACGGAAAAGGAGAGGATCAGTGGTGGTGACAGATCTAGGCTCTCAAAACTGCATCCCAACCGGAAAACGGCCCATTTAATTATACGGGTGTGTGGGTCAACCGGAAATTAACCCAAATCAGTTTACGGTAAAACACAAACCCGTTTATTTTCCTGTCGGTTTCATGTCGTGTCGAGAATTGTCATCCCTAGATATTCTATAAAAAATAACTATACTATTTTACAATATTTAAATTTTTAGAAACACAATACGTGTAACATTCTTATAGATTATAACCAAATAATGTATTTACTTTAATTAAATTAAAGTAAATAAAATAGTTTAAATCTCTTTTTAAATAATAATTTCACCAGAGCGTTTATAAAAAATTTATTTCTATAACTAACGTAGTCAAGAGAATGATATAAATACATGATTTAACATTAATTAATTTGTTTAAAGTGTATGTCATAATTTTGAGTTCAAGTTTTATTAATAACAATGTATAGATTTAATTAATAAATAGGGGGTGTGTGAGGCCTGATAAAAAAAAATAATGAAGTTGTTGAATTTCAGAATATGTATATTCCCCTAACATCGTGAGGGGCTATCAAACGCTTGTTACTATCAAACGAGGTATGGTAAAATTTCTTATGCATAAGTATATAATCTCGTTATGTTAGTCATAGTTATGATATTTAACTAAATCCAAAATATTATGTATTTCTAAAGCAGAAAAGAGTATGCTAAATAGTGGAATCTAGTTATCACACGGAGACCCAAATAATAGAGAAGGCGGCGGAATAACTATTTAAAGGCGGTTTAGTTCATGAAATTGACGGAAAATAGAATTTAACATCCATTTGCATACGTTACTTGTTTGAATTTCATTGGAATTAGAATTCTCCAAATGTTTAAAATTTCTTTGTTGATAGGATTTTTGAATTTTGTAGGACATCTATCAAATTCAAACAATTCTATTGGAATTTAAACTAAATTACAAAGTAGTCCTTACATACAAGATTACAAGATGTCATATGCCTCCACTTCCTTTACCGGCGCCATCATCACCATAACCACCCTCGCTTTCTATCCCTACCGCTACCTCCACTGCTCACCGCTAAAAGTATCCATCCCCGCTACGGCCCACCCACCATGACCCACCACCACCACCAACCATAACACCCACTACCCACACTGTTGCCGCCACCTACCACACTACCACCACCAATACCGCCACCATCGTAAACATATGTAACCATAACATATCACTTATTTCTTCACAAATTCATTATCATATATATGTTTATTACTTTTCACTCATTAACATACATAACACATAACTCACTAACTCAGCAGTATCATAAAATATCATATCATATTTGTTACGCGTTTTTACTCATAGCAACCATTTTACACAAGGTCATATCAAGTAATCGAAACATTAAAAAAATTTACAATAAAGATATACATATTAATCTTTGAAGCAATCTCTTCAAACATATTTACTTATTTAGCAACTCTTGTTCGTTTTCAAACTTAATTATATCATTAGTGATTATTGATCGTGATAGTCATAGTTCATTACTACATTTGTTCTAACGGCTCTTCTCAAATTCAAATATCATCAAGACCCCCTCTAGACCTTCCTCTTTTGTGTGCGCGAATTTATGCAAATTCGATCGTGGATTTGTAGTCAATTCTTTTGAATTGATTGACGAACAGTCAATAATGGATCCTCCTCAAGAAATCGATGACTACTTACGGGAATCGATAGAGTATTCACTTGGCCTTCCAGTATCTACACCTACTCTGGAGTTAAAGCTTCGATTATCCGAAGAAGCACAAAAGCATCTACGAGATCAATACTTCTATTTGAAATTGAAACTGATGGAGAAAGATAAAGCCATCGAGGGTGCTAGGGTTAGTGGTTTATCTACCCTTTACATTTAACACCTCTTTCCCCTGATCTGAATGTATTCGACTTCCTGTTGCAAATATTAGGGTTTAGTAAGTGTTCGGATGTGGATCAAAACTGATTATTATCATCTGGAACCGTAATATTAGTTTTCGGTAAATCTATTATAACTGTGATTTTCTGATTATCTAGGGATTATTGAGATATATGTGAACGTACCTGATTATCCTAGCATTAAGCAACCATGATGTGATTATATCTCAGTGGACAACAAGCATTTGAAGAACACACATCAAAACATCCCCTAAACGCTTTAGTGGATTTATTGGATTTTATGATTTAAGCATGCCATGGAGGAAATTTTCATATAATAGATGAATTCACTACTATCTAAGGTAGTCCTTTTGGGTTATTCGTGTCCAATTGATGGAGAAAAACAACATGCATCTCTATCTTTGCAGAACAAGATGCATCTTTTGTGGAAATTTCTCTTTTGTTTAAACATTGATTTCCAATATGCATATGTAATAAAATGAAGGATGAATTATAGAGGCTATAATTGACTACTGGTTTTTTTGCTATGATACATTAGGCTGAATCAAGTATGAATGCACAAGCGGTGAAGAAGTTTATAGACGAGAATCAGAAATTGGCCATGGAGTGTGCTGACTTGTTGGATCAATGTGCAAAGTGGAAGAACGAGTGTTCGTTGTATGATCATGATTTAGAAGCTTTGATGGAATTTGGAAACGAGGCTGATGTAAGGGCGAAGGTGGCAGAGTCCCGTGTTCTTTATTTGGAGGAGGAAGTAAGCAAATTATCAGAAGAACTGCAGTCTTTTAAGCAACAAGCAGAGGTAATTGTTAATATTTATCGAAGGTAAGAATTAAGATGCTTTGCAACTAAGGCATCAAAGGGTTTGCCACAAGAATAATTATTTAGAGGCACGATAAGAATTCGTGGAAGTTGTCAAGTTGGTTGAAGTAAAATAAAATAACATAGAATGTTTGCATTCTACAATTTCCTTTTTAAAGGATGTCTCGTACACATGGAGCATTTCGATCCTTGGCTAAGTTTCAAGCCACTATTACTTTCTTTTCCATTAAAATCATTGATAAGTTGATAACATTGATTTTGGTCCACAAGATTCTCATGGCTTTGGCATTACTGAGGGGCATTATATATGTATAAGACAAATAGCTGAATGCTTCTAATAAGCAATTTGGGATGTGTCCCATATGAAGTAGCATAAAAAAGTAATTAATGACATTACTTTCTTAAACTATTCAATTGTCAGTTGTCTGCGTTAAAAAAGTAATTAATGACATCGATTTGGGTCCACCACATGTCTTGTTTTCTCATAATTAAAGGATATTTTTTATTCTGACCAAAAGTCAAACCCTTTTTTACCTCCAGTCAAAAAATGCAATTTACCTGTGAATCGAGAGTTAAAATGGAAATAACCATTATTTAGAATAATCTAGCTAGGGCTGTAGCTTGATCTTAAGGTTCTATAACAAAGAGCATGTCCTACTGGTGACATAAATGTCTGTAATCTTAGTGGTATGAGTTCTTGGTTTTCTTTATATAGTTCCATTGTATCACTCACGATTTCATGTCATGCGTTTTGTTTTCGCATCATTCTTGATTATAATCATAAAATGTATTACTTGATTAAAGGTTGGTACGTTGACAGACAACGAATCTACAGAAAACCTTCTTATTGCTACATTGCTATCAACTTTGATCAACAAGGAAGAAGTATCATCAATAGCACACTCATTTTTGGAGGCCAATAGTGGACTTGATGTGGGCCAAAAGATGCTAAAAATATGGGATAGGTTAGTTTTCTCTTTTATTTTTTCGTCATGTTAGATAATATTCTCATACCTGTTGAAGCTACTGTGAATGCTGATATAGTGATATACTAAAAGCTGTGTACAAAAGGTTATTTTCTGTGCTAATAAGTTTACTAATATTCAATGTATATGAATGTAGGTTGAAACCATCAACATGGTATCTTTTGGCTCTGGCTTCTAAGGTCAAGAAGCTGCAGAAAGATAAAGACCATTTAAGGATTAATCTCATCAAAGCCGAAGAGGAGGTTTGTTAATTGATGCTCCTTTAACTTTTCTTTCTTTTTTTTGCTAATACTAGCATTTTGAAGTTTGAACCATTTTTAGTTGTCATATTGTTTATAAAGCAACCACCATGATTTCAACCATGAAAAGTACAAAGAAAAAGAACCTAGGAGCAGAAATCAATAAAACTCTGATTGCAGAAAAATACCATATAACCAGTTACTTTTTTGCTAATAGAGTTCGATTTTCACTTTTACAACAAATGTTGGTTGTCTAGAAAACAATGACAAGTAGATTGGTCCAAAATACTATCACACATTTTGTTTACGGTTAGGTGCATTAAAGAGTGCTTAATTCATATTTTGTTTTATATATGCCTGTTACTTCCAAAAACAACAAATAAGCGATGTTGATTTTCAAATCTATCTGAGGGTCCATGTCTCCGGAAATCACATGCTATTAGTTTTTGGGTACACATCAAAGATTTAACTATATGTTGTCATAATCTCTAAATCCACTCACCTTTATTTTCGTGTCCATTAGAGTGTAAGGGACCATGTTAAAGGTGGTCCCTTGATGGAATCTTACATAATGTATAGTCATCTATTTGTTGTTTTTGGTTGTACAAGACCTAAATGAATTGTTTATTATTAGTGACCATGACAAATAATGCAATATGTTTACACCAGTTTCCTTTTACACTGTTTGAGTGGAAGTAATTTTTTTAGTAATTCTTATTACTAGTTATTCTTCTACGTCACTTACATATATTAGTTCTTCCGAATCACATAAGTATAACCTATTAACCTACAATCACTTTCTTTAAATATTTTTTTGCACCATATGAGAGAAATTGAGTTTGTTGCTACTAACTTTCATTCTCCATTATGTGGCCCGATGCCCCATTCATTTTTCTTATAACATTATATTTGGCAATGAAACTGTAGAATCATCATGTCACTTAAACAAAGACTTCAATGTGGCTAGGTTACAGTTTTGTTTGATGAAAATGACCTGCTAGACAAGGAAAACATGCGGTTGTCAAAGTTACTCGAAAAAGAACGAAACCTTCTTGATTCTGGGGAAAAACATAGCAGCAGATCCATCAAGGTAACAAAGATGTATCCACAGGTGCCAAAATGGGTGGGTTGAGTAACGGGTTGACCCAAAACACTTTTTTAAACAAATTGTGTTATATATGATTGCATTAAAAATATATTATTAAAATAATCAAATTTTTTAAACAAAGCAACATTTGACCTCTTTCCTTTATAGCTAAGCTTCTTGATGTTTTACCCATCTGGCTACTTAGATATTATACACGATCCAAATCAACCCATCCATCGATTAAATGGGTTGTAATTGCAACCTCTAGCTGTATTAGATCATGTACAACTTGAAATAAAGAATCGCACTTTTAATGGTGCAGAACAATAAAAGGAAATCTAGCCCTTGCCCTAAAGAGAGCAGCCCCAATGACACGAAATTCGACTTCAGTGATGTTGCTGGTTCGCCAAGGCAAGCACCGTCTCCATTGCTACATAACAAGTAACTTTTACAAACTTATATCAAATTTCCTTGGGCTGTTTTTAGATATACTCATTCTTGTACCACAGATGACCTTGTTACAATCCAAGATCAGATGATCTTTCAGATCTAACTTTGGATTGTAGAACAACTTTTTCAGCGTTTCTCTGAAAAGGTTTGACAGAGCTTATAAATCTTGATATTTGAGATGGGAAATCAAAAATTAATCACCGTAAACCTTTTCTATTTTACTTGACTGTTGATATATAAGACAATAATGCTAGTTTGTCACTTTTTCCCTTATAAATACAACCACCAATATTAGTCTATTAGACATCAATTTCTTCTCTACATTCTTTAATTCTTTCAGTATTCTCAACTCTCAATAAAATCATATATGGTTATTACAAGTAGGCTATAAATCATCAATGTCAAAACGTGACTCTTTTGTCTGTTGGAAATATTGAATTTTCAATATGCGTGCTATCGCAATATCTAATTTCCTCCATGCCTTTTCATACGGCCAGTTCACATATGATGCAAAATGAAGAACAAATGATAATGTGAAGAGAGTGATAAGTGAATTCAAGGGGATCGTTTTGATAACTTGAAAACACATGAATGGTTGATCATTCAATTAACGAAAGTATACCATAATACAAAATTAAGAAGGAAATAGGTAAAGAATTGAGTGTGGAATTTGGTCAAAAGCAAAGCCAAAGCTCTCAATCAGTCAAACAATAAAAGAGGAAAAGCAAAAGAATAAAATATGTGAACACGAGTCTCTCTCGTATTCGCAATCGCATGGTCCAGTTAACCTTAAACTCTTAAAGTTGTCGTTGAGTTTTGAATTTTCCGTAGTGGCTCCAAATATAAGACGGTATGGTTATTAGAAAGGTGAGATATCAAGGATGTTTTTGAAGGATCTAAGGAAAGTCTATATGGATCTTCATAATCAGAAAAAGAAGAGCAAGGACATCCTCTTCTCACTTTAGTATACTTGTTTTATCATTATGTTTATTAAGTTTATTATTGTTTAACCAACTTTAACTTTTTATCGGATTCATTAAGTTCATTACAATTGTCTAAGAAATATTCGATATAGTTCATACTTAATACATCTTGCTATATTATGTTAATTTTAAACGATAATTTTATTTTTCTTACTATTCTAGTTGAGTACTATGTACGTTGTGATTGATCTTCTATTGTTTTACTATGGTTTCCCGTCCATTGTTGTGCTTTAAAACAAAGATTTGGCCTTTCGCATATCATCTATGACGACACCATTGCACCCCTTACGCCCCACTTCATTACCGACCTTTCACAGCTGACCACGTTTCTCCATCGCAACTCTCTACGACAACGCTGACTGCCATTGTCTGGTTCTTACGTCCGACCCCATGTATTCGTTGTTTCTTCCATCGCCTACATCATTTTCGTTCTGTCTGTCGTTTGTGCTCAACATGGTTTATCAATTCGGTTACTTGTTTTCTTAGGGGGCGTTTGGTTCAAGTATTGTTTTTGGTGGGATTGGGATTTAAGATGGGATTTGCATTTGGTGGGATTTGCATTTAGTAGGATTTAAGATTGAATCCTGCGTTTGGTTCAAATTTGATACATGGGATTTCCACCACCAAGGCAATCTCCATTTTCTCCCCAACCACCACACATGTCCACAACCACCACCTACTCCTCTGACAAATAGAAAAGATGACCGGCGAAGTCAGCGGCGACGGCGAACCATGGTGAACCACGAGCAGCGAAGTCGACGGTGAACCACGGCGACGGCGACAGGGTTTGTGCAGAACGGACGATGGCTAGGGTTTCCACGAGCAGCGAAGTCAACGGTGAACCACGAGCAGCGAACTAGGGTTTCTGCTCTAGCGTTTGTGGAGAACGGACGACGGCTAAGGTTTCCGTCGATGATGGAAGGCTTGAAGGCGACAGCGACGGCTAGGGTTTCCGCCGGCTAGGGTTTTCGTGGGTTTCTTCGTGAAAAGGGCGGCGGTGACGGGTTTCTAGACTAGGGTCGCCGGAGAACGACGAAGGTTTCGTGGGTTTCTTCGTCTAGGGTTTCTTCGACGGGGTTGCAGGCGACGAAGAACGACGAAGGGTCGTCGGAGGGGTCACCGGAGTTACAGAGAACGACGACGGTTACCGGTGACGGCTAGGTTTCTGTGAGGAAGGCAAAAGTTCGCCGGAGAGGTCGCCGGAGGTTCGCCGGAGTAAATCCTTCACACTTGGGATTTCCAAATACCATGGGGTGTGGGGGGATTAAAAAATCCTTCAGATGTGGGATTTTTTAGAATCCTGGGAATTTGAATCCCTTGTTAACTTTACAAACCAAACATGGTATTTCATGGGATTTCAAATCCCATTCCCATGAAATCCCATGAAATCCCACGAACCAAACACCCCCTTATATTTAACAAGTTGAATCAAAGATGAATGTCAATCTCATATTAACCATTCACATTTACCAAAAGACAAATTCCCAACTCAAATCCAACATTATTAAATATGAAACAACAAACACAAAACACAACACTTTTGTCTCAAAGCTGGATTTGCCTCCAACTCAGTACAGCTTTCTGTCATCCGGTGGACCCCACCCCTCAAACAAACAGGACCCTAAATAAAGAAACAAAACACATTATGTGGAGTAACATGGCCTCTCACTTAAAGATGCATTTTTGCACATGGCCTCCCTCTAACCCAAAACGACAGCTCATTCCAAGTAAAACGACAATCTCCACCTCTCTCTTCTATTCTATCTCTATCTCAAATCTAAACTCATTCTCCACCGAATAAAGTTCCTTAACGTACAAGCTTACATGCATTAACCACTTGTACCTTACTCATTATTCATGCATCCACTACTAGTACATACCACAATAATAATGTCTTCAGTAATCAAATATTAATTAATTAATGAAATATAACAGTAATAAAATTATTAAAAAAGAGTATAGATATTCATGAACAAACATATAACAATCATCATCATAACCTAAAATCAACAACTAAAATAAAATAAATAGTTAATAACAATGAAAATTAAGTAAATAAAATCTCAAGAATCACAAACGAACAAAACAAATCACCACAAAATAACCATAACTCTCTCGAATTTAAAAAAAAGAAAAACAGATCTCTACAGGACCAAAGCTGCGGCCAATACGACGGCGATACCAGATCCAATGGTGGCGACTCTGTTCAAGCTAGCGGCGCTAGGTGCACCGGTAGGTGTAGCGGTAGGAGTAAAAGAGATTGAAGGCGGTGAAGCGACAGGAGCTCCGGCAGGAGTGTCGGAACTAGGAGGAGCAGGTGGAGATGCCATCGGAGCTTCGGTTGGCGAAGATGTAGGAGCCGGGGATGGAGGAACAACGGCGGGAGAAGGAGGTGCCATGGTTGGAGTAGCGGTCGGAGAAACGGTTGGTGCTCCGGTAGGAGACTGAGCAAGAGCAGATCCAGCTACCAAAGCGAACAACGCGACCATAATGAAGGTTGAAGACGCCATTGTTGTATCTTTCTCTCTCTTGAAAAGCTTTGATTCTGGAGAAAGTTATAGAGAGAGAAAGTTGTTTTTGAGAGAGAGAAAGAGAGAGTCGTGGGAGAGGAACAGGGTACGAGGGTTTATATATACAGGGTTTTTGCATTTTAGTCGGTTCTAGGCTATTTTTAATATTTATTTTAATTTTAATCATTTGTTGACAACTCATGCGGCCGTTGATTTTATTTTGATATTCCGCGTAAAAAATATAACATATCATGACCGTACACGATTCTGTTGCGAAAGAATCACGGCGCTACATGTGGTATATCTAGAAACCGTTTGATTGGTGACCAACAATATGCTTGAATTACAAACAATTTTATGTTTTATGTGAAATTTTTAAGGAATAAATAAAAAGAAAATGATTTGTGATGTTAAAATTATTGAACTTATGTGATGTTATTCTTATAAACCGTTTAAATGAGTAAATATTAAAATAATTAAATTACCCTTTATTAAAGAGGTTTGTGAGTGTAAAATCACCTAAATAGATAATGTCAACATTATAAATGATTTCTCCATAAATAAAACATTCATAAATTAAGATGGAGATATTTTGTTAAATTATTATCAATTATAATTTTGATTTAAATCAAGTTTTAAAATCTTAAATTAGTTTTATGCTTGAGATTTAATTTTATTAAAATTAACAGTTGTGATTATATTATAGAAACGATTCAAAGTATTCTTTTATTTATATACTAGACCAAATACCCGTAATACACAGGTTTGTTTAAAAGATAATAAATATTAAACGTTAATAAAAATATTTGAATAATAATAATAAACGCAAATTAAATGAGAATTTAAAAAAATGATGACATACGACATCCACACTCTAACCAACGGTGAAAACATTGACATGAGCAGGAGGGCATACTTGACGATAGATACATGGTATGATATGAAGAGACGTGATTGTATTTCTTATATGAATCATCAATCATTATTTTTACAATTAAGGGTAATAAAGTTAAACGTTAATGGTTATAATTAAAAAGGAATTAAAATGATTATAGAATATTTTAGAATGATATTTTAGAATGATAAAACTAATAATTTGGTTATATATGATATTTTGAAATATTATAAAGGGTAAATATGATATTTATAAATTAAGGTGGGCAAATACGATTTTATATGATTTAATAAGGGCATATATGAAATTATCTCTAACAAATTTGACTCTAAAAAAGTTAAAATTAATTTTTTGATTTTAAATGAATAAATGGCCAAGATTAAATATTTATTTAAATAAATGGCTCAGATCGTCTAATAAATTCTATTAAATTAGTCTTTTATATATATTAAAAGATGGATAGGAGTTCATTTATAATTCTAAGTATGATCATTGGAAAAGCTAATTTGATTTGTTTATGGGGTAGTTGGCATGGACATAAAATAGTATTGCACAATGGTTAACAAATAACCAATAAAAAGAATGATGTATATTAAAGATAAGTATATTATGTTCACAATCATGGTGAAAGAATACATGTATATGATTTTATGTATTGATTCTATGTGATGACAAAGTAATGCTCAAGTGAAGTTTATGATATGATTATAACAAGGTTTTTAGTACCCACGCGTTGCGGCGTGATTTCTATATAATAAATTTAACGAAAATGTTTGATTGGTTATTAAATCACAAGCATTCAATTCAATGGGTATCATTCATTTTTTAAACCAAACACTAATCTTGTACCCCTAATGAGTGTCCTGGTGTTAAAAACAAACTTTATCACATGTACAACATCCTTCCATAGCATCATTTATGGCCTTCCACTCTAACAAAACAAATTTCCATAATCATTTATGTCCTTCCACTCTAACAAAACATATTTCCATAATCATTTATGACCTTCCACTCTAACAAACTTTCATCTCCGGTTGAACATACTTCCGTAGCATCATTTATGGCTTCCACTCATAGAAATTCAGAAGCACTTAAACATCCCACACTTCAATCTTGTTGCATGAATCAACCTAAACATCAGGGTGAGTAACAAAAGTTTATTCACTTACTATAATTCAACCCAAAAGCCACCTCTCTTTCCACTCTATACTCATACAATTTTACTAAAAATACACATGAGACACAAACACATACATACATGTTGGTAGATACACAAATATAGAATAACAACTTATAGGCTTCATGGATCTAAAATTTTTGTTAATTATTTGACTCCTTATGTTTTTCGTTTCAAATTTGCAAGTTGACACAACCTTTTCCAAGAATAAACATCAATATATCAACTTTCGAAAGAAAGTAAACACATCTATCTCTGTATCAAATATGTATACTTACATAAACAAACTTCAAAATATAAATCTATTAAAAAACCAAACTTAAAAACCTCTAGAAATCTGAAACTTACCACAGACACGAACCATCCTTGTAAAAATATGCAAAATCGAGCCTCGTCCACTACTAATAGTCACACAAATCAACCATGTGTCATACAACCTTAGAAGGTAGTGGTTGACATAAGATTATTATAAAATATTTTCTGATGTTAACTTTAACTATATTAAACTTTAAGGTAGACTTTGTTAATTAGTTTTTCAAATATTAACTTTAATAAGTTAGACTTTGAGATAAAACTTTTTTGTAAAAAAATAATCTTTATGAGAAAAATACATTTACCATAGATGAAAAGTCTTTAGTTTATATAAATAATATTTAAGAGTAAAAAAAACTGTAGATGAACATTGTTTATGAATAGTAACATTTAGTTGGTAAATGTTAGTAGTTTAATATGCATACATGCTAAGGGATCTCTAATAGATCTGAATATTTATGGACTGTTTTACAGTCGTATGGTTGAAGTCATCCTATGACTTGATCCTGGGGGACCTTTGGCTCATAGTTCATGATCCATAGTGACTTGAGGGATCATTTCAGGTCGTAGGTTATGCAGGACCGCCGTTCAATAACGTAACGGGTGATAAGGTCAAGTCCTTATCAGCTAAAATTATAAAGTATATAAAATTATTAATTTTTTTTAAAATGGTAAAACTATAATTCGGTTAAATATAATATTTTGAAAGAAAAATATTTAGTTGTGGTCTAATTATCCATTCTATAGCTTATAGAGTGGTTATTTAGTGGTTGTAAACATTTTGTTTCTTTTAATATATCGTTGCTTTTCAAAAAACAAAAAATTGAAACGTTTTAAAAAGTTAATGTGAAATTTGTAAGTTAGGTTGGACACATACGAAAATGTTTATAAAAAACATATATGGAATTCTTTATAATAATTTTTATCTAAATTAATGTTATAATTAAATCAAATTTTGAAAGAAAAAAAAACTTAAAATTAGATTTTAATTCTTATCATGATTACCAAATGAATGAATAAGATAGTATAAAATAATTTTTTTTATATTATCCTTATATATCATTACAAGAATTTTGTTTAAGTATACAGCTAATGGTCATTTGTATCCATTTTTAAAAGTCAATAACTCATTTTCAAGTCCCGTAGCACGTTGTAGATGCCATGGGTATGAAGTGTAAATAATGCATAAAAGCGGGTTTGTCTTTGTCTGTTTTTTTAAATAATAAAAAAAAAAATTGCAATTTGCAGAAAATTTAACGTTACCGTTATGATGAGCACGTTGCAGACGGGGTTTTGTTTAAATATTAATTACTTTTCCTTCATTTTGGTGTGACGGAATGTAACGGTAAACACAAATCACAAAACACAACTTAGAGTTGTTTATTTTTTTTGGAACGAAATTAATATTACTGCTTCTAATTAGAAAAATAGAAATGTCAAAACAAATGGATCCATGAATAATTTGTTTATTATTCTGTATAAACTTTAGAAGATATAATAATTAAAAAGAACGAATTTTAAGTAGCAAATGTTTCGAAAGTCAGTTGAATGCCACAACTTCTTCTCGGACATCAACATCAAAATGCTCCAATACAACATCCCTCTAAAAGTTAAAATTATGTGCTTCATCTTTCAAATTTGCTAATATCATACTTAGTGTTAGAACCTAGAGGGGGGTGAATAGGTTATATGTCCAATTTTTGAAGTTTTTACAAGTTCTTGCAAGAAAATAAAAGATATAGAGTTAGAGAGATATCACCAATCACAAGTTGAACACAATGATTTATAGTGGTTCATGCAAGTGTTAACAAACTTGCACTACATCCACTCCTTGGCCTCACCCACCAAGAATTTGATCCACTAGCTTCTCTCTTTGAAGGTAGAGATAAACCTTTTACACTTCTCTTTTTATACTTGCAATAATTAATCTTCAAACTTGCAAATAAGGTAAAGATAACATTTCTTCACTCTAATTCTCAAGGCTAGAGTTGATCCTCACTTCACTCTAATTTGGTAGGATAGAGTTGATCCTTACACTATTACAAATAATATGAAAGTATGGAGTAGTGTTTAAGCTTTGATGACTTTGACTCTTGCTTGAATCTTGAACTTGAAAGATGAAATAATATTCAAAGATATGAGCTCAAGTATTAGAGAGTATTCTGAATGTTTTGTATTTGCAAGAGGTAAGTAATAAATGAGGTTTGAGTTGGTTTAAATAGAGAAAAAGGTCCAAGTCTCAAAACTGTCCAGACGTGGGACGGTCGATCCACGGTCGACCGTGGCTCGACCGTGAGTCGTCTGGCAATTTTTGGTTTTTGCAATATAGACGTTGGGCTTTATTTAAAACCACACTCAACTCATTTTTACCATAAAAATCAACTGAAAAGTAGATGTTTAAAAGGTTGGTTGATCCCATACTTCTAATGTTTGAATTCAAACACAAAAATGGAAGTTTAGAAACCAATACACAAAGTATGTTGGAATTTTACCCATTTGGGAGATTCCTTTGCTAGATGTGGTTGTGTATTGTTTCAAAGTGAGAATGTGTTTGGTATTTGCTTAAAATGGGAAGTCTTAGAGTAAATCAACCCACAAAAATAAGTTTATAAAAATTTGTCACTTTTTATAAAAGTTTTATAAAAATAATTTTATAAAAACTTAAACTTATTTTAATTATTTTATTTTTATGCTCATATCAATTGAATATATTCTTGTAGGTATCTTCGGCGAAGACTTCATCTTGAATGTTGATGGCGCTTTTATCTTGGACGATTTGGATTTTGACGATTTATATAAACAAACTTTGTAACACATAAATATAACTATTTATTTGCTTGACTATATATATATATATATATATATATATATATATATATATATATATATATATATATATATGTGTGTGTGTGTATATATGCACATATGTTAATGTTAATGAATACAATTATATAAACATATTGTATATTTTTGAATTAACAAAAGAGGATATAAATTATATTCCTATTTTTCCAACACTTAGAATTATAAAAATACTAAAACTTGATATACTAAAACTCTTGAAAATTGCCTCCCAAGTACATCATACTATACTCGATCATTGTAATATCATAAAGAAAATGTCTTGTGATACTAAAGGAATGTTACTCCAACAAATATAGTAGATGTCTTGTAATATCATAAAGAAAATGTCTTGTGACTAATATAGTAGGTGTGTTTGGTAAGAAACTTTTAAAATTAAAACTTGTAAGATTTAGAAAAAACGGTTTATATGGGAAAATAGTTAGGTTTGTTTGTATTAGCTTAACTTTTTATTTTCAAAGAAACAAGCTTCTACAAAGTTATCTTATGAAGCTTTTAAGAGTTGTTAAAGTTTTTAATAGCCCATAAGGTCATAATACACAAATACCCTTTAATTAATTTTGTTTCTTATTTAATAAATTTTCATCTTTTTATATCATTTTTTCATCTTAAGCTCTAGCTACTCCTATTTTGTCAAACATTTTTATATAAATAAAAGCTTCAATTTCTAACTCTAAAATAAGCTTCAACTCCGGCTTCTATAAGCTTCACCTTCAGCGTCAGGTAGTTACATTAACCATAACCATGTCTAGTTAAAACACCTTCATTTCAGTTGATTGCATCACAACGATAATGCTTGCAACCATAATTTGACTAAGATACAACAATTGTAATATAGCAATATTAATTCTTAGCTTACTATGATCAAGTGGTACCAATCATATAGATATACCCACCATGGTTTCTAGAAAGATTATAGTCAATAAGCAAGTGCTTACTATATCTGATAATATATATTTTGGGGTTAGTATATAAGAATTTGCGTGATTATACAAATGTGATAACGTGTATTAGGGTTTTTCTTCTACTATATAAATATCAATGGACGTAAGTAAAACAAAAAACATATAAGGTTTTCTTATTCTACATGATATCAGAAAAGTTTTGGTCATATCTTCTCATCTTCTTCCTTCCATTGGTTTTTAGTCATCGCACCATCCTTCTCCATGTCATCCTTCTTAAGCAACGGCTTGACTTATTTTCTTTACCATCTCGTCGTGCACCGGAGATTGATGCATTGTAAATAAAAATATAATTTCTGGTGCTTCTTGTTTCCATCATATTCTTACAGTCCGTGCCTATTGTAGCTCCTGCTATTGCAGTTTTAGCTTTTATCGCTACAACTGCACTTCTTGCCACTTATTTGGCCGTCAATCCATCACTAATTGTCACCAAAGAGTCTTCTTTTACATATAATCCCTTTTTTATATGTAACTTCACTTTCATTGTAATTTTTGCTCCTGTGTGATCATTCGATTTTATGATGTTCTCACTACTGGGAGAATTAGAGATATTGTATATTAGAGTTTTACTATAAGATAACTCAACCCGATTATATACATGTGCTAAGTCCATTATTATGATTTCTCGTGTAACTCGTATACTGTATAAATATCGATGTAATATATAATACGTATAAGATTTGTAGTATACAATTTTTTTTCTTCATTAAGAAATGTCTTACTGAGTTACTGTTCTAAAATTTTGTTGATTTTCTTATACTAATAGTTGATTTGAAGTAAAAAAGAAACATGACTCGACCTTACTATAGCACCTCATTTTGTTTTTCTTTCTAAGAGAGAGACCTAAAGACATATTTGAGCAAGGAACAAATAGATTATGATAAGTTTTTTTGTGTGCAATTAATAATGCATATGGTTAATGATAATTGAAGTTTAGTTTTGCCAACAAAATTTGTAAAAATTAAAATGTATTCTTATTAACCAATCATTGTCAAGCAATATAAATGCATTGTTTTAAAAAAATATAATAGACGCACTCGATAATATTTGACTTAAATAATATTATATACGCATACCACAAATATAAATAGTATGTATATTCAACAACACCCAAGTTAAGTGTTATTGCACCTGTCATTTCCTCGTATTTTTTATATTAAGAATATAATCTTATGTTTTGTTAACCAAACGTAACCTTATGTCAATATTAACATAATAATCAAGCTTAATCATGAAATGTGTCCTTTGATATTCTTTTTCTTAACATTTATGATCAATTTTAACAATAAGTTGTACTTAATTATTTACAATTGATATAGTTATATTTTGAATGGATATAACTTTGTTAAAAGAAGTAACATATATTACACTTGTGACTTAGATTATGATTTTGTATGAGGTTTCAATCAAGCATAATCATATATCGGTTAGACTACATCCATATAAGCTAAACTGCTAAAGAATAAGGTAACCTAAACAAGAAACACCTTTCATTCACATTTTGGTATATCTCACTTTTTCCCATATTTACCATATATCCATATTTACCTATAAAAATTTATTAACTATTCATTTGGCTCCACAAAAGCACATTTAATTCATGGGTTAGGATCTTCTCATATTGCATCAAAATCATGTTCTTTCACAAACATGAGAGTGTGTCCTACAAAGGGGACCCATTATTGACTAGAAAAAGGGACTCACTCTCATGTTTGTGAGAAAACATGATTAGTCATATTTAACTCAAACATGAGAGAATCTTAACCCTTAATTCATATACTATTTTATAAAAAAAGAAATGATTTGTTTTCAGCTTCATCGAAGCAAATGCTCGATGTTTTAATAATGAGAAACTTCAACAAAAATAAAAAAATAAGTAACCATCAACTAATTGTTTATCGAGCAACACACATGCTCATTATAAGGGATGTACGTAGGAGGTTCAAATGAGAATATATGTATTTAGGTGAGAATGAGAGACTTAATCATGACTTTTGATTTGATTTGATCGGATGGTCTACATTTGATCATTTATAATATTCATCACCCAACCATGAATAGTGACAAAACATGAATTACAACCAGTAAATTAGGACCGTTAAATCTAATAAATCAACATTTAATTGATTACTATGATTTATTTTCTCACTCTTACATAAATATATAACTCACAATAACAGAAACGTATATTATAGTACCAAAGAGTTTAAATTTTCAAACAGTGATAACCATAGTGCCATAGTGGTAAGAAAAGGGACACGATATCCAATCAAATATCTAATCCTTCGAGAGCAACTTAAACGGAAAAAACTTTTTTTAGAAGAAAAGTAGAATTATCATATGATTATTCTTATTTAGAAACAAATTCACACAAACTCTCTCAGCACGTACTTTAGTCTGTTAGTAAGATTTATCATATTTTTACTTGTATAATTAAATGTAATTAAACATTTAGTATAAAATATATTATCTTAATCACATTAATTACGTTACTATTGTTCTGTTTAATCAAGTCATTAAAGTAAGTAGTTTATATGAGATAATAATGATTTTCAAATAGTTTAATGAAGGAATATTAATATATGAATAATAATATATTATGCACATGAGGATGCTTATGCTAATGTTAATCACTTTGTCTCCCACATGACTTATGGTGCCGTCCATGTTAAGTGTTAACCTTTCTTAAATTCCTTCAATAACAATTTTTACTTTGCTAATAATCATTTTGTCTTCTCTATAACTACTAATGGTTCATTATATATACCTCATCAAACCCATAATCCTTTGTCCCATATATACTTCCATATTCAAGAATTTCTTGTTGTCGTCATGGTTTCTAGGTAGGGAAGGGTGGTAAACCGAACGTTCATGAACTTGTTTGATGAAAAGTTCGTTTATGTTTATTTATTTATTAAACAAATTAACATGAGTTTTTGTTCATTAAAAGTTAAATGAAGAACACGAAGATAATTTCTGTTGGTTCCTTTATGTTTGTGAATAATCATTTATATTCATTAATTTGTTTATAATAATTGAATAACATAGATTAATTTAAGATTATATTTTTAAATTAGTTACATAGGGTACTAATTGAAGTCCATATTTTAATAGAACAATTGAATTATATATAATAATTTAGATTCATATGGAATTGATTTTAAAAAATTAGATTCATGTAATAATTGTATTTCCATCTCTAAATTATTAGTTTGTTTATCTTCATTTATGTTAGTTTATGTTTAAGACTTAATTGAAAGAAAATGAACATGCTATTACCTTAATAAACTAACTGATATGGCTTTTTGTTGCCTAAAGCCCTAAATATTCTGAACATTAACAAACCCCATTCAAATTTGTTTGATCATATCAAATGGTGGTTAAAAACCACCAACATTAAAATCATAAATACATTGTCACTGACTTCAATGGAAAAATGTAAATTTGAACTTCCTAACCTTAAAAATATTACAATTACTATGCTTAGTAACCTGTACATAGAAAAGAAAAAAAAAATTGAGAACATATAAATGCTAAGAGAAATGAAACATTTTTGGATGCAAGTGACACCATTTTGATTCTTATATATGTATGTGATCAACAAATATGTATGGCCTATAATGAGAACTTTACTTTTTTTTTTTGCTAGATTGAAATTCATTCTATGGAATTATCTTTACAAATATGTAACTGAAACTGTCATTTTAATGCTTTTTTGGGGATTGTTGGCATATAAATGGTCTGCTTGTAAGACTGGCTCCTGTCTGTAGCCCATAAACTACAAGTATGCCCTGCATAAAAACAACAAAAATGAAGTCCAAGTTATTTTAACTGAAACATCAATTCAGGATGGTAAATTGTAGTTTGCACTTGCACAAAGAGTGAAAAATGCAGAAGACTCTTAAAAGTGTATATTATTTCAACAAACTTTATCATCATATTCATATTTCCTTTCATTCTTATGCAATTGATAACTTGACCCGTTTAGTTAATTTTGATTCTTTATTTTTTTAACTCGATGAATTTAGCTAAAGGGTGACGATTGAGAGTCACTCAAACCTTGTAGATCGCTATCGTCACATATTATTGTTTTTTAAAGGCATTATTATTATTGTTTTTGTAATCATAACTAATGCATAGGTTACTTATGGACTTTGTTGGGCATCCGTCAAAATGGTGGGATCCACCCGGAGAATTTAGATCCAGGACCGTCAATGGAGCTCCCTGGGAAATGGATGAGACCTGCCCTTCGCAGCCTCACATGTGAATGAGCAGTAGTGGTAATGCTTTCAAACAGAAGGAAGGACTTTTAGAGTCACAAAGTAGGATAAGACTCTGATAAATGGGTAAGTGGGTCTGTGCAAAGCCTCCTTGACAAGATGGAAGTGAGTAAGAAGATGAGTGCTTTGCTAGCCTGTAAAGCATACTACCCCACTGTGCCTTCTTAATATATGTACTGACACATATTCTAAATTAAGATCATCCCCTTTTAACAAAAAGAAAGCTTGTATATGTCTCTCAATCTACTTCTTAATCCTTTTGTTGCAGAAAAAAAGATGCAAGTTGACTTTGGGTTCCTATTTGCACCAAGAGTCCATACTCCATATGTACCTTGTTTTTAAGCAGTGGAGGAAGTGTAAACTCAAGAAAGGGACAGTTATGGTAACCAAAGATGCAAATCAACTTTGAGATCAAGAAAGTGTGATAATAATGCAATAAAACCATCATCACTTACATTTGATATGTACCCCTATAACAATCAAAGATACCACCAAACTCAGCAAGGGAGAGACTTTAAGACAAGAGAATGTCTTTAATCCCATTATTTGTATGCAAAAGATAATTTAGCATGAATTTGGTGGTAGTAAAAAATAAACCAGCATACTACCCTAAAATTCGGAGTATTGGATTTACATTCAAAAGTAATGTACTTGGTTTTTCATAGCAAACATAAAGATGTTTTGTGAAAATATAGAAGCCATTACTTTATGCAAGAGTGACTGGCTTTGGAGAAATCTACAAAGGTGATAAGTACATTGTTTTGTTCAACATTTTACATCTCCATAGTAGCCAAACCACTTGTTCTTGCAAATTTTTTATCTATATTGGCGTTTCCACAAGAAAATGCATTATATGTTACCTATTTATGCAACTTTCCATTGTTTTAGCAAGGTTGAATAATGTGGAAAAACAATGTAAGCACATACCTGAATAACCAGCAGCAGTGTTGTACGTGAAGCTTATACGATACTGAATAAACAAACTCTCAGCATTGAAGCACAAAGCAAAGAAAAGGTTTGCTATGGTCAGTTAGTATACAGAGAAACTCTTGTATATACCACACTTTGGGGTGCAATTTTGATTCTGCTTTGCTATTTGATACCAGAAGATGCAGCAGAAGCAAGTGAAGCCTCTACAATTAAAGAAGCCGGTTGTCGAGCCTGAAGGCAAGCCCCTATGTCAAACGGGCGCAACTCAGATCCGTCAAATAGAAGATTGACACCTGGAAGGATAGCTTCTCTGGTGTCCATATCATCTGGTTTATCCCCTCTTGAGTCAGATGCCTCTTCAAATATACCCATGACAGTTTCGTAGACAGGTGAAAGAGCATACGATCTGCAGGATGCATGCAATATCATCATAATTCCCAAAAAGTTGTCGCAAATAATTTACTGAACAATTTTGATACTAGCAATAATGTAAACTTACTTCCGTACGTGAAGAATTTTCCTCCAAGAAACAGGTTTTATATGAAAGGTGATCAAAGTTGGGTGCAATACTAAATGCGATGAAAAGTGCATATTTGTATAAGAAAACAATATGATCTCACTACAAATCTAGCTAGCTTAAAGGAATTGTTTTAATCCATAGGATGTGACTGAAATTTTAGTATAACAATATTTGTTAAAGACATATAAATTTAAGATGTGTGTTGGTATTAAAAATTACTAGGCTTTGTCTCTAATAATTAATTAATAGCATCTATATCACCAAATTTTAGAATATTAATAACCGGAATGAAATCGGTAACAAACTAGGGTCGTTCTAAGTTGATAAATGAGATTACACACTTCTCATAGCACAAATGGCCAACAGCCTACCCTAGAGTAATCCATGTTATGAGAATTCATGATTTTGTCCTATCATTGGAAGCCTATAGAACATTTTTTTGCCCCTATCAATCCACTATCTCATCCATAAATTCAAGGGCATAATTATCCAAACAACAACTTTTTGTCGTGTATGGTAAAAAGTTATTGTGCACAAATCATCGCCCTTAGGTGAAGCCACAAAAACTTCGGGTGTGTTTGTGTTCTTTGTGACACAAAAAACATCCTTAATGATCATGAAATAAGTCTGTAAAACGTGGGTGGTGGGTATTCAAAATTGAGATCTAAGATTTCTGAGAATTAAGGCGATCTTTATGATAAATTGCTTGTTTACCAAAGATGAGTATTTTTATTCTTCTTTATTTAATCTTAGATAATGAAAACCGTCTAGAAAATCCTGAAATGTACTCAGGACTTGTGGGAAAGCTTAATTGTTTTAGAAATTGAAAAACTCCATATTCAGTTAGCTGTAGTTGGTTAATTCTTATGCTCCTTGTATTCGCCTTGGGATGCTTTTACTAATCTTAAAGTGACATAACATCATAGGAGCTTATTAAACAGTGACTATTTGAATGACACCTGCTTATGTTTATTATAAATTGTATATGTGTTATATGCTATGATTAAAAAAGAAAAGTTGTGATAGATCTTAAAATGGTATAGCAAGTATCATCCACATGCAAGCAAATAGGAAGAGATAAATTAGAACACACCTTAAAATGTTGCCATCAAAGCTCAAGACTTCTGTACCACAACGTTGCCTATTAGCAAGCTTTAATCTTTGATGATCACTTGTACCAGAAATGGGAGAAGATGGATCTGTGAGTGGATTCCATCTTTGACTCGCATAAGTCATTAGAAGTTTATTTGAAGCTTTTGCTTGATCTTTTTGGTAAAGCATCCTTGCAGTTGAGCCAGTTGCTTGGTACTCTGAACAAACATATTGTAACTTTTTCCTAAGCTCTTGCATTGAATTGTGATGTTCTGTAAACAAATTTGTTTGAAGTAATTGCGAGGAAACCACTCTTGTACATATATTGTTGCATAAATTTGGACTAAATAATGGAATCCCAAATTCCACCATCAGTGGAACCCATTCATATTTATCATTGTCGGGTGCAAAACTATTTGGGTCCGGTTCTTTAAAGAGCTTCAACAGGCGAATATAACCAACTGTCCATAACTCTATCCTATCTGCCAAATTATTCAATAGAAAGTTCAACTTTGAACTTTCATCCATATCAAGCCCCAACTCTTTACCTATATCTGCGAATGAACCATCATAGTTCTTCAATGGTAGAGGGACATCCATGGTAGTCATTTTTCCAGACTCATTCAGGTCATATATGCTTAAGGGTTGCACTAAAATGGCTGTGTGTTTAAGAAATGAGTTTAAACAATGTAAGAGTATACTTCCTTTGACTAAACGCCCATCAAACTTTTCACCAGAAGATTCATCCCAAGACCATACAAGGGCCTTCTCACAACCAGACAATGGTGCAGGAAGTAATCTTAAACATTGACCTTTCATAAGGACAACTGAAAGTGGTCCACTACGCGCAGCTGAATATAATACTAATTTCATCCATGGTGTCATGGAGGAATAGGAGGGAGGCCCAAAATGAACTGGACCTTTGGGCCCAGGAATTACAGAAGAATGAGGAAGTGGTAACATTGACACAACAATTTCGTAGTCACGACAAAACAATCTATCAAGTGTTGATGTTGCAAGAGTAGCCAAACTTTCACACCTTAGGATATCTACATTATATTTCCTTTTTATTTTACTTGTTACTTTCCCAGCATCATTAGTATCTTCACTCACGGGAACATTAGAATCGGAGTTCTCAATAGATGATGATGAACACTCAGAATCATTGACTACCCCTGATTCATTTATAATATGTTCAGATTCTTCTCTGTTTGACTTATCTTCTGAATCATTGTCCACCTTGTTGGTAGCAATACCTCCAGATGTTAAACACTCCAAAACACATCGAAGACTAAACGCATGGTTTGCAAATTCCTGAAGAACCCCCTCAAATTTGGCACCTTCTAATGAGCTAAGGTCATTGCAGAGATCTTTTATGCTAGCATGACCAAGTTTTCCTGCTTCGTATAGCGTTACTGCATGAGACTTTAAGCCTGAAAAAAGAATTTAATTAAATGCAAGTGACTTACAACAAAAAGAAAAAGAAAATAGAAAGATAAAACCTGGGAAAAGAAGGAAGTATAAGTACCTGGTGAAACGGACCCCATCATAAGATAGGATGTTATGTTGGCATCAACAAGAAACGCAACACGAGTATGGCCAGAGTTATCTGTAGCATCTTGCTGAAATAGAGTGGCGTCAACAGACATGTTTGAAGAGGCATGACTGGCACGGGAAGCTTCATCCTGCTCAGAAAGTGAGAGTTTACCACAAGAAGTGGGAGAAGTTGGTTCTTGAAGAATAGATCCAGGGTCGATTAGTTTAACTGCCCATCCTAACCGACAAGCAAAAGATGCAGCAGCCTGAAGTTGAGAGAGTTGGACCTGTAATGTTGTGGCCAGTTCAGCAACAGTTGAATTCTCACTTGAAACCACAAAAACAGCATAAAGCAACCTGTATAGTGAAGTTTTCGTAACATGAGGATCTTCACTTGTGTTGCTTGTAGAAGTTAATTCAAATGGATAAAACATAAAAAGAAGCAATTCTTTAGTAAAGACCAATCTCTTACTCCTCAATGGGATCTTCGTACGACTGTTCTCTGTTTGAAACAAACCCTTCTAGTCTGCATACTGTAATATTAAACAAGTAACTTTTCCAAGTTCATGAATAGGGGAAACAAGAAAACATGCACACAACATACATACACATATCCATACATACATGCATAAATACATGGGCGTTAACTCTTTTGTGATAGTTTACGCCAACAATATGTACATGATAAGTAATTATGTCTATGGGCATTGTACACACATATGCTACTGACTCCATATGTGGTTGTGTATATGAGAAATGTAGATCATGTCACTTCATCTAAGATTTTGTGTGCTTAGGCTGTTGGGCATTGGATCTACATGACTCCATGTGTACATTTTTGTATATACGTTGGTATATCACATGCTTTGAGATCTTTCGTGACTTGTTCAAAAAATAAACAGGGTCCTCTTTTCACTATATCTCTCTTGATCATGAAATAGTGAGGTTCAAACATTAGTTCATGTTGATACAAGGTTACCCATCAGTCTTTATCACTCACAAGTGCTGATAGTGGATTATGTTGGATGACTAAACGTGATGGAAGAAGGAAGAGAAAATAAGAGAGAAGTGTATGGTTTAGCCCTAATAACAGGATTTTACTCATTAAGTTAAAGTATCTACAAAAGAAACTTAAACAAGATATAATGTCAGCATTTAACGGTTTTGGTGGATTCATGTTAAGCAAAACCTGGACTTAAGGACCTGACGATTGATTGAACATTAAAATTTTAGACAGGGAGCCAATGATAAATAAAAGACAAATGCAGAAAGAGGACCCAATAGTTTAAGAATGACAATGTAACCAAGTCATCATTAGCGATAACATATTCAGATATAATAAGTCTCATGATGATATACAGTGTTACCTTTAAATCGATCTTCGGCATAAACACAGACATCAAGGTAGACTAGTCCACGGCGGTAAAGACCCTTGATGATGACCGGATCAAAGAGCATAAATGCATTTGCCTCCTCCTTGCATATTTTGTCAATTGTTGCACTTTCTTCTTCTGAAAGTTTCTGCATATATATTTCTTACTATGTGAAGAAATAAGGCATTATCAATCATGTACGTGATAACAATTATATTTTCTCATAAGTTATTATCAGGATTTGAGAGTCTTGTAATCAAGAACGACATTGATTTTATAAACTAAACTAGGACTAAAATATACTGGCGGTGCATATACTGATAGAAAAGAGATCTACCAGAAACCTTACCTTAAATTCTTCCAATGTAAAGTTGACAAGACAAACTCCCCACCAAGGTTCAATTGTGATGTCCACTGGTAGCGTAGGCAATGATTCTCTAGCTATTGATTTGTTCAGCTTCCACATTATTTTCTAAATAGCTCCAAAATCATTATGAATAATTAGATAAAAATAAAAGATGCGTCTAGCTATGTTGTGACTTCAATGTATAACACGAGCAATAAAGCTATATGGAGATATGGATAATATATACAAATTTGAGAGCAACTTCTATGAACATATAATCTAGGACATATTCATGTGCCAAACTTAACTGTACTTTTTAATTCAGAACTAAAATAGTGCATTCGAAACAAAAAGAAAGTTAATATCTAATTATACTTTATATTCATCTCAAGAAGACTTTGCTTCTTCCAAGTGGTGACATAAACTTTGCATGTTGTAACGGAGAGAAGTGATAATAAACTTTGTTTGACAAGCGAACAAAGAATATCCATCTAGGCATATTTTTAAAAACTCCATACAGAATCCTAATGAGAAAGACAAATAAGGTGATGGGCATATTTATAATCATCCTTCTTTGGATGTACATCTAGTTCATTAGTATATAACCTTGGAGTCGTAATTAGTGATATGGCACAGGAGCATTCAACCTATATAAGAGCAAAGGCCAATATAGTTGACTGGTAATGTGTTTTAATCCTAGTAGTGAGACTACATTTACGCATATGTTTCCTTTGAATAATTTTTTTGTATTGCATATCATATTTTTCTAAGTAGGTATAAGATCAATTCTCAACAAGGGTCTTCTCTGAAGATTTCAAATATCCAGGAGAGAGCTAAGGAAGCTATACTTCATATCTTTTGAGTATGGCATCCTATTATTGTCTTAAGTTGCAGACATGTTGATTGCAAAAGGTGTAAGGTAAAACAATAACCTCTAGCATATGAAAAACCAAATACTTGGTATGAGCATCACGAGAGACTAGCCTCAAGGTACTCTAACATTATCCAAAAATAAGGTACAAAGGGAACGTGTTAGAGAAATTTCATCTTCAAGAGGCTAAGATTTAGAGCATGCATGTCAGAAGTCACTTTACGGGATTGGGTATTGTTGTTGCTGCTGCTATTGTATTTCAGAAGCCACTTAAGCTTACAAGGAAACAATCACCACAAAATGATGAACACAAGAAAGAATGGTTGGCATTATAAGTGATGGTCTTCATGGGACGAAATAATTCTCATGCATTGGATGGGAGGACAGACGGATAGTTAATTAAATGTCTCAACTTAGAAAGTTGTTACTCTTTCGGTCATAGGCAAAAAAACATGACTACAGCAGAAGCAGGTGAAAAGATAATTTAGTTAAAGAACTTTCTTAATAAGTTAGACAAGAAACAGGCAAATAATGTTCTCTATTATGACAATCGAAGTGTCATTCATCTTGCAAAGAACGAAACCTTGGCTTTCATGGGAGGATGAAACACATTAAGTTGAGATATCATTAATAATAGAGGATAATGAAGATCTATAAGTCAAACAATCCTCTTGCATATGATAATGAGTGTGGTTTTAAAGCTTTGTGTACTAAACAAAACCATGCGATACTAATTCAATTATATCAAGACGTGAGGCGTCTAAGTAGAAGTTAAATATTTTGTTTTTCTGTTACATATGACATAATTTCTTTCATGCATACTTAACAATATGTCCTAGGAAGTAGGAACCAGTAGTCCAGTAGCCACATGTATAGTCCCTTTTATGAAAAAATGGGGTCTACATTCTACTAAAACCCATCATATACTTTCAACCGCTAATACATTAATCATGTGATTTGCGTTGTACAAACTCATAAAATTTTGTGTATAAGTTGTTGAAATGTCAAAAAATAACTAAGAGATGCAAAACTACAAAAACGGACAAAAAATGTATAACAAGAAATATTGTGAAATGGGTGCACTAAATAACTCTTACGTACAAGAGCCATCATCTTGTAGATGCTAGATGATAGAATGCATAGAGGGCATGGCATGACGGACAGCTAACACAATATAAACAATGAAGTAGAGGTTCCATGAAGTTTATAACTTATCATATTCAGGAGTTGCTAGCTTCCATTTTGTTGTTTTCCGGAATAGGGACAACGTAGGAGAGAGCGAGAGACATTCAAGCAAACTAAGAAAAACTAACAAAAGTATACATAACTCCTAAGAAACTATAGATACTCTCAAGCATGCCAATCAACATAGCTTAAGGCATGAAAAAGAGGGAGATGTAGAAGATATCTACCAATTCCAATAGGAAACACCATGTTTTTTTCTATCCTTTTCATACGTAGCGTGTGTGTATGTGTGTGTATATAACTATATATATATATATATATATATATATATATATATATAGAAACCGTTGTTAGCGCGAGAACCGCGAGAACCAATCTAAGCCGTCCAATTCCCCCTCCTTCAATGTGATTGCCCACCCATAAATTCCTCACATACACCCTGCCACACTCTATCCCTCCACGCTCTCCATCCATGATACTTCCCATATCCAAGGAACGGCTGATATTGGTTCTCACGGTTCTCGCACTAACAACGGTTCTCGCATGAACCCTCCTCTATATATATAGGAAAAAGTTCATGCGAGAACCATTCTTAGTGTGAGAACCGCGAGAACCAATCTGAGCCGTCCACTTCCCCCTCCTTCAATGTCATTGCCCACCCATGAATTCCTCACATGCACACTGCCACACTCTATCCCTCCACGCTCTCCATCCGTTTAACTTCCCATATCCAAGGAATGGCTGAGATTGGTTCTCGCGGTTCTCGCGCTAACAACGGTTCTCGAATGAACCCACACCTATATATATATAAGGGACGGTTCAAACGAGAAATGTTTTTCGTACGAGAACTGCGAGAACCAATTTTAGCCGTTGATTTGATAAAGTGGAATTCATGGATGTGGGACGTGAGGGGATCAAGTGTGGCAGGCTGCATGTGATGAATTCATGGGTGGGCAATGACATTGAAGGAGGGGGATTTGGACGGCTTAGATTGGTTCTCGCGGTTCTCGTACGAAAAACAGTTCTCGTTTGAACTTTTGTTATATATATATATATATATATATATATATATATATATATATATATATATATCATTATCACACAAATAACAGCTACCACCTAGCTTAAAGAACATTTATTACAATATGCTTCCATGTAAGCAAAAATTTAGAATGTTCATCAAATAACCAGTGAACCGGAATGCTATAATAGTATGTTAAAGGATACCAAAATACTATAGATTTATACCTTAGATCTACACTTGTTCATAATGTCGATAAATTCATTTCTACCTATCCCAGTGAGTCGTAAGGCATCAGCCGCACTAAAATTTGGAATGCGGTCATAGGACTGTTCTGCATTCAAGACAAAACATCAGTTTTCCGGGAATTGAAATTCAAGGCTATACATATATGTTATAAAAGCCCCTACTACCATTTTTCATAACTTCGAATATCATATCGCAATAGTATCTGAATGGAGAAACCCTCATTACACGGCAAACATACTCAGCAAGATGATAAGGAAACAGCTGCATGAAAGAACAGAAAGCAATGTTAATTGCATGCTTCAATTGAGGCAAGTTAAGAAGAATTAAAATAAACACTTCATTCAGTTTCAAGGTTGTGGGTCAGACATGTTAATTGTAAGCCTCCTGCCAATATCAGCCCATGGGCTCGGACATTACATCCACTATGCATTATTAGTTGTTTATTTTTTAACAATGGCATGTGCATGCATATCTAAGGCAAATTTTACATATTAAAATAAAGTATTCATTATAGCAGGCAGACAACAAAGAGATGGCGTGCAGACTAACAACGAAACCAAGAAGTTGTCTTCAATACTTACCGCCAGGTTTTTTCGAAGATAACGCATCATATCCTCATAATATTCACCTTCTCTGCATACTTTACGCACAAAAGAAGTACGCCATAACAGCCTTCTCTTTATGCAATGTGCAATTATCCTACATATTAATATAACCAAGTAAACAACAAAACTTGTATGGGATCACATAAGTAACCGTCCAGATCTTTTCCAACAAAATGTGAGCTTACTGAAAAAGATTAATATCTTTTGACTTTTGACTTTATGTGCTTCATTTTAATTGTTAGACAGAGCATTAGACCAGCTTGAAACAAAGTTTTCGTGCAGTAAGAACTTGTGTTGACACGGATGCTCAGAAAGAACTCGGCTTCACTCAATTGCTAATGGGGTAATTTTACATACTTCTAATTTAAATTTATAGTGTTATTCAGCCAAACAACAAAAACAACATTGGATTTAACACACATTGATCCAAAAGTTCTCTCTCCTTTCCAAAAAGAAATACATTTGAACTCTTTAGGTCATGTCTTTTATGCATAGGATGGCAAGGAACTCCCTCCCGCCCCAAAATACGACAGTTACATATATCTAGTATGTTTCATAGATGCAACATTCCCTTTTCTACAAAGTCAATAAGAACTTTAAACTTTGTCAATTGGTAATAAAATCCACATGATTCTCCATAACTTGTCATTCTTAAGTGATTATTAGACAAATACTACAACACTTTCAATAAACCATGTGATCCTGCAAACATAGCATCCAATAGACGGATGGATTATAATTTATGAAATGGTTAACAAATTTTCTAAAGAAATGTTATCAGTTTCCATTGGTGCAACTAGAAAGTCTGCCAGTCTAACAATAGCCACAAAACTCAGAATTCAAACTGTGTAGAAGAAAGCAAGAACATACTGCATATATTTAACTGATTAACTAACATACAAAAACGAACCTTCTATGCCATTCATCCTTAGAATTCAAACTCGTCTGGAGACGTTTAGGGAGACTCTCCCAAGAACATTCCTCTTTGATTGCTCTCAATATCAATTGCTCCTCAATTGTCGACTGTACGTGCAGCATACTAACCGAATCAAATCACCTAAATTACATAAAGTCGACAATAACACTAAATCCTGCAACGATAACCAAATCTCAGAAACGTATAATAGATTTTAAAAAAATGGGGATATTCATGAAGGGAATGCGTGATAGGAGATGGAACATTATACCTGGAATTTGAAGGATCAATGGAAGGTAATGGTATGGTAGGGTTTTATGAGATGGAATGGAGATCTGTTGAATGATGATTGCATTGCGTTCTCTGGTCGTTAATTATGACGCAAGCAATTGAATGTCGAAGATAACCACCATTTTCATCTTGAAGCTTGCTCGTACGTCAGGAGCATTTCCAATTGAGGCAAATTACGAAAAAGAGTTAATTACGTTTTCATCCATTAAGGGACCTTCTAAATCTTCTTAATTAGATATATATCCTTATAAATTTTAAAATTACATCAATATCTTTCCATAACCTCTTAATTAATATATATATCCAAATTTTTAATTTGAGTATAATTAAATTATTTAAAAAAAATAAAAAACACTATCTCTATATTCATTTACATGTAAATTTACTAAAACATCCTCATTTTAACAAAGATGTAAATCACACTTAAGTTTTTCTCTCTACTACCACTCATGAAAGTCGATGTCTTTCATATCTGAAGAATATAGCTGCAAGTAACATCAGGATATTTTAGAAACCCTTGAAAACCTACACTCTCACATACGATATTCCTCTTCTTCATCGAGCTATAAGTTTTTTACTAGGAGAAAGGAAGAATCACAAATGGTATAAACTTCTTTCAAATTTCAAACCTCACTTTCTCGTCTCCATTTCATCACTACCTTTTTGTGTTTATTAATGGAGTTTCCCCATTGAAGCAATAAAAGTGGAGCTCAAGTTTAATTAATAGTATCACAAAAAGTTTTTTCAAGTTTCAAGACAACGAGATATTGAGAAACCCAAAACAAAACATAAAATCTTTGAATCCCTAAAAAATAAAACCCTAATTCCTAAAATCCATTAAGTAATAAATCTGTTCATTAACAATAACTGATTTAGAAGTTGTTCTAGTAATGAATTAGCATTACCCTTTTAACATTTTTGTGAACGGCGGTAATAAAACATATGCCGGCAAGAGTCACCAACTCCGGTCATGAACGAGATAGTAAGTGGTGAAACAAAGAAACGTCTGGTTTGCATATTTGTAAGAAAAATAAGGGCATTTTAGTAAAATTCCATGTAATTAATTTGAAGATTATATATATTTTTTATTTTCTAATATTTAATTATGATTCAAGCATTTGGATATATAAGAGAGTTAATACGTTTTAGAAGGATATTAATCTAATTTTAAAGTTTATAAGGATATATATGTAATTAAGAAGTTTTATAAGGATATAAATGAAATTCTCCCTAATTTTTATGTTAAATATTGTAACATAAATAATTATATATATAATTAACAAAATACTAACTTTGCTTTATAATTAACTAAAATTGTATTCTACCATCTTTACCCAACATCTTTTAACATCGCCCATCACCTTCTACCACGTCTCACCGTTGTTTTATCATCACTCACCACCTACCAGCACCCCACCTCCAAATTAGAACTACCGATAATTATCAAAGTTATAATCATTGATGAATCGATTTGACAACCAACATTCGGCCAAACAATCGATTAGAACAATGGATGAATCATTTGAAGCAAATTCGTAACACACACAAAGTACTATCGAAAAACCCTAAAAGTGATGAAACCCTTAAATTGACCCAAGAAGATGAATTTACAAAACCCTTAGGAAGATGAATCTACATAACCCTCAAATAGAGTCATACAAAGTTACAAGCACTGAAATGGTCGTCAAATGTGATTACATGAACCGTCTAACGATTCCAAATCCATGGCTTTTGTTCATTTCGATTTCATTTCTCGATTTTTGTAGCTTTGCCTTTTTTCTTAACTCTAGTGATGTTCCGATAGGGGTGAGGAATCAAATGGGAGATAGAAAAGGATGAGGTGGTCGGAGATGGCGAGTTAAAGAAACATCCAGTGGTGGTGGCCGGATAAACGAGTTGTCGTGCAAAGAGAGACGGACCGAAGGGCTAATGACATGAGAAAAAGGGGAGGGTTAGGTTATATTTGTTTAATAATTATTAATATTATTGATAATGGTTTTCAAATTATTTTAGATATGAAAACAAATAAAAGGAAACACAAGGATATTATTGTCTTTTCAAGCGATTCGGGACAAACATTCAAACAAAATACAAACCATAAGGATCAACGTCGTAATCTGAAAGTACAATAGCTAAATCGACAATATCGTACAAACTATATGGACCAAAAATGTAATTAACTCTTATGAAAATAATTAATTATTTTAGAAACAAATATACTAAACAAGTAAAAGAATAATATAAATACAAATAGGCAAAATTAATTATTAAATCATTATTATTTACGGACTAGTTATGATGGTTGATAATTTTTATGCAACAACCTTTGTCATACACAACAGCAAGGATATTTATGTTCTTACCAATCTACTATTTATTATCCTTAACCACAAATTTCATGGTATAATGATCCAAACAATCACTTTTTGTTGTGAATGACAAAAGTTGTCGTGTACAGTTCATCACGATACGTGACAATCTAATCAACAAAGTGTCACCAAATTCTTGAACATTCTTTCACATTTTCTTAACTTATTTTTGTTACTAAACACATTTCCTCTTCTTTCTCTCATCATTTCTCCTCTCTTTCTTCCCTCTCTCATCAACAAAGTCTCACCGTCTATATCTCCTTGTTTGCTCTCCACCACCGATAGGCATAGGTTGATGCAAGTCGTTAGAGAGTCAAACATATGAAAGATGTTTTATTGATTGATCTAATCATAAGGTAACATTGTCTAATTACATCAAGATTTTTTTCTGAATCTAGATATTATGGGTAATAAATAAATACTAGGAACCTTTTGGAACAACACTAACGATTCACAAGAATTAAAAAAGTTAGCAGAACAATTCGACTTTTACTTTCCTCAATAAACCAGACGTGGAAGCAAATATGATATAAATGAAAATTACATTATTGCAGCTTATATGAAACCAAAAGTATGTATCTCCTTGCATCGTAAGTTGACCTTATGTATTAGTTTATTAGCGATATATGTATTTATGAATTAGAGAGAGATAACATGAAATGTATTTGGTAGAAAGATAAGAGTGCAAATGACCAACATATTAGAAAACAAACATTTCAATTGGATGGAAGTTAGTTTAAATGACTAAATCAGTAACGAAAAATATAATAGTAGAAACTATAGATGTAAATTTCATCTTAGAGAGCTAAACTAGCTATTTTGGCCAAATTGCATAGACCATTTGAGTATTTCACTTTATATCAATATAACATAAAAACAAATCATATAATAATATTAAAAGTATTTTATATTTTTGTTCCTTGTGGTTTATTGATATAGAATAGGTCCCTAGATCCGAAAAGTTACGAGTTCAGTCCATCCAAACCCGACTTTATTAAACTTTTGGTCTCTAACCTGAATTGAAATGTCTAAATTGCCATTATCCTTATTTTATTCATTTTTCTTCAAATTTTAAATTTGAATATTGATTTACTATTCATTTTTAAATATTAATCTACAAGAAATCTCTCTCTTTATATCATTTTTAAGTCACACACAAACTGTACCTTTCATCCTCACCGGTTCTCCACCCATACCGATGACTTCATGCATGTCATCACCCTCATCCATCTGTAATGACTTTAAAGCCATCTTTGTTGATAGCCACCAACAACATGCTCTCTATCTCTCTCCACCATGCTACCACTGAACACACCATCTCCACCATTGAACCCATCCGCAAAACCCCGATCGGAGCAGCAACGGCGGGAGGGTAGAGAATCACAGTGGTTTTGAATACCATAATTGTATAAGGTTTGTGGAACAGAGATGACAAGGGGATGAATCGAGATCAAAGGCAGTGAGTAATGTATGAAGCGGCTGTGGTTGAAGGACCGAGTTCAAGTATGGTTCCTGTTATGTGTGGTTTAGGGTTTAGGTTTATTTCATTTTCTGATTCTCTCTTAGATGTGTTTAAGATGTATGTGTCTTATTGCTTTGTGTATGTGTTTTTTTCATAGGGGTGAGCATGGGACCCGCTAGACCGGAAAAAACCGACAAACCGGACCGAGACCGGTCTGGACCGTGCCTGATCGGTCCGGTATTCGGTCCTTGTTTTTATAGATTTCGGGTTTCGGTCCTGTCCGGTCCGGGCCGATTTTGTTTGATACAACGACTAAAACAACTAAAAGACCGAAAAAACCGACAAATCGAACCGAACCGGACCGAGACAGGTCTAAACCGGGACTAGTCGGTCCGGTCTTCGGTCCTAGTTTTCTATACATTTCGGGTTTCGATCCGGTCCCGTTTTTGAACCGGTCTTCGGTCCTAGTTTTCTATACATTTCGGGTTTCGATCCGGTCCGGTCTTGTTCTATTTATGTTTTTATATGATCAAATTAATAAAAAAATTAATAATAAAAAGAAGATGAATAAAATAAATGCTAAGGACAATTTAGACATTTTAATCTAGGTTAGAACAAAGGCGTAATAAAATTGGCCGTAAAGTTTTAGATCCAAGAACCTATTCCATGAAAATCAATAAACCACGTGAACCATGAAAGTTGATTTTTTATTTATTTATTACATTAAATAAAGTATTTTTAATCATTATTGAATATTTATGAATTTTAACTATTATTTTAAGTAAATTTGAATATATTTTTGTAAACGTTTAATTTTTATCTATATGAAAAAATCTATATAATGTTAACAAACGACAAGTCCATTTCTGTAAGAAAAATTCTTTATTTGTATACTATTTTGTCGTAGTTTTTTTTTTAAATATACTAATTTTCTTTTATTATTTGTCTCAATAAATTTTAGAGTAAATTACACATTTGGTCCCTGAATTATGTCACTTATTTCACTCTGAGTCCCTAAACTACGTTTATTACACTGGGAGTCCTTGAATTAAACATTTTGTCACGCTGATGGTCCCTTGTCACTTGAAAAGACAATTCTACCCTTTCTTTTAAATTTATTATATTATTTTAAGTTTACTTGTTTTAATAATAGTAATTTATATTAAAATAACATAATTTATGTTAATTATATGATAAATACACCATTAATGTGTTCATCACCATCCCCACTCAACCACCACCATCTACCACCCAACCATACCGGAAAACGCCTTTCGTCACCCAACCGCCGTCGGAAACTTCAAATAACCACCTGTCAACCATCACCAAAACTTAAACAGCCACCACCATTAACCACCACCCAACCATCCCTGTATTATAACCGACCACCGTGACCACCGTTCACTACCACCTGAATCCATGCCTCCGACGAAAACCACCCAAACACCACCACCGTATACCTTCCCAACCACCACCACCGTATACCACCCAACCACTACCACCGTATACCTCCCAACCATGAACCAATAATTCCAAATCGGAAACACCACAATCAAAATTAGATATGTTCAAAAGCTAATCTGTTCAAAACCAAATCGGGAACACCACAATCCCAAATCGGAAACCACCACCCAACCACCACCTAATTTGTTCAAAACCCTAGTCAACGAAAACAGATCTGAAAAATATCCAAGAAAAAAAAGAGTAGAAGAAGATGACAATTATCGCTGAAAACAAAACATATTTGAATCAACCACAAGGCGGCGGTGGCGAATCAACCACATATCTGGAAAACCCTAGATCTGGGCGGAAATGACGGTTGTTGGGCTGTGCATTTTGTCGCATGAGAAAACCCTAATTTACAGGAAGAAAGAGACAGAGGCTGAGAGGCGATGGTGATAGTGGTGGGCTGTGCGTTGGGCTGGCGGTGATGGTATTCTCGGTGGGGAGGCGATTGTGGTGGGCTGTGCGGTGGTAGAGAGGAAGTAAGGGGATGCGATGGTGTTGGGAGGCGTGGTGGTAGAGAAGAAGGAAGTGGAGTCGATGGTGGTGGTCTACGGCGCATGCAGGGCAGAGATAATGGCTGGCGGCAGTTGCCGGTGGTGGTAGCCGGCGTGGTGGCCGGCGGTGATGGCTGGCTGTGGTGGTCGTCGTGGTAGCTAAGAGAGAATAATGGGAAATGAAGTTGGGATAATATATATATGTATATTAAAAGAATCTTTGTAGTTATTAGATTTATTTTTGAATTATTCATAATTAAAGAAAATAAAAAAAAAATAGATAAGGTTATAATGGTCTTTTCAAGAAAAGAAGCAAGGGTATTTTGGTCATTTTGGTTGCATCAGGGACCATCAGCGTGACAAAATGATTAGTTCAGGGACTCCCAGTGTAATAAACGTAGTTTAGGGACTCAGAATAAAATAAGTGATATAGTTAAGGGACTAAATGTGTAATTTACTCTAAATTTTAAGAGAGAGTAGAAATTTGAATACTAAGACAAAGTTACTTGGTCAACGGCTAAACCACGTATTTTAATTTGCCGGCGCCTCCATCCTCTCTGTTCTACATTGAATTAGGGCACGCACTTCATCTTTCCCGCCGCCGATTTCCCTCCAAATATCTCCGGTCAGCCCCTTTCTATTATTTCTCATCACTTTTCTATTCTGTTAATCAGATAGCTGGCATTTTGACATATTGCTGCAATGCTGTTTTCTTTCTATCTATCTTTTCTTTTAAATTTATTTTTTTTCTGTTACAGTTTGTGATATCGGAGACACAGTCGCATGATGGCTCTTCGTTTTGAGGTAAAGATTTCTTTTTATTCAAGTATAAATTGACATTACTATCGTAAGAGTGTTAGGTGGTCACCCAGTTTGGATTCAGATTTCTAACCTTAGCCGAAATAAATCTTGAGTTATTCTCTGTCTGAATGAACCTGGAAATCAGGTGCTACTGAGTTTAAGTTTAGATTTTTAACATCTGACGACATAAATCTTGAGCAATTCTCTGTTGTAATGAGCTTAGGAAAGATATCATGTATGAACTGATTAGGATATACTGGTTTCGTAATTATTATTTATGTTAAAGATAATTTATTATATATGAATGAATTGATAGAAGTTCATTACACTAAAATATAATGTAGCTATGCTACTAAAAATGCATTACATGTGGTTCATAACAAGAGTTGCTTTCTGATTTTGAAAGTTTGGCTACTATTTTCTGCATTAAAACTGGCTCAAGTTTTTTTTTTTTTTTTTTTTCGTGATAAAGAACGATATTTTAATGAAAGGAGTGATATTTAATACAAAACTGATCAAAGATTTATAATTTATCAACTCTTTTATTTTAATGAGAGTGGCACCATCATGTTATATAGGAATCTGCTCTCGTGTTATAGGCCGAAAGGTTTTAAATTGTTTCCACCGAGACTGAAAAGATAGCCGAAAAGACGAATGATAACCAGCTCATAACATAATGATTATGTGGTTCCTTAAAAAAGTTAACGTTCTGCAACAATTCATCATGAATATTTGCTGATTACAAGTTTGTAGTTGGAAGTTACTAACTCAAAACATGTGTTGGATTTTCTTTGCTAGGTTCTAGGGAGGTTTAATCGCGCTCGTGCAGCTCGGCTGACTCTGCCTCACTTTCTTTGCGAGACACCTCTATTTATGCCTGTGGGAACACAAGGTTAAAAATTCAAACTTTAGTGCTTGTGTTAGCTAAATTGATAGTTGTGTTTATTTATTTATCTTAAAAAGCACTTGAGCTTAAGGAAGCACAAAGCTTTTAGTTCAATGATAGTGTATTTGATTATCCCTGTATTGATTCTCACTATCCTGCCTACAACAGTATATCATAACACTAAGCTGATAGCTCTGGTTATCTCATGGTCCATGTACTCAAACAAATAACTGCATTACTGAAATCAGCACATCCACCAACTCAATATTTGTGCATTTTAAGATTTTGTAAGCTGATTATTGATTGTGATGGAACAAGAGGTATGTTTCCATGGCTGCAGGGACAATAAAAGGTTTGACGACCCATCAGCTTGAGGAGATTGGCTGCCAAATTATACTTGGAAATACATATCATTTGGCACTGCGTCCAACTTCAGAGCTAATTGATGAATTAGGAGGGCTTCACAAATTCATGAATTGGCCTCGGGCACTTCTCACTGATTCTGGTGGTTTTCAGATGGTAATTCCTCACGAGTTTGTGTTTCAATATTGAACCATTTACATAATGCATATGATGCCATGTTTGTGAACATGTTCTATGTGATGCCATTGTACTTTGCATATTTAGCCGAATTTAAAATGCTTTCAGGTCTCATTGTTGCATTTAGCTGATATCACTGAAGAAGGTGTCACGTTTCAGGTTCTCTCTCTCTCTCTCTCTCATAGTAGTTCTGTCAAATTCTTATTAATAGAGTTGAATGGAGCTTTTAGCCATTTGTTGAGCTTGTTTGTTTCAAGTGGACATTGATTCTGACAACTTATGGGTTCTTGAACATAACCTACTACATGTGCTTTGTTTATTTCCTGCTTCGAATTTTGTCATCATTTGTAACTAGTATTTGGTATTTATTATGCAGTCACCAGTTGATGGGAAGCCGATGCTCCTAACACCTGAAGAATCGATCCAAATTCAAGTAAGTAGTTGGTGTGAGTTGGATCTTTAATGCACACAAGCTCATAACTACACGGTTTAACTTTACTTCATTCGGAATCAAGAAATTGTTGTGCTTTAGAATTATTCGAGATTGTATATATGTTTAGGGTTCCATCTCTTGGTTTTGTTTTTATATAATTCGTGAATTATATAATAAAGTTTTTGCAATGTCTAAGAATCTAGGAATGTTTGTTGAACCATGTGAAAATTCATCTTAAATGTTGTTTGTGTGTCACTGTAGATTCTTAATGTTGACGTTTATCAAATATTTATTTATTTGTATTAAAATAAATTTTGTTGGCAATGTGGAAAATGAAATATGATTGTAGCTTGAATATACTTATGAAGACTTTCTCAATTGCATATCCATCTAATCTTGTAGAACAGAATTGGAGCGGACATTATTATGGCTCTTGATGATGTAGTGAAAACCACAATTACAGGTCCTCGAATTGAAGAAGCTATGTATCGCACTTTGCGTTGGATTGACAGATGCATAGCAGGTGAATGTTTTAAAAGCTACTATTATTTTATTTTATTTTTCAGCAGAATGACTAGATTTAAGTCGCACAATACCATTTAGTGATACCCAAAATGGAATATTTTTCCGAGTCATGTAAATTAAAAATAGACACAGTTTTTATAGGAAGATGGGAGTATTTCTTATTTTTGTGGTTTGGTTTAATCCTCTTTATTGATGTGGATATGCAGCCCATAAGAGACCAAAGGAGCAGAATTTATTTGGAATTGTACAGGGTGGTTTAGATCCCGTGCTGAGGTGATTATTCATTGGATATATTATGCAGTCTGAGAAATGTTCAATATAGTCCATATTTAATGTATAGTCCTGAGGGACTAATTTTAGCCTTTGGATCAGTCCCATCAATGGTCCAAATTG
Source organism: Pulicaria dysenterica (assembly GCA_947179395.2). Classification (NCBI taxonomy): domain Eukaryota; kingdom Viridiplantae; phylum Streptophyta; class Magnoliopsida; order Asterales; family Asteraceae; genus Pulicaria; species Pulicaria dysenterica. Next base: position 76,566,182 of record OX359292.1, on the reverse strand, counting down.
AAATTTAAAAATTTGGGCGGAGTGACATTTTCGTAATTAACATGTGATGATTTTACAATCACATGTGATTACATACTGAATCACATGTGATTGAATATTAAAATTTCAGGACTATGTTTTTTATATGGACTTTATTGAACACAACTCTATGCAGTCTATTTTCCTTCATGAAAGTTCCATACTAATATATGGATTATATTTACCCTTTTCTTATCAGGGATATTTGTGTCCAAGGTTTGGTGGAAAGGAATTTGCCTGGGTATGTACACAACTCGCGAAACTTGACCTTCAGTTTTGCGTACTTCGTTTTCCGTCAATTATAAGGATTTTTGTCAAAGTGAAACCCAGAAAGATTACATCATTGTTAAAATAGTTTAATTTTTTATAATCATGTCTATAAAAAAGGATTAAAAATTATGAACAGTAACAAGTCTAGTTGTGCAACAGCTACGCGATTGGCGGCCTTGCGGGTGGTGAAGATAAAGATTCATTTTGGCGAGTTGTTGCACAATGCACTGCTTCACTTCCTGAAAGCAAACCCCGTTATGTTATGGTACTTAATCAATTAACTTAACCATCTTGTATGGAGCATGATCTTTAATTTGCTTTTTTTTACTTTTTTTTAAGGGAGGTGGGATTATGGTCTTTTTCCTTGTCCACCTCCATTGTTTGGTATATTTGAATATTATGGTGTGACTGTATTTTCTCAGGGTGTTGGGTATCCACTTGATATTGTAGTTTGCAGTGCTCTGGGTGCTGACATGTATGACTGTGTCTATCCTACACGTACAGCTCGATTTGGCACTGCTCTTGTGCCTGAGGTATGATATTTCTTGTTAATATTGCATTTCCCATGGGTATTTATTATTCTGAGAAATGTTCAATATAGTCCATATTTAATGTATAGTCCTGAGGGACTAATTTTATCCTTTGGATCAGTCCCATCAATAGTCCAAATTGAAATTTAAAAATTTGGGCAGAGTGACATTTTCGTAATTAACATGTGATGATTTTACAATCACATGTGATTATATACTGAATCACATGTGATTGAATATTAAAATTTCAGGACTATGTTTTTTATATACAAAATTTCCTTTGATCCTAAAATAATATGAATATGAATACAGTGATGCATTCTTTATGTATCTGTGTTGTAATATATATGGATACCTGTGTGTGTTAGTCTCCATTTAATATTGTATTATTTCAAAGAACAAAAACTGGAAAACTATACCCGGTAAAAAAAAACATCGATACATGTTTTCTAATTTTCTAAATTGGAAAAGGAAATCTCCACCATTTTTAACCAAATGCGTTTTCTAAATTTTCTATAGAAAACTGAAAATGAAAACTCCACCCTTTTTCCTGCATTATTTTGAAAAGGAGGGAGTAGTATGTTACATTTTCTTATATTAGTTTCTGTGCCTTTGTCCTTGTATCTTTCCATGAATTTTAATTAAATCATAATGATCTTAAGTTTGTGCATTAAAAAGTTGTATGTTGTCAATTTACGGTAAAGGGTTATATGACCACATATGAAATTCTTGATTTCAGGGGGTATTAAAACTTAAGCACCAGTCTATGGCTGATGATACACGCCCGATCGACTCAACATGCGAGTGTATGGTATGCATATCTTTGGTTTTTATATTTTTTTAAATTTATATTTTTATGAAGGCAGCAATTCAAATCCAATATTTCTAAATGGTGTGCTAAATCCTTTTATTCAAATATATAGATAGATTATTATTATGATACCATTAATTTATCAATATATGCAAGAAATGATCACAATCTCTTCATTTCTTTTGTTGTAAAAAATGTAGGTTTGTAAGAACTACACAAGGTCATATATTCATTGCCTTGTTACAAAAGATGCTATGGGTTCTCAACTACTGTCATATCACAATTTACACTACATGATGCAGGTAATAAACTTCCAACTGTTTTTATATTTATTTTAAGCTTCATCGCTTTTTTCTCGGATTTGAACATTGGATTATTTCGAATATGCAGCTTAGCAGAAATCTTCATTCGTCAATTATAGAAGGAACCTTTCCAAAGTATGTTTGCATTCTGAAATTATGTACAAATTTTGCCTTCAAGTAGTCCTAAACGTGTACCTCCTCCATCACATGATAATTTCAACAACTTTTTATTACGAGTTTCAATATAAAAACTATTTTTTGCATTAGTTTCGTTGCAATAAGTTTATGATGTTGATTTGGGTCCACATGTTATCTTATTTTCTGGTTGTTTCGGGAATTATAAATACTAAACAAACGGTCATACATTTTCTTTTCTATTTTTAGAAAGAAGTACTTATGTACTACTTATGTTTTCATTTGCAGATTTGTATGCGACTTCTTGACAAAAATGGTATGTAGTTCTTTGGAGTTATGACATTGTCTAGAATCGAAAAACTTCCCTTTTAAAAATATTTTCAAGCTCCCAATTCCTATATCTTCTAATTTATCATAAACCATTTATTTTTGTAGTTTCCTGAGGGTGATGTTCCTGAATGGGTCTGCAATGCAATGGAGGTTGCTGGTATAGACATCTCATCATGTTCTAATCCATTCATTTCAAAGCTTAATATACATACTTCAACCGGATAGATTAGAGTTTAGGGTTTAGGGACGCCATATGGATCTTGATCTTGAGGTTCAAAATTTTCTTTAACTTATTACACTTATATGTATGCAGCATAAATTTTGTAACTTATATGCTGCTTCATAAGTTATTACTCACACAAATTTTCAGTAGCAAACACTAGGTTCAATATAGAACAGATACACATTTGATGGTTGCTGTTGAAAGCTTTCACAGTAAAAAAAGTGAACTTTGACAAATGTAACTTTTTTTTTAGTTTTACAAATATTAATGTTGTCTGTAGTTTTACAAATATTATTTTGTTAAGTTGATTTATGTTAGTTATTAAAGAGTAACATTTTTTTTAATATTAAAGAGTAACATTAATTGATGGTACATTCAGTGGATCTGCCTCCCAGCCAATTAATGAATTGATAATATATAAGAACTTGTGGTTATAAAATTGACTAGTGACATGTTACTCAATTTTCCAACTACCTTAAGATTTGATTCTTGAGGTTGGTTGACTGGGGGTAGATAGTGTTTGAATCTCTTATTATCATTCATGTAGGTGGGTTGGTTTACTTGTCTTGTATACCCCTCTACTTGGAATTTTTTAAATTTAAAATATTATATGAGTATCAAAGATGGTTTCGAAAACCATATCACCTAGTGGTAGATGATCCGGAAAGTTTTAAAATATACTAAAGTTTATTCCTCGTTAGATTAAATGGTAAAAAGACAAGAAGTATAGGCGATAATTATAAAAGTCAGCTAAACTACGTCCGACAGAGTATAATTAACTTAACTAGTAAACATGGTAAAAACCGGATCAAGTATCAAGATTTTTAGCCATATATCTTATTGGGTATGAACATGTTAATCAATCATTCATTTAATAATTTAATACATGCAAACATAGAAAGATGAATCTTTGGTCATATACTAATTAAATGTTTGAATTCTACTAATGATATAGTATTTTAAAACATATGATGATTGAAAGCCCTAAGTCTACACTTGCATATATGGACATGAAGTTAATTTGCATATTCCAAACAAATTAGTTACGACAAAGATTTTAAATACTAGTCTTGAAATAATGAACTCCTTATTTATTTTATCATCTTTAATTTATTAATAAAAGAGTTAATTACACTATTCGTCCTTTTAGAATAGGCTGTTTTGCACTTTTGGTCCTTTAGCCCAAAATCTTGCAAATTTAGTCCTTTATTTAAGAATTTCTTACACTACCAGTCCTTTAGCCTTACGCCGTTTATTCCTATCGTTAATTGAGGGGTATAAGGTAAAATCAATGCTTTTCCCTCTAATTGAATGCCACTGATCATTTCGTTTGTAACTTACACTCTACTTCTCTCACTTCTATCAAAACGATTTTCGTATAATCTCTGCCCTAGCTCGATTGCACACTGTGTTTTGTCAGAATAATGGTGTTTCCAGTGCATTACATTCATTCAAGCAATGAAGCTGTGGATTGCAATGAGTTATATGGTGAGTTTGAAGTTACATAATTTGAGTAAAGCATCTGGTTATTGCATGGGTTTGCTAATTGTTGTTGTTTACGAAACTGTAGGTGGTGATCCAAACAGATTTAGTATAAAATTGCACCATGGTGGGCGATTTACAAAATTTCCAGGGAGAAAATATGTCAAAGGTAAGGTTAATTTCATAGACTTTGTTGACATAGATATGTTCTCTCCATTAGACTTGGATGAAATAATACTAGAGTTAGGTTATTTTGAAGAGATGGAAACATATTACCATTTTATGATCCCTGGTAGTGATTTAGACTTTGGGCTTGAAGCTCTAGGTGGTTGTGATTCTGACATTATGAAGTTAAACAAGTACATTGATGTTCATAAGTGCATTGAAGTTTACACTGAACATATGTCCACAAATGTGCACACTTATTTTGTTTCTCCATCTAAGGTAACAATTAGGGAAATAGATGAAGCTGTAAATGAGGAAGCAATACCAGCTACTTCATCTGCTAGGAGGCTTATGTTAGAATGGCAACCTGAAATTGAGCAACCCCCTATAGTTGAAGCAAGTGGTAATGAAACCAACGTTGAACAAAGTGATAATGAAACCAATGTTGAACAAAGTGATAATGAACAAACTGTTATTGAAAAATCTGATTTAGAATCCCTTCCTATACCAATTGAAGGCAGTTGTGTGAATGAACCTCTTGTTGAACAAGAATGCATTGAACAAAGTGTTGACCCCACAACTATTCCAACTCAAAGTATATCAATTGACCTTGTTGATCTAATAAATTTTGAACCATTTGATAACATGTCATTTGGTAATTCTCAACCTAACAATGATAATGACATGCATGGTTATGAGTCAATAGTAGACAAGGATAAAGGTAAATGTGATGATACTAATGAGAGTAGATGTGATGATGATAATGAGGCTAGGTTTGATAGTGAGGATAGTGATGGTAGTGAGGATAGTAATTTCTTTTATGATCATGAGAACTTAGTTGATGAGGTAGATGTTGACATGTCTGATTTTCATATGCACATTGATAAGGATGTTGAATTGGATCCTGATTGGGTTTGTGGTGATGACAATGATGATGTGTTAAACAAAGATGAATTGTCAAGTGAGAGTGATAGTGAGTTACCTAAGGGTAAACATAACTATTTAAAAAGATTAAGTAAGGAAACAAAGAAGAGGGCAGAAGGTGATATTGCAAAATTCAACTTTTATGTAGGGCAGGTTTTTAGTTGTGGTAGTGAGGTGAAAGAAATGGTGAACAATCACTCTGTTGAAAGTAGGAGAGAGTTGAAATTAGTCAAAAATGATAAAGAAAGGATCAGGGCTGTTTGTTTTGGTAAAATGCCAAACTTTTCTGAGGAGCATCAACAGGTTGATGTGGACCCAATTCACAAAGGACCAAATCTGAAAAACAAAGGGGGAAGAGGCAGAAGGACAAACCCTACTTTATATACATGTCCTTGGTCATTGTTGGTCTCCAAAATCAAAGGTAGTGAAACATGGATGGTGAAAACTTTTGTGAATGAACACAAGTGTTTGCAAGCCCGAAATTTAAGAGCATGCACATCTCAGTATCTGTCAAAGCAAATTATAGACCAGATTGGCAATAATCCTTCCATTCCTACTGTTGCACTTCAACAAGAGTTGCAGAAGAGGCTAGAATTAGGCGTATCTAAAATGAAGGTGTATAGAGCAAAACACAAGGCAACAGAGAAGTTAAGAGGTGATTTTATCCATCAATTTGCACATCTTAGAGATTATATGTATGAGTTAATGGACAAGAATCCTGGAACTACTTTAAGGCTGGATGTAGAGGAAGAAAATAACCCAAATGTAAATACAAGAGTTTTCAAGAGGATATATGTGTGTCTTGGGGCATTGAAGCAGGGTTTCAAAGCTTGTGGTAGGGATATTCTAGGGTTAGATGGGGCCTTTATGAAAGGTCCTTTTCCAGGACAAGTGCTTACAGCTGTGGGAGTAGACCCTAATAATGGGATTTATCCTCTCAGTTATGCAATAGTGGAGGCAGAGACAAAAAATTCATGGTCTTGGTTTTTGACACATCTTGCTGAGGATTTAGATCTTGATTCTAATGCCAACTTCATATTTATCAGTGACAGACAAAAGGTAACATGAAATTCTGTATGTTTATTACATAAATTATTAATCATTATCTAATATGTTTAAGCTGCTAATTGTAGGGGATAGTTCAGGCTGTTGAATCTGTGTTCCCATGTGCTGAGCACAGATTCTGTGTAAGACACATTCATGAAAATATGAAGTTGAAATGGAGGGGCCAAGCATACAAGAACTTATTGTGGAAGGCTGCTACTGCAACAACTACTTCAGAATTTGCAAAAGTAATGGATGAGTTGAAGGTTTTAAATCAAGATGCACACCTGTGGCTGTCAAACATTCCACCTAAACACTGGTCAAGAGCTTACTTTTCTGGTAACACCTTATAACTTTTGTACATGTATATATTACAACTAATATAGGTCCTACAATAATTTGGTCATTAAAATTTACAGGTAGAGCAAAAACAGATGTTTTGTTGAATAATTTATGTGAGGTTTTCAACAAACAACTTGTAGATGCTAGGGATAAGCCCATTATTCATGCATTGGATTACATCAGAGAATACACTATGAAAAGGATTGTGAATGTGTTGGCTGTGATAGATAGGAGTGATGGACCTTTAACTCCAGCTGCTACAAAACTATTGGAACAAGTGAAGAAGGAAGCTTCAAAGTATAATGCTATATGGAATGGTGGGGACAAGTATCAGGTTAGTGGACCTTGGGGTGACCAATGTATTGTGGATTTGAATTTGAAAATTTGTAGTTGTAACAAGTGGGATTTAACTGGAATCCCATGCAAACATGCTGTTGCAAGCATATGGAATGCAACATTAAATGGTCAAAGTGTACCAATACCAGAGTTTTGGGTGTCAAAGATTTACAGAATTGAGACATGGAAGAATGTGTATTCTCACAAAGTGAACCCTATCAATGGCCAAACAATGTGGCATACAACTGGTGTTCCCACAACTTTGTTGCCACCCAAGTACCATGTGCAAATTGGCAGACCTAAAAAAAAGAGGCAAAAGGCTGCAGATGAGCAAGTTGCATCCCAAACCAACAAGAAGAAAAGAACTTTCACTGTCAAGTGCAGCAAATGTGGTGGATTTGGTCACAATCAAAGAACATGTACTGGATCAGGGAGTTCACAAGCTCAAGGAAGTTCACAAGCTCAAGGATCAGGGAATCAAGTTTAGTTGTGCTGTCAAGTGCATCAAATGTGGTGGATTTGGTCACAATTAAGTACTCTTTATTATGTACTGTTTTGATAACAAACAAAGAACATGATCTGTTTTATGTATCTGTTTTATGGATATGTTTGATCACAATCAGAACTTATGTGTACGCTTTTTATCACAATCAAAGTTTATGGATCTGTTTTATTTTTCTATGTTCTTATATCATGTGTATACTTGTTCAAACCATGTGCATAAACACATTCTGTGATCTGTCATGTGAAACACATGCTGTCATTTTATGCAAAAACACATTCAGGTAACATAATCCCCCATTTCATTAAAGGAAGCAGTGAACATTACATAATCTGTTCAAAATGGTTCACCACCATGTCATACTACCATACAACTACCATAAAACTAGACAAAAGACATTACTAACATTAAACCACCACACATACTTTTAACAAAATACATTGACCATCACTACATCATACTACTCCATCTAGTTGAGCCTAACATTAAACACAACATTGAACACAGCATCCTCCCCTTCATTGAGATGTTCATCCTCAATGGTGAACCTTATCCAACAGTTGGCAGCCCACTTATGAAACACACCCAAGAAGTCAAAGTCTCCATGAACCACAACATGATCAGGAGTTTCCAAGTTCCTTCTCTTGTCCCCATGCACATGCAACTGCATTGGGTGCATCCAGTCTCCAACTTGAATGATACACTTATTAAACCTCCACAGTCCATGCATCCTTACAAAGTAAGCAGGAATGGTCTGTACATAACATCATAAATATCATCAACATCATCATGTAGTTTATATACATTTACTTATAACAAAACAGATAATTAAAGTACATACCAGCCTCCCATTCTTCCTGATATGCTTCTCAAACTGAATGCTGAAGTACTTGTCAGCAGAAGGAAGTTGATCACTCATTTTCAAACCTTTGCAAATTGTGTACGTGTGAGTAGTGTAAGGTGGTGTGTGAGTGAGATAGATTAGTATCAACTTGTATATATAGACAACTTAGACTTAAATTCCAACCACCATATTAACTCACCTATTACTCAATTCCAACAACCATATATCTGCCAAAAACGTTTATACACAATGCAGTAACATATATGCCAAAAATATCTTCCCAACTACCAAGATTTGGTGTAATTAATTCAACATTTTGTCAACTACGTACATACCATAACTGCTTATACAGTAACATTCTAAAATTATACTCAAAAAGCAGTAAAGTACCAAAACCAAAACACTAACCAGTAAAGTACCAAACCAACCCTAATACATTAAATAAACTATAAATAGCATCCATGAAAGGAACAAGTACAACTTCAACCTCCTACAGTGGGCTATACTTGCATTCAATTCTTGTTCCACCTTGTTCTTGGATCTTAGTAACCCTGGAATAATGTCAACAGCACGTTGGCACATAACAGGGTCAACCCACCCAATAAACCTGCAAGAGGAGCCCTAATTCAAGAAAAACAGATTAAACAACTTCATTGCTATCCTAATTTAGCTCAAAACAAAATGATAATTTAGGTAAAAAAAAACATCTTACCTTTTGAGGACATGCATAGAACCTACGACCAGGGTTCAGGGATGTCCACGACGTACGTATAATAGCTATCCTTCCACAAGTGCAGAACACCATCTCCTTCTCTGTTAAACGATTGCAGTGATGAAGGTTGTTTATTTAGGCGGGTGCTTGATATATACTATTCATTTGACCTTAATACCCCTGAAAGTAACGATAGGAATAAACGGCGTAAGGCTAAAGGACTGGTAGTGTAAGAAATTCTTAAATAAAGGACTAAATTTGCAAGATTTTGGGCTAAAGGACCAAAAGTGCAAAACAGCATATTCTAAAAGGACGAATAGTGTAATTAACTCTTAATAAAATTTCATCATTCCAAAGCCAAAACAACTAACATGTGTTTTCAACCTAACACTGTAGGTTACTATAGGTAGGGCATATGACTTTTTGTTTGTTTGGGGGTTGCTTAGATCTATATTAAAATGGTAGGGGTATTGATTCATAAAAAGAAAAAGTTATATATAATAACTTGATTTATTATCAACTTGTATCATAATTTTTACTTGTCTGTGTCGGTCATGTGTGTATAAATTTTTTATATATAAATCAGCTCCCAAATTAAAATCGACATTTTATTCACTCTTATACTCCAAGATCGAAAGTTGTTAAAATTAAGATTAATGTGGTTTGTTTAATCTTTGTAAGATAGAGATTAAAAGATCTTATACAAATGTTGTGTTTCTTATATCAAATGTTAACATTGTAGGTAGGGCAAAAATAACATTTTATTTTTGGCTGGTTGGAGATAGTTGTTAAGATCTACATTTAGGTGAGATATATATATTCACTCTAGTGTAAGATCTAAGGTTGTTCAAATCAAGATTTTAGTGTGGTTTGTTTTAATTTTGGTAAGATCAAGATTAGAAGATTTTATACACATGTCCCGCTTCCTTTCATATTTTTTGTAATTCATGTCAAATGTTAATTGTACGACAAACTAATGTAAGATACAAAGTTCGAACATGATAGCAATAATGTAATAAATATCATATTATGGTACCGAAACAAAGTAATCATTCTCAGTATTCAAATACTGATGGAGAGAGGAGAGAGAGAGAGAGATGAGAGAGAGAGAGAAGTAGTAGGGGGGTTTAAGAAGAAAAAAACTAAGGGGTAAAATGTTTTTTGAATTGCTTTTCATTGATACAATCATACACCAAAGACATTTTTAGGTAGGTTACAAATATGTGATGTAAAAAAATGAAGCTGCACTGGTTTTCTTGTTATGATAGTATATTAATACAGGCTTTGGATGTTAAAAAAGAAATTAAATAACAAATGTGTGATATTTAAACTTAATATCATTAAATTATTTTCTATGATAAATGGAACCTAACAACGGGGTAGGCTACCAGGCTTGGTTATGTTTAGTTTTTTTAATGAATATGTTTTAATAAATAGTTGATGATTAGTTGGCCTAAACATGGATAACCGAATGTTATATGTTTGTGCTATATATAGCTATAAATGTTATGGTGAGGGTTAAGATATGACATAAAATGAGGTATAACCGAGTCGGGCTAAGTTGAGTATCATCAATCTTGAAAAATGACTTTACTTTAAAACCTGAGCTCGAAACTTGGCTCGAGATCGACTTAGCCTCAAATCTTAAGCTCAAGCGCGCTCGGTTCACTAAACGACCCTCTTAAGTTTGACTCGACTCGACTCGACTTGAAATAATAATGATCCCTTTTAAAAAATGTGACTTGATGTTATTCACCAATACGAATATATGTATGTATTATATTTACAAACGGTAAAAATGTATTACATAAACTAGACTTAGCTCGTGAGTTGACAATTTACTCAAGCTCGACTCATTTAACATTAAGTCAAGTTTTAATATTTTTTAAGTCAATATCAAATAACTTACGAATTATCTCGACACCGTGAATTAAAGACAAGGATGGCTCAATATTAAAAAGTCGGTGCCGACGGATTATGGCGGTGATTTAAACGTTTGTGAGAAGCGCGAGAGTGGTGGGTTCATCACTTCTTCCTTGTAACACACTACTTGGAAAATGCTAAACAAAGTAACGCTTTTCTCGATTATTTAAAAAGGATGATTATATTTTAGAAGAACATTTTAAATTATGAATTACAATAAAGTTATAGTTGTTAAGCACATATTGGTTTTTGGAGGTTCTATATCTTTCTTCAAGATCTTCTTACATATCTTCTACTAATATAAGTGTTAAAAATTAAAAAAAATTAAGAAAAAGAAAATTAATGAATTACATATATATATATATAGAAAATGGATCAATATAGAACCATTATTTAAACATAGAATCATAGAACCAATCTGGACCATTGGATCATCAAAATCAATGGTTGAGATTAAGGATGACATAATTGTAATTATCTCCCAACAAACCCACGTTTTTAATAAAAAAATACCCCCCAAAACTTTAAATTGTCATAACTTTTTAAGTTTTGTGAATTTAAAAAAAAAAAATTATACCAATATTTTAGTTTTTTAATCCTCTTTAATCAAGACCACTCTTGCCATATTTTTCAAAAATTTTTATGAAAATGCAAATTTTGTTTTGCATTTTGAGTTGCATTTTCAGTTAGGTCTTGTTTGCATTTTCAGTATTGGTTTCAAAATTTGCATTTTTGGAAGCATATGCATAACTTGTATCTTCGATTTTTGCATTTTCGGTTTTTGCATTTTTGCATTTTCAAATGAAACATAGGTGAAAATGAAAATTTTGAAAAATTTGCATTTTCAAAAAAAAATAAAGTTTCAGAAATATATCAAGCCTGGTCTTGTTTGAAAGATGACGAAAAACTGAATCTAACGATATACTTTTTTTGTTGAAATTCTTAAAAACGAATGAGTTATGATCATTTAAAGATTGAGGGTTTTTTTTTTTAAAGTTTGTTAGAAGGGAGGGGGAGGACACGTGTCAACCTCTAAGGTGGTTCTAAGGGTTCTATGTGTATTCTTACCCTCTATATATATATATATATATATATATATATATATATATATATATATATATATATATATATATATATATATATATATGATGAATAGAAAAATAAAATAAAAAGAAATAGGATTTTTATTTTCTGATTCTCTCAATATTAAAAAGTTAGCTTTTTATTACTAGCTATATTTTATGTTTTTAGTTTATTAGATTTAAACGTCATCTTAAATAATGAATTTAACTATTTTAAGCTTCTAAATTTGACCTAGCTATTCCAATCTAATTTAACGAAATTGTCAAGTTTCTTATTCTATTGTTCTCAATAAGCCAATAACCATCACCAGAGCAAACGAATTCATGTTTGAACTTGGCTCGATCATTTTTAAACTAAGTTTAAGCTTACTTGATAACTTGATAAGTCTTTATGATGCAGTCTCAAGCTCAGTTGTAAGAGGATTCAAGATCTTGGAAGCTTGGAAATTTATACGAAAGTGATTAATAATAACCAAACTTATTTCAATTATATTTAAAAGGTGTATTAAATAATGAAAAAGGTTTTCAAATATATATAAAAATTATATTGTAACAAAATTGATCATATATAAAAAAACGATGTATAAGTCTAGCCTAATATAACTCATTAATAATTAAATTTGTAAATTCAGTGACAGATATTTATACATAAAGGAGAAAAGAAAATTATTTATGTCACTCTAATTTAAAATAGGGCGTGTTTAATTTGCTAGAATCCTTTAAAACTGGGGAATTGAATTCCAATCCGATCCATCACATTAATGTGTTTGTTTCAATTTCAAAGTGAAGAAATTGGATTCTTTACCTTTGAAATTCTTCATCAAATTAATAAGTGAGTTAATTATACGGTTAGTCTTTTATGTTTGACCTAAATCACACTTTTGGTCATTTACATGAATTTTGTGACATTTTAGTCCTTTATTTTGAAAAGTTGAACACAGACGGTCCTTTATGTAACGTTAAAATTAACGTTTGGTCAGGGGTAAAAGTGTCTTTTCCTTTGTTTTTTCATTAATATATATTTTTAGTATATTTTACTTATTAATTTAACAGATTTTAAAATAATTAAAAATTAATATCTCCCTCTCACACCACAAACACAACACACACACACACACACACAGTTCCTCTCCATCTCTCCCTTTCCCTCTCTCTCGGTATCAAACAGTAGCTCCACCACCATCCACCGCGGCCGCCGCCTTCCACCGCCACCACCTACCAGCGCCATCTACCTCCACCGCCTACCAGCACCGTAACCACCTTGTCGCTCTACCGCCGTCGCTATAAACCCTACACTACAACAAAATCAGGCTATTGCGACGGAAATTTGCGACGGCAGACATCCGTCACAAAAAAGTGCATACTCGCGACGGATTTGAGACGGATTTGCGATAAATTTAGGCCCAAAACCAACACAACCATGCCATCGGTATTTACGACGGAATAGCGACAGACTTGCGACGGAAATATTTGCGATGGAATAACAGCGCCAATTTGCGACGGCAGGCATCCGTTGCAAAAAACTGCATACTTGCGAGGGATTTGCAACGGATTTGCGTTAAATTTAGGCCTTAAAACCAACACAACCATGTCATCAATATTTACGACGAAATAGCGACAGACTTGTGACGGAAATATTTGCGACGGAATAAAAGACGTCGATTTGCGACGGAAATTTGCGACGGCAGGCATCCGTTGCAAAAAACTGCATACTTGCGACGGATTTGCAATGGACTTGTGATAAATTTAGGCCCAAAACCAACACAATCATGTGACGGATTTGTGACCGAACTTGAATTTGTTTTTTGTATTTTTTTTAATTAAAAGGTTGTAGAAAGGTTCTAATGTTAGGATTATAGTTATATAAATTTTAAAAATTGGAAAAAGATGCTAATGTTAAGACTCGAACCTTGCTCCAAATAAAACTCTATTTAAAAAAAAAAACATAGTTTTAACCATCTAAGCTACACAATGTTGTAATTAAGTTTATATTTTATATATATATATATATATATATATATATATATATATATATATATATATATATATATATATATATATATATATATATATATATATATATATATATATACTACTTATTTTGAATTCTTAACCCTAATTTTTACCTTATAGCTTCTTGTGTTAATTAACTGCTCCTCATATATATGACGGCTGCTCCTTTGTCAAAATACGTTTGAAAAAGAAAAGGAAATGGAGAAATGGAAAAAGAAAAGGAAATTGAAAGAGAAGAAAGAGATCGTGAAAGATTGGAGAGAGAAATGGAAAGGGAGAAAGAAAGAGAAGAGAGGGAAGGATTAGCAAAACAGTTTGAGGACTACCGGAATGAAACAAAAAAACAGTTTGCCGAGTTGTTTGCACAAGTATCAAAGAATCAAAACAAACGTTAGTCACCGGTTCTTTTTGATTATGAATTTGTTATCGAACGAAGTATGGTTTATTTTGGATGGCGAATTTGCTATCGACTAACGTAGTATGGTTTATTTTGGATGGCGAATTTGCTATCGACTAACGTAGTATGGTTTATTTTGGATGGCGAATTTGCTATCGACTAAACATAGTATGGTTTATTTTGGATTGTGAATTTGAAATCGACTAAACGATGTTTGGTTTGTAGGACTTGATAACCTTTTGATATTTATGTCACTTTGTATCTTTATTGAAATTGCAGTTCTGTCAATCAGGGGAAAAAATGGAAATTATAAAATATAATTTTTTAAGAAAAATATGTTTTCTATTTTGCGACGGATATCAAAACCATCAGACCGGACGCAAAACCGTTGCAAATCTGACGCAAACAGTGACTGTCGCAAAAACGTCGCAACTACTGTCCGTCGCAAAACCGTCGCAATTTATGCCTGTCGCAAAGACGTCACAAGTGATATCCGTCGCAAAACCGTCGCAAAACCATTCTATCGCAAAACCGTCACAATTGTAGTGGACGCAAATCCGACGCAAAATCACCGACGCAAATCCGACGCAAGTAGTTACCGTCGCAAATCCGTCACAGTTTATATTTCCGACGAAGCTTTTTGGGACTGCCTATTTCCGTCGCAAAAGGGCTTTTGCGACAGATTTGCGACGGATTTGTCCGTCGCTAAAGGTCCAGAATGTAGTAGTGCTAGATCTACACCGCCGCTCAAACCCCTCGAGCCGCCGCCGCTTCACAAACATAAATCCTTGTCGACGGATTAGGGTTTTCCAAACGAAGCCACCCACCACCACCACCACAGATCTACGTCACTAGATCTGAGTTTGAATCCAGATCTGAGTTTGAATCTCTCGTAAAGGTAGGTGTTCTTGAGTTTGAATCTAAGTTTGAATCCAGATCCGAGTTTGAATCTGAGTTTGAATCGAGATAGGTGTTCTTGAGTTGTGTTCTTAGATTAGGGTTTTCGAGAAGTTTGAATCTAAGTTTTCGAGATGTGTTCTTGAGTTGTGTTTGTTGAATCGAGATTAGGGTTTGAATCCAAATCTGAGTTTGAATCCAGATTTGGATTTGTGTTTATTGGTGTTTGAAGATTAAACTTTCTCTTCTCTCTTTCAAATCTGTGTTTGTTAGCTCAAGAACATAAATCTGTGCGGTGGTCAACGGCGGTGGGACGGTGGTCAACGGCGGTGAGACGGTGGTCAACGGCGAAGGGCCTTCATATGCTCAAGAACACCAACATTTATAAATATGAATTGTTATTAAAATGTAAACATATTTAAAAATTATTGAAATACATGACATGGCATTTTAAGAGACTGCCACGTGTATTGCCCTTAAAATTAAATACATTAATGAAAAAACAAAGGAAAAGACACTTTTACCCCTGACCAAACATTTGTTTTTAACGTCAATTTGCTTAAAGGACCGTCAGTGTGCAAGTTTTCAAAATAAAGGACTGAAATGTCACAAAATTCTTGTAAAGGACCAAAAGTGTGATTTAGGCCAAACATAAAGGACCAACCGTGTAATTAACTCTTAATAAGTGTAGATTCTTTCTCACCACCTAAGGAATTCACATTCCTTTAACTTGATCAACGCTTCATCTTTTCACTACACGCGACTTCATCTTCCTCATAAACCATCATTTTCGGTGAAGACTGATCTAAAGAAAGAACATAGCCTTCGTATGATCTTTCTAGTACCCTATCTTGCTTGAGCAGCAAAGTGTTCAGTAGGAAAAGACTTGAAGAAATGGGATTCGAACCTATGCATGATGCAATCTTCTTGTATGTTGATTTAACAACCAACGACTTCTTAATTAATTCGACTTCATCATAGGTTTGGCTTAGGGTTTCATGACTTTGATTATTCACTAGGACTTCATTTAGGGCTTCATTTACTAATCTCTTGTTCAATTTCACCTTCATACGTTGTCATCCTGTTCGATCCATCGTTTGATTTAGGGCTTCATCTTGTTCGAAGGTAGTGATGGAGGTTGTGGGGTGGCGGTTAGGTGGTCAAAGTAGGGTGGTTCGATTGCAACATCATCTTGTCATCTTGTCATATTCCAGTTCCTTGATAGCTAACCAAATAGACTACTTAAGAAATTGAATTCACATCCCAATTCCTTGCGCATTTTAATTCCTTAAAATTTGTATTGCATTCCTTAGCATTATAGCTAGGACTGCATGTGACTCGAACTTTTATTGAGATACTCTAGACCGTCTTGAACTCGTACACGTTTGTGTCGAGATTTTATTGAGTTCAAGCTTTTAAACGCGAGCCTAAAAACGAACTCAAAATATATAGACAGTGAGTCGAGCTCAACCTCAAGCTTATTGGGGGCTTGGCTTGAACTCTTATCAAACATTTCAAATTTTATATAATATATAGATATCAACTAGAAGCGTATATAACTATAGATTTAACTAAAGTTAATAATTATATAATTGATAAGTTTTATTGAGTTTAGTTTTATGTAAAAATGTTTAGACTTAATTTTAATTATGTTTATATAAAGTTAAAACTATTTTTGTGATTTAATATAGTTTTCATATATCTGGAGTAAGTTTGATTATATAAAAATTGATTTTGAACAAAACTTTAGCTTTTCGAGTTGAGCTAGAATAAATTTTGAATCCTCCTCAAGACGATCGAGCCCGAGCCTATATCATGAAGGCGCGTCGAACTATCAAGTCAAGCTCGAGCTTAGCCTAAAGTACTCAAGTCGAACTTGAACTCAGCTTGACTCGTTCGCACTCCTAACTCCAACAAACCAAATGACATACGTGTAATTGTCATATAGCTCTTAAACTCGTACATATTGCATAGCTCAAGTCAGATACTATTGCACAACACATAAGTCAAGTTAGTTTATCGCACATCACATGATCAAATTAAGAAACTGTCGCATATATATGTCTAACAAGTGGAAAACCAACTATGGTTTGGCAGCAGTGAAGGTTGGCGTGTTCGATGGTTGTTTAATTATATATGCATGATTAATTGTGTCAATTACATGTTTCAAAGTACCATATAATATTACCACAGTTACACATGTTATTTTTTCTCTTGTAGTATATCTTAGGAAACTTATATATATATTAAGAATAAATAACATAAAAGTAGGAAGTGTAGCTTCAAAACACTATATATAATAATTTAAATATACAGGTGTCACTTAACTTTCTGAACTAACCTTCATTATTAGGAAGCCCACAAGAAACTCCCATGAAAACTCAAAGAAACCCAAGTACTATAATTCTATAAATACACATCAAACTCACTCGACAAAAAGCTATACGAACACCCAACACCCACCCACACACACACACACACACACACACACACACACACACACACACACAAACACGTAAAACACCTACCATAACCTATCCAAGAAACACCCACAATTAAAAACACAGCCAAATTAAACAACACACAATGGAACCCAGAAAAAGATCATCATCTTCTGCAACAAGTTGCAAGAAACACCCGAAACACCGGCAAGCTCCTGGGATTTGTTCGATGTGTTTACGAGAAAGATTATCAAAGATATCAACCTCTTCATCACGCGCTGTCGTCACTAATGTTTCTTCATCATCTTCTTCGTCTTCAATCTCGTCGATATCTTCGGGTTATTCTTCATCCAATGCCTCTTCTTACACTGCATCTCCCATGCAAAGCCTTCGAAATCGTCGAAGGATTGATAATAATGTTGAAGCAAAAGGGTATCTTTATTTCTTGAAGAAGAACGCTATTAATGGTGTGTTAAAGAAGAGTAGATCAATGGCTTTTGTTAGTGAGCAAAGGAATGTTGCTATGCAAGATCCTCATGATCAGAAGAAGAAAGTTGGATTTTGGTCAAAGTTGATGGGGTCAAAAAGGAGTTCTTCAAGAATGATGCATTCAAGAACAATGAGAGAAACGTGTGTTTCTAGGGTTTGATTTTTCTTTTTTGTGTTTTATTTTCTATAAATGAGGGAGGAAAAAGAAAACCCCTTTTGGGTTATACATTTTATTATATATAAAATTCTTTATTCTTTATTGTTTTCATTGAATTGTGGATTAAAAAGTTAGACGAAATTCAAAGGAAAGAGGAGTGGGTGTACGAACTTTAATTAGAATAAAGGAAAGTTATACAATTGTTTATTTTTGTACAATATTGGTAAGTAACTTTAGACCATGAGGAGTGGTCTCGGCAATGGTGATGTACGGTATGAAGTATCGCTTACAAACACCACCTTAATTCCTCTTTTGGTACCAGAAAAAGCAATGTTTTTCGGCATATTTTTTTACCACGGCAAAAGAGAAAATAATAAGGGAGAGGACAGAGAAAACAAGAAGTTTAGGGTATTTTTTATGTTAAAGTATGAGAATTTCTAGGTTGAAATGTAGAGGAGTAAAAGTAAAGTATGAGTTAAGTGTCGCTAAACTCTTAATGGACACGAAGTTTGTAAAGTATAGGTTAACCCATTTTTTAAGGTGTATGAGTGTGTGACACATTCAGCACGATTGATGGAAAAAGTCAAGAGGGGCTATGGGAACAGTGGAACACCACCCTCCCTTTTTAAGAAGATTATTTTAGAGACTGTTTGTTAAAACAGAACTAGAAAAGTATTGAATGATTTTATGACTTTAATAATTTAAAAGTTTTGAATGAAATTATGTCTGAATGAGACATGTAATTTGATAAGAGTTCTGAATATATAATCTCAATAATGCAAATTATCATTTAAACCTTAATATTGAATATTATATTATAATATATGATTGTTTACCTAGTCAACATGTGAAAGAAATGATATTAAAATAAAATACTTGGTGCTTAATGTTTCAGAATATACATTAAGGTGGAATGATTCAGCACGATTCTTCTGTTCGTTCAACACAATTTTCATCCAGACGCGTTAATCAAAAACGCTGAATGCTAAACAATTTAGCATTCAACGTTGAATTGTTCCATTTAGTAGTAAACAAACAACACCTTAGTTTTAAACCATGAGCATCCATTCTCTTTCTTCCTCTTGTCACATCAGCGCCACATCATTTTTCTCTTCCATCTCTCTTTATCTCATTAACATCACATATATCTACCTCAACCATTCTCTATTTTTTTTTAAAAGAATTAAATATAGAGAAATATGGATGCGTACAACATTATTGAGATCAAGAAGATTAAACGGTAAAAATAAAAAATCTAATCAATATAACAAGCGAGATATGGAGAGGTAAACATTAATGCATACAAACGTAACTGATTTTTCAGGAGCTTCGATCATCATAATGTTGTATTAAACCAATTATACAAAATGTGACGTATAAATTAAATTTGATATATACTACTAACAGTACGTGTTATATTAAATTTGAAGTACCAAATTTGACATGAAATAATTAAATGAATAACCAAAGACCAAAGACCAAAGTTACTCGGTTTTGGTGTATTAAAAACTATTAACTGGGGATGGTTTACGTCATTAATTTTATTTTTTTTAACTTTTTAATGGCTGAACGTATACATTCTGGCTTCTATAATCATACTTGTAAATCTACACTTTTATTTATCACAGAATTAAAACTCATAATTATACAGATCACATTTTAATACACAAAATGCAGTTAAACTACAATCTTTTTATTTGATGTTTAAATTTAATATTGAAATGGCTGGTGATAATATATATATAAATATAATTGGTTGGTCTCTAGATCTGTTCTTTTCTGTACGTAAACACTTAATATATAGTTTGTAATTATAGTAATTAAAAAATGAGATAGAGATTAATAAACAAATAAAAAGTACAGGTAGGTAACGCAGTGAATGTGGTTAAAAAAAATAGAAGTGAGGCTTAGAAGATGATTTGGTTTCATGCATGTGACAGAGTTATGATATAATTGCCAGTTGTTTCTGCTGGATTTCATGTGTGTTTACTTAATGTAATTATTATATATCAATATTAATTTAACAAACCCTTAACTAATACTTTAATATTAGATTTTCAGCCTCATGGAAGTACAATATTGTACGTACTTATATATCAAGTTATCAACTCCAATATTTTAGTATATTTATAGTTAATTAATTACCGTAAAATAAATTCTTTTTTTATCTAATTTGGTGATGGGTGTGAAAGTGGGTTTAGGGTTTAGGGTTTAGGATTTAGGGTTTAAATTTGGTGATAGGTGTGAAAGCGGGTTGGAGTTGAAAATGATGGATTGAGGCTTTGAAGGGAACACCACCACTGCCATATTAATTGGCTACGCTTTGACGGTTTTATTAAAAGAAAAGATGAAAGAGGTAAAGAGAAAAAAAGAAAAAGACTGACATAACATTAATATGTTATTCGTGATTTGTAGAGCGAAAGCATGAGCATACCCTAAAATTTAGAAAATCAAACCATTTTTGTTGGCAATATTAAAAGATGGTAAAACACAAAATAAGAAAAGAAACAACAAAAAAATTTAACGATTAAACCTTTCAAAGTGTACTCCACAAAAGAAAATAAGATTTAAAATTATAATAAGAACGTTGTAACTCTTCTTAATACAAGAATTAAGACATTACTACATTATTGTTTCTCCTCGTATTACAACAACGTGATGCACATCACTTGTTTTTTTTTTCTTTTTTCTTTTTGACATCTTGAAACTTCCATTTTCATTATTTAGAAAGGATTTCTTACTTTTAGCTGATTATTTATAGAAATCAAACTATGTTTTAATATAGGTGATAAGTTGCGTTTGGTTACGGAAAATTGTTTTCATTTTTCTTAGAAATTTTTTCTAGAAAATAGATAGAGTTTCATTTTCAGTTTTTTGTAAAAAAATTAGAAAGCGCGTTTGGTAAAACCAATAGACTTTTCATTTTTTTATAAAATAAAAAAACATGTTTAGAAAAAAGTGGAAAAGAGGGAATATGGACTTTTCTAATTTTTCAGGAAATTGGAAAAGTGAAAACTCCTCCTTTTTTGAAAAATTCTAGAAAAAAGTATCAACAAACATATTTTTAAAATTTTCACTTTCCCTTAATTTTTTTTGGAAAACTACTATGTTTTTCTTAAACCAAACACAACCTTATGTTTTCGTGACTATTTTCTTATATTTTTTTTCTGGATCATCTAAGATGTTTGCCCGGTAAGCTGGGATTGAATGCATGTCTCTTAGATAATTTTGAGATTGTCCAATCTCTCGTGCTAGTTAGCAAGTCCAATTGACTAGTTATCTTTTGCCTCATAAACAACACACTCCCAAACCTCTCTCTCTCTCTCTCTCTCTCTCTCTCTGTGACACGTACACACGCTTTTTAAATAATTTGATATTGAAAAATAAAGTAAAGATTAAAGAGTAGAAAAGTAGGAAAGTCTTGATAACGTACAATACTTGTACAGAATGTCGATGCATATGAACATATATGTATACTCGTTTTTATTCGCCTAAAATTAGATGAAGTGAACGAAGTCTTATAAAAAAACACACGAGAGGTTCTATATGACTATATCTTTATACTAAAACTTTCTACATGACATTACACTCACTAGATTAAGACAAATGTCAAATCAAGAATAGGAGTTATGAAAGAGATTTAGTAGATTACATATATAGTGAGTAGAACGATAAATTAAAAAAAAGAGTTTTTTTTCAAATACAAGCCTTTTATAGGAGTATATTCTCAAATAAACTCAGCTAAGAGATATGAAACTTCTGTTCAAATAATTAAAATGAAATCTTAAAATTTTTTATTAATTATTACTTATTTTTACTAAGAAATGTTCAATATAGTCCATACTTAATGTATAGTCCCAAGGGACTAATCTTGGCCTTTGGATCAGCCTCATCAATTGTCCAGATTGAATTTTGAAAATTTGGGCGGAGTGACGTTTTCGTAATTAACATGTATGATTTTACAATCACATGTGATTGTATATTGAATCACATATGATTATATATTGAATCACATGTGATTAAATATTAAAATTCAGGACTATATTTTTTATATGGGCAGCTCTATTTTTTACTACACAAATATTCTTCTTAATAGTTCTCAATGAGAACGAGTGGTCTAAATACGGTGAGTGGTTACTGGTTAGTGGTTACTCTTGTTAATCTTATAGACTTACTTGAACATATTTAGCCCATTTTTTCCAACTTGAGCCCATTAAGTATTTATTTGTTAAAAATTAGGCCACACATATATTGTGGCCCATATCTTAGTTCATCCAAAGTCCAAAATTGTGGTTGCCGCATTCTAAAAAGAATTAGGTCCTAGATGGGTGTTCCAAACAATTGGTGTTTTATATATTTATATTATATATACATACATACATACATACATACATATAAGATTAGATAGTAATGAAACTAAAAGTCCTCTATATCAAAGGATAAGAAATTATAGTTAATTACTTCATTGTATCCTATAATCAGGAGCGGAGCTACTAGAAAAAAATTGTATGATTGTAGTATAAATTTGAAAAAAGAAGTGGTTATAAATCCACAGTTGTTTAAAATATTATCAAATTTAACTATGAATCTGATGAAGAAAGTTTCTAGCTTCGCTCTTAGGTCTATAAGAATTGATATAGAGTTGTTTTTTACATGTTTATGCATTTTACCGATAAAGTTATTTTGGAAACAAATACTATTAAGAGAGAGAGAGAGAAATGAAACAATTGACATAGAAAATGTCAACATATATTCGTCATCATTTTGATGTAAATAAACTTTACATTAGTTATAGAAAAGGTTTGAATGTAATGAGTAATTGAAAAATGTAGGAACTTTACATCAATTGTGTTTTATGATACGCCGACTAACATATGAAAACATATTGTATCAATCGGTTGCTAATATAGTTTGGTTAAGAGTCAAGTATCAATAACACATAACGGCTATTAAAAGTTAAAACCATTGATAGTGGATTTGAGGGTGAAGCTCAGCCATTAGCTAGTGTGATGCATGGTTTTTGATAATTTAACTACTATTAATCTATGGTTATAAACTAATTTTCATATCAACTATCTAAAATCATGTTTTTAAATTGATGTAATCTATGGTCAATTCGCGAATCATTCTAAGACGTTTACCCAGCAAGTAGATGATAATCAATGGTCAACTTTGAATCGTTCTAGATTGGGATGACTTTAATTTTATAATTTTTTTTGTTTAAAAAAACAAGAGTATTTGCATTAGCTTGGTAAATATTTAACCAAGAGAAGAAATACATAGATGGAATTATGTTTTTTTTATTTATGAATCTCCCAAACTCTAAACCTTAAACCCTAAACCCTAAACCTAAACCTTAAACTCTGACCAAGTTCTAAGGACTCCCTAAAGTGTCAAAACGTACTCCTTGATAATTGTATTTTAGCCAGAGGTTAGGATAAGGGACCAAGGTTTTTTATTGCATTAACAGGTCATACTCTCTATATCATGTATGGGTATTTTTGAAAGACAAGGCCGACCTCGTAGATATGTTATTTTCGCCGATTACCATAATTCAAGTCCATCTTGTGTCATATTGATCCAAGTTGTTTCTCTTGTCACTTGCAACATAATCAAATAAATTAAAACCCATACCAATGAGGCAATGATTTTACTATAGTCTTTTTTTTTTTTGCTAACATAGTGGTAAACAACTTGGAAAACATGTAAAAAAAAGGATTTTATCAGTGTCGTAAAAGGGTTAAACAATTCATGCGGAAACTATTTTTAATATATATTATTCAAATGAACAAATTTTGAAGAAGAAATAATTATTCAAAAATGGATTTTACCACCGCCACCTCCAATGTCACAATCCGCCAATACCATAACAAGTAGCAACTCTACGGGCAGTAATCATTAAACCATGATAGATTTTGAGTATTTTTTTGTGAGATTAAAGCACAATGGATAATGCAATAAAGAAAGTTCGTCAAAAATAGCTTTCTTCACTGGAGACGCCGGCAGCGAACTAGAACCAAAGGAGACGCCGGTGAAGCAGTGGCGAACCAATATCGGAGAGACATCAGCGAACGGGAACCGGATGAGACGTCGACGAAGCGGCGGCAAACTAGAACCATAGTAACTGATCTGCGAAGAAGTAGCAGACAAGAACTGCCGGAGGCAACGGCATTGAACGAGAAACCAGAGTCGATTATTAGCAGAGCATAGTGTGTGTGTTTTTAAGTTTCCTGTGTTAGAAAACTGAAAAAGATTCTTCTTTTTCTCTCTCTTCAATTTGCATCCCATACATGTACAAATAAAAAAAAAGGGTATAAAGATCAACACACATATTTTCACGTGGATGAATAAAAATATTCAGTTGAAATATCGTTTTAACGCTTTAATGCTAGTAAAATCTTAGGTTGCTCGTTACCTTATGGGTTTTTCTTAATTAGGTTCTTACAATTTAATAAATTAAGTCAATGTTTTTCATCATAAAAATTAAAAATGTTAAAAACAATACACCTAACTAATTAACACACACAACCACAGCACCTACACACAAAGTCACAAACAAACAAATACACTCACTCTCTTTCCCTCCTTGTTAACTGTCTTATATATTAACTTTTACATCAAAGGCTAAAGAAATACATAGTCATTGTATCAAGTGCTAAACTCTAATTTTATATATAATAGCAATAATGAAAAATTACTTGCATTTATATCCAATTCACTATTAACAATTTTGTGATACAATAAAATAAATTAGATTGATGGGGCATCATTTGGGGAATAAACACAAAATTTTAAGAGACAAAACTATTAAACCCCCCAAAAAAAGCAAGTGCTCCAATACAAATAGCTCATTATTGTTTCTTAGATGATTATTCCACTTATAAGCATTCTCCTTCTCCCTCAACTACTCCATTAACTCCTAATAAACATGCATCTAAATATTACAAAAAGCATAACATCTTTCATGAAAGTCATTGTGATTTGTTTTAATATGCACAAAAGTAATAATATTTATAATAAGAGTTAACATGTTATTTAACAATGTCATTGTGGTTTTTGTAATTTTGTCGAGTACTCTCGCATCAAACGAACAGTTACTTTGTAACGTGTTTGATAAGAGTCACAAACTACTTTATTTATACGATTTTGAATTTAAACCCCACAAACTTACAGTTTTGTCATAAACTAGTTATTATAAGTCTATAATTGTTAAGTAATATAAACTTGCAAGATTAGACCCTTAAATATGCATGATTATTTTGCATTAAAGGTACAGCTAGATGATTAAGATCGTTAACTCTAACATGAGTTTAATGTTGTTTACTATTTTAATAAAGACTTTTAATAACCATAACCCTAATGGGTTTGTGATTAGAATCCTGTTAAAAATAGTAGACAATTAGATATTGATGGTTAAAATATCATATTTAAGCATAAAATAATTTATCAATTGATAACAACACTTACTAAAATGACTATTGAAATCCCATTTAATAATTTTCAGAATTAATTATTTTGTCGCTTAGTTTGTTATTAAAGTAACAGCATATATAATGACGACTAAGTTTATTCAATATTTTTATAAAATGATCGAAAAACTCGGATTAATGTTTGACATAAACTATAGTTATTGCATTTTAATGACGAATATAAATAATGACCCCCTACGTTTTACTTTTTATTCAAAACATTTTACAAACTCCGACCATTTTGGTTTTGGCTGTCTCATATTTAATACTTATTTTAATTATTTAATATTTAATGTTTGACAATTATTTAATATTAGTTACCTTTTTACTATAGCTATTTAGAATTATTTAATGGCATTAATAAAATTCACTTTATAATTTATCTTTTAGGTTATATATTTTTCTAATAAAACTTTTTATCATCATCTTATTTATAAAATCAAAACAAGTATCATAATAAAGAGAATGGAGAATTACTCGTCAATTTTTGGCACAATACGAACTTGAATCGAAAAATGTGACATACCCAAAATAAAATAAAAGTGAATCGACACGAACTTGATATGAAAAAAGGTGACACAAACACAATAATCTGATAATGACCTAAATAACACGATAAAGGTAAAGTTGTAAGAGTTTTCATAAATTAGGACGACATCTACATTGAAAACTTAAAATATTACTAGCTTCTTGACTTCTTTCCCACTTATTCTCATTTCTCAAAATTAAATAATATCGTCGTCATTAATATCTCTCTTTGCCGCTCAGCTTTGGGTCATGAGTCTATCAGATCATTTGTTTCTTATATTTCACCCTTTTTCAACAATAATTATACTACTTAATTCGTTCATTCTTCTCTCACGTTATTTTTTGTAATGTTTTGATACAAACAAGCTTTTAACTTGTCCGCACTTCGTGTCGGGTTAAAATTACTCTTTAGATCAAGTTAACATATATAGTTGTATATTTATAAAAAAAACGTATAGCTACTTACTAAAACGCTTCCAGCTATGTGAAAAATGAAAGCAATGTAGGCCTTTTTTCTATGCTTTTACACTTGTCTACTTACCAAATTTAATCAAACATCTATAGAAGATTGAAGATTGTATTATTAAAATCTTGTAGTTTTTGACTTTTTCTTAAGAAATAGAGTTAAAAGTTGTATAAGTGCTATACAATTTTTATTTTTTATTTTTGAAATTTATGATAAAGAAACAAAAATAGAATTGTTTTTAAAGTTAATCTAGTATCATTAAATGAATATTTTAGTGATTTGTGAAAATAAAATAGAAATAAAACAAATATTAAAATACTCATGTAATGCATTAATGTGCCACTTGTCAATATATACATAAGCCAACTAATAGTTGCAACTTTCATGTATTTTAAATTCTCATGAGATTTAATTATCTCATGTATCATGATATAGATGTGAGTTTACAAAAAATACTCTTCATTTTCTCATGATAAATTACCATATCACTTCTATAATTGATAGATAGTATAATAACAGCAACAATTACTTTTAATGAAATTTAATTAAGTAAAAATAAAGGTAAAACCGAATAAAATTTATTCAATTAAATATTCTAAATAGCATTTAATTAATTTTAAAGAAAATTACAACTTTAAAATTACCATAAATATATTAATAGTCCTTGGTCGATGATATCCAACTGCTCTCGTCCCATTGGATAAATTTTCAGTGTTGTCATGTCGTTTTCAATTGCATTGCCGAACATGGATTCGATAATTTTGATAACTCATTTTTTCTCACATATATTAAAAATAATTTGCGGAAGTTACAATACTCTTAAGAGTCTAAGCTATATTAGTAAATGGTTATGTTATTGTTATTGAAGCATATAATTTGTTTCAATGGGTACAATTATCTCTTGTATTTATATCTTTTTATAGCTATGTGATTATGCAACTTTGAAGATCTAAATTCATCATTTAATTGTAATAATATAGGAAAAAGGCTTTGTACACGCAACTAGAAGCATTTATGATAAATATATTTACATTCATAAACACTTAAATAAGTAATTGATAAAATAACCACCATACCCTTTTTTAAAGACAAAACAAGAATATATATTATATTAACAAAACACACAACACATAATGGACTCCAAGTAGCTAGGAGAATCAAAGTGAATACAAGGTGAACAGTACAACTAGGTCTTGAACAAGAAACTAACAACTTAACTAAGTACTCCCTTCGAAATTCTGTTGAATATGCATAGATATTGCCTGAAGAGGGAGCTAAACAAGTCCCATATCTGGCGATACAGAGGTGGTTAATGAGAGGTTAGTTGGCAAACTAATTTTCCACCAAGTAAAGATTTTTGACCATCAACTTCTAAGAGGAAAAGGTGTACAATCGGTATAGCATCGGTATGCTTTGTTGGAGGCTTGGTACCGACCGGAACACCACCCCCATGGGGCGGTACCGAAGAAAACACAAAAGCGTTGCCATTTATTTCCAAAGAGAGAGATGAGAGAGAAAGAGAGAAAAGATGAGAGAGGTAAGAGTAGAGAGGAGAGAGAGTATGTTCATAATAATTTTTTTTAAAGCATTCGAAACGTGAGTAATGCAGGGGTTTAAGCATGATTGAAGTTTAAAATAAGTTATGATGATATGACGATGATGTGACGCGAAGCATGAGATGCCCAAACATTGATACACCCCATGCTCTAATGGGATGTAGACGGTGAAGCAATCGACACAATCATCAAGAATACCGTAAAATTCACAACTTAGGGAATAAGGAAGGCAATTCAATACCTCTCTTTTGCATACTGATTTTTGTGGGTAGACGATATAGCAAGGATTTCCAAACACAAATATTACCTCCGGTTTTCATACAAAAAGAGATCCAGTTGTAAGTTACGACAAGAATAAACGTTGGATCAATATAATAAGATTTTTAACTATAAAAACATTTTAATTCGACGCTAAAAGCATATATTATCTTATTGTACTCATGAGTATTTCTTTAATTGCTTAACAAAATTCAGATGTGCCTTTTACCCAATTTAAATAGCATTGTACCGACAAGATAATTGATATAAAAGCTACAACCAATGAATGTAGTTGTTGAGAAGTTAACTTTTCTATAACTCTATAACTATATTTATGACATTGTTATACAACATCAAATCATGATAGTTGAAACAATTTATTTAAGGGAAAATTGCCGAGAGAGGTAACCTAATTAAATATCGATATTTGTCAATAAAGGTAACGTCAATTTTTTTCGGTCAAAAAGGACTATAAATTTCAATTTTTGACAAAAAGGGGAACCGGTAACCGGAAGTCCAGGTTACCGGTTAACATTCTGCTGAGGTGGCAAACAAATTATGATGTGGCATTGTTTTTAATTGAAAAAAATCTTTTAATATTAATATACTTAATTAATTTATTAATTTATATATATAATATCTATCCACGCTCTCTCTCTCTCCCTTGTATCTCTCAAACGGCTCCACCGGCACCACCACCACTCCAGGGTTCCACCACCACCACCACTCCAGGGTTCCGCCATCACCACCACTCCACGATTCCACCATCTCCGTGCGATCTATGTTGTCTCTCTACCCTCTCGCAACAAACCACCAGCAAACCACACAGATCTATGCTCTCTCTCTACCCTCTCGCACCGTCGACAGTCACCAAACCACCACCAACCACTCATTGCTCAACGGTGGGTTAGAGGGATTAGATCTATGAAACCACCACTGTAAAAACCCCAAAAGATCTGGGTTCAGATCTGTGAACCACCACCATCTTCGTTTTAGGGTTTGCTCAACGGTGTCGCCACCGTCGTCCACCGCCATCGTCACCGTCGTCCACCGCCATCGTCACCGTCGTCCACCGCCGTCGTCACCGTTGTCCACCGCCATCGCCACCGTCTCTCTCGTATCTCTCTCTTAAGAATCCACAGTAACAGTCGACCACCGACATCGTCATGCTCCCACTCTCTCTTCTCTCTCTTTAGACTTTGGTTAGGGTTTCAAATCTGGGTTTGATTTTGTGCATGACTGATCTAGTTTGAACCAAATGTATGTTTGATTTCAAAGTGATTTTCAGACTTTGGTTTGGGTTTCGAAACTGGTTAGGGTTTTGAATCAAGATCCAGATCTCTCTCTTTCTTTCTTTCTATCTTGTGTGTGTTTGTTGGTGTTTGAAGTTCCAGATCTACATGGTGGATGGTGAGTATTGTGTTCATGTGGATGATGTTTGAAGGTCTGACGATGGGTTCCTGGTGATCCAACGAGAACGAAAGAGAGACATGAAACAAAATTATTTAGAATTACGTAATAATTAATTAAAAAAATAAACCAAAATAGAAAAAAACTTTGTAATATTAACCTAAATTAATCAATAATAATGTTTAATCAAAGAATTAATTCATAATTTATTAAAAAAAAATGGTAAGTATGACATGACAGTGATGTGGATTACCATGTCAACAAACTTGGTGACATGGTGCTTAGGTGGACTGTAACCTGCTGACTAAGCATTCAAGAGGTCAATCAGGTCACCATACACTTTTTTGTCAAAAATTAAAATTTACAGTCCTTTCTTGGTAAAAAAAATTGACGTTACCTTTATTGGCAAATTTCGATATTTAGGTTATCTTTCTCGACAATTTGCCCTTTATTTAATGCTTAAAAAGCGATGAAATCATACCATAAATTTGTATAAAATGGATAAAAAATGCAAATTAATCGACATTAATCTTTTCATAAATAACAATTGATTGTCAAAAAGGATAATTCGCTAAACAGTTACATTTTTGTACATTTTGCTACAATTTAAATATGAAATTCATTCTCTTTCTTTGTTACTTGTCTGTACGACTTTGTTGTATGTTACATTACATTCTCCGTAATTCACTATATCAAATGTCTCCTAAATAATGAAGAGATTAATCTATTTAATATAACGAAGTATAATGTGAAACTTAATTTATCAATTATATATTCAACTAAAAATGTTCTCAAGAGAATATATAAAATCTAAATTTGTCTTAAATTAAAACACTTATAAATAAATGGTCAAAACAATCTACACCGGCTATCATAGAACTACTAAAAGCAAACCATAATAAAAAAGAAACTTAGATGCAACTTAAAAGTAGGGCATATATAGCAATAATACTCACCACAACCATATATTCCTATTAGACAAAGAAACACATCCATATGATGCACCACATTACACCATTTCCCCATGTTGTCACTATATAAGGAAATCCATTGTAGCTTCAACTTGTTATAGAAGTAATAACATGACACCATTATGTATGAACTTTTCAATGATAATATACATGAACTTATGTTTGCGTTTAAGTGGTAAAGGTTTCATACGTGACTCAAGAAAATTGTTGATTAATTAGTGTAACACCCTCCTTACCGGCCTAGTATGATTAAGGTAATTAGTGAGTTTATCTTGCTATTATTCTGATTGATTAATTGTTTGATATGTTATTTTATTTCTTTTAATTAATGTGTAATATGTGTTTTATTATTAATTAATAGAGATAGTGGCATATGATGTGTCAATACACAATTACCTTAGTCACCAACACACCACTTGTTTGTTCATTTGCATGCAACTGAGAGATATCGATAGTGTGTGTGTGTTGTATGTTCCCGGCCGAGAAGAGAGAAGAAGAGATTTAAATCGAAATTGTTGATCTTAATTGAGTAATCGATTAATTGAAAAGATTATCATCAAGAGGTTAGCATGTTTATTTGTTATGATGATTAAATATTGATTAAATTCGGTATTAGTTATATATATATATATATATATATATATAAGAGAATTCCGATTGAAGCTTATATGATAATTTGATGATTTAAGTGTATGCATGTTAGATTTTATGATTGATATATGATCCTTATATGTTTAGAATGTATTCTGGATAAAGAGATTACATTGCATGCTTAGAAACAGATCATAATTGATGTTTGAGCAAACTATTAGAAAAGGGAAAATTACCATTTTTGCCAACATACTATTCATTTTTTTCTAATTTTACCAACATTCTTTTTATTTTATCAATTACACCATTACACTTTCAATATTTTTCTAATTTTACCAACATTCTTTTTATTTTATCAATTACACCATTACACTTTCAATATTTTTCCAATAAACACAAGGTTTATCTACTAAGCGGTAAGGCTGACAACTTGGGTCGGGTTCGTGTTATTGGGTTCGTGTCAGTTTCGTGTCGACCCAATTTCGACCTATTTATTTTCGTGTTAGGTTCGGGTCGTGTCACTTTTTTCGTGTCAGGTTTGGGTCGTGTTTTGTGTCAACTGATTTCGGTAAAAAGTATTTGACTAGTTAACAATTAGATAAACATCAAGCTACAAAAGTTAATATAAGAAATTTATATATCGTAAATAAGAGCCTTAACTATAAACCTTTGCAAATTTACTTTAGTACGTGATTTCCATAATTCTAAATTGCATAGTTTGTTTTTTTTAAAGTTAATATAAGAAATTTATATATCGTAAATAAGAGCCTTAACTATAAACCTTTGCAAATTTACTTTAGTACGTGATTTCCGTAATTCTAAATTGCATAGTTTGTTTTTAAAAAAAAGTTAATATAAGAAATTTATATATCGTAAATAAGAGCCTTACTTATAAACCTTTGCAAATTTACTTTAGTACGTGATTTCCGTAATTCGGAATTTAGGATTTTGAATGGGTCGGAATTGGTGCTTTGAATCAAACGGAATTGGTGATTCCGATTATCTTTAATCGGAATTAGTTTGAAACCCGAGTAGAATGATAGGAATTGGATTTTTGTCTTGACTTTGATATTTTATCACTTTGCTCGGAAATGACTATATCCGGAATTGCCCTTACTCGAAATTCCCTTTACTCGGAATTTACCTTATTCGGAAATTTAATATTTACCGAAGTTGGATAAAGATGTGATCGGAATTAACATGTGATCGGAATTAACATATTTCTCAGAATTGACTTTTGTTCGGAATGTGCCTTTGCTCAGAATTAGGGTTGATCAGATTTGAGCCCTTGCTTGAAATTGAAATATGATTCAATCGGATTTGGACTTGTTTGGTTTAAAACTAATGCCCATGCTCGGAATTGGGGGTTTTGATAATAAATCCGAATGAAGATGAAACCAAATGACTCTTTGAAGATATTGATGATTTGAAGATAAATATGAGCTTGTATATTCATTGTGGCCTTGACATATGAATGGAGTATAAGCAATGTCTAAGTTAAGGAGTTGAATGAATTCACAGAGTTACAAATTGGAAAGAGTAATTGTGAATACGGGTATATTTATACTTGATGATTATGTACTTGTAGATTATTGGTACATGGACATGTAGATGATATGTACTTGTTGATTTATGTACATATGTTTTAACTATTGTATTGTGCTTAAAGTAGATTGTTAAGCAAATACTGACTGGTAATTGTATGCTCAGGTGGTGACAAGACTCAGTAGATAAGATTGCTGAGTAGCTTGAGCTTGTTGAAGATATCGGTGAGCGGATATATATATTTGGATATACGGGATGTAATTCCTTGTTGACTTGCTCTTTGAGATGTTGTATCTTGTTTATATGTATATATACATGACGTATTCAGAGATCAACTTGTATGGTTGGGCCTGTTGCTTGGGGATATACAGTATCTGATCTTGAGGGGCATTTGTTGCACTCAAGGGTGCTTGTACAGTTATCCATGTTAGCAGGGCTATTGGTAAGCCTATGCTTTGGCCTGCATAGGTTGAAGGTGTTGCAACGCCACCGATTCTCTTTGATGATTGAGCATTGTGTGTTTGGCTTTATGCCTTGTATGTACTTTGATATCTATTCTATCACTAGCTTTGTACTAATCCCCCAATGTTGTAATCTTTTACAGAGACACTTTTAGTATGTGGATGATAGAAGTGAAGCTAGAATTTTGGACTGATCTTACTCTGATATCGTTTTTGAGTTGTAAAGAGCCTGTTTTTGAGTAACACTGTAGATGTCTTTTGTAAAGCAAACTAGTTTAAAGTTGTATTTTTACTGTTAAGTTAATACTTGGTGTGCAGCCCACGTACGGGTATTTTTAAGATGATTAAAAGCTTTTTCACTGACCAGTACTGAAGGAAAATTTTTAAAAACTAACCAGTATGAACAGTTCTCAATTGTTCAGTAATTTGACGTTGAACAACTGCTTTCATGAACTTCAGATTATAGATATTGATCTGAATTTGTCTCAACTCCTCTTGGTTGGTGGTGTGTTTTGTTCTTATCTCAAGTTCATCGATACTCTGATTATAGACTTTTATTTCGTGACGATAATACTTGATTAATTTTTGAAATTTTTCTGCGTGAACACACATGAGCGAAACAAATTTTTAAAAGAAAATAAAAGACTAAAGAAATTCAAAAAGTTAGAGTACGGGACAAGATTCTTTGTATGTAACATTCGTGGAGATAGATGAGGTTACGTCTTTGTCTAATAACGTCTCTCCATCTTTCGATTTCTTGTGGGTTGTTTTCAGATTTCAAATATTCTTCGATAGATTTTATGAGGGATTCATATTTTTTTATCTGTGTGCGATGAAACTTAACCCTCCTTCGCAGTTCAGCAGTGTATACACACATAAGTGAAAGGAAAGAAATTTAAAAGAAAATAATAAATAAATAAAAAAATTAAATATTTACCACCTAAAAAGTTAAAATACGTGACATGGTTCTCCGGATGAAAGTTTGATTTAGAAAAATTAAGATTTGTTCGTGTTCAATGCTATCTCTATATCTTTTGATTTCTTGGGGGTTGGTTTCGGAAAACAAGGCTTCTTCGAAAGATTTTATAAGGATTTTGGAATTTTTAATTCTTTCGCGGTATTCTTTAATCCTTTTTCGAAGTTCAACAGTGTAGATACACATAAAAGAGAAAGGAAAGAAAAAGAAGAAATGGGAATAAAAAGAAATACGGAAACTAAAGTATGTTAAATACTAAACAAGTAATAGATAATAGAAAGAAATAATAAAGATAAAAACTGTAATTCGACTAAATGATGGGCATGTTAAGAATAAAGTTGATATTACAGTTAGTTATCATTATTGCATGTTGCCAAAATTCTATTTCACCTAAAATTAATTCAAAGTCATCTAGATTGTCTGTAGCTAAAGCCATTTGGGTAAGGAGTTCAATTTCAGCTTCAAACGACTTGAGACAATATTGACAAAATTTAAACCTTAATTTTAGCGTTTGAGAATAGATACACATAGTATAAGAAAACAGAAATTAAAATAACAGGAATTAATAAACAAAAAACCAAATCAACAATTAGGTTTTTTCTAATATTGCCAAAAGGATCCCCGGCAGCGGCGCCAAAAACTTGGTGTGCAGCCCACGTACGGGTATTTTTAAGATGATTAAAAGCTTTTTCACACGGATGTTTTAAATTTATAAAACGAAATTATAAAATAAACACTACACACGACTCAGGCAAGTATGACCTGGTCAGTAGTAGTATAGAAAGAGTAAGAACGAGTATCGATCCACAGGGATAATTTTGGCAGCTACTAGTATTTAACCATCGTTATTGTTTGGTAATTAAATAACAAGTGATTTTTAGCTTTTTGAATTTAAACTAATTAAAGAAACAAGTTACACTATCAGAGTAATAACAAACGTGCAGATAAATAGATAAAATATCACTTAGGCTTCAGAATCATCATTGGCTAGTTATGGCAATATTTAGTTTGATTAAGATGTTGATGACTAGATAAAATACATTAAAGCACACAGCATGTTGTCCTATCTAATACTCACAAGTTATATTATCATGTAAATCATCGCTCGAGTTATCAAGACCCAGATTTATAATCAAATATAAATTGTAAGCATAGAATCAAAAGACAATCACAGATCCACCTAACCATGTTTAAATCCAGCTACAAACCATACACTCTTGGTCAAATGATATGTCTCATAGCCTTCAAAACATAAGAAAGGTGTTAAAGTGATTAAAACATTGGTTAGAATAAAAGAACAACAAACTGAACTGGAATAAAGGTGCATACGGCCACATGTCAAAGACATGTGGTCGCAAAGGTACATGCGATCGCATGTCAAAGACATGTGATCGCATAGATCATGCGATCGCATGGAGACACCATGCGGTCGCATGACTTCTTTTTACAGCAGAATTCATTTTATGCACCAAGGATTGAATACGTACAACCTGAAATGCCATTCAAAGTTATAAGTAGATAGAAAAGAACACTATGATGTTATGAACCCAACACGACTCAAACCGCGTGTGTTGGATTTAAGATCGAGCCTTACGTTATTTCCTTCAGATATCATCGTGTTTAATTACTATTTCTAATACTTAACACATGTAAAGCATGAACACGTAAGCATGCACATAGAATCGTAGATCTCTGATTCTTAATGACATTAGGAGTTCATTTCAACATTAACATGTTTAAAAACATCTTTTCAATCCTTTTTATTCTTTTATAGTTGTTATGATCGAATGATAAACTTAAACACTTAAACTTTCGTTAACATGTTAAGTTTGTGTAAAATCACAATATGATGAACATGACCAAAATTGTTATGATCCAAAATGATCAAAGACAAGTTCCAAAGATGCTTTTCGAATGACAACCTTGCTTTGTTATACCATTTCTAGTAATAACTTACACAAGATCTTG
Source organism: Pulicaria dysenterica (assembly GCA_947179395.2). Lineage (NCBI taxonomy): Eukaryota > Viridiplantae > Streptophyta > Magnoliopsida > Asterales > Asteraceae > Pulicaria > Pulicaria dysenterica. Next base: position 76,529,614 of record OX359292.1, on the reverse strand, counting down.
ATATTGAAAACCATCACCTTTGAATATGCATGGGATGAAATCTTTATGTTTTCACGTAAAAGATTTAATGAAACATGAACATGGACATATTTAACATAAGAACATGGTTAAACATAGTTATAACAACAATCAAAACATACTTTTTTATATCAAATCATCAAGAAAAGGTTTATATTGCCATAACTTGGCCAAGAATCATCTTGGCCCAAGTGAAAGAGTTTAGTTACACATGATTACAAGTACAACAACGAGATCAACACTCGGATACATATTAAGAATAGAAAGGTTTAGATTATACCAAGCTATCCCCAGTTGTATACGTGAGCAGAACCTCCACTTGTTTTCTACACCTTTGGGATGTTTTACTATCACCAAATGATAAACTAGGTGTAAAAACACCTTTGTGTGTGTGGTGTGTGTGTAAAAACTAAGCTAAAACATGTGTATATATCTGGAAATGAAAGGAATTTCAGAGAGAAGCTTTTCTGTCGATTTTTGGTGTTGTGTTGATGTTTTTGTTGAACTGCAGAAGAGCTGTTTATATAGAGCTGAAACGGGCGTCTTTGCGATCGCATGCAATGTCCATGCGATCGCATGGGGTGACTTTGGGCGGCTGACAAGACATCTCTACATGCAGACGATGCCAGGTTTTAAAGCTAGATTCCCAGCCTACCATGCGATCGCATGGCAGTTCTTTGCGATCGCAAGGCTTCACGGATTTCAGCAATTCTTTATTTTTCTTCAGTTCTGTATTCATTTCACTTGATATTTTCTCTTTGAGTCCTTTTTACCTGCAATGGTGAATATTAAACATTTAAGACAATAATTTGTACAATTCACCTTGATTATGGATAAAATGCGAGGGTTTTCGATGTGTAAAACATGTATAATTATGAATATATCAATACTAATATGTAATTAATGTAAGTAAGCTTCCGCGCGTATTTCAAAGTTGTGTTAGAAAATACGGTGTTACAATTTTTGGTATCAGAGCACTGGTTTGAGGATTTGCATGGATGACTACGTGCAATACTCGAACCAAGGCTCTGATCAGTCCAGTAATTCCAGGGTGGGTAATTAGTAATATAGCTATAGAGAATATGACGTTTGTACTAACGGATTATAATCTGACAACTGGTGAGATGTTGTGTAGAACAGATTATGGCTGATAACAACGAGAACCTGGTACCTACCCCTCCATCCCCAAGAAGGCACAACAACAATTTGTCTTCAACTGTAACAAATGAACAGTATAGGGCGGGTACTTCACATAATGGTGAATCCGACAACCAAGATTATGTTCTGCAATTGGAAGATACTTTGCAGACATTGAGAGATAGGATACAGCAGTTGGAACAACAGCAAAATCAAACTCAATCTTCACAACCAACTTCCAAAATTCAGATGCCCAGGATAACCGCTACGTTTACCCAATCGTTGCCGCCACCTGTCTATACCACAGCTCCTGTGAGCACAGTATCAACACCTTATGGATCTTTACCGTATGTTACCATACCTCAAGAAGTATCTTCTCAACATCAACCTCAGTAGCAAAATTTCTTTATTCCATGGTTTCCACAACAGGAGATTATAAATAAGTGTCAGTATAAAGATTTCATGGATTGTGGACCACCAAAATACTCAGGAAGTTCGAACCCGAATGTGACATTGAATTGGTTGAAGGAGACAGTGAAAGCTATGGAAGCATGCAACTGCGAAAGATCCAAATGGGTGAAGTTTGCTACAAGGCGTCTGAAGGGTCAAGCCCTGACGTGGTGGGATTTGTTGACTATACATCTGCCACGAGAAACTGTTAATGCAATAACTTGGAAGCAATTTCAGGATAAATTCTGTGAGCAGTTTTGCAATGCTTTCGATATGGCTAGGATCCAACGAGAGTTCTTGGATTTGGCACAAACAGATAAGATGTCCGCGGATGAGTTGTCAACAAGTTCCAAGAGACACTAAGGTTTGCTAAGCAGTGGGTACCAGATGAACATTCACAGATCCAACATTTGGTGAAAGCGTTACTACCAGAATATCGGGGTAACACTCGTATGGTGACATCGCTGGTTCAAGCATTCTCGTTGGCGAGAGCTGCGGAGTCCGATGTTAAAGACCGGGAAAAGATGAACAGAGGATCTTTTAACAGATTTGGTGGAGGTTCTAGTGGGAATCAAGGAAAGGGTAAAGGGCATAATTACCAGAGTAAGACCGATCAGAAGTCTAAGAATTCGGGATCTTCGCAAGGAAAATCGTGGTGTGGTAGTTGTAAGTCTCGTCACACCGGACCATACACACCGCAAACTCGTAGATGTTTGAGGTGTGGTGAGATTGGCCATGATTTGACTGCTTGTAGGTTCAATACCTATGTCTGTTGGAATTGCAAGGAAGAGGGACACAGAGCTGGAACTTGTCCAAAGTTGAGATCAACAGGGAGCGGGGGCGGGGGTAGGAAATACCGGGGGATCGTCTTCTACAGGTCAGAAGAGGAAGACCGCACCTTCTATGGAAGGGAGGGCTTTCAAGATGACCGCCAAAGAAGCAACAGGCAGTGATGATGTGATTACCGGTATGTTCATAGTTAACTCTATGCCTGCACGTGTTTTGTTTGATTCTGGTGTAAATAGATCATCTATTTCTATGACTCTATGTGATAAATTGAAATTGTCTGCTTCTGTGAATACTACACCTTTAGAAGTAGAAATAGCTGATGGAAATGTAATGCCGGTGACTACATCTGTTACTGGAGTACATATAGATATTGATGGTACTAGTTTTCCTGTAGACTGCTTGGTGATTCCTATACCGGGGTTTGACTTAATGTTAGGCATGGATTGGTTAAGTCACTATAGAGCTAGTATCCAGTGTTATAAGAAACTGATTACTATTCCTCTGGCTGACGGGTCACATGTCGTGGCTCGTGGGGATAGATCTCAATCTTCTTTTCCAATTATCTCGTTCATGAAGGCTAGAAAATCTTTAGCCAAAGGGTGTGCGTCTTTTCTAGCTTATGCTATCGATGTGAAGAAGGAGAAGAGGCATGTTACTGATGTTCGTGTTGTCTCGGAGTATCCGGAAGTATTTCCTGACGATTTACCAGGGTTGCCGCCAGTTCGTGATGTTGAGTATAAGATTGACCTGATACCTGGTACTACGCCTATTGCGAAAACTCCGTATCGTTTAGCTCCTTCAGAGTTCCGGGAAATGATGACTCAGATACAAGAATTGTTAGACAAAGGGTTCATTCGTCCAAGCTCTTCGCCTTGGGGTGCACCAGTACTATTCATTAAGAAGAAATATGGAACTCTGCGCATGTGTATTGATTACAGAGATTTAAATAAGAGGACCATCAATAAAAAGTATCCGTTGCCAAGAATAGATGATTTGTTTGATCAACTTCAGGGGGCTTCGTACTTCTCGAAGATTGATTTGAGGTCAGGATATCATCAGGTAAGGGTAGCAGAAGAAGATATACCGAAGACAACTTTTTGTACGCGGTATGGTCATTATGAATTTCTTGTAATGCCATTTGGTTTGACGAACGCTCCTGCAGTATTCATGGATCTGATGAACCGAGTATGTCGACCATTCTTGGATAAATTTGTAATTGTGTTCATTGATGATATTTTAGTGTATTCTAAAACGGAGGATGAGCATGATCAACATCTGCGACATGTTTTGGAGATTTTAAAGCAACACAAACTGTATGCCAAGTTATCGAAATGTGAATTTTGTTTGCGCGAAGTTCAATTTCTAGGTCATGTAATTTGTGAAGATGGCGTCAAAGTGGATCCGTCAAAGATAGAGGCTGTAATGAATTAAAACGCTTCTAGAACGCCGACAGAGATCAAGAGTTTCCTTGGGTTGGCAGGATATTACAGACGTTTTATCAAAGACTTTTCGAAGCTTGTTGGTCCGTTAACCAAGTTAACTAGAAAGGATGTTCAGTTTCAATGGGGTACGGCGCAGGAGAGTGCTTTTCAGACTTTGAAGCAACTTTTGTGTCAAGCTCCTGTTCTTGCATTGACAGATGGATCTGAGGATTTCGTAGTGTATTGTGATGCTTCACATGCAGGATTGGGATGTGTACTAATGCAGAGAGGTAAAATTATAGCTTATGCTTCTAGACAACTAAAACCCAATGAAAGGAATTATCCGACTCATGATTTAGAGTTAGCTGCGGTAGTGTTTGCATTGAAGCTGTGGAGACATTACTTGTATGACACTAAGTGCACGGTTTGTATTGATTATAAAAGCTTGCAGTATGTGTTCACTCAGAAGGAATTAAATATGAGACAGTGCCGTTGGCTGTAACTGATTAAAGACTATGACTGTGATATCCAGTATCATCCAGGAAAAGCTAATGTGGTTGCGGATGCGCTTAGTCGGAAGGGATCTTCAGACACTGTTAGGTTTATGCGTTTGAAAATCAAATCTGACTTAGTGGATCAACTATTAGCTGCTCAGTTAGAGGCTTTGAAAGATGAGAATTTGAAAGATGAGTTGATGGTGAAAAGACGGCATGAGCTGACAATCGATTCTCGTGGATTGAAAGTGTACCAAAATCGTGTGTGGGTGCCGAAGTTTGGTAACTTGCGGGAGTTGATTTTGACAGAAGCTTACAAGTCCAGAATGTCTGTACATCCCGGTAGTACTAAGATGTACCAGAATTTGAAGACTTTCTATTGGTGGCCTACAATGAAGATGGATGTAGCACGATATATTGAGACCTGTCATATATGTGCACAAGTTAAAGCTGAGCATCAGAAGCTGTATGGGTCTTTGAAGCAGTTGTCAATACCAGAATAGAAGTGGGATCACATCACGATGGATTTTGTAACAAAACTTCCACGAACGCAGCGAGGGCACGACATGATTTGGGTCATCGTAGATAGGTTGACCAAGAGTGTGCATTGTATTGCTACTGCCGAGACTGCATCGTTGAGTAAGTTAGCACAATTGTACATTGACGAGATAGTATCTAGACATGGAGTTCCGTTGTCCATTGTCTCAGACCGAGACTCGAGGTTTGTGTCTAATTTCTGGAATAGGTTGCAGTAGGAGTTGGGGTCTCGTGTTAACTTAAGTACATCATATCATCCACAGACAGATGGCCAGTCAGAGAGAACAATACAGACTCTAGAGGATATGCTTCGGGCATGTGTGTTAGAGTTTGGGGGTTCTTGGGATTCGTATATACCGTTGGTTGAGTTTGCTTACAACAACTCCTATCACTCCAGTATCGGGATGCTGCCGTATGAGATGCTTTATGGACGGCCGTGCAGAACTCCTACTTGTTGGTTAGAAGCAGGAGAGAATCAGTATGCTGGGCCAGATATTGTGCAGATCACAGCCGATAAAGTAGCCGTTGCTCGGGAAAAGTTGAAAGCTGCAAGGGATCGACAAAAGATGTATGCAGATCCGCGTCGTCGACCAGTGTCTTTTGTCGAGGGTGAACGAGTCTACCTAAAAGTCTCTCCATGGAAGGGCGTGATACGCTTTGGGAAACGCAGGAAGTTAGCTCCTCGCTACATCGGTCCTTTCAGAATTCGTCGAGTGGTGAACGATCAGACAGTGGCTTTGGATCTTCCTGCAGAATTAGCCGGTGTTACCAATACAAGATCTTCGTGTAGATTCCAACAAGAGGCTTATTGAGGAACCTGTAGAGTTACTTGATCGTAAAGTGACAAAGCTGAAAAAGAAACAGATTCTGATGGTTTTGGTTAGATGGGAGCTCAGTCTAGGTTCAGACTTGACTTGGGAGACCGAAGCAGATATGAGAAGCTGTTACCCTTCTTTGTTTGAGTGCGGTAAGATTCCGAGGACGGAATCTTCTTAAGGGGGAAAGATTTGTAACACCCTCCTTACCGGCCTAGTATGATTAAGATAATTAGTGGGTTTATCTTGCTATTATTCTGATTGATAAATTGTTTGATGTGTTATTTTATTTCTTTTAATTAATGTGTAATATGTGTTTTATTATTAATTAATAGAGATAGTGGCATATGATGTGTCAATACACAATTACCTTAGTCACCAACACACCACTTGTTTGTTCATTTGCATGCAATTGAGAGATATTGATAGTGTGTGTGTGTTGTATGTTCCCGTCCGAGAAGAGAGAATAAGAGATTTAAATCGAAATTGTTGATCTTCATTGAGTAGTCGGTTAATTGAAAAGATTATCATCAAGAGGTTAGCATGATTATTTGTTATGATGATTAAATGTTGATTAAATTCGGTATTAGTTATATATATATATATATATATATATATATATATATAAGAGAATTCCGATTGAAGCTTATATGATAATTTGATGATTTAAGTGTATGCATATTAGATTTTAGGGTCAAATACGGTTTAATCATCAAAGTTTCATTAAGTTTTCGGTTTAACCATCAAAGTTTTTTTTAACATTTTAACCACAAAGTTTCATTTGAAAATCATTTTAATCATTAAAGTTTTGTTTGGTTTCCGTTTTTACCCGTTTTATTACCTTTAACCTGCTAAGGAGGTTAAATAATATATATATTTTTTTATTTATTTTTTCTTGTTGAATGTTTGAAGATTATATAAATGTTTGAAGATTATATGATTCTTTGAAGATCAAAGAACCCAGAAACAAAATTACCACACACATGAAACAAAAACACATATCATGAACACATAATCTGGACAGATCTTGTACACAAGAATATATGAAGATTAACATGGATCCATCATTTGGACAAATCTTGTACACAAGAACAGATGAAGAACAAAACCAGAAACAAAGATATATACAAACCTGAACAAAACAAGAACAGATCAAAAAGCACACAAATCTGAAATCGTTTATACACAAATCTGAAACAGGAACAAAAAAACCCTAAATTACAAACCTGGAGCTGTACATGTTCGATTAAACACCCGGAAGTGGTTGCGGAGGCGTTAGGTGGAGCCAGGCGGCGCTGTTCAAGGGAGAGAGAGAGAGAGAGAGAGAGAGAACAGAAACCCTAAACCGGCCTTCATCTTCACGCTTGAAGGCTTGTGAGAACAGAAACCCTAGCCGGCCTTCAACTGCTTCACCATCTTAGAGAGAGAGAGAGAACAGAAACCCTAGCCGGCCTTCAACATTTGGATGAAACCCTTCGAAAACTTTCATGGTGGTGGTTCCTTCCGATGGTGGCGGCGCTGTTAGCAGATAGGAGAGACAGAGAATGGGTGAATGAAATGGAGAGTGACTGGTTAGGCGGCGGAGACTTCGATCTTCATCATAGAGTTCGATCTTCATCCTCATCTAGATCTTCATCTTCGACTTCGATCTTCACATGGAGAGAGAGAGGGAGTTCGATCTTCATCTTGCAGCCGTGGCTGGCTAGTTGCGGCGGTGGTGGTCGTGGGTTGTTGCGACGGCGGTGGTAGCCGTGGGTAGAAGCGACGGTGGTGGTGGCCGTCGGTTTCTAGAGGGAGATGAAAGGGAGTGAGGATTAGGGTTTGAGTGTTAGAAAGAGGGAAGAAAGGGGGTGTTTGGAGGTGTTTGGATGAGAGTTAGAAGGTGTTTGGGAGAATTAATCAGATTATCAATGGTTTAGAGGTTGTTTGGTTAGTTTTGACCTAAAATAGTGGGTAATATGGTTAAAGTAGAAGGTAAAACAAAACTTTAATGGTTAAATCATTTAAAAAAAACTTTGATGGTTAAACCGAAAACTTAATGAAACTTTGATGATTAAACCGTATTTGACCCTAGATTTTATGATTGATATATGATCCTTATATGTTTAGAATGTATCCTGGATAAAGAGATTACATTGCATGCTTAGAAACAGATCAAAATTGATGTTTGAGAAAACTGTTAGAAAATATGCAGTAGTCGGAATTTAGGATTTTGAATGGGTCGGAATTGGTGCTTTGAATCAAACGGAATTGGTGATTCCGATTATCTTTAATCGGAATTAGTTTGAAACCAGAGTAGAATGATAGGAATTGGATTTTTGCCTTGACTTTGATATTTTATCACTTTGCTCGGAAATGACTATATCCGGAATTGCCCTTACTCGAAATTCCCTTTACTCGAAATTTACCTTATTCGGAAATTTAATATTTACCGAAGTTGGATAAAGATGTGATCAGAATTAACATGTGATCGGAATTAACATATTGCTCGGAATTGACTTTTGTTCGGAATGTGCCTTTGCTCAGAATTAGGGTTGATCGGATTTGAGCCCTTGCTTGAAATTGAAATATGATTCAATCGGATTTGGACTTGTTTGGTTTAAAACTAATGCCCATGCTCGGAATTGGGGGTTTTTATAATATATCCGAATGAAGATGAAACCAAATGACTCCTTGAAGATATTGATGATTTGAAGATAAATATGAGCTTGTATATTCATTGTGACATTGACATATGAATGGAGTATAAGCAATGTCTAAGTTAAGGAGTTGAATGAATTCACATAGTTACAAATTGGAAAGAGTAATTGTGAATACGGGTATATTTATACTTGATGATTATGTACTTGTAGATTATTGGCACATGTGACATGTAGACGATATGTACTTGTTGATTTATGTACATATGTTTTAACTATTGTATTGTGCTTAAAGTAGATTGTTAAGCAAATACTGACTGGTAATTGTATGTTCAGGTGGTGACAAGACTCAGTAGATAAGATTGTTGAGTAGCTTGAGCTTGTTGAAGATATCGGTGAGTGGATATATATCTTTGGATATATGGGATGTAATTCCTGGTTGACTTGTTCTTTGAGATGTTGTATCTTGTTTATCTGTATATATACATGACGTATTCAGAGATCAGCTTGTATGGCTGGGCTTGTTGCTTGGGGATATACAGTATCTAATTTTGAGGGGCATTTGTTGCACTCAAGGGTGCTTGTACTGTTATCCATGTTAGCAGGGCTATTGATAAGCCTATGCTTTGGCAGGCATAGGTTGAAGGTGTTGCAATGCCGCCGATTCTCTTTGATGATTGAGCATTGTGTGTTTGGCTTTATGCCTTGTATGTACTTTGATATCTATTCTCTCACTAGCTTTGTACTAATCCCCCACTATTGTAATATTTTACAGAGACACTTCTGGTAAGTGGATGATAGAAGTGAAGCTGGAATTTTGGACTGATCTTACTCTGATATCGTTTTTGAATTGTAAAGAGCCTGTTTTTGAGTAACACTGTAGATGTATTTTGTAAAGCAAACTAGTTTAAAGTTGTATTTTTACTGTTAAATTAATATTAATATGTAATTAATGTAAGTAAGATTCCGCGCGTATTTCAAAGTTGTGTTAGAAAATACGGTGTTACAATTAGTAAACAACATGAAATTTGATAGGACGTCAATGAATGCTGATTAAATAGGTGAGACCCGAAATTCATTAAATGTTTAGACGTTTCTTTTCAATATGGACACGTGTTATAAGATAACGGGCACTGTAAAACAATGGTGATGTCTTTGATACGATTTTACTCACTTGTGGTACTAAACATGTATTTATAATTTAAGCTAGACTACCACTAAAACCAACTTATGAGATAGGACGGCGCGCATACCATTATCTATAGTTTAATGTTGGTAAAAACTGTCTAGTTTTCTTAATGAGATTTTAGCTTTTGAGTCTAGTTTTTATGGTCATTTGAACCATCTCAATACGAGCTAGCTCAATTGATTGGCGAAGATATTGGCAAAACAATAAATCAAAGCTGATTTGTTCTACACACATCTTAACCATTTTTTAACCAATTATCGTTCAACTATAATCCAGATTCATTTTTAACCTAATATGACAAAATATAAATATAATTAGTCTAGTTTTTAAAGAGTCATAATTAGTCGACTCCATGTTGTGAAAGTCAGATTGAAGATATTAACCATTGTCTTAATTTGAAGGTGCAAAAATCGAAGGATCTATGGGCGAAGATTTTAAAATGGTGTGGACTATAAAATGATTACTCAAGTAATTCAAAGGAAACACAATTGGTGATGATGGTAAGTCCAAAGTCAATGAAAAGAAGTTTGACCAATCATTGACTCACGGTTATTACATTATAATTATTTTTCTGAAAGACATATAATATGTTTTATAACAGCTTCTAAATCTACTCTATTTAATTTAATTCACTGCGGGACTTAAATCAATAATCTTAAATCATGGACAACACCAAACACTACTACCTCTATGCTAAAATCTAAGGCTTTCAATTTGGGTCTGGTTCGTGTTACTGGGTTCTTGTTGTTCGGGTTCGGTTCAGTTTCGTGTCGACCTAATTTTGACCCATTTATTTTCGTGTCATGTTAGGGTTGTGTAACTTTTTTCGTGTCGGGTTCAGATCGTGTTTCGTGTCAACCCATTTCGGTCAAAAGTATTTGACTATTATTTTTTTGATTTTCGAATACGGGTTTCGGGTGCAGTTTTCAAAAATGGGTTTCAAATACGGTTTTCAAATCCGGTTTTCAAATTCGGTTTTCAAGTACGGTTGACGTCATAAAATTTTCGAATTCCTTGTCTATTTCCAATTTTCTCTACTAACTAGTGATTAAAATATCGAATATCAATACATTTTCATAGCTTTAATACAAAAGTACTAACTAGTGAACAAACCATTAACTAAAATAACCTATAGAAATTATCTAATTTCAAAAAGCAAGTCCTTTTTCTTCTTTACCGTTATATTCTCGGAAGGAATATCGGGTTGGGTGGGTTCCAAAGGGTCTTGATTTAAATCATCATTGTTGGTGCATAATTGTGAATCCCTAGTTCTTATCAATCAAATACATACATGAAATGTTAATTCAAATGTGTTTTGATTAATTGTTTGCATGTGTATATATTCTCAGTGATTTTTTGTGATGATCTTAAGCTTACAAGTACTTAATCATGTGTTGATGTGTGTTTGGAAGTTTAAGTTTGTGTGAGAAATCACCACGTGCGAAGTCAGTGTCACTACGTGCGTAGTGGAACTCACTACGCGCGTAGTGAAGAAGGTCGGTTAAAGTTAAATTAATTATTATTAATATAACCAGTATGTGCGTACTGGACTCGCTACGTGCGAAGTACGTTGCATCACGTGCGTAGTGAAATTAATTACACTATAAATACTGATTAACTTCATTTTAGCGAGGGAGTTCGCGGGTAATCAAGTAATTAACGAGGAATCGATAGAAATCAACCGGGAGCCTTACGTAATCGACCTTATATGACCTTAAGCCAACTAAATCGCAAACTTAGTGTTAATCTCGAATCCAATCACAGCCTTAAGCATCTCTGTGTGAGTTCTTAGGAGTTGTTCTTGTTTCTACTCTGTGTGTTTCTTAGTGTTACTGTGTGCCGGACACCTAAGCAGATCTTAGAATCCTTAGGAGGTTTGGGAAATAGAAATTCCGCACTATTTCTCATCCTAGATCAGTCCTAGCGTAAGGGTGTTTTAGTTTAGTTTAGAACCCCATTCCCCAGCGGTCCTACAAAGTGGTATCAGAGCATTTCAAGGGCCATCTTCAACATTTCAACATTTCAACATTTCAACATTTCAACATTTCAACTGTTTAAAGTGGCTCTGGTACTGAACGTCAAATTCAACATTTCAAGGGTCATCTTCAACTGTTTAAAGGAGAACTTGTCTAAGAAGGACGGGAGATTTATGATGTATCCCCGATTCCTTCAGATCGTTTTTGATACCCAAGTTGAGGGTTTGATAAAGGAGGACGGGGACAGAATCAAGCTGAAGCACATGAATGAGCAGACCGTGCGACAAATGAGCCGGTACATTGGCACCTCTATCCCTCCAAAAAGACGGTTGATTTGCCATCTGGGCAACCCAGACTACAAGGCACCAGAAAGGAAACATCTCTGGAGGAACGAGGGCTCCACATCCCAGGTGGAAAACATCGCGATAATTTCGGATGATGAGGAGCCTGATGTTCAGAGTCAGGAAGTCCGGGATCCCACTGGGGGAGAGGCTATCCCGGGGAGCTTAGATGACATTAACGTTGATGATTTCTTTGAAGAAGATGATGAGGAGGCAAGTCACAAGAGGAAAGAAAAGGGGGTGGTTGATGAGCCAGAGAAGAAGAAGAAGAAGGTCTACAAGTTTAAGCCGCTGGTGGCTTCGTCTGAAATAATTGTCCAACCATCCTCCGTCACAGCTGCTCCAGTCACCACTCCTGCTCAAGGTGCTGAAGGATCATCTCAGACCAGGTCCCAGCTGCCTTCCCTAACCATGGAAGCAAACCTAAACAGACTCCAAGGCTACATGCTTGACATGATCAAAGATGAAAGTAAAAGAAAGCTGGAGCTGGCAGAAGTAAAGCAGAAACTGATCGAGAAGGATGCTCAAATAGAAAATCTGCTGAAAAGGGATGCGCAGATGGAGGACTTGTTGAAAAGAGATGCTGAGAGGATTGAAAGCTTAGAGAAGAGTAATGAGGAAAGAGCATTGATAATCAGCGAGCTTGTCAAGAAAAACGAGACGATGGAGCAGATCCTGCTTGAATATACCTCTGAGTTCAAACGGTTGAAAGATCATGTTGAAAAGCAGGATGAGGAGGTGCTCAGATTGAAAGAAGCCGCTGAATCTGAACAGGCTGGTACTTATTCTGGCGATGAGCAAGGTTGATTATAGTCTGTGTGACTGTGTAATTAATTTTTATTGATGTATTCTGTGTGACGATTAATCTTTTGTAATGAAATATTTATTTCGTCTATGTGAAATGAAATGTTTAATCTTAACTTACACATGTTTATGGTTTCTTATTTTTGTGAAGATCCATTGATTGTTCAGCCATTGAAAGCTGATATTCCTCAATCGTCTCGTCTGCTGAGTGTTCAAGGGCGAATTGTTACACAAAATGAGTATGATGCAGAGGAAGGAGAAATACTTCCTTTCCTGACAAAAGAACAAATTACCGAACTTTTACAGATTCCTGTCGAAGATGTTATTTTAGAAGAGGTGGATGAAAGCTTTGTGCAACCATCTCAAGCTGAACAGGAACCTGTATTTGACAATGATGAGATTGAGATTGAGGATGAAACCGATCAACACTATCCTGGTCAACAAAAGGACGACAACCTGCCTGACCTTGCCGATTTTTTCAAAACTGCTAATGCTGAGGAAATCAACAAAAGAGCTGAAGTTAGAGAACAAGAAAATGTTGATTTTGACTTAGAAAAATATCTTGGTGATAGAAAATCTAAGCAAGATGAAAGAGAAGCTAGACGAAAGAAGTATCAACGGTTTCTGGAACGTCAGGCAGGGAAAGACAAGAAGTCTGAAAGCTCACCGGAGTATACCAAGTTTTATCAGACTCTGGGCAAAAAGACGGATGGTGAAATTGTTGGTTGGTGCTATATGCCGGAATTTAATGTTTATGCAGTTAAAAGGGAAAGAGGAGTTGAGTATTTTCAAAGGGCAAATGATATCCAGACTCTACCGTTCTATGATATTCGACAACTTGCTCGTCTGCCCCTTTTAGACTGTGACGATCACAGCATGGCAAAATGGTTTGAGACACTGGTGAAGCGTGAGGCTCGATTTGGATGGAAAAACTTAAAGCCTTATGTGCCAGGTGTCAAGAGCCATCCAACCAAGATAGATCCACTGACAGGGAGGAGACTCAAAGTGCTTAACTGTAAAGCTCCTCGTTGTATGAAGAAGTTGCCGTTGAGAATCATGCCTACTGGGTGGAGCGCAAGGTTCAAGTGGTGGTACTTCAACGAGAAAACAACGGAGGCAGTGATTGTTTTAGATGACAACTTGTCAGGTGGAGAAACTGTAAAGGTATTCGATCCTATGTGGATCAGGAATTTTGGTAAAGATGACATCACTGTTCTATACTACAACCCAATTCTGTACAAGCATCAATATATGGAGTTAGCGTTGCAGTTTCAGAAAGTCGTCAGAATTTGTTTTGCATTTGACATCTATGCTGGATCTGAAGAAGTAAAGTCTACGACTGTGTGATAGCTAGATTGTCAGTTTGGTTTACTTTGTGTAAATTTTGCTTAGTGCAATTTTTGTTGATAGAACTAGGTCTTAGGGGGAGTTTGTTGGTGCATAATTGTGAATCCCTAGTTCTTATCAATCAAATACATACATGAAATGTTAATTCAAATGTGTTTTGATTAATTGTTTGCATGTGTATATATTCTCAGTGATTTTTTGTGATGATCTTAAGCTTACAAGTACTTAATCATGTGTTGATGTGTGTTTGGAAGTTTAAGTTTGTGTGAGAAATCACCACGTGCGAAGTCAGTGTCACTACGTGCGTAGTGGAACTCACTACGCGCGTAGTGAAGAAGGTCGGTTAAAGTTAAATTAATTATTATTAATATAACCAGTATGTGCGTACTGGACTCGCTACGTGCGAAGTACGTTGCATCACGTGCGTAGTGAAATTAATTACACTATAAATACTGATTAACTTCATTTTAGCGAGGGAGTTCGCGGGTAATCAAGTAATTAACGAGGAATCGATAGAAATCAACCGGGAGCCTTACGTAATCGACCTTTTATGACCTTAAGCCAACTAAATCGCAAACTTAGTGTTAATCTCGAATCCAATCGCAGCCTTAAGCATCTCTGTGTGAGTTCTTAGGAGTTGTTCTTGTTTCTACTCTGTGTGTTTCTTAGTGTTACTGTGTGCCGGACACCTAAGCAGATCTTAGAATCCTTAGGAGGTTTGGGAAATAGAAATTCCGCACTATTTCTCATCCTAGATCAGTCCTAGCGTAAGGGTGTTTTAGTTTAGTTTAGAACCACATTCCCCAGCGGTCCTACAATCATCACTATGATATTGCTTAATTTTAAATCTTACCAAGTTGACAAACGTCAAAGTAACAAAGTCAAAACCGAAATAGTTAAAATATAAAATAACAACATGATGTAATACTGTTTAGGTTTAAATCTTCTATTGTTTGTATAAATTTTTAGCTTTTAAAGGTTTTGTACTTTTGTTTATTAGATTTAATTGCCTAAGATGTCACTACCTCATTTAAATTTACAATCTCCTTTTTGAAATTTTAATTTTAAGTATTAAAAAAAAATTATAATTTTTAGTTTTACCATTATGTAGGTCACTTTCGGCTTGTCGGGTTGAACCTAACCCGACCCAATTATTTCCGTGTCAACTTCGTGTCGACCTGGTTTTGACCCATTTTGTGTTCGTGTCAGGTTCGTGACACTTTTTCGTGTCGGGTTCAGGTCGTATTTCGTGTCGGATCAGAAATTGACAGCCTTACTAAAATCTATTGGTTTGTATTATGTGTTATTTTGTTCTAGACTTTTGTAAATCGTATTATATTTTGTCACTTCATGTATCTCTGGAACTTGAAACTTGAAAGGGTTAACAAATGTGCGTTGTGAATTTCAAGACTTTAATAAATGGTAGGTGATGTAAGTTGTAAGATTTAGGTTGAACATTTGAAGGGTTTGAGATTGTAAAATACTAACATGGTTTCAGTTTTTTATGTTAAAAACTGAAAACCAAACAGAATGTAAATTTGGTTTTAAGTTAGGTTTGGTGTCCATTTATATTCGGTTTTGAAGTAATTTACATTGATTGTCTATATATTACATTTAACAACGAAAAGAAATTTAATAAAATAATAAAAACTATGTTATTCCATAGAATAACAAAAGGAAAATGTTGTTTATTTTATTTTATCATCTATCTACTACATGATAATATATGTAATATATTATTTTTTTCATCTCATTCATTGATTTTAATATTTATCTTAGTTTAATTAATAATAAAATTAAAAAATTAAATAGAAAAATATATAACCTCTTAGACCAAAATTTCAATTAAAATGAGTAAGAAATTTATAAAATGATAAAACCTATGTTATTCCATAGTATACCAAAAGGAAAATGTTATTTATAAATATTAATTTTTTTATTTTATAATCCTATTCAAACTACACGATAATATATATAATATATTAATTTTCATCTCGTCCATTAACATTAACATTTATTTTAATCTACCTAGTGAAAAATAATATAAAAATCTCTTATACCTAAGGTTCTAAATAACGTAAGGTGTGGCGTGGCGGGAGGGCCAAGCCTCAAGTTTTAAAAGCCATGACGAGGTTACGGCGTTTCACAAGGCGCGACCTAAGGCGACAATCTTGTATATATAAATAAAAATTATAGAAACAAATATATAAAACACATAATTATAGGTTTATAGCGTAGTTAATCAATAGTTTTCTTTGTTTTCGTTATATTCCACTATCTATGTAACTGAATAACTATATATATTCTACTTATTTAGCTCAGTCTCTCTAACATGCCTAAAAAATACGACTAATAACAGGTAAAGATAAGTCAAGCTGAACTTTAGTATACGTCCAAGCTTTATACTATAGCGTGAAGACATGGTCAAACCTCAAGACTTCACGAAACTATAACAAAACCAATACGAGGTTTTTAGAAACATGCTTATACCAAAACTACAGATCAAATGAGTAAGAAAATAGCCTGGAGGCCATAAACCGAATAACGTATTTGCGTGCTCCTTTCAACAAGCAATTTGCACATGGAAGTCCTTATCCTTAATCAATGCAAAAGCTCCTTGAGATCTACGTACACTTGGATTAATTTTAATAATTAACTTTTAATTTGTCAAAATAATATAAGTTTTAAGGTAATTTTATGTGACATATATTACATAAATAAATAACTAGTGTAGTTAATATTTCAAGAAATCATATATATTCTTTTAACTATCACCATTTTCCCGATAATTGTAATATCAACTATATATTAGACTAGATAAATCACCAGTTTTCACAATTTTACTTTTATAAGACTCGGACGGTTAATGGGTAATGATGACCTCAAGTGTTTAAAATGTTGTTATTTGAAACCGAGGACCTCCTTTGAAGAATCAAAAAGTGTTCAAAGGTTAGCCACCATCCTCACAAGTGTAGATATACACATTTTTCCCGGAAAATTAATAAGTATTATTAATACTAGAAAGTGACAAATACAATGAAGTCTAGAAGTGCTCTTCTATAATCAAAGCATCCCAAATGGGGATATGTTGAGTGTGGGGTGAAGTGGTGAACCCATCACGGTGGGGTAGCATGCATATATGGATGTCCATGATATGACGTAGTCGTGGGGGGAGGGGAAGTGGTGGGTGTCGTGAAAGAGAGGGGGTGGGGTGAGAAATGAGTGGGGCCAAACAACTCTCTTCCATTGGTGCAATCTCGTCGTCCGGTCATGGTTGTATAGCTCGTTGTCAGGGTAAATTTCACATTAATCAAACCTGTCATCGTAGCATATGTTATAGTGCAACATCTTATCGACGTCTAGCTTCAAGTGATTTTTAATAGGTTTACTACTAGAAATGTATCAAACTACACCTCTGTTATTATTGTGTGTTTTCACCTTTCAAAAGTGTGATTATGTGTTGAACTTATAATTTGTTGTTACTCTACGTATTTTGATCACATAATAAACCAAAAAGGTATAAATTAAGTATATATAGTAGGAAGTGTAAACACACAATAATATATTTTTATAAAAATTTGATACACGTAATAACATTTTTAAAAGATAAATACGTACACACGATAACAATAGATGTATAGTTTGCTTTATTTTGAAGAAATAAACCATTTTTTATTTTTTATCTTATATGATATTTTAAAATTGATATAAAGAGAGATGGATTACTTAATACGCATATGAGTGACATGTTACATTGTTGGGGGAATTAAAGGGTAGAGCAAGTGAACGTGTTGAACATGGCAAGCAGCTAGCCAATCATGCTCCATTGCTCCTCCCTCTATAACATCGTACGAATTTAGCAATCCCGAAAGACACGTATAATTTTGCTTTTGTGCTGTTAATACATACATGTTTATTTATTATATATGTGCTAATGGGTATAAAAAGATAACGTAAATATTAACTTTTTGTGAGGTTATTGTGAGAATGCATATTTATGTGATAATGAGAGAACAAATCATAATTATTAATTAGATGTTGATTTATTAGATTTAACTGTCGCAATTCACCCGTCGTAATTCATGACCATTGCAACCTGGGTTATGAATGAAGCGACAATTGTAGATCATCCGATCAAATCAAATGAAGGACTAGGATTTAGTCTCTCATTATCACATAGATATCCATTCTCATTTGGACCTCCCATATTACAGTAATATCAATTTTCTTGTTGGCAAAGATATATAGAAGGGTAATTTAGTTTTGTTATAAAAAATATAGCGATCACCTATCTTAAAGGTAATCACTAAGTAACATGTTAAAGTGTTTAAAAAATGATGATTCATTCTTACAATTTATAAAAACATGATTATAAAAATCTAAAAAAATAAATTTACAAAAAATAATAAACCATGAGTTTATCAAATCACTTCTTTAAACCTTCCCCACTCTCTCAAATTCTCTGTAACAACATCATAGTCTCCATCAACATTCGCAGCCCTATCACTTCTCTTGAGATTTATCATACTGATGCATTAACAAACATGTGTTCATGTTGCAGGTAATTATATGAATTATAATTTGTTATTATTACTAAAATATTGTAAGTTATAATTACTAATCAACATTTAACTAAACCTAAAAAAGTTTAGTCATTATCAGCATCCCCATCATCTAACGTAATGAAACCATTAAAAACCTTCAACCCAAGAACAAGCAATATAAAATAGCACTAAAATTAAAATATGTCAAATGAAGGGTTTGGTTGCGATTGAAATGAATAATATTTGGGTTCTTTTGGGTATGATGAAGATGAAAGCATAAAAACCAAAACTAAAAACCGATATGAATGCGACCATCGAAAAACCTAAGCTTAAGAATCCATAATCGGAAATTAAAATCTCATACAAAAGTTGACGTGTAATAGAGGCAAGTGTGTGAAACATATCGTAAACCAACCCCGTATGAATCACATACATGTAAACTTGAAATAAAGGCTGATGCGTGAAACCATAATAGATATGAAGTGCAAATAGATCGCCATATGAAAATCCATATTCAATTCTTAACATATCGACAAAAGCATATCAATGGAATTTTGGTTTATTGCTTTGATTTTACAATTAATTTCTAATTATAATAGTAAAACTTAACAATAAAATTGATTTTATTTTGACTTATTTTACGTAAATAAACTATGTAAATATGCTTTATAACTTGAAGTATATGAAACGTTTAACTGTTTAAGTCTGGGTAATCTTCATGAACCTGGCCTTTTTGAAAGGGAGGTAATTTGTATACAACAAAAATTGTCCATACACAACATGTACAAACATATTACACCACATAGTACAAGTAGCAACAACAACAACAGTACTCAATCTCGTAACAACGGGGTATGGGGGAGGTAAAATGTAGACGATCATATCTCTACACGAAAGTAGAGAGATTGCTTCCCGAGAAAGACCTCCGGCAGTGAAAACGATGCAAGAAGTAATAGAAAATAAAATAATAATAATAATAATAATAATAGTAAAGACCAGTAAAGTTAAAAAAAATAACAAAGGCGAAAAGGAGTTAAAAACAAGGGAAAAAAACGCGTAAGAGTATATAAGCTACTCTATGTATGACAAACAAAATCCAGAGAAAACAAGACACTACGAATGTGGTTCTGACAAAGAAAACGTGGACATAGTACAAATAGATAATGCAGAAATTATTATATATGAACAAATTTTATTATGTACGAATAATCTTTAAAACAAAATTAATAATCGTTGCAAGAAGAATACAAAATTCCACCGAATTTTCTCTTTACCTCTTTAAATTAGTACGGAGTCCTGGTCACACATATAATAAATGCATATAAAATCCCCTTGCTGAAAACTGGCCAACCCTACTCCAAAAGGATCCAGACACATTACAAATCGAGGAAAGTATCAAAAACCAACATATACATATACGTTTCGATGTATGTATATACATATTGAGAGAGAAACGGAAGAACCCCATTTTGAAAAATCATTCCTTTGAAGATCTTGATCGACAAAACCGGAGTGTGTGCGTGTTCTTGGTGACTATGTGTGTGTAACTCTTGTTGTCTTCATCGAATTCAGCAAAGAACATATATTTTATATAGAGATGCAAAAAAAGAGATGTAGGAAGTTAGGGTTAATGAGGCGAGTGCTAACGTGCGCCATAGCTTCAATTTCATTGGTAGCTCTGCTTTCTGCTCATTTGCATCTGTTCTTCCCTGCTTCTCAAGTTTCTATGCTTCCTGATCCTTACAAGCTCCCCACGGTTATTTTTCTTCAACTCTTTCTTCATACAAGTATTGATTCTTGATGGGTCTAACTAGGGTTTTGCTTTTCTTTAATTGTTTGCTTAACATTTTTGGTTAAATTAGTAACTGTTCCTGTAATGTGATCGTTTGTCTGTTTTTCCAACCAAGATAATAAAGATTCATATGCTAAATGTTTCTGATTTTTTGGGTAATATGGTATTATGATCTCTTTTCTAAACCAAGAGATAGTTAACTATTGCTATATCTTTGAGGTTGAGTGTTTTAGTCTCGTCTTGCACACGAGTGTACTTTAATCATATTTACTATTTAGATATGCTAAACGTTTGTTTCTCTAGAACTTTAATCACTAGAAAAGTTTCTAACTGGGGCAAATAGTTGCTAAATACAGACAAAGATTAATGGGGTATTTAGTTGGTTTTTTCTTGTAATAATGTGTAATTCCAAGTGAGGACTTTTAGGGGTGTTTGGTTATTTCTGAATAAGTTATGTGTGATCCCTAAGCTTCTTAACTCTTGTTTTGTGTCTTGTTTTTTAGGTTTTTTTTTCAGATTTCGAAATGATATTATCAGATATGGTTTGTGGCAACACAAAATGAGATATTGTTTGTTCTATTTATTGGTCATTGGTCATGAGATTTATTCAAATTATCACACTGAGGATGTAAATTTTTGTAGCAGCATGAAATTGGATACTTAAAGTACTATTTAAACTGTGAGAAGGTCACTGATCTTGCCTAATTTAAACTTGTAGCAACATGAAACTCGATACCAAAAGTTGAGCAGAGAGCGAAGCTGGATTCGACCCCATTTGTCAAAAGCTCCTCTCCCTGCTCTCAAGGTTAATGCAATTCACTCAACATATAATTTCTGTATCCCCAATTTAATTTCTAGCTTTCAAGCCTGATTAATCTTTCATGTGTTGTTTAGCAATTATTTCAAGAAGTTTGCTAATTAACTGTCATAATTAGTGAGGTGTGTGCTTGTATTGATACAAAAGTAGTCATGCATCTTTCATGTTTTCACTCCTTTAGACTTGACAGTTGGATGGCGCGAACGGCTCATTGAATTTTAACAAGTTGTGGAAGCCTCCACCGAACCGTGACTTCATCCCTTGTGTTGACCCAAGTTCATCCTACACAGGTTAGTGACTCTTCAATTTGCTTACAAGCATTAAATAGAAAAAACTGGTCTACATTATCTTATTTTTACTCTGTTTATTGCATCAGCTCCACTAGAAACTCGAGGTTATTTGCTTGTTCATACTAATGGTGGGCTTAATCAAATGCGTGCGGGGGTATGCTTCTCTTTTTGACCACCCCTATGAATAGATGTCAATCTATTTAAGCAATTATCTACCTGCCCATTTGGGTTTTTATTTATAAATCTGACTCTTTTTTTTTTTTGCAGATATGTGATATGGTAGCTGTTGCCCGCATTATAAATGCTACGCTAGTAGTACCAGAGCTTGACAAACGCTCGTTTTGGCAAGACACAAGGTTGATTTCTCTCTAAATTGTGATATTAATCTAATTTAAGTTTTTGGATACTTAGAAGTCTAAACTTGTTTGAAAATGCAGCAACTTCTCTGATGTATTTGATGAAGATTATTTCATTAGTTCATTGGCTAATGATGTAAAAATAATCAGAAAACTTCCAAAAGAATTGATGAGTGCCACAAGAGCTGTTAAGCACTTTAGAAGCTGGTCGGGTATTGATTACTATGAGCAAGAGATTGCAAGCTTATGGGATGATTATCAGGTACAACTATTCGTTTTATTGTGCTTGATCTTTTTTATTGCAAACAAAGAATGATTTATGTCGGGAATTCCCTTTTGAAAGTTCTGAAAGAACGTTTCACACAAAGAGAAATAAAAAGACAAATTGCATTGACTATACACTTCTACTTTATTTCTAATTTCTTATAACCACACTTTTTAAGATCGTTATTAAATCATCAAACTTCTAAATATTATTCAAAAAAAAATTTCATCTTTGTTAGCGTTTTTTATAAGGTTTTTAGTCACAATTTCCCAAAATAATCAATTTTGAAAAGTACTGTGGTGTAGCAAGGATTATAATTCATGGCGAAATTAAAAAGAGAATGATAGTATGTTTCCTATTTGTTACAATTTGTCCCAAAAATAGCAAACACTTGCTTTACAAGATTGAGTGATCTTTCAGAAAATGTCGAAATTTCTATACAAAAAGAACTTGGTACTTTACAGTTCACATTTTTTTCTCCAATATTGCTAGTTCTTGCCAGAGTTGATTCTTTTTTGTGTGTTTTTCTTGAAAGATGATTTTTTGAGAAAAAGCCAAATGTGGTAGGTTTTGAAAAGTAAGTCACTCGTTAATATGTGGAAAAATGATTGCTTTAGAATCTTGGACAAAATTTTGTATTTTCTATTTCAGTTTTGATGTCAAATATCTGTTTCCCAGATTCATAGTTATTCCATAATCTATTTTCTGCATATTAACACACTTTTTTTTTATCTTCTCTCTATATATAGTGTATTGTGCTTTATGATGTCATTCAGGTTATGAAAACCAATAAACCAATGTTTTAATACATGTTTTAGGTTATTCGAGCAGCAAAATCCGATTCAAGATTAGCTAATAATAACCTTCCTCCAGATGTTCAGAAATTGCGTTGTCGTGCATGTTATGAAGCCCTCCGGTTCGCGCCTCGTATAGAAGCAATGGGAAAAGTAAAACTTAAATATTTAAAATTTTATTTGAATTGAAACTGTGGGCCTGCTTTAGTAAAAGTAATTAAGTATTTGTTTGTAGTTGTTGGTGGACCGAATGCGGTCTTATGGTCCTTATATTGCCTTGCATTTGCGGTATGAAAAGGACATGCTTGCTTTTAGTGGATGCACACATGATTTATCCATTGAAGAAGCTAGTGAACTTACAGCTATTAGGTGAAATTTATATATTGATTACAGTGAATACCTTTGACATTAAATATAACAAGTCTTTTACATTTATTCTATTTTTTTTAAGAGAAAATACGTCGTATTGGAAAGTGAAAGACATTGATTCCACTGAACAAAGGGCAAAAGGGTATTGTCCGTTGACTCCAAAAGAAGTTGGAATTTTCCTTAGAGCCCTTGGATTCCCGTCCAAAACTCCTATATATATTGCTGCTGGAGAAATATATGGGGGTGATTCTCGTATGGCTGATCTCACGTCTCGCTTCCCCATTTTAATGAGAAAGGTTTGTAGTCAAAGTAGTCATTTAATCGACTTTTTCTTAGACCTTGACTTTGACTTTTTTCTTTCTTTCTCTCTTTATATGCAAAATTCTTGTTGAAATGTTGAATCTTGAAAGTAAGTAAAGATTGCCCCTTAAATGTATATAAACGTCATTACTTTGACACACAGAGTGTGATGAATCGAATAATGTGAGATGCCCATATAATGATGTTTACTTATTGTGTTAATTGCTGCAAAATTTGTGGGTTTATATTTGAAGGAAAAGCTAGCAACAGTTGAGGAGCTTGATCCATTTATCAACCATGCATCTCAAATGGCTGCTTTAGACTACATTGTATCTGTAGAGAGTGACATTTTTATTCCCTCTTATTCTGGGAATATGGCAAGGGCTGTTGAGGGTCATCGACGCTTTTTGGGACACAGAAAAACTATTTCTCCCGACAGGCAAGTCATTTTCTTCGAAAATAATTATTTTTCTACTGAAAAAGTTCAGAATCAACTTTTGAGGAATAATTTTCGTAATTTATTTGAAATCACTTGTTCTTTATCAGTCTCTGCTCTAATCCAATAATCCTTTTCTTCATCAGAAAGTTCCTTGTTCGTATTTTTGACAAAATTGCTAATGGCACAATGAAAGAAGGCAAGAAACTTTCAGGTCGGATTATTGAAATTCACAAAAGACGGTATGCTTCTCCTCTCTCCTGTGCTAATTATTATTTTTGCATAGTTTGAAGACGGTATCTTCAAGAATCGTACTTAGTCTTGGACACATAAATTCATGATTTTGCTGTCATTTATGATGTTTTTGGTTGGTGCAGGCAAGGGTCACCAAGGAAGAGAAAAGGCCCCATCTCAGGGACAAAAGGGACAGATAGGTTTCGTTCAGAAGAGGCTTTTTATGTAAACCCTTTGCCCGACTGCTTATGTCAAAAGGAAAATGAAAATGAAAATGAAAATGCCACCACCCGAGTCGTCATCAAATAGACCCCCCCTTAAAGATATATGTCAAATGGGTTATCAATTTCTTTATCCACTGGGAAGCGGCCGTCTGCCTTTGCAGCCGCTGCCATTGTACATTCTTTAGATGAAAAAGGCTGGCATGGTGACAGAAGATGGGGTTTTGGAGATGGTTTAGAAGCACCAATTTGGAGGGTGGGATACTTTATATAGAATTTTGAGGTCCTTAGAAAATACTAGTAGTAGTAGCATTTTGTGTATTCAATCAAAAGCAATTCTTGTTCAAGGCAATAAAATAGACAAGTTAGAAAAGTATAAGAAAGTGTTACATACTTACATATAGATGTTTATCAATATTTATCTAATCAAGAATACATATTTTTCAAAGCATTAATTGAATCCTCATTATCCGAAATCGACAATTATCGCTGTTTCTGTCCAACACAAACACGATAAACTTCACTTCCAGTTATTCCAAAAGTGATGCATTTAACTTTTTACTCGAATGTTAGTCGATTTACCAGGAGCATTCTAGTATTTGCTAATCCAGACATGCGCATTATAGAAAAGATAGTAAATTCAAATGCTAGTACTGATAATATCCAACATGGTAGCAAACAACAGAGTTCCCATGATCTTCTAAGAACAGCATTAATGGCAGTAAGAAATGCAAAACTAAAAACTTAATATCTGTCTAGATTTTAGTAAACATAGATTGTAACAAATATGATGGATCAAGCCCTCTCCCCCCTGATACGCCTGGCGAGCTGGATATCCTTGGGCATGATGGTAACACGCTTGGCATGAATTGCACACAGATTGGTGTCCTCAAACAGTCCTACAAGATAAGCTTCAGCTGCTTCTTGGAGTGCCAGCACTGCATGACTCTGGAAACGCAGATCCGTCTGCAAATGCACAAAAGCAAATGGACTGGAAAAGTTAACAATGATCATGTATGAACCAGTATGATCAGGTTAACTAATCATCCAAAAGATAAAAAATACTGATATATGATAAACCAACCTTAAAGTCCTGAGCAATCTCACGAACAAGTCTTTGGAATGGGAGTTTCCTGATTAAAAGTTCAGTACTCTTCTGGTATTTGCGGATTTCACTGCACGAAAAATACCATCAACATCACAACCAACAGTACATAAGAATGAATCAAACTTAAAGGCATACAACTAATCAGAACATGAGTTACAAACCGAAGAGCAACTGTTCCAGGTCTGTATCTGTGAGGCTTCTTCACACCTCCAGTTGTTGGAGCAGACTTGCGAGCAGCCTAACATGACATAATATCATAATCACAAGTTTGTCTTACATCAAAGCTATGAAGATGGAAAACCAGTTATAAGTTGCCATTTTGCTTTATGATTCCATATTCTGTGTGTTAAAACCTTTGTTTCTCTTTCAAATAGAGGGGTCAAAATGATACCTTGGTTGCAAGTTGCTTCCTAGGGGCCTTCCCTCCAGTCGACTTACGAGCGGTTTGCTTAGTACGAGCCATCTACAATTGTTACAGGTGTGTCAAAATTTTGAATCCACATCAAATCAAACCAATTTACAGGGGGTGTTTGGATGGACAGGTAAGTACATTTACATTTGTCTTAACCATTTTCAAAGAGAAACTTATCATTTATTTTGAGCCCTAACTAACATACATATAAAGATCAGTCATGTTTACACTAACCCTTATTACCATTTGCAACTTCAGTTTAAAACTTTAAATTGACACCCATGGGTAGCTATATACCATTCCATTTACAACCAAAGCAAACCCTAGAGTCAAAACGATAAATGAAAGATTTTGAAAAGCCCATATGAACACAATCAGGGGAAATCGAAGGGTGTGATCAGAGAATTGAAATTAGGTTTTTACAAGGTAAATGAAACAGTCGCCATACGCACTTTCTCCGACAAAAACAAACCCTAGAATTCAAAAATAACGGAAAGATTTCGGCAAAATCAATTATGATTCGTACATTATAAGCCCTAATTCCGTCACATGAACAAAACGAAGACAAGTATGAAGATCTAGACAGATGCATACCTTGATCTGCTATATCTCTCGAAGGCTTTGAAAATCTTGATCTTTATCTCATTTTTGAGAGATCCCATTATTTAAATAAAGTTTCCGGGTCGGGTTGGAACAAACGGAGTAAGTACGTATGTACGTGTATTGCTCGGAATTTAAAATTTATAAACTAAAATATTATTAAAAATTGACAAAATAAATATTAGAATATAGAAATTAATATTTAACATAAAATTATATTTAAAAAATTACAGTTCAATAAAATTTTACATTCACTCAATAAAATGATATCACATAATTTGTATAACCTTGGTTTAATTTAGATACATATATTTTTACGAGTGCTTAAGTTTTGCTTGTTTTATTAGAGATAAAATTTCTTATGTATAATTATATATGTCTACCAGAGAAATGTTCAATATAGTCCATACTTATTGCATAGTCCTGAGGGACTAATCTTAGCCTTTGGATCAGCCCCATCAATGGTCCAGATTGAATTTTAAAAATTTGGACGGAATGACATATTCGTAATTAACATATAATGATTTTACCATCACATGTGATTGTATAGTGAATCACATGTGATTTTATATTGAATCACATGTGATTAAATATTAAAATTTAGGACTATGTTTTTTATATGGACTATATTGAACACAACTCATGTCTACCAATAAAGATATGACTTATTAGTAATCTTTACTATATTAGAAGGAATCATAAGTGATATATCGTCTTTCAAGGGAAGAGCTAGTGGACTGAACTCTTAATGAAACCAATGAATGGATGTAACGGGGACTTGTTGGCATCTACTCGAACGATTAATTAAAAATTATTTACATGTGGTGATACCTCTTAATTAAGTATAATTAATAAATACTCTAAGGGGGTGTTTGGTTGGAGGGATTTGGGAGGATTCCATGGGAATGAGATTTCAAATCCCATGAAATGTCATGTTTGGTTTGCAAAAGGGAGGGATGATTTCAAATCCTATGATTCTTTGAAATCCCTTGGATGTGGGATTTGTAAATCCCCTTACCCACCCTGGTATTTTGAAATCCCATGGATGAGGGAATCTTGTAATACCCGCTTTCAAAAAAAAAAGTTTATTAGCTTATTATTATTAAACGATGTATTTCCGTCGTACTCGAGATTGTAAGAGATGCGAAATTATTAATTAATTCAACAATTCAAAAGTTATTACACTTGGGCTTGTTAATTAATGGTGATGTATTCAAATTGGGCTTAAATAGGAGTAATGGATTATTATGGTTAAATTAGTCTTTGGGCTTAAATTATATGGTGGTGGTGGTGGTTATTTGGGCTTGGCCCATGAAGAAAAAGAATAGGTTAATTAGGGTAAGCAGATAGTTCTTCTACTGTTCCATTGAAAAAAAATCAGATAGAGAGAGAGAGAGTTCCTGTGTATGTACGTGAGGAGGAAGAAGAAGGTGATCAAGGTTTTGGTAGCAATCAACAAAAGAAATATAAGGTAATGATCCTTGTTCCTTGGTGATTCTTTCTATGTATTTTATATGAAATTTCACCATGTTATAAGATTAGAATCTGAATTCTAAGGTTGAGTTTTAGTGGGTTTTTGAACAACAATGAAATGGGGTTTTCTAGGATTTGAACTTGTTTAATTGTTTCACAAATGATAAGAAATGGTTTAAAGGGATGGAGAAAGGTCTTGGTCCATTTAAAAGTGAGTTTGGATAAGTTTTGTAGAATATAGAAATTTTGAAATGGAGGGTCAGTGTCTGTTCTTAAATAGCAGAGGAAGAAGATGACCTGATGCTATAAAATTCGACACTTGCTTGATGGTTTGCAAAATTAGGAACATGCCTTTGCGAAATTAGAAACATTGCCTTCGACACTTGCTTGATGGTTTGCAAAATTAGGAACATGCCTTTGCAAAATTAGAAACATTGCCTTCGACACTTGCTTGATGGTTTGTAAAATTAGGAACATGCCTTTGCAAAATTAGGAACATTGCCTTCGACACTTGCTTGATGGTTTGTAAAATTAGGAACATGCCTTTGCAAAATTAGAAACATTGCCTTCGACACTTGCTTGATGGTTTGTAAAATTAGGAACATGTCTTTGCAAAATTAGAAACATGCCTTTGCAAAATTAGGAACATGCCTTTGCAAAATTAGAAACATGACTCAAATTCGATACTGCCCTTTTATATTCAAGAATTCGAAACATTGGACAAGAATTCGATTGTTGCATGTGGGTAATAAATTCGAAACATAGACATATATATATATATATATATATATATATATATATATATATATGAAATTTACTAAGTTCAATTGTTGTCAGGTGGGCTAAATTTGAGTGCTGCTTATGGAAATTCAACACCTCCATTTTACATACAAATTCAATAAGTTATATATATCTATATACGCGAAACATGAAATCGGGTTATGGAAGTCATTGGGCCGAGGCCCATTATATATAATGGTGGTATTAGATTTCGACTCATACTACGTACATCAAAATTCGATACTCAAGAATTTTAGAATTTCGATTTAAGAATCCGACCCACGACCTCGAGTCTAGAGTTTGTT
Source organism: Pulicaria dysenterica (assembly GCA_947179395.2). Lineage (NCBI taxonomy): Eukaryota > Viridiplantae > Streptophyta > Magnoliopsida > Asterales > Asteraceae > Pulicaria > Pulicaria dysenterica. The sequence goes on along the minus strand of OX359292.1, from coordinate 76,500,561 downwards.
TTCTAATGCTAGAAATTGTGAGATACGAGTGAGAGTCGTATCTAGGAGTTTGTATCGTTATTAATCAAATGATGCATGATTCAGGACTTGGTGGTGCGATTCGTTGATCGGATCTTATTCGATTACTGTGATATCATTATTGTGTTGTTGATGCAGTCAGGTGAGTTTTCATTATTGTGTTGTTGATCGGATCTTATTCGATTATTGTGATATCATTATTGTGTTGTTGGTGCGATTATTGTGTTATACGTGTTGTTATGTGTTGAGTAGTAGAGCTCGTTCGGCAGCAGGCCACCCGGCCTTTATGGCAAATGTTGAACTCTTATTATATGTTATGATAGTACTCGATGTGACATTGTGTTGTATGTGATACGTAATATTATGTGTTGAGCAGCAGAGCTCGTCTGGCAGCAGGCCACCTCGTTTTTATGACAATCGTTATGACACGGACGTGGTGTCTTGAGCAGCAGAGCTCGATTGGCAGCAGGCCACCCCGTCTTATGGGATAATTTATGTGACACACATTATCTGTGAACGTGTGTTCTGATATAATGTACGAGTATTGTGTGCTCACTAAGCTTTATGCTTAACCCGTTGTTATTATATTATTTCAGGACCGTCGCGTGCTAACAAAGGGAAGGCTCCTGCGTGACAGCTTGTTTTCCGCTTTTGTTCACTCTGAATTATGTTCGATACTTTAAACTATTATTTTGATGCCGTAAGTCCCGTGTGTTGGGCCGGCCGTTGACTTGCGAATGTTTGGGGATATTACTTTTGGTTTATGAAATTCAGATTTCTATAAAAAAAAATAATAATTTTGGGACGTTACAAATCTCTCCGGCGACCATCCGGCGACAATCAGGCTACCTCTGGCGAAGAAACCCTAGTCTTCCACTGTCGCCGTCGGCCTCTTCCACTATCGCCGTCGCCATCGCGCATAACCCTGTCGTCGTCGACTTCTTCCTCTTGAAAACCCATCGAAACCCTAGCCCTCTTCCACCGTCGCCGTCGTTTTGAAACCCTAGCCGCTGCAACCCTTCGCAGATCTGGTTCTCGTGGTTCGCCGATCTGGTTCTCGGGTGATGGCAACCCTTCGCAGATCTGGTTCTCGGGTGACGGAAACCCTAGCCGTCATCGTCATCGTTAAACCTTCCAGCTCGTGGTTCTCGTGTGACGGAAACCCTAGCGTCGTTTCCCTTCGTTTCCTTGGTCCACCGTCGTCGTCCACCGTCGTTTCCGGCGAAGAAACCCTTCGTCGTCGCCATTCCAGTTCCCTAGGGTTTCTTCAGGTGGTGAAGGTGGTTCGGTGGTGGTTTCTGTTTGCGTAGGAACCCTTAGTCGTCGCCACCGTCGTTTCCGGCAGATTGTGGCGGCGGTTTGGTGGTGGCCGGAGGTTAGGTGGTGGCCGGAGGATAAGAAGATATGGGTGGTGAGGATGAGAAATATGTGGGTGGTGTTTTGAACCAAACAAAGGATTGGGATTTTAAATCCCACCTAATCCCAATCCCACCAAATCCCAATCCTACTACAAATCTCATTCCCCCAAAATTAATACTTGAAACAAACGCCCCTTAAGTCTAAACATTCTGTATAAAACTTAAAATCTCTAAAACAACCGGTTCAACAAACTTATGATTCAAGTACTTAAACAATATTTTATGGGTTAAAGTAATAACACGTAAAACAATATTATCTAATTACAAATGGACCAGTAATGGTATGGATTGTCGGGTCAAAGCACCATAACGATCCGGGTCATGTGACAAAAATCCAGATAGACGAGAATTTCTGAAACAAAATAAGGATAGGATAAAACCCACAAACAATATATCCCACCCACGCATTCATCCACATGGATTTTCACATAATAATCTCAAATTCTTTCGAGCAAAATAATCTCAAAATAATAGCAACAACATCAAGAAGAAGAAGAAGAAGAAGAAATTAGCAACAGTGTCAATGGGGTTGGTTTCATTTCTCTCAACAGTCCCAGCTCTGCTTCCAGTAGCTCCATTACCCTCTTCCTACAATTCTTCCAGATGCCCATTTCGTTCTGTATGTCTTTTCTTCACCTTTCATTACTACATTCATCCTGTTTTAATCTAAAAAAAGAAAATAAAAACTAATTTAATTTCATATACAGGGTACAATTAGTTGTAAAATTGAGGATGCAGGTAGCAATGAGATCAATGTTGTTAGAAGGAGGGATCTTGTTAATTGCTTTGGGGCGGCCATTAGCATGGTAATTGTGCTTTCTCATTTATCCCATTTCATTTTTATCAGCATCTTGTTATTGGGTAATATTCAATTATTGAAAACTTGAATATTACAATAAAAAACCTTGATTTTATTATGGCATGTCAATGCCGTACATGTTATTTTGTCAAGAAATGACTATAATATCAATTTGCTTTAAAAATAACCTTGATTTTATGACATGTCATGAGTGTTTTTACAGTAACAATTTAAATTTACAATCTTGTTTATGGGAAATCGAATTTTACAATCATTGACTATACCACATTAAAATTTATAATTTTCATCTACACAAAAAATTACAACTTATCTTTATTGACAAATTTTGATATACATTGAACTTTTCTCTGTAATTTTCTGGTTGCAAAAGAGTGTTTGTTACATGAATGTGATCATGAGTTTCTGCCAGTTGTTCTGTATTGTCAGAATCTGGTGGCAAGCTCCAGCCCAATCCCTGGCCTTTTTCTTGAGGTAGCCAATGCTGCTGATTTGATACAGAGAAGACAACGTTCTGACTTTCAATGTAAATTTCTCAGTTCTCCATTGTTTTTACTATAAACTAGAGGTGGAAAAACAAGCGGGTCAGGTCGGATAACGGGTCAAATGGGGGTGATCTTTATATTTTATATTGCACCCATTTGACCCGTTTCAATTTTAAGCTATTTATTTTTAACATAATTGAAATCAACCCATTGCTAAGTATATGAGTTGAAATTGCAACTCAATGATGTGGTCAACCATTGAGTGGTCCTGATCAAAGAACAATCTGCATTCTTGAAAAACTGGTCTATATGTACAACAAATCAGATACACTCATTTTCGAAACGTTTTTTATATTTACTTCTGTGTGTGCAAGATCATGAGTTAGTAATTACACAGATTGTATTTGCAAGTAATCAACCTTAAAATTTGTTTTTTTTTCCTCTCATTTCGCAGCAAAAATAAAGTTCACCCTCTATACGGCCATCAAGGTAAATTATGAAATAAATTCTTTATTCTTCATATGGTTGAGGTGAGCCTTCAGGCAGCTAGCAACCATGTTGATTTACCATATTAAACAAATCTTAATTCTTGTTCTCTTTCAGGCAAACCAGGAGCTCATTTCACCTCTATTAACAATGGCACTTAATGATACTATGACATATGATAAGGTTGGTTTTACAGCCTATTGATTTATAGTTTGCTGAAATTGTTTAGTTCATAAAATTACTTAGCTTATTAATAATCTTGTAGGCTACAAAATCTGGAGGGCCAAATGGATCAATACGCTTTAGGTAAGCCCGTATCTATCCCAAAAATGGTACTTGCGTTGTTAGATTGATTTTTTCCAGTCTATTTGTTCATTAGCAATAATTTGAAGTTAGCAGTCAGATTCATTGTAGTCCAAAAGTTTTCTCATTTTTGCTCAAATGTTTGGATTTCTACTCATTTGTTTTTCACATGAAGCTCGGAGTTGAGCAGACCAGAAAACAAAGGACTTTCTGCTGCTTTATCTTTGGTTGAGGAAGCAAAAAAGGAGATTGATTCTTACTCGAAAGGTGGACCGATCTCATATTCTGATCTTATCCAGTTAGCAGGTTGGCATTTAAGCTCTTGATTTTACTCGAATATGGTACTTTACAAATTCAAATATTAGCAAATACTTTGCAGTTTTGAATGTTTGATAATCTTTGTATTACTTATATGTATTTATCATAATCTTTCTATTTAAAGATTATAACTTTAGTCAAATTCGAAGTACAAAAACAACTGATTTTACTTTTGAAAGTCAAATGTTGACTATTTAACACTTGATGTAGCTCAAAGCGCTCTTAAAGCTACATTTTTGTCTTCGGCTATTCGAAAATGTGGTGGCAATGAAGAAAAAGGGAACTTGTTATACTCTGCTTATGGTTCAAATGGACAGGTAAGTTTCTGTTTTGGCTTTTCTGTTGTAATGATTCGTGAATTTTAATTTTAAAAAAGTTGTGTAGATTCCATTCATTTGCACATTTTCTCCCATCCAATTATAATAACTTTGGTGTATAGTGGGGACTGTTTGATAGGCAATTTGGAAGATCTGATGCTCAAGAACCTGATCCCGAGGGAAGAGTACCCGACTGGACCCAAGCAAGTGTTCAAGAAATGAAAGACAAGTTTACAGCAATCGGATTCGGTCCTCGCCAGGTGAATATTTTGTTTCATTACTGTTAAAACTTACCTTTTTAATCCTTTAGATATAAAATATAACCCAATTGAACCCATTTAACAAGTAAATGGGTACCAAAGAGCTTCACAAATTGTCTCTTTTTATGATATTATAAAGTCGTTGTGATTGGATTTCGCAGCTAGCAGTAATGTCTGCATTCTTGGGTCCTGATCAATTGGCAACTGAAGCCAAATTAGCAACGGATCCAGACGTTGCTAAATGGGTTGAGAAATACCAAAGGAGTAGAGAGACAGTCTCCGAGACTGACTATGAGGTTAGCACAAACACCGGGCCACATTGTTCATTAAACGGGTTTTAACTTTTTAAACCGTTATACTCGACTTTTCCATGCAAATTAACCAACATTATTATGATAATGGTAAGAAAATGGATTTCTGCATAAGAGATCAGATTTACACATGAAAACATCAGCACTATTTCTTTAAAATATGCAAATTAGGATTTTGTATAATTTTCTGTTTCTGATGAATTTTCATAATACTGATAAGTGAAAAGTTAAATATGATGATTTAAAAAAGCTAGAGGCTGTTTGTTAAAACAGAATGATTAAGCACCGAATGATTCTTTGGTCTGAATAATTCTCAGTCATTTTTATGACAAATGGGCCTGTGGTGGAATTATTTATCTTGTTTTCTTTCAGGTTGATTTGATTACAACTCTTACAAAAATGAGTAGTTTGGGTCAAAACATCAACTATGAGGCATACTCCTACGCTGTCCCCAAGATTGATCTCACCAAACTGAAGTTGTGAAAAGGCCGATTCGACAATTTATGATCATCATATCAGCAACACGAGTAGAGTGAGGGATGTAATATTATATTCTGGTTTGGAAAACTATTCAATTGCGGCGTCTATTCAACAAAGAGTCTGGTGTGTTATAGTTCAATTTTTGTTAATAACTTTTAAGATTACATTCATGTATAAAAACTGTAGTAAATTATATTACTGGTTAAAGACTCAATTACTCACTTGTTGAAGTTATGATCTTAATCAAACAACATAAAAACTGGTTTAAATGGTCAATTATGAAATAGTTGATGTGTCCTTGAGTTCGAGTTTGAGCACAAATAACAAAATCAAAACACGAGTATGTGTGATATTGAACTCTCAAAGGGGATGGTTCTGGATTGCTTTACGTTTGGAAAATGGTGTTATCCAATAACATGTGTGAACATGCTTCTGTAAAATTATGTTTGCAGGAAAAAGAACACACAATCACATTTCAAAACGCAATACCAAACATTTATTTTTGACATTTACAATTCACAAAAGCTATAAATGAATTCCAAAATACAATCCCAAACACCCTTTTAAATAACATGGATTTTAAAAAATATTTGGAGTTACCTAAGCTCTCAAATCAAGTACTAAGAATATTATCGGGAATTCTAATAAGATTGTTAACATAAATATTACCATGTACAACGAACTGTTATGACTTAAGGAGATATAATCAGCTGAGTTAAAAAAAAAAAGATTATTCGAAATAGTGATTGAAAAAATTACCATGTACAACGAACTGTTATGGATTAAACAGATAAAAAAAGTTGATAACAATAAAGGGGGTGGTGGCGCAGTTGGCTAGCGCGTAGGTCTCATAGCAAATCTTGAGTTATCCTGAGGTCGAGAGTTCGAGCCTCTCTCACCCCATATTTTTTATCCTTCTTTTTTCTTCTGTTTTCTATTTGTATCTTTCACATATACTGTCAATAAATATATAAAAATAATAATAATAAGTCATAATAAAATAGAAGTTTTTTTAAATAGTTGTCCAAACTTTTATTGCATACGTTTTAACTTTAAATCTTAATAGAAAGAGACTGATTTCCTTGTTGAACATTCCAAATTGGTTTGGGAAGATACTTTTTTTTTCCCAACATTCTAACTACAAATGGTTCGAACATAAACGTATTTATTTTTTATTCTAGTTTCCTTATTTTCCTTATTATTATTCTATGTGTAATTTGTTAAATTCTAAGAATGAGAGATGTTGACAACTATATTCGATTATAGTGTATCTTACAACTAGCAATGTCTATTTTTAGATATTACTGTGTGCGAGTGTCTAATTTATGTTATTCAATGTTTTAAGTAAGTTGTGATTACAACGTTAGGTGCAGTTAGTGAAGTGTATCTTTTACCCTTATTTATGCCGAATATACACTATTATTTCCCTTTCTTTATGTCAAGAATATACACTTTATTTATTCCCCACTATACTCTTTATTTGTTCTATTTATTATTCTGTATTTATTGGTGTCAACTTATTATCAATTTTTACCCGCTAAAAACCTCTTTTAAGTGTCTCTTTTTTATCATTTCCTTTTCATATTCTGACGTGTAAAACAAGTGATAAAATATTCATTCTTTCAAATGGTATATTTTTCATGTTAATACCATTATATCGAATATAAATAGCATATTTGTTAAGTCGCAAATAAGGGTATTTTCAAATGAAAGGTAAATTAGTGAGTCATGAGCTACGAATAAAGAACGTGAAAAAGGAAAGTAAATTAGTAACTGAATAAAAATACTTAGAACATTAGGTGAATGAAACTAAGTTTGGAAGTTGACAAAAAGAGTCTCATAAGAATAAAAACAAGGACCGAGAAGTTAGATGCCAAATGCAACCAAATTCTCTTTAATAAAATTAAAAATAAAGATAAGAATATAACATGGGGGGTCTGCAAAGCCTCACTGCTGTTGCTGTTGTTGCTCCTCACTTTGCTTTCCACCAGCTGGTGCTTCCTTAATTTCATCTGCTCCATCCTCCTGCATTCAAACATCAACACAACAATAAAACCCGTATTTGAAATCATAATCGTAGCGAATAAAAACAAGGAGGTTGGCTGATTTGATAACATGTTAAAAAGGTTATCTCGAGTTTCTTTTTTAGCTGACATTTTGTTTTGACCAGTTAGAGATAAAACATAATATGAATGGTCTCGTTCATAAATAAATGAGTTAGAATTGCCAAAGATTGTGTAAAATATTTTTTAATACCTGCATATCGGATGTCCATAGAGTGAGGTTGTCACGAAGCAGTTGCATGATCAAGGTGCTATCTTTGTAGGACTCCTCGCCCAAAGTATCCAACTCGGCAATTGCTTCATCAAAGGCCTGGAAAAGTAAAAACACAATGATATTAGTTTAGATGGAAAAACATCCAAAGATTCAAGTATTGTATCAAGTTTTAAAGCTCATACCTGTTTGGCAAGGCTACAAGCTCGGTCTGGAGAGTTCAAAATCTCATAGTAAAAGACAGAGAAATTGAGAGCCAGTCCAAGGCGAATTGGGTGTGTTGGGGCAAGTTCACTGTTTGCAATATCCTGCAAAAAAAAAACATAGTCTTAATGGACTAATCTCAACCATTGAATCAATACAAATTGATAATCAAGATTAATTTTACACAATCATATGTGATCAAGTATACAATCAGATTATGTAAAAGCATCACATGCACAAAATTTTAAAAATGCAATCTAAACCATTGATATCATTGATCTAAAAGCTAAAATTAGTCCTTTAAGACTAGACTTATTCAAAATAGATAATACTACGTGGGTTGTGTTCAATAAAGCCCATAAAAAAAATAGTCATGAAATTTTAATATTCAATCACATGTGATTTAGTATATAATCACATGTGATTGTAAAATCAGCACATGTGAATTACGAAAATGTCACTCCTCTTAAATTTTTAAAATTCAATCTGGACCATTGATGGGGCTGATCCAAAGGCTGAAATTAGTCCCTCGGGACTATGTATTAAGTATGAACTATATGGAACATTTCTCAATACTACGTATTATTATGTAATAAGGGCAGGGATGGCAAAAAACCCCGTACCCGATAGGGAACCCGTTCTCCGACCCCGATTTGACCGTGGAATCCCCGAGTTGACCGGGGATGGGGATGGGGATGGGGATGGGGACGGGGATTCCCCGAACTTAGAAACGGGGATGGGGGCGGGGATGGGGATACCTCAGTTCCCCGACACCGACCCCGAACACGATCATATTATATATATATATATAGTAAAATTTCTCATATAAATAAGCATTTGTGTCGAATCTAACATTTTTTTACATTAATATGCATACTAATAAGATTGTTTTTTTGTTTCAATACGATTTATAAAACATAGACAACGAAAAAAACTAATATGATGGAATTACTAATATAGTTTTTGTAGAATCGTCAATGGAAGTATTATAAGCGTCTTTCATAAACATATATGTTAGAGAAATTATCTATTTAATCTATATTGTTATATGTATTATAGAACTAATAAGTAAATATATGATGTCTTTTATCAAGAAAATTGTATATCTAACGAAACTATTAAAATATTTGATTGATTACATTTTGAAAACCGGTTGGGAGGATTAAGTTAGATTTCTAATTCTAGTTTTGTATGAAAATTTTGATGTATATTTATTTAAAAAAATCGATTTTGTAGACGGAGAAGATCCCCGATTCCCCGCGGGGATCCCCTAAACCCGACGGAGATGGGGATGGGTATGCAAGTCAATTCCCCGGCGGGGATGGGGACGGGGTGGGGAACGAGGATGGGAAGAGCGATCCCCGACACCCCCGGACCCGTTGCATTCCATGAATAAGGGTGAAAAGGTAATTCTGTGTCAATAACCATTAAATCGGAAACAGAAATGTTAACCTGAGCGGACTTATAGGCGGTGAGAGTGCTCTCGGCGGCCTCTTTCCGTTCACCGCCGGTCTTAAACTCAGCAAGGTAACGATGATAGTCTCCCTTCATCTTCAGATAAAACACCTTTGAATCGCCAGAAGACGCCGAAGGAATGAGTCTTGAGTCGAGCAGCTTCAAAATCCCGTCGCAAATTTTGGTAAGCTCGGCCTCGATCTTAGCTCTGTAATCCTTAATTACAGTCACATGATCCTCATTACCACGGGACTCCTCTTTCTGCTCGATCGATGAGATGATACGCCACGAAGCACGGCGAGCACCGATTACGTTTTTGTAGGCAACGGAGAGGAGATTACGCTCCTCGACGGTGAGTTCGTCGGTTTCGGAAACTTTCTCCATGAATTCAACCATTTCATCGTAGCGTTCCGCCTGCTCGGCGAGCTTTGCCATATAGACATTCTGTTCACGCGTCGACAATGCCATTTTTTCCGATGAGTGAGTTATAGATGGATAGATAGATGAAGTGATCGGAGGTGCGGTTTTAGAATTGAATTTAGGGAATGGGGAAGAGATTATTGAGGGAACAAGTTGAGGACGAACGACGATAGTGGAGAAAAAAGGGCATGCTTGCATCAACCATCACCAGATTCCACCCATCAATCATTCATGCAATAATCACTTGTACCTAATGTTATATTTCTTGTACCGTTGATTCCTACTGTAATATTTTCTTATTTCTTTTTTGATTTAAAACAAAATTAGTTAAAAACTTTGGGATATATATATATATTCTTCTTAGACTACATATAGTGCTTTCGTTTTAAAAATACTCTAAATAAGGTATGTATATTATTTTATCATTTATTCGTTTAAGTATTTATGAGTATAGAAACATCTACATGAGTTACTAACTACGGGTATATTTTACAAAACATTAACTAAATTTGAAAAATGTTTCACCAAGGTTACTCATGAGTTATTTTACAATGTGAAATAAAAGGGAAGTGATCTTTGTGAAACAGTTTTCAAACTTTGTTATTCTATTTAATTTCCCCTTCTAACTACACATGTTCTTTAAAACTTTTTGATAAAGAATCTGTTATGAGAAAAAATAAAAAATGGTCCTTGTAGATAAACAATGGAAATATTAACTAAATAACTAATATATTTTTTATTAAAATGTTTGTGAGTATCCAAATATATATATATATATATATATATATATATATATATATATATATATATATATATATATATATATATATATATGTCATTACAAAAGCTTTACCCATAATTCAAAGGGGTTGAATCATTACTCTCTCACATATGGCTTGATCCTATGATGTGCCTGAAGAAGTAGGATGTGTTTGATTAAACTAACTGAAGTTAGATTCTTGGTTAGGGAGGAGGTGATGGATTCCACAATATATTTTATTAAACTTTCATTTTACGTGGTTCTGTTTTTTACTATAATCTTCTTAAAATTTTGACACAAGACTTATATTTTAAGATGATATAAACCAAAATTCCACAATACTAATCTTTTCAACATGTGTGCGAAAGAGAGTGCGATCAGATGAAACTGAGTGGGCAACAAAATGTTGCGTGGTAGCCTTCTTGACGTCGTGGTCGGCTGCCTAATCATTACAACCCAAGTAACCTACTGCGACACATACGATTCATTTGTACCTTTATCACGTAACTCACTATGCAATATAACTCATTATGATGTATTACAACCCATATATGTAGCCCTTTATGGAAAGTCAGCTCTGTATATTAACAAAGGAAGCTCAATGAGGTATTTCGTTCACTTAATTGCAAGGCTAATTTCACAATGCATATGATTTTTAACCACTTCAGATACAAAACACCTATTTCAAAACACAAGAATCACTACAAGTATTAGCGTGACCGAAAATAATATGTCTTAACAATTTAAACTTTGACTTCTTAATGGGAAATTCTTGTAATCTTCCATGAGTTCGATCCTAATCGGTTTTGACACTTTATGCTCATTCTTTAGCTCAATCAACTTCTTCTCATGATGTCGGAGTTCCAAATTACTATCTATCTTCATTTCCTTGTATTTAAATGACACAGTGCATGCTTGATTTATATGTAGTATTCATTTGGTAGCTTTCACTTGCCAGTTTTTGTTGGAATATGAAGTTATTTCTCCAATTTTTTTGTCTGGTAAAATAATGATTTAACTTAAAATGTTGAAGTGCAGGTTAGTGTAAGAAAGCAGAGCTGTTGCTGTAAGGATTGAAAGTACAGGGGCTGTAATGTCAAAGAATAGAAAGTTCAAGGAGGTGATTGGAGTGCTTGTCTATCTAGAAGGTCCTTAGTAGAAAGTGAGTGGTGGAACAACTATTGCTTCTCTGGCTTCTTTTCTTACGAATTGCAGACACAAAAAGAGGGAGATAATTACTCCATTACTTCTTGAAAAGAAATCTTGTTCTCTCAATTTGTGAGAACTTGTTATATGTTAGAGAGGGTTGTTTTCCAAGTTCTGTGAGTTACAAGTGATGTGTCGGTCGCGATTATTGATACAAATGAGGTCGTAGGTCTGATTTTGTGAATGTATTCATCTGTTCGTTGTTCTTGGGGTGTAATCTGTTCTTTTCTTGAAATTGTGAATTTTTAACATGGTATCAGAGCCAGAGGCTCGGTTCATTTATGGTTTGCTTCTCTGATTCACTGTGTCGAGGGTTAGGGCTTCCTTCATATAGTTAGTTTTGGTGTTTAGAGATTCTTTATTGGAGAATCCTGTTGTGGATCTGAAGTTGTTCGTAGTTGAAGAATTCGTGTTGGTGGCTGCAACTATTATCGATTGTACTTGTGGATCTATATTCGATCCGTATGGAGTGTGTGGTCCTGGTATCGTATATATGTGACACTTGGTCTATAAACAAGAACCTTGAGTGTGCTCTATAATTGTGTCTTTACTGCTTCTTATGTGAATCCTGAACTCGTGATTTCTAAACCATGCTGTAAGTTTTGTTGTAAACTTGCTTAATACTTGATCAGAATTTTTGAATTGTTTGAAAAGTTCTCTATTGGTAATCTTTGTCAACAGATAGTTTGTAATTCTTGTGTTTTTTTACATGTGTTTGAGCTGTTGACTGTTTATGTGATTAATTGGCTGTGTGTTTGGTTTAAAATTGTGCTATTTGTGTTCTTTGTTATCATGTCTAAATGTTTAGAGAGTTCGTGTCCATCTGGTATTAACAAAAGTTCTTCTACATTCTTACCTTTTACATCAAAACAAATAACAAGACTGATGACTTTAATTGGTAATAAAAATGGGTGTAAAAATTTTCAAAATAGTATTTCAAGTGCTTTCTATAACTCAAATAGTTTCTTTAATTCAAGATTTGGAAATTTTTATAAGTCAAATGATTCTTCTAATATGTTAAATCCAAATCTAGGTTGGATAGTTGATTCTGGGGCAAATCAACATATGACGAACTCGGATTCTAAAATGGTAAATGTCGTAAATGTAGCAAGTTTAAAAACATAACATTGTTCAATGTGTTAGTAGTTCCCAGTTATTGTGTGAGTCTTTTATCTGTTCACAGTCTGACTAGAGACAGTAAAGTGTTTGTTGGTTTTGATGATACTAATTGTTATGTTCAAGATTTGAATTCAAAGAAAGTCTTGGGGATTGGAAAAGAAGACAGTGGCCTATATTTGTTTGATGTCGATAGAGATTTAGGTAGTTTATGCAATGGTTCTACTTGTCATCTATCTAAGACTTTATGGCATAATAGACTTGGACATCCTGCAGAACAAGTCTTGTCCATTTTAAAGGTGAAGTTGAGGTTAGAAAATGATAATAAAATCTCTGTTTGTGAAGTTTGTCATAAAGCTAAGCAAACAAGGGAACCATTTCCGTTTAGTCAACATAAAACACGTTCTCTAGGGGAATTAGTTCATCGCGATCTATGGGGTCCATATAAAGTTCAAAGTAGGGATGGTTTTAAATACTTTCTTACCATTGTAGATGATTTTACTAGAGCTGTATGGGTATATTTACTGAAGTCTAAGGATGAGGTATATGAGAATATAATTGCGTTTATAATCTTTTAAAAACTCAGTTTGATAAAAGTGTGAAAATATTTAGGAGTGATAATGGAACGGAGTTTGTAAATAACAAAATGGAGTTGTTCTTAAAAGAAAATGGTATTTTACATCAGACTTCGTGTGTTCATACGCCTCAACAAAATGGCATAGTAGAAAGGAAACATAGACACTTGCTTAATGTAGCAAGAGCTCTTATGTTTCAAGGGGGGTTGCCTCTAAATATGTGGACTGAATGTATTCTAACGGCAACTTATTTGATTAACAGGTTACCCTCCTCTATTTTGTGTGGAAAATCTCCCTATGAACTGATGTTTGGATTTGAACCTAATCTGTCTCATCTAAGAGTTTTTGGTTGTCTTTGTTTTGCCACTGTTCTAAGTAATCATGATAAGTTTAGTAGCAGGTCAGAAAAATATGTTATGATTGGTTATTCAAATAGTAAAAAGGGGTATAAACTTTTTAATCTTGATACTAGGATGGTTGTTTATTCAAGAGATGTGAAGTTTTATGAAACAATTTTTCCTTTCAAAACGGGTATCGAAAATAACATTTTGCTACATGAGGGAACAAATCATTTGAATTTTTTTGATATGTTTGATTTTGAGACGAAAATCGGTTCAGGTTTTAAGAATGAGGAGAGAAAGGTTGTTGAAAATGAACGCATTGTTGAAAATGAAACGAATAAAGTAACACAAAATGTTGAGAGAAACTCTCTTGAAGGCACTTTCATTAATAATGAGAATGAGTCGGTTCATACGGAGAGTCCTACACAAACCTTTGTGCATAGAAGGTCAAGTAGAACTAGTAACCTACCTAGGAAATTTGATGATTTTGTTGTTGAAGGGAAAGTCAGATATGGTCTTGAAAAGGTAGTAAATTACTCAAAATTAAGTGAAGAAATTTTTTGTTTTGCGTCAAGTTTGAATAAGAGTGTTGAACCCACTTATTTCTTAGAAGCTAGTAAAGATCCAAATTGGATTGATGCTATGAATTCTGAAATGGAAGCATTAAACAGAAATGGAACTTGGGAGCTTACAGACTTGCCTTTAAACAGAAAACCAATAGGGTGTAAGTGGATTTATAAAATTAAATATAAGGCAACGGGTGAGATAGATAGGTATAAGGATAGGTTGCTGGTAGCCAAAGGTTATAACCAAAGGGAAGGTATAGACTTCGATGAAACTTTTTCGCCTGTTGTTAAAATGGTTACGGTTAGGTGTTTGATTGATATTGCGGTGAATAATGGTTGGGATTTGTTTCAATTGGATGTAAATAACGCCTTTTTATATGGAGATTTACACGAAGATGTTTACATGACCTTGCCGCAAGGTTATTTTGATGAAAATGATAAACGTGTTTGCAAATTAAAAAGGTCATTATATGGCTTGAAGCAAGCTCCAAGAATGTGGAATGAGAAATTGACTTCTTCTCTAATTGATAATGGGTTTGTTAGGAGCAAGAACGATTATTCTTTGTTTATAAAGTCTGAAAATGATGTTTTTGTTGCTCTTCTTGTTTATGTGGATGATATTGTGATAACCGGTAACAATATAGAAGAGATTAATAAATGTAAACAATATTTGAGTTCAAAGTTTTTAATCAAAGATTTGGGAAGGTTGAAATATTTTTTAGGAATAGAAGTTTTAAAAACAGAAACAGGTTTGTGTTTGTCTCAAAGAAAATACTGTTTGGATCTTCTTGCTGAATTTGGTCTTACAGGGTGTAAACCCGCTAAGACTCCTATGGAGCCTAATTTTGATCCTGGAAATTGCAGTTTAGAAACTCATAATGACTTGCCTCTTATAAATGTTACTGAATATCAGAAATTAGTTGGTAAATTAATTTATCTTACGTTAACAAGGCCTGATATTGCTTATTCAGTTCATGTACTTAGTCAATTTATGCATGTTCCAAAGCAATCTCATTTGAAGTTGGCTATGAGGGTTTTGAGGTATTTGAAGGGCAGCCCAGGTAAGGGTGTTTTGTTTAGAAAAGGTAATCTTTTAACTTTGACAGCTTTTGTAGATTCAGATTGGGGTAAAAGGTTTACGTCAAGAAAGTCTATTACTGGTTATTGTTTGTATCTTGGTGGTTCGTTAATTTCATGGAAAAGTAAAAAACAGTCTACCGTTTCTAGATCCTCAGCTGAGGCTGAGTATAGAGCTATGGCTGCGGTAACTTGTGAAGTTATTTGGGTTTTGAAGTTGTTAAATGACTTTGGTATAAATAACATGTCACCTGTTAAAAATTTTTGTGATAATAGTTCTGCAATTCAAATTGCAGCAAATCCTGTTTTTCATGAAAGGACAAAACATTTTGAGATCGATTTGCATTTTGTAAGAGAGAAAGTAAGTCTGGGAATTATACAAACAGTCAAAATCAATTCATCAGACAATATTGCTGATTTATTTACAAAAGGGTTAAGTGTCGGTCAACATGAACGTTTGAATAAAGAGTTGGGTGTTCTTGATATGTTCCGGACTAAAAATTGAGGGGGGGATGTTGGAATATGAAGTTATTTCTCCAATTTTTTTGTCTGGTAAAATAATGATTTAACTTAAAATATTGAAGTGCAGGTTAGTGTAAGAAAGCAGAGCTGTTGCTGTAAGGATTGAAAGTACAGGGGCTGTAATGTCAAAGAATAGAAAGTTCAAGGAGGTGATTGGAGTGCTTGTCTATCTAGAAGGTCCTTAGTAGAAAGTGAGTGGTGGAACAACTATTGCTTCTCTGGCTTCTTTTCTTACGAATTGAAGACACAAAAAGAGGGAGATAATTACTCCATTACTTCTTGAAAAGAAATCTTGTTCTCTCAATTTGTGAGAACTTGTTATATGTTAGAGAGGGTTGTTTTCCAAGTTCTGTGAGTTACAAGTGATGTGTCGGTCGCGATTATTGATACAAATGAGGTCGTAGGTCTGATTTTGTGAATGTATTCATCTGTTCGTTGTTCTTGGGGTGTAATCTGTTCTTTTCTTGAAATTGTGAATTTTTAACAGTTTTACCCTTTACAAAGAACACAAAATATATAGCACAAATATAGGGATAAAGCAAACCAAGTTTCATGCCAATTGACAAGGTTTAGTGATCAATCACATGTCTGCTATTGGGAAAGAGAGGAACCTTTACTATACAAGTTGTTTCTAAATCTTGTTACATTTTGAAATCAGAAAAATTACCTTAAATTCTCATAATATGTGAAAATGAAGTGTTTCTGATTCTACTTTCAGCTTCGATTGACAGCAAAACACATGTTAGTTTCTCAAGATCTTGTTCTACTTCTTTCATTGTAGGTCTGGCCTTCCCTTCTAGGTCAAGGCAGTTGACTGCTATCTTAGCAACAGATTTCACCACCTCAGAATACTCATCTCTCTTTAGTTGATCGTCAACAACTTGAATCAGTGAATCAAATTCCAGTAGCGAAGCAAGATATGCAGCTGCACCCCTGTAGGCTGTTAAAGATATCTCTAATGAATGAATCTTTGCTCCAGTAAGCAACTCTATCAAAACAACCCCAAAACTATAAACATCACTCTTTTCGGTTAGTTTGCAGGTACGAAAGTACTCAGGATCCACATATCCTATAGTTCCTTTTACGAATGTTGATAGATGGGTTTGACCAATAGGGATAAATCTTGAAATCCCAAAATCAGAAACTTTCACAGTGAAGTCATCATCCAATAGTATATTTGATGGCTTGACATCACAATGGATAATTTGTGTGGTAGAGTGCATATAAGCAAGAGCATTAGCAGTTTCTGCAGCTATCTTTAGCCGTTTCCTAAATGACAGCGTATTATTTGTATGTATGTGGTGGCATAAGGTGTTATTGGTTATATATTCATACACAAGCAAGGGAACATGCGTCTCTAGGCAACAACCAAGGAGTTTTACGATGTTGGGGTGATTGATTTGTGAGAGAAGGATCACCTCATTCACAAACTGCTTGATTTGGCTTTGGTCAATAACTTTTGATTTCTTGATGGCTATCAATGTCTTGTTTGTTAAAATTCCCTTGTAAACAGTTCCATAACCCCCTTGACCTATAAAATTGGCCTCATTGAAGTTGTCTGTTGCTTTCTTCAGCTCTTCTTCTGTGAAAATTTTGGCTCTGTTGACAGGATCTTTACATGTAAATAACATTTTTTGTAACATGATACCACCATTTTGCTTGAAGAAGTCCCTTTTTCCCTTGATCCTTATCCTCTTCTTAGCTCCCAAGTACACGAATATCATTGTCAAAGCTGCACCTGCAACACCTTCACCTATACCTGCATCGATGACATTTATAAAAAATCAGTTCTTTGTATCATTAGCTTCATCTTGGCTACATTGGAAAGTGAAGTTTTTGTACACAACCTATGTCCCCTTTCTAGTTTATCATTTACCTTGTATGACTGATCTTCTTTCAACAGGTGTGCACTTGCCCCCTCTTTTTCCAGTTCCTTGGTGTCCTTTTGGGCAAACACAATTATAACTCCCGTTTGTGTTCTCGCAAAGTCCTGGCAAGCACTCATTATCCCCAGATTCACACTCGTTGACATCTATTGGAAATTATGAAATGAAATATATATCACGCATGATACCATGTACTGAATCTTGTTTATATTCTACACTAACATACCTCTGTAATACGAATATAAAAAACTAACTATAAGTACCTTGACATCCATTTGTGACGTACGGGTTCCCCGTGAATCCATCAGAGCATTTGCAGCGATACCCCAGAAGGCCACCTTCCCCATTATTGCATACAGAATTCTCTCGACACATGTAAGTTTTGTTGTCCTTTTGAGCTTCTTCACATGAAGTATTCCCGACAGACCAGTTAAGCACCAGTGGGAAAGAAATGTCACTTCTCAGAGTTCTTAAATCACTTACATGGAAGTTGTACGTATCTTTTTCTACAATGAAAGCATAACCACACTTACTATAACTCAATACTTTTGTGTGGTTTTGGGTAGCAGAGACCAAAAGCATAGCATATGTCATGCCTTCAGGAATAGTGGCTTGGCAACAGCCAAGGCCTAGGCATGACCCGTTTCTAACATCTTCTAGGCGCTCACAATCTGATAGGCAATGCATTTCAACTGTTGGCATAGTAAGCCAAATATGGGCATCAATGTCACAACCTACTCCGGTAAGCATGTTTTGTGTGCTTGAGAAGGGGAACCTCGATGTATTAACTAGTATAGTCGAGGCAGAACGAGCAATTCCATGCTTGTCAAAGCAACTATAAACACCCGGGAGAGTCACCCTTAGCTGTCCTTCTATTTTTATCTCTAGAACCTGTAGCTGATATGTCGTGTTTGTAACTGGATCCAAGCTAGATATGTTTAAGAGGGGAACTTGGGTTGTAGAGTCACATTTTATGAAATAAGACTTATCTAGGTAGCAGCCTTCTTCCATTCCAAAAGGGTAAGGTATGATGACATTTCCACATTTGTCGGGACATGGACGCTTATATTGTTTAGCGCTTACGAACCCTATCAAGAAAACCTGCAACAGTAGCAGCAGCTGAGAGGATTTCATGTTTTATATAACATGGGTACAAATTCAGTAATTAATCACCACTATGTATGAGTATGTTTATATATTAGTTATAAATGTCTGGTGTACATGGTTAGCTGTTACCTAAGCTTCCTAGGAGAGAATGTTTTTCCTACTTTTGCCATATCCTTTGTCATCTTTGTGTTTGGCTTCGGCAACCGCCTTCTTTTAAAGATCCATTCATAAGTCATATTTAATACCTGGGTCCCGAAATAAACGCTGCAGAAAATTACTGCGCTTAATTTGTTTTGTACTAGCCAGGTTGTCCTAGTGTCATATGATTTTGTCAGGACATAAGTGCATGTGAACTCCGAGGAACATTGCTTTAGTGATCTATCCGGCAGAATCTTTCAGGTCCATTAATGTATAAAAAAACTTGTTTAGCTTCAAAAAAGACAGTGATTGAATTTAACTTCTTCCAGACTTGGCTTGTTGTACGTTCTTCTCTAGGATCCTGCTTACAAATCAGAAACTGAACAGAGCATTTAGTTTAACATAAAAAGTACAAAATGCATATGATTTAACTCATTTCCTGAAAAAGTATATAATGCCTATTATTTAACACAAACAGTACAAGATGCTGTTGATATTTACAAGGTGTCTTGATTTGAACCTTCTTTGACCCGACCCATCTACAGACCCAATGGATCAAGAAAAACATGATCCATTTATCCAATAAAAGATCCAGTAGATCAATGAGTTCGTTGACACCCGCCCTTACAGCTACCAGCATAAACCACTCCACCACCATCTGTCATCTCCACCTCCTCCAACATCATTGCTGCAACCAGTAAGTCGGGAACCTACTTAATCATTTTAACTGTGCAATTAAGTTAAAAGAGGTTGAATATGGTGACAATTAAAAACGAAGATAAAGCAACTTGTTTTAAATTATATATGACTAGTATTTTTTTTCTTGAATATTTGTATTCAAAGATCACAGAACATAAAAGTGATTCTGGGTTCTACCTGCATACTTTCAGCTTGTGTTTCACTTCATCCATTGTAGGTCTTCTCTACTCTTCAAGATCAAGACATTTAATCACTATATTAGCAACACCTTTAACCATCTCGGTATACTCATCTCTTTTCAGTTGATCATTAAGAATTTGAACCGATCCATTGAGTTCCAGTAATGAAATAGTGATATCTTTAAAGGAATGAATATTTGTTCCTGTAAGTAGCTCTACAAGAACAACTCCGAAAGTATAAACATCACTCTTCTCGGTTCGTTCGCTGGTGTGGAAGTATACGGGATCCACATACCCAATGGTTCCTTTTACAAATGTTGACAGATGGGTTTGAGCAAGAGGAATTAATGTTGATATCCCAAAGTTAGAAACTACTGCACTGAAATCATCATTCAATAGGATATTTGATGGCTTGACATCCGTATGGATAATTTGTGTGGTCGAATGGATGTAGGAAGAAGAAGAGCTTCAGCAGTTCTTCAGCTATCTTTAGTCGTTATCCGAGACGCAACATAGTATGTGTATGTATGTGGTGGCATAATGTGTTATTGGTTATATATTCATACACAAGCAAGGGTACTTGTGTCTCTAGCCAACATCCAAGGAGTTTTACGACGTTTCGATGATTGATTTGTGATAAAATGATAACCTCATTCAGAAACTGCTTGATTTGGCTTTAGTCATTTACTTTAGACTTTTTGATGCTTACCAAAGTCTTGTTCACTAAGATTCCTTTGTATAGAGTGGCCATAACCCCCTTCGCCTATAATATTGGCATCGTTAAAGTTGTCCGTTTCTTTCTTCGATTCTTCTTCTGTGATAATTCTTTCTTTGTTAATAGGATCTTTACATGTAAATAACATTTTCTGTAACATGATGCCACCATTTTCCTTGAAGAAGTCCTTTTTACCCTTGATTCTTTTCCTCTTCTTAGCTCCCCAATACACAATTATCAATGTTAAAACTGCACCTACAACACCTTCAGTGATACCTGCATCAATGAAAGATTTAAACATCAGTCCTTTGTTACTGATCAAATATTGGACCTACTAGGCATAAAATCCTACACCTTGTGTTGGGTATTTGCAGAGCACAACAAGAAGAGAATCACAAATATGATACTGCTGATCAACACTCTTTTATTTAATACTTGTACTTATTCAATTGATTAAGCAAAAAAATAGCCTATATATAGGCCTTACATCTCAACGGTTAATAAGAAGATAAACAAATTGAACCTAAAAAGGCTCAACTGCATTGACTACATCCAGTAGCATTAGCTGAATAACAAATGACTTATTCAAAGAATAAAAAAACACGTGAGAATTAACACACCTTGGCTATGAATAGAAAACCACAGTGCACCAAGGATCCTTAGATTTCCAATGGTTTGAAAGTAAAGTTTTTGTACACAACCTTGACCTTCTATCTTATCTAGGTTTTGTTTTGACATGAACCAATATAAATTGGTAAAGGAAATTGCATATCACCTTTAATGACTGATCGTTTTCCAACAGGTGTGCACTTTCCACCTCTTTTTGCAGTACCCTGGTGTCCTTTTGGGCAAACACAGGTATAACTGCCATATGTGTTGTTACAACTTACAACTTCCAGGCAAGCAATCATTGAGTTCAAGAGATTCACACTCATTGACATCTAATTGTAAATATGGAATTAAACAGTTGTCATGGTACAGTATCTTGTATATACATTTAATCACAATACAAATATAGTGTAGAACTTATCTTGACAGTTGACATCCATTTGGGATGTAAGCGTTTCCCATGTATCCATATGAGCATTTGCAGTGATATCCAGGAAAATTAGCATCCCCATTAATGCATACACTGTTCTCTTGGCACATGTGTGTTACTTTGTTCTATTGAGCATCTTCACATGTATTCCAACAGGCCATTCAAGCATCACCGGTAACACTGGCTTTTGGTCATGATACCACCTTTGCAGACGTTATCTTTTTTTCTCCAAGGCCTAAAATGGACATGTTTGGAGGAACGAATGTTTTGCAACATCCAAGACCTAGGCTTGACATGTTTTTAACACCATCAGTTGCCCACACCTTGACGGGCAGTTTATAGAAGCAATTCGCTGTGTGAATGTAATATGGGCTGCAATTCCACACCCTAATCCTACAAACTTGTTTAATGTGCTTGAGAATGGGAACCTGTACATATGATGTTGGTGATTTTAGTGTCACCGGTTTCATTTAGTGTAATGGATTTTATACGTGTGTTTCAAGCGGATTAAACTTTGTTCTAAAACAAGTATGGAGGGTGTGGAGTACACACTTGTTTTAGTCTAAGCTTGTCCCGTTAATATTTAGGGGGCGAAGCCCCCTGAACGCAAAACGGGGGTCCCAGACGAATTTATAATGGAAATTCTCGAAATTTAGGGGGTTACATTATAAATTTCTAAACTTGTTAACTCCCGTATTTGCAGTTATTATTCAAATTCGGATGAACTTTGAAACACAGACGAATTTCGAAACACTCTTTTTCTCTCTGATTCTGATCAATTTTCTGTGCCAAGAATCTTGATTTCATACTTCTATAATTATCCCAATTCAAATTTTGTGATACCCAGGCACATAGGGTCAAAATATCGAATTTGGAAAGTGATATTCACGATTGTAGAAGGAATCCGGAATACAATTTCTAACATATGATATGTTTTCTGCGAGCCAACAAGCAACTTCCCCCTCTTGTCGTCTCAAGCATGAACAATAGGGAGGTTAACTCTTAATTAGTCATATTTGTTTACCTCTAAAACTTCTACAGAAGTAGCAGATTCCGTTGAGACATCCAAACTGAAAGATAGTTCAAGCAGGGAATTCATGTTGACGGGTCAAATTTTATGTAGCAAGACTTGTCCAAATAGCAGCCTTCTTTGAATAAAAAAGGGTAAGGTATGTTGACATTACCACATTTTCCAGCGCAATGAAAGTGATATTCTGTAGCATTAAAAATATGCAGCAGCAATACGATCAGGGACAATTTCATAGCTTTTGCAGATTATTAAGATGTGGTGTTGTATATGAATAAAAAATACACATGCAGATGATATAGTAGGTACAAAAGCCTCGTGTACATGTTTTATTGTCACTTATGGTTCCTAGGAGAGTATGTTTGTCCTACCTTTTCTACTTTATCTTCTGCATTTGGAATTTAGCAATTGCTTTCTTCAGAAGATCCACACAGAAAAATACAAAATCCCACATTCTATAACTTTTACGCTGCTCTAGAACATTACTCCTTTTTAGGCGGCATCTCTTGGGTTCCATAAATTCCTAAGGAAAAAGAACTTGTTAAACTGTAAACAGCCATGCTAGCATCTTATAAAACAAATATAAAGTTGAACTAGGCTTAAACATAGTGCTAAGGTAATTTGTCTCATCTATATTGCAGCATTGTCGAGGCCAAACGGGTATATATTGCATAATTCTGAACAAAAGTACGAAATGTCATGGATGTTTTCAAGGTTGCTCTCCTGTTGAACTTTTGTTACAATGTGTTTAATTAATTGCTGGTGACAATCTTAATTTATAGTAGGAAAAGTTAATTATTGCTGTTGGTTTTCATATACAGAAAGGCATCATTTCGTTTTTTTCTAGTTGTGTTCATGCATAAGACACCAATTTTAAAGATGGAGAAATTGTAAGTTTGCTCTTAGATCCATCAGTATAGGCATTAGCTGGAACTCACTTATATTGGGGGTTTCTAGCAGCTGTTACAGATAGAATTCTTACGACTTGTCGGACCTTCTCGTCGTCGTCGGGCGTCTTAAATGGTGATTGAGTTTGAAAGCTACTTTTCCACGTACTCTTACACAACTAAGAGGAGTTTGCAAAAAATAAGAATTAAACACATGTTAGTTGCTCAAGCTCTTGTTCTACTTCTTCAATTGTAGGCCTGGCCTTCCTTTCTAGGTCAAGGCAGTTGACTGCTATATTAGCAACATATTTCACCAGCTCAGAATACTCATCTCTCTTTAGGTGATCAACAACAACTTGAAATAGTGAATCAGATTCCAGTAGCGAAGCAAGATATGCAGCTGCACCCCTGTAGGCTGTTAGAGATATCTCCAATGAATGAATCTTTGCTCCAGTAAGCAACTCTATCAGAACAACTCCAAAACTATAAACATCACTCTTTTCGGTTAGTTTGCAGGTACGAAATTACTCAGGATCCACATATCCTATGGTTCCTTTTACAAATGTTGATAGATGGGTTTGACCAATAGGGATAAATCTTGAAATCCCAAAATCCGAAACTTTCACAGTGAAGTCATCATCCAATAGTATATTTGATGGCTTGACATCACAATGGATAATTTGTGTGGTAGAGTGCATATAAGCAAGAGCATTAGCAGTTTCTGCAGCTATCTTTAGCCGTTTCCTAAATGACAGCGTATTATTTGTATGTATGTGGTGGCATAAGGTGTTATTGGTTATATATTCATACACAAGCAAGGGAACATGCGTCTCTAGGCAACAACCAAGGAGTTTTACGATGTTGGGGTGATTGATTTGTGAGAGAAGGATCACCTCATTCACAAACTGCTTAATTTGGCTTTGGTTAATAACTTTTGATTTCTTGATGGCTATCAATGTCTTGTTTGGTAAAATTCCCTTGTAAACAGTTCCATAACCACCTTGACCTATAAGATTGGCTTCATTGAAGTTATCTGTTGCTTTCTTCAGCTCTTCTTCTGTGAAAATTTTGGCTCTGTTGACAGTATCTTTACATGTAAATAACATTTTTTGTAACATGATACCACCATTTTGCTTGAAGAAGTCCTTTC
Organism: Pulicaria dysenterica; assembly: GCA_947179395.2. Taxonomy (NCBI): domain Eukaryota; kingdom Viridiplantae; phylum Streptophyta; class Magnoliopsida; order Asterales; family Asteraceae; genus Pulicaria; species Pulicaria dysenterica. The sequence goes on along the minus strand of OX359292.1, from coordinate 76,476,005 downwards.
TACCCTTGATCCTTATCCTCATCTTAGCTACCAAGTACACGAATATCATTTTCAAAGCTGCACCTGCAACTCCTTCACCTATACCTGCATCGATGACATTTATAAAAATCAGTTCTTTGTATCATTAGCGTCATCTTCGCTAAATTTGAAAGTGAGGTTTTTGTACAACCTATGTACCCTTTCTAGTTTATCATTACCTCTAATGACTGATCCTCTTTCAACAGGTGTGCACTTGGCCCCTCTTTTTGCAGTTCCTTGTCCTTTTGGGCAAATACAATTATAACTCCCGTTTGTGTTCTCATAAAGTCCTGGAAAGCAATCATTATCCCCAGATTCACACTCGTTGACATCTGTTGGAAATTATGAAATGAAATAATTATCACGCATGATACCGTATATTGAATCTTGTTTAAATTCTAAACTAGCAAACCTAGATGATACGAATATAGAAAGTTAGCTATAAGTACCTTGACATCCATTTGTGACGTACGGGTTCCCCGTGAATCCATCAGAGCATTTGCAGCCATACCCAAGAAGGCCACCTTCTCCATTATATCATACAGAATTCTCTTGACACATGTAAGTTTTGTTGTCCTTTTGAGCTTCTTCACATGTAGTATTCCCGACAGACCAGTTAAGCACCAGTGGGAAAGAAATATTACTTCTCAGAGTTCTTAAATCACTTACATCGAAGTTGTACACATCTTTTTTTACAATGAAAGCACAACCACACTTACTAAAACTCCATACTTTTGAGGAGTTTTGGAGTTTTGGGAAGCAGTGACCAAAATCATAGCATATGTCATGCCTTCAGGAATAGTGGCTTGGCAACAACCAAGGCCTAGGCATGACCCGTTTTTAACATCTTCTAAGCGCCCACAATCTGATAGGCAATGCATATCTACAGGTGGCATGGTAAGCACAATATGGGCATCAATGTTACAACCTACTCCGCTAAACATGTTTTGTGTGCTTGAGAAGGGGAACCTCGATGTATTAACTAGTATAGTTGAGCCAGAACGAGCAATTCCATGCTTGTCGAAGCAACTATACACAGCCGGGAGAGTCACCCTTAGCTGTCCTTCTATTTTTATCTCTAGAACGTGTAGCTGTTCTTTCCTGGTTGTAACTGGATTCAAGGTAGATATGTTCAAGCGGGGAACTTGGGTTTTAGAGTCACATTTTATGTAATAAGACGTATCTAGGTAGCAGCCTTCTTCAAGTCCAAAAGGGTAAGGTATGGTGACGTTTCCACATTTGTCAGGACATGGACGCTTATATTGTTTAGCGCTTACAAACCCTATCAACAAAACCTGCAACAGCGATAGTAGCTGAGAGGATTTCATGGGTTATATAACATGGGTACAAATTCAGTAATGAATCACCACTATGTATGAGTATGTTTATATATTAGGTATAAAATGTCTGGTGTACATGGTTAGTTGTTACCTATGATTCCTAGGAGAGAATGTTTTTCCTACTTTTGCCATATCCTTTGTCATCTTCTTTATTCTCTGTGTTTGGCGTCGGCAACCGCCTTCTTTTAAGATCATTAATAAGACATATTTAATACCTCGGTCCCAAAATAAACGCTGCAGAATTACTCCGCTTAATTTGTTTTGTAGTAGCCAGCTTGTCCTAGTGTCATATGATTTCGTCAGGACATAAGTGCATGTGAACTCCGAGGGACATTGCTTTAGTGATATATTTGGCAGAATCTTTTATAACCATTAATGTATAGAAAAAACTTGTTTAGCTTCAAAAAAGACAGTGATTGAATTTAACTTCTTCCAGAAACTGAACATAGAATATAGTTTAACATAAAAGTACAAAATGTATATTTTTTAACTCATCTACAGGTCGGACTTTCATGAAAAAGTATATGATGCTTATTATTGAACATGACAAGTACAAGATGTTGTTGACATTTACAAGGGGTCTTGACCTACCTGCTTTGACTCGACCCATCTACAGACCCAATGGATCAAGAAAAACATGATCCATTTATCCAATAAAAGACAGTGTAGATATGAGTTGGTTGACACCCGGCCTTACAGCTACAAGCATAAACCACTCGACCAACATCTGTCATCTCACCTCCAACATCATTGCTGCAGGTTGAATATGGTGACAATTAAAAACGAAGATAAAGCAACTTGTGTATATCATTATATATATCACTTGTAAATTTTTCTTGAATATTTGTATTCAAAGATAACAGAACATAAAAGCGTTTCTGGGTTCTACCTACATACCTTCAGCTTGCCTTTCACTTCATCCATTGTAGGTCTTCTCTTCCCTTCAAGATCAAAACAGTTAATAGCTCTCTTAGCAACACCTTTAACCATCTCGGTATACTCATCTTTTTACAGTTGATCATTAAGAATTTGAACAGATCCATTGCGTTCCAGTAATGGAACAAGGTATTCCACTGCACCCCCGTAGACCCTTAGTGATATCTTTAAGGAATGAATATTTGTTTCTGTAAGTAACTCTATAAGAACAACTACGAAAGTATAAACATCACTCTTCTCGGTTAGTTTGCTGGTGCGGAAGTATTCGGGATCCACATACCCTATGGTTCCTTTTACAAATGTTGACAGATGGGTTTGACCAAGAGTAAATAATGTTAATATCCCAAAGTTAGAAACTTTTAGACTGAAATCATTATTCAATAGGATATATAATGGTTTGACATTCATATGGATAATTTGTGTGGTCGAATAAATGTAGGAAAAAGAGCTTCAGCAGTTCTTCAGCTATCTTTAGCCGTTTTTTGAGACTCAACATAGTATGTGCATGTATGTGGTGGCATAAGGTGTTATTGGTTATATATTCATACACAAGCAAGGGTACCTGTTGTAGGTTCCATATTATCAAGTATCATATATGAATAACGAAGCAATCAACACAATGAATATGCTCTCTAGTATGAATGTCGACTTGAACAAACGTGAGAGCACAAACTGATACGTACGAATGAAAGCTTATTTAGAATAGGGCTAGCCAAGTAGTACTTATACCCTTTGGGTATTTACAAAATGTACCCTAAACTATTATTAATATCAAATAACAACTAAACTATTAAAAACTTCACTAGAATATATTGAACACAATTTAGGACCTAACATTCTCCCCCTTTGTGTTCAATTTATAATTAAGCATAATAATGAAATTTATCTATTTAAGCACCAAAACAATTTCCCTGTCTAGAATATGCAGAGATTCTTTTTCTTTCTGCAATAGACATTAGAAGATCGTTCTTTGAAGTTTCGAGTCTTTACGAGATCTTTAAAGACTCATCAACAGTGATCAGGTTGTATAGGTTGTCTATCAGAGATTGCAGTAGAAGCCTCGGGCCTATCAAAATCTACAACCATGATCATCTCTTTTGTCTTCACGGGAACAGTCTTGAGCAGTACACGAGAATAATGTTTCTTGATTACGCATTGTGCATATTCGATGTTGGTTTGGCTGTTTCAGCACATTTGAAAACTTCTTTAAAAAAAATTTGCTCCCCCTCGAAAGTAGCTCAAGATCTTTAAAATCTGGATTTTTTCCAGAACCTTGGTCCCTTTCAAAGTTATGAACAGTTTTCTTCTTCTCTTTGAAACTTTGTTATCTTCTCTTTGAAAATTTTTAGACACACCGCACTTGATGTATTAACTCCCCCTTAACTTTCTCAAAATCAACTTTGTCTTCTTTTGTAACACTTTTGTAACTTGATTCTCCCCCTCATGATGGTCACGATCCATCATGATCATCATGCACCTGTAAACTGCATTCAGCTTTATTTTGGCATGACTCTATCAGAATGATATGGCAATAAACGCATCGGTTGTAACACCGGGATCACATAGATTTCCCGTTAACACATCAGTTTAAATAAACTGAGTGACCTACATTCAGCGTTGGCATGATGTTAGCACTGGTAGGATTTCCATCTATCACTGTAAATATCATAAAAATATTACTCAAGATGTTCCAGCACTGTCACAAAAACAGGCAAAGGATTCCACTGAGTGTCCTAGAAGAGAATAATATTACAAATGGCTCTAGACTCAATAAGTGCACGAAAGAAGTCGAGGACCGGAGTAGTTGTCCTCCTATTTTCAATATCAACAATCTCCAAATGAGATGTCAATAGTGTATGTGAAAAATCTCCGTGTGAAGTTGAAACAATCATATTTTAAGAGATAATTGAGTAGCTGGGTGGGGTTAGTGCATTGCATCACTGGGTCCATGATGTCTTCTTCAATACCAGTATAAAACCAGTAGTAGATGTGGCTACCCAGATTGATATTGTTTAGTGATGATCTTTCTTTTCTTTTGATCCTTTCTCTCACCCTCAGCTCTCTAAATATTTTTCAACTTCTCCCTCAAAGTCTCTTTCCAAAATGTATGGACACTCTTTTTCTCACTTCTATAAAATAGGAAGCTCTTTGGGCAGGTCTGTCCGGCTCTGGCTAGACCACAGCAGTAAAGAAGCTGCCTAAACACAATACACACGAAGTGATCGAAATAACAAAATATTTTAGTAATTTTTGAACATTTGAAATGTTTTTGGATTTTGGATTTTTCAATGTTTTTGGATTTTTATTTTTCAAAAAATTAAAACATAACAAAAGAAATATTTATGTGAAAATTTTCTGATTTACTCCCCCTACAAGCATGCATAAAAATAATGTTTATTGAGAAAATTGCATACTTGAGGGTCCTGAAGATTTGTGCTCCCCCTGCAAGTAACAATCATTAACACAAAAGTTATATCAAATAATGATAAACCACAAAAGTAAGATTCTCATATCATCAGACTGATACTGAACAGAATGATGTGTATGATGAACTACAGGGAACACTCTTCTTTCTAGCCATGAGATTTGAACTTCTTCGTATATTGAACACACAGTTGTTTTGACTTCACAATATTCTCTAGAGTGTAACTATGATGTTCTAGAATGTCTCAAGGCTTATCTGCAAAACAAATTATGCAGATTTTGGTACTCATTTGAGTTTGGGTCCCAGTGGATTAGGAGAATTAACTACATATTCATTTTTAGGCATCCATTTGTAGTTAGAATTCAATTTCTCCTTTTGAATGTTCTGATTGATCAAAAATGTGTTCACTCTTTGAGGAGAGGTACACATTTTCTCCTTAGATAACCTTATCAAGTGCTTAATAGAATATACCTTAAATGGATATTTCACATCAGGCTTATCTAAAGCATCCCAACAAGAATTAACAAAAGAAGAAGATTCATACTTCCTAACATGAGCACGAGAATGAACACTGGAATCAAAACCAAACTCTTTTGAAACATTAGTCTTTGTACAACGAGAACTATTTCCAGCATTTGAAGCTCTTCCATGTACATGACTGAGATTGTTTTTATGACCACCAGAACCAAAATGATTTTCAATATTGTTTTCATGACCACCATGACCAAAATGATTTTTCTCTTGAAAGCGTCTTTTCTTGGATTCTAGAAAACTCTTTCTTTTCTCAATCCACATTGCTCTCTTGGCTTTCCTTTTACTCAAGGATTTCTCTGTCATCACTTTCAAATCTTGGTTAGGAAGTTTAATGTATTGATTCTGCTGAGAGGTGCTACATTGATCGTTAAAGACTTTTTCTCCACAACCAGATTCCACTAATTCATCAAAATTCTGTTCAACAACATATTTTCCTTTGTCTATAAAAGAGTTTGAAACATTTTCTGTTTTAGAATTGTTGATAGCGGAAGTGAGTTGGTCTTTTAAAGAACTTATTCTATCAAGTAGAAGAACTCTTTCATTAGTGAAATCTGTTGTTTGTTTTGCTAACTCTTCTTGAAGATCTGAAACTTTCTTTTTCAAAATAGAACTTGGAATATAAAGATCAGAGTATTTGAGTTTTTCAGAAAGATTTTCTGATTTTTGATTAAATTCTTCAGAAGAATAAGTAGTTGGAGATTCAGTTGATGAAGAAGTTTCAGGCTTTTCATAACTTTTGTTTAACTCAGTGTAGTCAAACGAAAGTTGCATTTTATCTTTATTTGCCCGTTTTGGAATTTCTAACTCATCATCTTCTGAAGCCCCAGTGAATTTCATTAAATCAACAAAACCTCAACCCATAAAGTCAAATTCATAAAATTGAGCACGACAGACTTTAGATAAATTCTTTGGATTTTCAAAACCAAGACCTGCTTTTACATCGTAAAATTTAGTGTCTTTCGGTTGATTCAAAAATATAGTCTGTTCTGATTGACCACGTTTACAAATATTATCTTCCAGTTCTTTAACTTTTGAATACAGTTGGGTTCTTTCTTTAACATAACGATCAAGCTCAGCATCACAATCATTACATTTAATTTCTGCATCCCTTAATTTGACAGTAATTTCAGAGTTGACTTCAGTAAGATATTGAACTTTTTCTTCGCAGAGTTTGAACTTTCCTTGTACATAAGACAGTTGATCATTTGCTGATGCCAGTTCTCGATTGCACTGAACTAACTCATTGTAATTGTTATCTAATCTAGCCTCTAAGATTTGGCAATGAGCTTTATCCTTTTCTAATTGAGAAATCTGATTTTGCAAAGCATGAATCATGTCAATGAATTGAGAATTAGTAGTACTAACCTCAGAACCAGATGAAGAACAACGATCACTTTCATTAGTTGCCATCATGAACAAAATGTTGATACTTGAAAACTCGGATCTTTGAGTGGAAATTAAAGTGAATATTAGATAAGTAAGGTTGGCTAGATAAGGTTGGCTAAGTTCGGTTGGCTAGGTAGGGTTGGCTAGGTGAGGTTGGCTAAGTACAGTTGGCTAGGTATGGTTGGCTAGGTGAGGTTGGCTAAGTATGGTTGGCTAGGTACGGTTGGCTAGGTACGGTTGGCTAGGTAAGGTTGGCTAGGTAAGGTTGGCTAAGGCAGCTAGCGAAGTTACTTGGCTAGGTAAGGTTGGCTAAGTATAGTTGGCTAGGTATGGTTGGCTAGGTAAGGTTGGCTATGTATGGTTGGCTAGGTATGGTTGACTAGGTAAGGTTGGCTAAGTGAGGTTGGCTAGAATCGAATCAGTTGGCGAGAATCAGTTGGCTAGAATCAGTTGGCTAGAATCAGTTGGCTAGGTTCAGTTCGCTAGGTTCAGTTGGCTAGGTTCAGTTCGCTAGGTTCACTTCGCTAGGATCACTTGGCTAGGATTACTTGGCTAGGATCACTTGGCTAGGATTACTTGGCTAGGATCACGTGGCTAGAAGCAGTTGGCTAGATGTTAGTTGGCTAGAGTCAGTTGGCTAGAGTCAGAAGCAGTTGGCTAGAAGCAGTTGGCTAGAAGCAGTTGGCTAGGATCAGTTGGCTAGGATTAGTTGGCTAGATGTTAACGTACGAACCCTAGCAAACACAAACGAACGACAATCCTAGTACCTTTTATCGATTTCAATCTTCAAACCACAAACAAATCAAGAATATCCACTTGCAATAGCCAAATAAACATCAAACTAAATAATCACAACTATCAATTTGAATCAAACACTAAAAATCACGATGAATACAAGCCCAGTGATAACCTACGGCTACCAAACCCTTGTCGACTTAAGAACCTCCTGTCGAGACTAATTGTTGCTAAAACAATCCACAAACAACATGGAATCTTCCAGAATTTAATCTCAAAACGTTCGTTAATGGTATAATCAATTTCAATTAAATCATCACGAAATTTAATCTCAAACTTGAAGAACACGACCATAAACCTTAACTAATATACGAGCCAAATCTCAGATCTAAATCATATTAATCCCAACAGTTTCAATATGATATTAGTTTGAAAACAACCGGTTATAAAAACGATCAATAATCAAACTTCAATTTCGATTCATAACTACAAATCAATCCTCAAAATTGACGAACTTATACTAACCGTAGCCCTTTTTTTTTTTAAGTAAAACTTAGATCCAAACTTTAATTGATTTCAACTACTTTGATGTGATTTCAATCCCAAAACAATCGTTCACAGTAATCGATGCTACACAATCTTCTATGGCAATTAATATAACCAACTCAAACAAATTTTTTGAATAAATGCAGGTTACGAACACGGAAAAATTGATCGAGAAACAAACCTTTTAATCCACTTCTGCTCTGATACCAATTGTAGGTTCCATATTATCAAGTATCATATATGAATAACGAAGCAATCAACACAATGAATATGCTCTCTAGTATGAATGTCGACTTGAACAAACGTGAGAGCACAAACTGATACGTACGAATGAAAGCTTATTTAGAATAGGGCTAGCCCTAGTAGTACTTATACCCCTTGGGTATTTACAAAATGTACCCTAAACTATTATTAATATCAAATAACAACTAAACTATTAAAAACTTCACTAGAATATATTGAACACAATTTAGGACCTAACACCTGTGTCTCTAGCCAACATCCTAGGAGTTTTACGACGTTTCGATGATTGATTTGTGATAGAATGATAACCTCATTCACAAACTGCTTGATTTGGCTTTAGTCAATTACTTTAGACATCTTGATGGCTACCAAAGTCTTGTTCACTAAGATTCCTTTGTAAACAGTGGACATAACCTCCTTCGCCTATAATATTGGCATCATGAAAGTTGTCTGTTGCTTTCTTCAATTCTTCTTCTGTGATAATGGTTGTTATGTTGATAGGATCTTTACATGTAAATAACATTTTCTGTAACATGATGCCACTGTTTTCCTTGAAGAAGTCCTTTCTACCCATAATTCTTTTCCTCTTCTTAGCTCCCCAGTACACAAATATCATTGCCAAAACTGCACCTGCAACACCTTCAGTGGTACCTGCATCAATGAAATATTTAAGCATCAGTCGTTTGTAACTGAACAAATATTGGACCTACTAGGCATAAGATTCTACACCTTGGCTATGTATAGGAAACCATGGGCGCCAAGGATCCTTAGATTTCCAAGGGTTTGAAAGTAAAGTTTTTGTACACAACCTTGACCTTCTATCTTATCTGGGTTTTGTTGTGGCATGAACCAATATATATAGGTAAAGGAAATCTGTATATCACCTTTAATGACTGATCTTTTTCCAACACGTCTGCAGTACTCTGCACTTTCCACCTTTTTTGCAATACCCTGGTGTCCCTTGCCTGTATAACTGACATATGTGTTGTTACAAATTCCGGCCAAGCAATCATTGAGTTCGGGAGATTCACACTCATTGACATCTAATTATAAATATGGAATTAAACAGTCATCATGGCACTGCATCTTGTATATTCATTTGACAATACAAATATTGTGTAGAACTTACCTTGACAGTTAACACTGGGATGTAAGCGTTGCCCCTCTATCCATATAAGCATTTGCAGCGATATCTAGGAAAATTAGCACCCCATTAATGCATACAATGTACTCTTGGCACATGTACATTATTTTTTTATATTTTGCATCTTTACATGTATTTCCAACAGGCCATTTAAGCACCACCGGGTAAGACTGGCCTTTGGTCATGATACCACCTTTGCGGCAGTTATCTGTTTTTCTCCGCCAAGAAAGCGTAACCGCATTTGGTATCATCGCATGTTTTTGAGTGGTTTTTCCTGGGTCTCATAAAAATATGAGAATATGTCATGTTAGGAGGAACTATTGTTTTGCAACATCCAAGGCCTAGGCTTGACATGTTTTTAACAACTTCTGTTGTCCACACCATGACGGGCAGCTTATAGACACAGATGGCTGTGTGAATAAAAATATGGGCTGTCATTGTACATCCTAATTCTACAAACTTGTTTAATGTGCTTGAGAATGGGAACCTGTACTTATAATATGTTTTCTGCGAGTCAACAAGCAACTTCCTCCCTCTTGTCGTCGCAAGCATGAACAATATTTACCTCTAAAACTTCTACAGAAGTAGCAGATTCCGTGGAGACATCCAAGCTGAAAGATAGTTCAAGTAGGGAATTCGTGTTGATGGGTCACATTTTATGTAGTAAGACTTGTCCAAATAGCAGCCTTCTTTGAATCCAAAAGGGTAAGGTATTTTAATATAACCAAATTTTCCAGGGCAATGAAAGTTATATTCTGTAGCATTTGTTGAACAAAGTAATTGGTTTTGAGAATGGGAGAAATTGCTGTATATTTTTCGTATATAGAAGAACAATACAGAGCCTGAATAAATAGGCAATATACATGAAAGGAAACAATACAAAACATAGAAACAGAATCAACAAATTTGGATATGATGAAGAATTCTGATCCTATCAATAATTTTCATTTTAACACTCCCCCTCAAGTTGAATGGTAGGGTCTCCGACATTCAACTTGTGCAAGCATTTCCTGAAAGCTCTCCCATCTACAGCCTTGGTTAGAATGTCTGCTAACTGATCTTCTGATCTAACATACGGCAAGTCAATTATTCCAGCATCCAGATTTTCTTTGATGAAGTGTCGATCCACTTCAACATGTTTTATTCGATCGTGTTGTACTGGATTTTCCGAAATTTGAATAGCTGCTTTATTGTCACACATGATTCTACTTGTCAATGTTATTTCAACACCAATCTCATTTAAGAGTTTACGTATCCACAGAGTTTCAGCCAACCCCCGTGCAATTCCTCGGAACTCGGCTTCGGCACTCGATAAAGCAACTACTTTTTGTTTTTTAATTCTCCAGGTTACTAGATTTCCTCCCACCAAGGTAAAGTAACCTGAAGTGGATCTGCGATCTCCTATATCCCCAGCCCAGTCTGCATCAGTATACACTTGGACCTCAAAGTGTTTGTTTGGTTTAAACAGAACACCATGTCCAGAAGTCCCTTTTAGGTACCTGATAATTCTCCGGACTGCATCCATGTGAGAGACTTGTGGTTGATGCATGAACTTGCTCACTATCCCCACGGCATATGCTATATCAGGACGAGTATGAGAAAGATATATTAACTTCCCTACTATCCGTTGATATCTTTCTTTATCTGCTAATTCTGCTCCTTCTTCTATGTGAAGCCTGTGATTTGGTGCCATTGGTGTTTCTACTGGCCGACAGTCGATCATACCTGTCTCTGCCAATAGATCCAATATATACTTCTTCTGACAAATAAAGATTCCTTGTATAGATCTCAAAACCTCTATTCCAAGGAAGTATTTGAGTCTTCCCAGATCTTTCATTTCAAACTCTTCAAATAATATTTTCTTCAGGTTTGCTATCTCTTCTTTGTCATCTCCAGTGATAATCATATCATCTACATAGATGATTAAACATGTTACCCGATTCTTTCTTCTTTTGAGGAACAAAGTATGATCAGAATTACTTTGTTTGAATCCAAATTTTTTCATGAACACGGTAAAACGTCCAAACCATGCTCGAGGAGATTGCTTTAAGCCATAGAGAGACTTCTTCAGACGACAGACATCTCTAGATTTAAAATCTTCCGTAAATCCAGGCGGAGCTTCCACGTAAACTTCTTCTTTCAAATCTCCATGAAGAAAGGCATTTTTAACATCGAATTGGTGGAGAGGCCTGTCTTTGTTTGCAGCAACTGAGAAAAGGACTCTGATTGTATCAATCTTTGCTACCGGAGAGAATGTTTCAGAATAATCAATCCCGTAAGTCTGGGTGTACCCTTTTGCTACTAGTCTCGCCTTATACCTTTCTACTGTCCCATCTGGTTTATGTTTCACAGTAAACACCCATCGGCACCCAACAGGTTTTTTATCTAGAGGAAGACGGCATATTTCCCAAGTTCCATTCTTCTTTAAAGCTTCCATTTCGACTATCATTGCATCTCTCCATTTCTTGGATTTCAAGGCTTCTTTCTCATTGGTTGGAGTTTCTTCAGAGTAGATTGATGACATAAAGGCTTTAGCTTCTTTTGTGAGATTTCATGTGGCACTGTTAGCCGCTGGATATCTCGATCCTCGAGCTTCTTTCTCAGGGGAGTATCGTTTGGGGGGAACTCCTCTGTTTGCCCTTGGTGGAAGCTCATATCTCTATGGACTTTCTTCGTGTACTGGTTCACCCTGTATAGACTCCTCGAGATCTGTGTTTTCACTTGATTGCTCACGATTCATTGTGGCAGCAGATTCATTGTCACCAGAGGAATCAGAAGAATCAGTAGTAGAATCAGAGGAGCCAGAGGAGTGATTGTTACTTACCTCGGATGTCGGGTTGGGAGAAGGATCCTGGGTGGCACTGGTGATATTGGTCTGGTTTTGAGTTTCTGCAGCCGGTGGAATTTCTCTTGGTAACTTATCATTGTATTTCATCCAACTTAGTGGATCTGACTTCTCCTCCCCCTGACCACTATGTTGGTCATTGTAGTAGTATTCGGTCTCAAGAAAAATCACAGTTTGCAGTGGTGTACATGTGACGAGTCTTTGGGTTGTAACATCGGAACCCGTTTTGGTTTATCCCATAGCCAACAAAAACACATTTTTCGGCACACAGGTCAAGTTTGGTTCGTTCATGTTTTGGTATATGGAAAAACACTGTGCAACCAAATATTCGTGGTTCTAAAGTGAGGATTGGTGGGTTTTTTATGTGGTCAGATAGGTTCTGAACCGGGGTTTTGAACTCCAGAATTTTGGTTGGGAGACGATTAATGAGATAAGTGGCTGTGGCAGAAGTATTTAGGAACTTGAGACTCAATAAGAAGGGCTCGTGTCATTTCTAGCAAAAGGCGGTTTTTTCTCTCAGCAACACCGTTTTGCTCAGGTGTATGTGGGCAAGAGGTTTGGTGAATAATTCCCTTAGTTTCGAAAAAAAGTTTCATTTGGGTATTCACTCCTCCATTATCTGATCGAAGAATTTGTATATCTTTCTAAAACTGAGTTTGGATCATGGTATAAAAGGCCACAAATTTATCATAAACTTCAGATTTATTTTTTAAGAAATAAATCCAAGTCATGCGAGTGCAATCATCAATAAACAACACAAAATATCGAAAATTCTGTCCCCCCAAACACGGAGCAGGATCCCACACATCAGAATGAATTAAAGAGAAAGGCAAATCAACTCTATTATTGCTTGGTTTAAAGGAGTGCCGATGACTTTTAGCAAAAACACATGTTTCACATTGTAATTTACTACCGGAGGTAAATAACTTAGGAAATAAAACATGTAAATAACCGATAGATGGGTGACCCAATCTCCTGTGCCACAACCAAGCCTCTCTATCTGTTGATCCATGAGCAAGCATCACACTCCCTTGTTGAATAACTTCGTCTACAAAATACAGACCATTTCTCTCAGTGCCACGCCCAATGATCGCTCCCGTCCTGATATCCTGAAAGATACAAAAATTCTGAAGCATAATAACCGTACAATTAAGCTCTTTTGTCACATGGCTTATAGATAATAATTTTTCAGATAACGAAGGGACATAAAGATAGTTTGACAATTTTAGTTTAGGTAAAACTTCAACTGTCCCACCTCCCTTAACCTCCATAATTCCTCCATTTGCGGTTCGAATATGGTGTTTTTTTGGAACTGAAAAAGAAGTAATGTCAGATACATCAAAGGTCATTGTATCTGTTGCACCACAGTCAAAAATCCATCCTCCCTTTATTTCATTTTCTGCCACAAATGCACCCCCTGTTTTCTTGTAAAATAAATTATTTTTGTAGAAATTGAAGGAGGGCATAAATTGTAATTTTCAGAAATTGAAGGACATTTGGGATCTGAGGGTTTCTCAGTCCCGTTACCTGCGTCCTCTTCCCCCCATGTGATTCCTCCAAAGCCGCCGCCACTAGTGGTGCTCTCTCCACCGGCGACATCGCTGCCTAGGGCAACCGCCGCCTTTCCTTGTCCGCTGTTTTTGTTCCCTTTCTTGTGCCCGTCATTCCACCACTCGGGATAACCAATGATTTTGAAACATTGGTCCTTTGTGTGCTTCGTCATTCCACAATGAGGACATTTCAGATGGGACTTATCTTCCTTTGAAGGATAGGGTGGTCGACGAGTCCCCTTGGCGGCGAAGGAGACCCATTAGGGTTTGTTGGGTCGGCAGCAACCAACCCTGTTGCTACCCCCGTTTGCTCGGTCGAGATCGAGGTTCCCAGAATGGTTTGGTGGGCTTCTTCCTTACGAACCATGGAGTAAGCTCCCTCAGCAGATGGTAAAGGTTCACTTCGAAGAATTTCTCTTTTTATGTGATCGTATTTTCTATTCAAAGCACTCAGAAATTGAAAGAGTTTTTTATCTGACCTGATTTTGGTGTAGGCTCGTATGTCTTCTGAACATTTCATCGGGTTGGGATCAACTCGTTCGATTTCTCCCCAGGTTCCCTGTAAGGCAATCCATAAACTCTCTAATGACATATCATTCTGCTTCATTTCATTGGCTTTCACATGAAAGTTGTAAACTTGTAGTTTGTCTTTTCCACTGCTGTATGTGACCATAAGAGCGTCCCATAACATCTTGGCTGTAGGGAATTCTGTAAGGTTGCTAGAAAGTGTAGGTTCAATATTTTGAATGAGCCATGAGAAGACAACCAAGTCATCTTGTTCCCATTGTTCATAGCTGCTGTCTTTTTTATCTGGTGGGTTGGCTGTCAAATGTTTCAGTAAGGATTTGGATTTTTCACCAATGGCTACTCGAATCATTCGAGTCTATAGTGCAAAATTGTGGCTATTGAGTTTGAGACTGATTTGCAGGTTGTCTGAAAGCTTTGGGGTTTGGTTTTGAGGATTAAATCCATTTTTCAACAGATTTGCTAGTCGTGTGGACAACTCGGTTTCTAAGTTGTTGTCCGCTTCGGACATGGTGGCTTGAATTTCGGTACGTGATGAGCAGGTCTTGGTCCTAGAACCACAAACACTGCTCTGATACCATGTTGAACAAAGTAATTGGTTTTGAGAATGGGAGAAATTGCTGTATATTTTCGTATATAGAAGAACAATACAGAGCCTGAATAAATAGGCAATATATACATGAAAGGAAACAATACAAAACATAGAAACAGAATCAACAAATTTGGAAATGATGAAGAATTCTAATCCTATCAATAATTCCATTTTAACAGCATTCACTAAGCCGATAAAAAAAATAAGCAGCAGCAATACATCAGGAAAAAATTAATAGCATTTGTAGATGATTAAGATGTTGTGTTGGATATGAATCAAAAATACACATGCATATGTTGATATATTAGGTACAAAAAGCCTCGTGTACATGTTTTATCGTCACCTATGGTTCCTAGGAGAGTATGTTTGTCCTACCTCTTCTACTTTTGTATGCATTGTTTGTTTATCTTCTGCATTTGGATTTTAGCAATTGCTTTCTTCAAAAGATCCACACAGAAAAATACAAAATCCCGCATTCTAAAAATTGTGCGCGGCTCTAGAATATTACTCCCCTTTAGGCAGCATCTCTTGGGTTCCATAAATTCCTAGGAAAACGAACTTGTTAAACTGTATATAGACATGCTATCATCTTATAAAACAGATATAAAGTTGAGCTTCTTGACCAAACATTTCAATTTAGGTATTAATGCAATAGGTTTTTACATAATTAACTTTGCATCACAAAATCTATATAATGAACTAGGCTTAACCATAGTGCTAAGGTAATTTGTCTCGTCTATATAGCAGCATTGTTGAGACCAAACGGGCTTCCACCTGTTGATAGACTACAACCCTCTTCACACGAACTCCGCTCTGATACCAGATGTTGGTATAAAGCTTAATAAGACTCCTTGTAAACTCACGACTATAGAAGTAAAATAGAAACTTGCAGAGGAAAGAGGAAAAGTTTACTGGGGAAATGCATATTTAAAGAACAAAGAAAGCTATATTATATTCAAGAACTACATACTATATATAGCCTCACAGTACACAACCCACTAGCCATGAAAATAGCAAATAATACTAAATAATAGGATGACTCACTCCACTACCTATCATGCACTCCTCTGCCCATATCTCTCCAAAGGATCCGGTCAAACTAATACATAATCTAACTCACTTAATTAACAAATAAAACAAAATAGAAAAAACATAAATGGTGAAAATTCCAAGTTTCCAGATACGTGAACCTTGAAACTCTTGTTTATTCCATGCATACTAACAAAAGACTTATAACCCATAACTTAAACGATTAATTCCAACATTCACCCCCTTAATCGTTTAGTCACAAATCCACTCAAAGCAACGTCGGTTCCTCTTCCTCGCACCGGTTCAGATTGAGCTTATCAGTTTTCTCCCACCTTGGACACTCCGATATGTAATGTCCGAACTCATTACACTTGTAGCATTTCACGTAGCTCTTGTCCCGTTGTACTCGACCATCTCCTCGACCTCTTCCGGACCCCCGACCTCCACCCCGGCCACGTCCATAGTCTTCACTCTTCGAGTTTCCACAACCACAATGCTCACACCTATGCTCCTTTACTTTTGTTTTTTCATCTGAACTTGAAAATAAAAGTTGATTTTGCTCGGTTTGGATCTCCTCAACCTTGATCCTTTCTTCATATGCTTTAAGCCGTCCCACCACATCATCATAACCGATGGTTTTCAAGTCTACAACCTATTCAATAGAAGCCACCATATGAATAAAACGTTTAGGTAACCCATTAAGAAATCTCTTAACGTGTTTTGTTTCTTCTATCGTCGACCCAAGTGAAGCGGCTCGAGAAGCATACTCGGACAACTTGTTAGCAAAATCATCATTAACTTCTTGGTCCTTCATCTTGAGATTTTCAAACTCTCCCATTAAAGTTTGAAGCCTTGCCTCTCGGATTCGATCCGCACCCAAATGACGGGTTTTAAGAACACCCCATATTTCCTTTGCGGTATTGAGATTCCCTATTTGTAAAATCTGCTCTTCGGGTATGCTTTGATACAAGAGAGCAATTGCAAGATTATTCTTTTTGGCATCCTCTTTTGTTCCTGGTTCTATCATCTCCCATACTCCATGAACATTGAAGATAACCCTCATCCTCATGGCCCATACCGTGTAATTTGTGGATGACAACATCGGGCATTGAAGAGATATGGTGTTGTTATCTTTGACGGTGACCAAAGCTTGATCCTTCGGAGGAGCCATTCTTTTGATTTACTACACTACCAAAGTTGATAATCAATTAAAACACTGCTGAAAGTATTACCTGCTAGCACCTTTTGCTACCTTTCTCCTGCTGTTTTAGAACCTTTGATTAACACCTTCTGGTTGCTTAATCTTCTTTTATTATTCGATCAACAACTGGGTTAACAAGCCCTCCTGATTTTGGCCTGAATCACGACTTGTTTTCGCTACCCTTTTGATCCCCTAGAACATAAGGCTTCCACCTGTTGATAGACTACAACCCTCTTCACACGAACTCCGCTCTGATACCAGATGTTGGTATAAAGCTTAATAAGACTCCTTGTAAACTCACGACTATAGAAGTAAAATAGAAACTTGCAGAGGAAAGAGGAAAAGTTTACTGGGGAAATGCATATTTAAAGAACAAAGAAAGCTATATTATATTCAAGAACTACAGGCTATATATAGCCTCACAGTACACAACCCACTAGCCATGAAAATAACAAATAATACTAAATAATAGGATGACTCACTCCACTACCTATCATGCACTCCTCTGCCCATATCTCTCCAAAGGATCCGGTCAAATTAATACATAATCTAACTCACTTAATTAACAAATAAAACAAAATAGAAAAAACATAAATGGTGATAATTCCAAGTTTCCAGATACGTGAACCTTGAAACTCTTGTTTATTCCATGCATACTAACAAAAGACTTATAACCCATAACTTAAACGATTAATTCCAACACTCATTGGGCATCTAAAATGGTGATTGAGTTTGAAAACTACTTTTCCTAATGCAACTAGAGGAGTTTGCAACAAATAAGAATTAAATTACATCACAACCACAAATTACATCTAAAACATTCAATATATAACTTGGAGTAACATCATACCTCCTCATTAAGCAGAAGGAACAATTATCATATGAAGAAGCTTATTATAGCTGATCAAACATAAAATTTTCATAGGAAGAACATAAATCCTATTGTACCTTGTTAAGAATTCTGAAAGGTGGCGACAGGATGGAACGAGGGACTTATCGTCATTGACTATATGGGTGATATCAGCTTGTATGTCGTTGCAAGTACTGATGGGTCTAAGTTTTTGAAAGTTTCACCGACTCACCGACGGTGTGGCCGGAAAGACTATGATTATCTTTGATTGTGTTTGATTAGTAAGGATGATGGGTATAAGTTTCTTTGATTGTGTTTGATTACACCCTACAACCAATTATTTATCTCTATTTTGACTCAAACTTAATGATATATAAAGAATGATTAAAGTCAGTTTTAAATTTTTTAGGTTTTTAAGAGTATTAACATGTATATAAAATACAATTGCAAAACATACATTGTAATATAAAACCTATTATGACTCATAACTGTTTTCTCTAGAATTTATTAATCGTGATTTCTTCCTAAATGTTGAATATTGTTCTAATAAAGGTCTTTTTGAAGATGATGAAGAGGATTGTTAATTCTACATAATTGATAACTATTAAAAGGAAAAAGAATTATAGCAACATGTGTGATGTCGAAATGCAGTAATGTTTATAGATTTAAGATATAAATGTCTATAATAATTACGATCCTCCCGTTAATAAAAAATTATATTTGAAAAGTAATTAAAAATGAAATAATGGGCTGCTAATATTTCAATTCATGTTGTGGTGAATTTAAACATTTTAAATTGTTTTTAAAATAAACATGTTTTTAACTAATAGATAATGGCATTAGAAAGTTTCTAACTTAATGTTACTATTTACATATATCTTGTAGGATAATTAACATATATTGTTTTTATATATTATATATTTACCAAACTAATCACCTAGAAATATGGAAAGTTTAAAAATTTAAAAAACGTTGGTATCTAAAATTATTTTCGATTTTTAACTAATCACCCTTGATATAAAAATAGTAAATATATTGAAAATAGAATGTTGTTATCGGTAATTATAGGGGGTTATTAAGAAAATTTGTGAAATAGAATGTTGCAATTGATAATTGCTATAATTAAGGGGTAATTATCTAGGGTTCTTTATAAAAATTTGTAAAATATAAGGTTGTAATTGATAAAAGTTTGCTATAATTAAATATGATGATGTCATCATTCTTTTCTTTGAATAATAATGATGATGTCATCATCCTTTTCTTTTAATAATATTATAAGAATATAGTGGTTATTATCGTATTTTAATTATAGATAATCTTCTAACTTAGTATAGTAATTATTTATCTATATTTAATATAAATAGAAGTTTAGGGGAATCATTTAAACACAAAAAGTTTACAGTTATTTTGATATTTTTTTTTTGTTTCCTATCTCTTGAAAGTAGGTTAAAGAGATAGGTGTCTCTCGATAGCACACAGACTATTGTATTCGTTTTGGATATATCAATTTGATTCTTATCAAATTGGTATCAAAGCAACGATTCTAAGGCAAAAAAACGAAGCCTATGTTCAAGCGACATTGTTCATCAGAGTACTGATCACGCTGGATTGTTCATCTAAACACTTTCATGCTGGAATTATTGTTCATGTGACCATTGTTCATCTGAAATCTGTTTACAGCGTTACTATTTATCGGACTAAAAAATAATATGTTTTTCTTTTCCAGTATGAACGGTTTTGAGAGACTGAAGAGAAAGATTAAAGAATACAGGCGTAAAGTGCAACACATCATGAAGAGCTGATAAAGTTAATAATGGAAACAAACGGCTACTGCAACGGTCAGGCCTCTAGGACGCCTCCTCCAAGCCACACCACCCAACCGCCGCCACCATTCACTTCACAACATTGCCACCTTACCACCCTCCCTTCCAGCAATTGCCTTTCAGCCAACCCTCCACACACGCCGACCGCACAACCAAACCTTACACCATCATCACCCATCAACCCTTCCTTTCAACCGCCGCTGCCGATAAACCTGCCACTACAACTTCTTCCGGTCCTCATTCCTCTCACACAACCACCACAGTCCTTTGTCCTTCCCTTATTGTCACTGCCACCGCCAGCATCAAAACCCAATCAAACTTTACCTATTTCGCAACCTATGTTATGAAAGCTAAAGATGTTTTTTTAGGGAGAGGATGCATGGCATGAAGACCTAGTAGGATAGCTACAAAGAACTTTTGCAGGCCAAAAGAGAAATCTCAAAAAGGGCTACAAAATAAAGATTATTACATTTGGGATCCATGAATATTCTAAGAAAGTTTATAAAGCGACACCTTAGGAAAAGGTGTGTTTTGGGGGAAAGTATGATATGATCAGTATTCAATTGAACATTTAACTATAGTAGTTATTATATTTAGCAACTGCCAATTCCCATTCCTAAACATTAGCGGGAGCGGTCACTGGTCTTGACTCTACATGAATGAGAAGAAGGCTTGCTCTCGAATTCGCCAGGCATTGGGTCTCATGTGTTATAGTATTATAGAACTAGCGTAAATTATAAATAGTCTTTTATCTTAGGAAGGAAGTTATTTATTTAGTATAAATAGGGTTTAGGGTATCACTTGGAGAGGATAAAGTTCAAAATTGTTTTGATATTTTTGTTTTTGAGTGGTCCTACCTCTCGAGAGTAGGTTTAGGGAAGACGGGGGGTCTCTTGAATGACTATTGTATTTGTTCCGATTTACCAATATATGAATTTGGTTCTTATCACCAAAATGCTATATAAAGCTATAAATAGAAGGCTATATATGACGTTAAATTTTGTCCTCCACTCCGGTTCCATTTTGTTTGCATTCTTGAATTGACGATATGTTGTAGATGAACCAAAAATATTAGAACATCTACCTTCTCTCATAGAGGCATGGAGCTAAAGGTCTATCTTTGTTTGAACTAACTTAACTAAAGAATGATCTTTTTGTATCTGTAGCTAATGGTTACGAATGTGTCTTCCACACACTTCTACTAACCCACTAGTCAGTGTTTCATTCGAGTTGCTATCAGCCTATCAATTCTCCAAAATAGGTTGTGTTGTTGGTGCATTTTACGTCTATGTTTGAATGTGCACACTCACATGAAAATTGTGAAGTATTTCTCTTTACAATAACCACATGTTCTTTTTCTTCTTCAAGTCCATAGCCATTTCCATGCTCGACTTTATTCGTGTAGCAATCCTTGGACATCCTTTCGTCTTGATAGAAATCACAGTATCATAAATTGAAATTTGTTGTGAAATATGTTGTTGTGTCACAATCGGTATCATTGAACCATTGTTAGTATTTAACTCAATTCTAGTATTATTTCTATTTTGCTTCTCCAACTTACTATCAAGACAAGTGTCAATAATTTTAATTTCATCAAGAGAATGTTGTCCATTATCAACTACTTTGTTAAATTTTCATCGAATAAACCATAGAATTAAAATAATTGACTTGTTCCGTAGCATCACTATTATTGTCTCTCGATACTATAAGACTTATATGTTGCTTTAATATGATAAAGGTGAGAGGTAGTTGGAACTTTAATATTATCCATAACTTCTTTTTCAAACTTACCATTAATTTAATAAATATTATCTACAATTTTTTTGAAAATGAGTAAATGACATTATTGAAACTTTTAGGCTATGTTTATTTTCAGAAAAATCCATTAATTATTTAGAAATTTTTTCTAAGAAAACTAAAATTATAAAAAAACATGTTCATTTACACATTTTTTTCAAGAAAACATAAAATTCTCTCACTTTTTCATATTTTCCAAACTCCTCCAAGAAAACACTTCAACCAAACATTATTTCTATTTTTCCTGAAAAACTAAACTTCACCCCTTTATTTAAATACGTTTTCTATTTTTTCAGAAAATGAAAACTTTACCATTTTTTTACAGAAAGACAAAAAAATTTAAAAATAGATTTTTTTTCTAAATAATTAATTACATTGTTGTAAAATTTTCAAGTAAAAAACTGAAAGTATGATATGAGCATTTGTTAAAGCACATGTAATTTAGTCTTTTCTAAACATAACGTTAGAAGACAAAATTTTGTGAGTAATATTCCATTCCCATTTCCCAATGTCACTTTGTATAAAATTTTGCTACAGCTGTCGTGTAAGCAAACACCCAATTGAACTACAATCTCTGTTACCGGAGAAAAGAAAAAACTAGGTATAGTTTAGCACAGTTGAGTGCGGTGGCTTGACATACAAAGAGAAAAAACCAACAGATCGTCTTTCCTAATTCTGATTGCTCAGCCTACCTAAAATGCTTACATTTGCCACTTTTACCCTTTACAAAGAACACATACAAAATATATAGCACATGTATAAGAAAAAAAACAAATAAACATTCATAGTAACCTTAATATGTAGCTTAGTTGTTTGTAATTAAAGAAGTAGCAATCTATTACATAACTTTTGCCATTAATCTTCATCTAGTGATTGAACATGAAACAACTGCACTTCCATAAGAGCCTTGCTATGAAGGTTCAGTTGTATTAAGCGAACGTGATAGCAATGAGGGAATGTATTAGGAAAGTCATATTATGAAACTCACACAGATAACGCTGGTGATGTAATAATTTCAAATAATAGGATCTAAATAGCAACAATTGTTGTCTCTTTAAAAAGCCTTACCATAGAAGTTGTTTCTGGATCATTTTACAATTTCAAATCAGAAAAACCACCTAAAGTACTCATAAAATAGGAAAATGAAGTGTTTCTGATGCTACCTATATGCGTTCAGTTTCAGCTTCGATTGACAACAAAACACATCTTAGTTGTTCAAGCTCTTGTTCTACTTCTTTCATTGTAGGCCTGGCCTTCCCTTCAAGGTCAAGGCAGTTGACTGCTAATTGAGCAACAGATTTCACCACCTCAGAATACTCATATTTCTTTAGCTTATCATCGAGAACTTGAATCAGTGAATCAGATTCCAGTAGCGAAACAAGATATGCAGCTGCACCCCTGTAGGCTGTTAGAGATATCTCTAATGAATGAATCTTTGCTCCAGTAAGCAACTCTACCAGAACAACTCCAAAACTATAAACATCACTCTTTTCGGTTAGTTTGCAGGTACGGAAGTACTCAGGATCCACATACCCTATGGTTCCTTTTACGAATGTTGATAGATGCGTTTGACCAATAGGAATAAATCTTGAAATCCCAAAATCAGAAACTTTCACATTAAAATCATCATCCAGTAGTATATTTGATGGCTTGACATCACAATGGATAATTTGTGTGGTTGAGTGCATATAAGCAAGAGCATTAGCAGTTTCTGCAGCTATCTTTATCCGTTTCTTAAATGGCAGCGTATTATTTGTATGTATGTGGTGGCATAAGGTGTTATTGGTTATATATTCATACACAAGCAAGGGAACATGCGTCTCTAGGCAACAACCAAGGAGTTTTACGATGTTGGGGTGATTGATTTGAGAGAGAAGGATAACCTCATTCACAAACTGCTTAGTTTGGCTTTGGTCAATAACTTTTGATTTCTTGATGGCTACATGTGTCTTGTTTGGTAAAATTCCCTTGTAAACAGTACCATGACCCCCTTGACCTATAAGATTGGCCTCATTGAAGTTGTCTGTTGCTTTCTTTAGCTCTTCTTCTGTGAAAATTTTTGCTCTGTTGACAGGATCTTTACATGTAGATAACATTTTTTGTAACATGATACCACCATTTTGCTTGAAGAAGTCCTTTCTACCCTTGATCCTTATCCTCTTCTTGGCTCCTAAGTACACGAATATCATTGTCAAAGCTGCACCTGCAACACCTTCACCGATACCTGCATCAATGAAAGATTTGAAATTCAGTTCTTTGTATCATCGCCTTCATCTTGGGTACAATGGAACATTTAGCTACGACATGTCGCCGCAAAAGAGTTGTAGCGACGACTTTTGGATCTTGTAGCGACGACATATGTCGCCCCTAAAGGTCCATTTTCTTGTAGTGTGCTCAACCTATGTACCCTTTTTAGTTTATCATTACCTTTAATAACTGATCTTCTTTCAACAGGTGTGCACTTGTCACCTATTTTTCCACTTCCTTGGTGTCCCTTCGGGCAAACACAATTATATTTCCCGTATGTGTTCTCACAATGTCCTGGCAAGCAATCATTATCCCCAGATTCACACTCGTTGACATCTATTGGAAATTATGAAATGAAATATTTATCACACATGATACCATATATTGAATTCTGTTTAAATTCTACACTAACATACCTCTGTAATACTAATATAGAAAGATAACTATAAGTACCTTGACATCCATTTGTGACATACGGGTTCCCAATGAACCCATCAGAGCAATTGCAGCGATATCCCATAAGGCCACCTTCCCCATTATAGCATACAGAATTCTTTTGACACATGTAAGTTTTGTTGTCCTTTTGAGCTTCTTCACATGTAGTATTCCAGACAGACCAGTCGAGCACCAGTGAGAAAGGAAGGTCACTTTTCAGAGTTCTTAAATCACTTACGTGGAAGTTATACGTATCTTTTTCCACAATGAAACCATAGCCACACTTACTATAATTCCATACTTCCGTACGGTTATTGGCAGCACCAGCTATAATATTAGCATATGACATGCCTCCAGGAATAGGGGTTTGACAACAGCCCAAGCCTTGGCATGACCCATTTTTAATATCTTCGTAGCGTTGACATTGCGTTTGGCAATTCATACCAACAGGTGGCATGATAAGCGCAATTTCGGCATTAATGTCACAACCTACCCCGGTAAACATGTTATGTGTGCTTGAGAAGGGGAACCTCGATGTATTAGCTACTAGTACTAAGCCCTTACTACCAATTCCCTGCTTGTTGAAGCATGTATATGCAACCGGGGAAGCAACCCTTAACTGGCCATCTAGTTTTATCTCTAGAACTTGTAGTTGGTCTGTCCAGGATCCAAGCGGATCCGAGAAGCTAGATATGTTCAAGCGGGGGATTTGGGTTGTAAAGTCGCAATTTATGTAATAAGACTGATCTAGGTAGCAACCTTCTTGAATTCCAAAAGGGTAAGGTATAGTAACATTTCCACATTTATCAGGACATTTATACTGCGTAGCATTTACAAAGCCCATCAACAAAACTTGCAGCAGTAGTAGCTGAGAGGATTTCATGGGCTATATAACATGGGTAAAAATTCAGTAATGAATCGCCAATATGTATGGGTGTGTTTATATAAAATTCCTGGTGTACATGGTTAGTTGTTACCTATAGTTCCTAGGCGAGAATGTTTTTCTTACTTTGCTCATGTATTCTTTGTCACTTTGTTTATTCTCTATGTCTGGTTTCAGCAACCGCCGTCTTCTAAAGATTCATTAATACCTCGTTCCTAAACGCAGCAGAAAATCACTCTGGTTAATATGTCTTGTTCTAGCTAGGTTGTCCTAGAGTCGTATGATTTTGTCAGGACATATGTGAACTCCTAGGAACATTGCTTTAGTGATCTATCTGGCAGAATCTTTTAGATCCATTGAAGTACAACGAAAACTTGTTTAGCTTCAGAAAAGAAAGTGATTGAACTTAACTTCTTCCAGACTAAGCTTATTGTACGTTATTTCTTAGGATCATCTTACAAATCAGAAACTTAAAAAAGCATTTTTTTAAACATAATAAGTACAAATTTCATGTCATCATGGAACTCATCTATAGCTCTATGTTTTCTGGTTAATATATTATTTAACATAAATGTACAAAATGCCATGGATATTTACAAGGGGTCTTGATCTAGACTGGATTGACCCGACCCATCTAAATGATCCAAAAACATGATCCATTTCCAATAACGGATCTAACAGATCAAGAAGTCGGTTGACACCCTCCCTTACCACTACCACCATGAACCACTCCACCACCATTTGTCATCTCCACCTCCCCCCAACATCATTCCTGCCGGAGTAAGTCGGGAACCTACTTAATCATTTTAACTGTGTAGGAAAGTTAAAAAGAGGTAAAATATGGTTACAAAATGAAAAACGAAATAAACCAAAATCACTAGTAAATTTTTTTAATATTTTTATTCAAAGATCACAAAATATAAAAGTGTATCTGGGTTCTACCTAAATACTTTCAGCTTCGATTGGCTGCAGAAGACATCTTAGTTGTTTCAGCTTCTGTTTCACTTCATCCATTGAAGGTCTTCTCTTCCCTTCAAGATCAAGACAGTTAATTGCTATCTTAGCAACACCTTTAACCATCTCAGTATACTCATCTCTTTTCATTTGATTATCAAGAATTTGAACCAATGCATTGCGTTCTAGTAATGAAGCAAGGTATTCCGCTGCACCCCTGTAGACCCTTAGTGATATCTCTAAGGAATGAATATTTGTTCCAGTAATTAGCTCTACAAGAACAACTCCGAAACTATAAACATCACTCTTCTTTGTTAGTTTGCTGGTACGGAAGTATTCAGGATCCACATACCCTATGGTTCCTTTTACAAACGTTGACAGATGGGTTTGACCAAGAGGAACTAATGTCGATATCCCGAAGTCAGAAACTTTTGCAGTGAAATCATCATTCAGTAGGATATTTGATGGCTTGACATCTCTATGGATGATCTGTGTGGTCGAATGCATGTAGGCAAGAGCTTCTGCAGTGTCTTCAGCTATCTTTAGCCGTTTTCCGAGGGTCAACATAGAATGCGTATGTATGTGGTGGCATAAGGTGTCATTGGATATATATTCATATACAAGCAAGGGTACCTGTGTCTCTAGGCAACATCCAAGGAGTTTTACGACGTTTCGATGACTGATTTGTGATAGAATGATAACCTCATTCACAAACTGCTTGATTTGGCTTTGGTCAATTACTTTAGACTTCTTGATGGCTACCAGAGTCTTGTTTGCTAAGATTCCTTTGTAAACAGTACCATAACCCCCTTCGCCTATAATATTAGCATCGTTAAAGTTGTCCGTTGCTTTCTTCAGTTCTTCTTCAGTGAAAATTTTTCCTTTGTTGATAGGATCCTTACATTTAAATAACATTTTCTGTAACATGATGCCGCCATTTTGCTTGAAGAAGTCCTTTCTACCTTTGATTCTTTTCCTCTTCTTAGCTCCCCAGAACACAAATATCATAGTCAAAACTGCACTTGAACACAAATATCATAGTCAAAATTTGTGAGAGTACACGAATAATTGTTTGAATACAACTCTAAATTAAAGGAGATTATGGTATCAGAAAATATGATGCATAAGTTCGTAATAATGGAAATATGTTTCAACTTGAACCTTTTTTAAAGTTTTGCAAATCATTGACAAGCCAATTTAGTAATATCCACATAATAACTTTACAAGAATACTGATATATTTTTGTATTCATTTAATTTTATATTTTCACCTACAGCATAGTTACCATACACTTGTATGCAACTAGAAGCTCGAACTCACAAATTTAATTGAAAACTTTGGCTCAAAATTCAAGTTAAAAGCCCTAATTTACATTCCATCTACAGTTTTAACTATATATATCAAACAAACATTATGGTATCATGTTGCTTCATCCTCTTGTATCAAGGAGATGAAAGCTCCGATTCACACTTTCATCTACGATTTTAACTACTTTTCTTAAGCAAATAATGTTGTTTTATGTTACACGTTCCTGCAACAACGTTTCTTTTAAAAAAACCATCAGCGTTATATCTAATTCTAAAAGACTGAATGCGAAATATGGATAAACTTAAATGATCATTAGAGTTCTAAACTCTAAAAGAATTAGAAAGATGGAATGAGAAACATTATCGTGGTAAATTATCCAAATCGGAAACAATAACAAACAAGGGCTTTGTAATAATTTTATTACTAAAAAGATGTTAGAGCAAGTAACCGAATTTCTTCTAAATCGTGATTTTCACTTTCCAAATTCGATATATCGTCCCTAAGTGCCTTGGTATCACGAAATCCGAATTGGATAATTATAGAAGTATATGATCAAAGTTCTTGGCACCTTAAATGATGAGAACTAGAGAGAATTAACAGAGTATTTCGAAATATCTGTGTGTTTCAAAATGACGATCCATTTTGCATATCAAAACCAGAAAAATGGAGGTTACAAAGTTTTCTGATTTACAATGAAAACCCTTTAAAAATCGAGAATTTCCATTACAAACTTTCTACTATTATCAAATTTCGGGCTGCCATTGCTATTTCACATACAAAATAGTAATCAATCCAATCATGTTGCTTGAGCATTAAATTTAGTGTAATATGACAACAAATAAAATCTTAATCTTCACATTAAACAACTGCACTTCCACAAAAACCTTACTTGGAAGGTTCACATGTATCAAGTGAATGTGATAGCAATGTATTAGGCAATTTATAGTATTAACATCACATAAGATAAAACTGACCATGTAATCAACAGGTAGTTCAAATAATTGGACCTAAGTAACAATATTATTTTTAGAAAATTTTCTTCTTCAAGTTTCATGCCAATGGACAAAGGTTTTAGTGATCAAATTACATGTCTCCGCTTGGGAAAGAGAAGAACCTTACCATAGAAGTAGTTTCTAAACCTTTTTACAGTTTCAAATTAGAAAAATCACCTTAACTAATCATATAATAGGATTATATCAAAGTGACCCTGTGCTACCTCATTCACAAATTGCTTGATTTGGCTTTGGTCAATTACTTATTTACTTTAGACTTCTTAATGGCTACCCGAGTCTTGGTTGCTAAGATTCCTTTGAAAACAGTGCCATATTGCCTACAATATTGGCGTTGTTGAAGTTGTCCATTACTTTATTCAATTGTTCTTCTGTGAAAACTTTTGCTTTGTTCATAGGATCTTTTGTTAAAATATAGCAAACTTCCCTTGTCTAACTTTTAGTATCTTTGTGCCTTGTGTTATTAGATGAGGGTGTAAAGTGGACTTTTCTCCTCAAGTTTGGTTTCAAATCAATATCAGCAGGTTTATAGAAATCAGTCGAGAGTTAAGGAAAGGATTTTTGGTCTCAGGAAAGCTTCTCAATCAAAGGATTCAAATTGATTTACACAACTCATATCCTTGAAGGCAACTTGCTCCTTTTGCACTAATATTTTCTATATAAAGAGATTGGAGTTGAAGGCCTGCAGAAATCTTTCGATTCATCTTTTCTCCATTGGAATTTCATTCTTTTGGCAGGCTCTCTGTAACCATACGATTGCACTCATCTGACTGCTTGCTTGCTTCGTTTTCTGACATGGTATCAGAGCACTAGGTGCTCGATATTAGTTGATTTTTGATTCGATTTGTGCCTTTTCCTGTGGGATTAGGGCTCGATTTTACTCTGGTTTATTCTTTCACCAGAGGTTTTTTGTTCCCGGTGCAAAATAAGGCTACTGAAAGTCGATTTCTTTCTGCCTGGTTGATTCCTTCTTTAAATAAAATTATATTATCCGCTGCAATCTCTGAAATCGTTTGAAGATAGCAATTTTTTCTAAGAAAGCAGATTGCTTTGTTGCTGTTCATCTGTTACTGGTACTCAACTGGTTGAAAACTACTTTGATAGTCCCCTTTGCTTTGGTGCTCGTGGTTTCTGGTTTATCTACGAAGTTTGCATTGTAAGAAATCCTTTACTCACCTTGGTCTGTAGCAAGTTCCTTCTCCGGCGAGCTCCTGTGTCGGGCAGGAGTCAACTGCCCGTCGTGAAAATACTTGGCCTATAGTCAAGGGTCTCTCTATCTGGTAGTTTTTTATTTATTTATCTCTCCTTCTTTGGTTGTTTGCATTAGCACACCATGTCTGATAGTGATTCTGATGCTGAAAATGTGTTTGGTACCTTGGTTAGCAAACTTGATTTTGGTGATCCATTATACTTGCATGCTAGTGACACAAGTAATATTCCTCTTATAAATTTTAAACTAAAAGGCACAGATAATTATAAGGTTTGGGCATGTGCCATGGAATTAGCTCTTGAAACTAAAAATAAAGTTGGTTTTATTGATGGTACTTGTGAAAGACCTACTGGTAATGATGTTCTTGCAAAACAATGGGACAGATGCAACTCAGTTGTTTTAACTTGGATTTTGAATTCTGTTACAGAGGAGTTATACTTAGGTCAAATTTTTTCAAAAAATGCGTCCATTGTTTGGCAAGAGTTAAAAGAGACCTATGATAAAGTTGATGGCTCCGTTACCTTTAATTTACATCATAAAATCAACTCTTTAACTCAAAATGGGGCTTCAATATCCGAATACTATCACAAGCTTAACTCTCTATGGAAACAATTTGATGCCTTGGTTAAATTACCCTCTTGCACATGTAATGCTGCAAAAGAATTTCATGATCATAATCAATTATTAAAACTGATGCAGTTCTTAATGGGATTAGATGATGTGTATCTTCCCATTAGAAGTAACATTCTTACAAGAGATCCCTTGCCCTCTGTGAAAACCGCTTTTGCTATTATATCTAGAGAGGAATCCCATCGGGGAATTCACTGTGATAACTCCGGGAAAAATCAAACTACTGCCTTTGTTGCTAAATTCAATGATAACAAAAAAAAGGGTGGAAGAAACCCAAATCTTGTTTGCACAAATTGTGGTGTGCAAGGCCATACTATAGATCGGTGCTACAAAATAATTGGCTTTCCAGAACACTATAAAAAAAAGGATCTTAACTCAAATAAAAGGTTTTCTAGCAACAACACGAAAACTGATGCTTCAAATAACTCTGCTCCTCATCCCTTTACAACTGAGCAGATTTCAAAACTTATGTCTTTTTTAAAGGAAAATCAAGGGGCAGGTGAGATCAAGGCTAACATGGCAGGTGCTTTTATCAAATCTACCTTCTTTAATTCTAGTAGTTCCCATAACTCAAATGAATGTAAGGACAAATGGATCATTGACTCGGGTGCAAATCAACATATGACGTTTTCTGATAAAAATCTTATAAATAGTGTTGATGTTTTAAATTTAAACCTTAAGGTGTGTCACCCAAATGGGACTGACGCAATCATAAGAAAAGTTGGAGACTTAAAATTAACTGATAACATAACCCTCTTTGGTGTTCTATTTGTCCCAGAGTATAGCGTAAACTTATTGTCTGTGCATAAACTCTCAAAAGACAGTAAAATGCTTGTTGGTTTTGATGAATCAAAATGTTATATTGAGGATTTGAAGCAAATGAAAAATGTGGGGACTGGTAGTGAACTTGGTGGTCTATATCTTCTTGACTCGGTATGCAAAATAGCAAATTGTAATAGTCAAACTGCATGTTATTTTACTAAATCCTTGTGGCACGCTAGGCTTGGTCACCCTGCTGATAAAGCGTTAGGGGTCTTAAAAGAAAAGTTAAAGTATGATAATCATGAGAATTCTTTACCATGTGATGTGTGCCATAGAGCTAAACAAGCTCGCGAGCCTTTCCCCTTAAGTGAACATAAGTCTAAATGTGTTGGTGACCTGATTCATCTTGACTTATGGGGACCCTATAAAATAACTAGTAGAGAAGGATTTAAATATTTTCTTACCATTGTGGATGACTACTCTAGAGCTGTGTGGGTTTTTTTATTAAAAACCAAAGATGAAGTTTTCATAAACATAGTCCATTTCACTAGATTAATAAAAACTCAATTTGAAAGACAAGTTAAAATCTTTAGAAGTGACAATGGTAGTGAGTTTGTTAATAACAACATGGATGACTTTATGAAAGAAAATGGCATTGTTCACCAGACCTCGTGTGTTTACACTCCACAACAAAATGGTATTGCCGAAAGAAAACATAGGCATCTCTTAAATGTGGCTAGGTCTCTTTTGTTTCAGGGAGGGATTCCGTTAAATATGTGGACCGAGTGTGTTCTTACTGCTAGCTACTTGATTAATAGAACTCCTTCCTCTGTATTAAATGGTAAGTCTCCCTATGAGGTTGTTTATGGCTTTGAACCAACCCTTAATCACTTGAGAACCTTTGGTTGTTTATGCTTTGCTACTACTTTAAACAACTCTGACAAGTTCGGCGATAGAGCTGAAAAATGTGTTTTTCTTGGATATACAAACTCGAAAAAGGGTTACAAGCTCTGGAGCATGGATAATAATTTAATTTTTTATTCAAGAGATGTTAAATTTTATGAGCACATTTTTCCATTTAAAAGTAACTATGAAGGTCAACAATCTTCTGAGCAAAATTATTTTGATCACTTAAACTTTTTTTCTGATTATGAGAGGCCTTCGATGCCCAATGATGAAGAAGATTTGATCCAACCTGAGAGTGATGCCATTAACACTCACCAACCAGGCAGTTCCAGTAGGTCTACCGGTGATAATACACCTGGCAGTCCAAACAGTTCTACCGGTGATAATACACCTGGCAGTCCAAACAGATCTACCGGCGTGAGTGACCAAAATGGAACATTCGATGAAAATTTTAATCAAGAATCTTCTGAGGGTACCTCTAATGAACATCAAGAGCCTCTAAGAAGGTCAAGCAGGGAGTCAACTCTTCCCAAAAAACTCGCTGACTTTGTTCTTGACGGTAAAGTCAAGTATGGTCTTGAAAGAGTTGTTAATTATTCCAACTTAGATAATGACTCCTTTTGCTTTACATCTAACTTAAACAAAACTTTTGAACCAAAAACTTATTTTGAAGCAGCCAAAAATAAAAATTGGGTGGAGGCTATGAACAATGAAATGGAAGCTCTTTATAAAAATGAAACATGGGACTTGACTGATCTACCTCCCGGTAGAAAACCTATAGGATGTAAGTGGGTATATAAAATTAAATACAAACCTACCGGTGAGATAGAAAGGTATAAGGCTAGATTAGTTGCCAAGAGATATAGTCAAAAAGAAGGTATAGATTACGAGGAATGCAAAATTAAACAAATCCTTATACGGTTTAAAACAAGCTCCACGACAGTGGAATGCAAAATTATCATCTGCTCTAATTGAAAATGGTTTTGAACAAAGTAAAAGTGATTATTCCTTATATGTAAAATCTCAAGGTGAGACCTTTATTGCTTTACTTGTTTATGTTGATGATATTGTGTTGACCGGAAATGATGAACATGAGATAAACAAAGTAAAAGATTTTTTAAAAACAAAATTCTTAATAAAGGATTTAGGGAAACTAAAATACTTTCTTGGTATTGAAGTTTTACCTACTGCTCAAGGTGTTTGTTTATCTCAAAGAAAGTATTGTTTAGAGTTATTAAATGAATATGGTCTCCTAGGTGCCAAACCCGCTGAAACTCCCATGGACCTAAATCTAAAAATTTGAGATAAATTGGATATTAGTGATCCCTTTTTAGAAAATTTTACTGAATATCAAAAACTTATTGGTAAACTGATTTATCTTACCATGACTAGACCTGACATTAGCTATACGGTTCACTGCCTAAGTC
This sequence comes from Pulicaria dysenterica, assembly GCA_947179395.2. Taxonomy (NCBI): domain Eukaryota; kingdom Viridiplantae; phylum Streptophyta; class Magnoliopsida; order Asterales; family Asteraceae; genus Pulicaria; species Pulicaria dysenterica. The sequence goes on along the minus strand of OX359292.1, from coordinate 76,442,714 downwards.
AGTTTATGCATTCTCCAAAGCGATCACATTTTAAACTCGCACTTAGAGTTTTAAGATATCTCAAAGGATCACCAGGTAAGGGTATTCACATTACAAAAGGTATGGGCTTGAATCTCTATGTTTTTGTTGACTCTGATTGGGGAAAGTGCCCTACTACTAAGAGATATGTCACTGGTTTTTGTATTTTCCTTGGGGACTCCCTGATTTCCTGGAAAAGTAAAAAGCAAGCTACTGTTTCTAGGTCCTCTGCTGAGGCAGAATACAGGGCTTTGGCTTCGGTAACCTGTGAGATTCTATGGATCTTGAACATTCTTAACGATTTAAAAATTAATAAATCCATGCCGGTTGATGTCTTCTGTGACAATAAGGCAGCAATACAAATTGCTACTAATCCTGTTTTACATGAGCGTACTAAACATATAGAAATTGATATTCATTTTGTTAGAGAAAAAGTTAATGCAGGAATTTTTAAACTACATAAAATTGAGTCTGCTGAACAACCGGGTGATATTTTTACTAAAAGTTTAACAAAAGTTCAACATTCTTTTTTGTGTAAAAAACTGAACTTAATTGACATTTTCCAAGTTAAGTTTGAGGGAGGGTGTTAAAATATAGCAAACTTCCCTTGTCTAACTTTTAGTATCTTTGTGCCTTGTGTTATTAGATGAGGGTGTAAAGTGGACTTTTCTCCTCAAGTTTGGTTTCAAATCAATATCAGCAGGTTTATAGAAATCAGTTGAGAGTTAAGGAAAGGATTTTTGGTCTCAGGAAAGCTTCTCAATCAAAGGATTCAAATTGATTTACACAGCTCATATCCTTGAAGGCAACTTGCTCCTTTTGCACTAATATTTTCTATATAAAGAGATTGGAGTTGAAGGCCTGCAGAAATCTTTCGATTCATCTTTTCTCCATTGGAATTTCATTCTTTTGGCAGGCTCTCTGTAACCATACGATTGCACTCATCTAACTGCTTGCTTGCTTCGTTTTCTGACATCTTTACATGTAATTATGTAAATAACATTTTCTGTAACATGACCCAGCTGTTTTGCTTGAAGAAGTCCTTTCTACCTTTAATTCTTTTCCTCTTCTTAGCTCCCAAGAACAAATATATCACAGTCAAAACTGCACCTGCAATGCCTTCACTGATAGCTGCATCGATGTAAGATTCAGACATCAGTCCTTTGTCACTGGTCATATATTGCACCTACTAACCATACAATCCTGTTGGGTTTTAATCTTGATTAATTAGTTTATTAAGTAGTTTAAGTTTAGTTTTTATTTAGTTAATTAAATAAAAAATCATGATGGCTACATAAGCCATCTTGATAGGATAGTTTGATTATTAATTAGATAAGAGGTGTTTAGTTTGAATTTTATCAGATAAGATTGGTTGCTTAAAAAACGCAAAGTAGATTGTTAGGTTATTTGCTTTGGCTATATATATATAGCTAATTAATTCATTGAATAATGAGGTGCTATTTTTCTTCTTTGAAAAATCACAAATTGTCTCATGCCTTCTCTTTTCTTTCAAAATACAAACACACATACACTTGCTAAAGGGCCTTGATATCCTACAAATCCCACACCTTGGCTATGAAAGGAAAACACGGGTGTACCAAGGATCCTCAGATTTGCAATTGTTGAAAAGTAATATATTTTGTTGTGGGATGAACCAATATATTTTGATAATAGAAAATTTTATATCATCACCTTTAATGAGTGATCTTTTTCCAACAGGTGTGCAGTTTCCGGCCACCTCTTTTTGCAATAGCTTGTTGCATCTAATTGAAAACATGGAATTAAACAGCCGACACATTACTGTATCTTGCATATTTATTTAATCAGGGGAATGTTCAAATAAAAATGATAAATTAAGTGAGAATGGAAGACTCAATCTCAGTCGTTCATTTTGTAAGTAGAATCCATGGATGGAGAGCGTAGAGGGATAGAGTGTGGCAGGGTGCATGTGAGGAATTCATGGGTGGACAATGACATTAAAAGAGGGGGAATTGGACGACTGAGATTGAGTCTCCCATCCTCACAAATATTTAGGTTCTCATTTGAACCTTTACCTACTTTATTAAATTACAAATATAGTGTAGAAATCACCTTGGCGTCCGTTTGGGATGTAGGGGTATCCATATGAGCATCTGCTGCGATATCCGGAAAAATTTAGCATCCGCGTCAATGCGTACACAGTTCTCTTGACACATGTACGTTACTTTGTTCTTTCAAGCATATTCACATGATGTATATACAGCAGACCATTACGCAGCACTGGGTAAGAGTGGTTATGGGTCATAGAGCTCATCTTTGGTGAAGTTACATGATTTCTATCTACCATGAAAGCATAACCGCATTTGCTATAATCCCATGTTTTTATGTGGTACTTCTTGGGTCACACAGCAATATGGTCATATATAATGTTTGGAGGAACAGTTGTTCATGCAAAGCCTACGTTCGACACATTTTTAACACCTATTACTTGCCCATACTTTGATTGGCACTTTATAGACATCTTTGGCTGTTTAAATTTAAAATAGGTTGCAATGTCACATCCTAATTCTACAAATTTGTTTTGTGTGCTTGAGAAGGGAAAGTGGGGAACCTGTTCATATGATATGTTTTCGGCCAGTCAAGTCAACAAGCTTGCTCTTGTTGTAGCAAGCATAAGCAACAGAGAGTTTAATTCTTAAATAGCCATCTAACTTTACCTCTTCAACTTCTACAGAAGTAGGAGATCCTTTTGAGAGGTCCAAGCTGAAAGATAGGTCAAGCTAGGAATTTGTGTTGATGGGTCGCATTTTATGTAGCAAGAGTTGTCCACATAGCAGCCTTCCTTGACTCCAAATAGAGTAAGATTTGGTAATTTACCACATTTCCAGGGCAATGACAGTTGTATTCTATAGCTTTCATCAACCCGATCAAAAAAAGAAGAAGAAAAAAAACTCAGCAGCAACATGAGCATGGATAATTTCATAGCTTTTGCAGGTGATTAAGATGTGGTGTTGGATATGAATCACAAATACATATGCTGCTGCTGATATATTAGGTGCAAAAGGCCTGTTGTACATATTTAATTGTCACCTATGGTTCCTAGGAGTGTATGTTTTTCCTACCTTTTCTAATTTTGTATGCATTGTTTGTTTATCTTCTACATTTGGATTTTGGCAATTGCCTTTTTAAAAAACTCCACACACAAAAAGACGTAATCCCTCATCCTCAAAATAAACGCCACGCTAGAACATTACTTACTTGACTAATGCTGCAATATGCCTCCACCCTTGCCAACTCAGCTACGCGCCATGAGGCTTCAGGCAGCATCTCTTGGATTAGGTCATTGCAAGAAAAAGAAACTTGTCAAAACTGTAAATAGCCATGCTTGCATCTTACAAATCAGATATATTTAGTTGACCTTGACCAAACATCTCATTTCGGTATTAATTTATAATTTAACTTTGCACTAGAAACATATATATAATGAACTAGGCTTAACCATGGTGCTGAGGTCATTTGTCTCATCTATATACAAGCCTTGTCTGGGCCAAAACAGGTAAATATGGATAATTTTGAGCAAAAGTACACAATGTCATGGATGTTTCCAATGTTGCTTTTATTTTAGTAAATACACTTTAGGTATATAACAATGTACTTTACTATAATTCGTCGAAACAGATACAATTGATGTTTGGTACGACTGGAACGTCCAATTACAGTGTTGGAAGATGAGCAAATCCTTCCTTGCAGTTTTGTAGTGATTTTGTTAACGAGGAGCTCATTAAAACACCCCATCTGATACATCTTAATTTCAGGTATCTCAACACCACATATATCTAATTCTTAATTCTCTTCAAACAGCACTGATTCACTTTTGTATGTCTTTTCCAAAGTGATTGCTTGACAGATGAGATATAGTTTGAAAAGCTTGTTACAAGGAATTTCATGTGAGGAGTTTACAAACATTCCTCTCACAAAAACAAGGGCTGCCTTGTTATTTCACATGCAAAATTGTAATTAATCCAATCATGTCGCTTGAGCATGAAATTTAGTGTAATATAACAATAATAATATCTTAATCTTCTCATGAAACAACTGCACTTCAACAAGAACCTTACTATGAAGGTTCACTTGTGTCAAGTGAATGTGATAGCAATGTATTAGGCAATTTATATGATGAACATCACATAAGATAAATCTGAACAGGTAATCAACAGTAGTTCAAATAATTGGACCTATATAACAAAGGTTGTGTGATCAAATTACATGTAGGCGGTTGGGAAATAGAAGAATCTTACTATAGAAGTGGTTTCTAACCTTTTTACAGTTTCAAATCAGAAAAATCACCTTAACTACTCAAAATAGGAGATCAAAGTGTCCCTGGTGCTACCTATATGCTTTCAGCTTGGATTGACAACAAAACACGTCTTAGTTGCTCAAGCTCTTGTTCAACTTCTTTCATTGTAGGCCTGGCTTTCCCTTCTAGGCCAAGGCAGTTAACTGCAATCTTAGCAACAGCTTTCACCACCTCAGAATACTTGTCTCTCGTTAGTTTATCATCAAGAACTTGACTCAGTGAATCAGATTCCAGTAGCGAAGCAAGATATGCAGCTGCACCCCTATAGGCTGTTAGCAATATCTCTAATGACTGAATCTTTGCTCCAGTAAGCAACTCCATTAGAACAACTCCAAAACTATAAACATCACTCTTTTCGGTTAGTTTGCAGGTACGAAAGTACTCAGGATCCGTATACCCTATGGTTCCTTTTACAAATGTTGATAAATGGTTTTGACCAGCAGGGATAAATCTTGATATCCCAAAATCAGAAACTTTCACAGTGAAGTCATCATCCAATAGTATATTTGATGGCTTCACATCACGATGGTATAAGCAAGAGCATCTGCAGTTTCTGCAGCTATCTTCAGCCGTTTCTCTAATGTCAGCGTAGTATTTTAAGTATGTGGTGGTATAAGGTGTTATTGGTTATATATTCATATACCAGCAAGGGAACATGTGTCTCTAGGCAACAACCAAGGAGTTTTACGATGTTGGGGTGATTGATCTGGGAGAGAAGGATAACCTCATTCACAAACTGCTTGATTTGGCTTTCGTCGATCACTTTAATTTTCTTGATGGCTATCTGTGTGTTGTTTCCTAAAATTCCTTTGTAAACCGTACCATAACCTCCTTGACCTATGAGATTGGCCTCATTGAAGTTGTTTGTTGCTTTCTTTAGCTCTTCTTCTGTGAAAATTTTGGCTCTGTTGACAGGATCTTTACATGTAAATAACGCTTTTTGTAACATGATACCACCATTTTTTATGAAGAAGTCCTTTCTACCCTTGATACTTTTCCTCTTCTTAGCTCCCAAATACACAAATATCATTATCAAAGCTGCACCTGCAACACCTTCACTGATACCTGTACCAATAAATACTAAAAGTATCAGTTCTGTATTACCTTCATCTTGTCTAGGTTGGAAAGTGATGTTTTTGTATACAACCTGCCCTTTCTTGTCTATCATTACCTTTAATGACTGATCTTCTTTCAACACGTGTGCACTTGCCACCTATTTTCGCATTTCCTTGGAGGCCCTTGGGACATATACAATCATAATCTCCGTATGTGTTCACACAAGATCCTGGCAAGCAATCATTGAGTTCCGCAGATTCACACTCGTTGATATCAATTGGAAATAATGAAATGAAATACTCATCATGCATTATTCCGTATCCTGAATCTTGTTTGAATTTCACACCAGCATTCCTTTGTAATACAAATATAGTAGATTAAGTATACGTACCTTGACATCCATCTGAGATGTATGGGTTTCCCCTAAATCCGTCATAGCAGTTGCAGCGATACCCGAGAAGGCCACCTTCCCCATTATAGCATACAATATGCTCTTGACACATGTAAGTTGTGCTGTCCTTTTGAGCTTCTTCACATGTAGCATTCCCGACAGACCAGTCAAGCACAAGTGGGAAAGAAATGTCACTTCCCATAGTGCTTAAATCACTTGCGTGGAAGTTATACGTATCTCTTTCCACAATGAAAGCATAACCACACTTACTATATTCCCATACTTGTTTGCGGTCTCCTATAGCACCAGCCAAAATAAAAGCAAATGTTATGCCTCCAGGAATAGAGGTTTGGCAACAGCCAAGACCTTGGCATGACCCGTTTTTAACATCATTTTATAGTGTTTACAATTCGATAGGCATTCCATATCAACAGTTGGCACAGAAATATGGGCACTAATGTCGCAACCTACCCCGATAAACATGTTTTGTGTGCTTGAGAAGGGGAATCTCGATGTATTAGCTACTAGTGTATAGCCAGAATGACCGATTCCCTGCTGGTCGAAGCAAGTATACACTATCGGGAAAGTAACCCTTAGCTGGCCATCTAATTTTATCTCTATAACTTGTAGGTGAACATCTGTTGTATATGCAAACGCATTCGAAAAGGTAGATATGTTCAAGCTGGGAATTTGGGTGGTTAAGTCGCATTTTATGTAATAAGAGTTATCTAGGTAGCAACCTTCTTCAATTCCAAAAGGGTAAGGTATGGTAACATTTCCACATTTTTCAGGACATGGACGCTTATATTGTTTAGCGCTTACAAACCCTATCAACAAAACCTGCAACAGTAGTAGTAGCTGAGAGGATTGTTGGTCCCAAACACAATATTAACACACGAACATACAAAGATCTCGTCTTTTATTGTTGAAACATCATCTGTACATTATCGGCACCCCTAAGGGCACCGGGAACCACAACAAAATCGTACATACTGATACATATATATAGACCTCTAAATGACAGTTATTTCGGCGGTTACTGGACGTCTGTTGACGGCGGTGGACAGCGGTCGTTGGCCGTGACGGCGGCGGACGGCCGTCGGTGGTTTCCCCTGCCGGTGGTAACATTATCTTAACTTACAATACATAATACACAATAATAATATTTATACTTTATATTTTCTTTTGACAATTACTTCTAACATTCTCCCCCTAATTGTCAAAAGTCTTCAATCTTCGATCTTCGATCTTCGGTCTTCATATCTTTAGATCTTCAATTTGTTGTCATTCTTGTCTAACCTTCTTCGAAACATACGCGTATTCTTTCTTGTTTGCGAGGCGAATCAAACCAACTGCTTCTAACAGTCTACTGGTTCTTTTTTCACAGTACATAATTCTGACTTTCTCCCGTGAATCAAACCAACTGCCTATGACAGTCCCCTGGTTCTTTTTTCACTTCTCCTGTGAATCAAACCAACTGAATATGACAGTCCCCTGGTTCTTTTTCCACTTTTCTTGTGAATCAAACCAACTGCATGTGCAGTCCCCTGGTTCTTTTTTCACTTTCCCTGTTTTGCAGGTTAAATCAAACCAGCTGCCTTTTTAAAAGTCTCCTGGTTCTTTTTTCAACCGGCAAAACAAACTACTTCTAAAGTTCTTTTCAAAAACTTATAACTTTATTAATAAAAACACTTTACTAAAAAACTTTTAATCCTATAATCGATTTGTAAAATCAAATACCAACAAATTTATTTATTTAATTAAATAAATGCTTTGATTTCTTCTTGATACGTTAACAAAATTGAAACAGAACTTTTAATTTTAAATCAAATCAAAACTCTACTAAAAACACGTCAAAAACAAGTGTATATTCATATTAATAAGACTTCAATTCATTTCAAAAGACCAATTAAAAGTCTTTTATATATATTCACCATTTTAATAAAATAGGGTTTCTTGGAGCAATACAAAAGTACCGCCCTTTTTTTAGAGTCTCGATACACGGTTCTTCTCCCAATCTCATATTTGCCGTATTCTCTTTCTTTGCCTTTATATATATATATATATATATATATATATATATATATATATATATATATGTTTTTTTCTTTAGCCTTAGTTGTTGATTTTATCTTACTTTTTTCCTCCTTTTCACCTAGTTTTTTGTTTTCTTTGATTTATATTTTGTTTTACTTTATTTTATTTTTTACTATTTTCTTGTTCTTATCTTTGTGGCCGGAGGTCCTTTTCAGGAAGCAATCTCTCTACATTTTAGTGGGGGTATGATTGTCTACGCTTTTACCTCTCCCATACCCCGCTCATGCGGGATTGGGTACCGTTGTTGTTGTTGTTGTTGTGTCTTTCTTTGCCTTTTGCGTTTGCCATCTCCCTGTTATTTTGCTTCTGCGTTTCTTTCATCGACAGAAACGCTCGGTTTCTCTCCTTCGTTTTCGCCGCTGCTCTCATCGTCGATAGAAACCTTCATGGTTTCTTTTCTGTTCGTCGATTACTTTAATCGAGTATCCCTCAATTTGCCTTTCATGGCTATCTTTTCGGTGGTTCTTCACGGTCACTGGTGGTTCCCCGTTACTCCGGTCGTCTTCTCCGGTTGTCTTCTCCGAACAGGTGTGTTCGTCCCTTTTCGGTATGGTGCCAGATGGTGGTAGAAACTTCGGGTTTTCAGTCGCCTCTTCGGTAACCAAATTCCGGCGTGTTTTTCCGGTTACTTTCTTCGGTAAATGATGAGATCCGTTGCAAACATCGCTCTGATACCAATTGTTGGTCCCAAACACAATATTAATACACGAACATACAAAGATCTCGTCTTTTATTGCCGAAACATTATTTGTACATTATCGGCACCCCTAAGGGCACCGGGAACCACAACAAAATCGTACATACTGATACATATATATAGACCTCTAAATGACAGTTATTTCGGCGGTTACTGGCAGTCTGTTGACGGCGGTGGACAGCGGCAGTTGGCCGTGACGGCGGCGGACGGCCGTCGGTGGTTTCTCCTGCCGGTGGTAACATTATCTTAACTTACAATACATAATACACAATAATAATATTTAGACTTTATATTTTCTTTTGACAATTACTTCTAACATTCTCTCCCCGTATTTGATTCCCGGTGTGTATCATGTACCATGCATAGGGTACAATACTTTGAGTTTAGATCAGTTACTTGTACAAGGATTCAAAGTAATACTCAAAGGTGAAAGGTGTGTTATCAAGAGGCAATTTGAAGAATTAGAAGAGATACCCGAAAGTGATGAAGGGATAGAGGAAGTGGACAAGTCTGAAATACTTCATCAAATACACGATCTAAAGGGTAAAGCCATTGAAGAGGTACTCAAAGCTTTTCAATCATTCTATTTTTATGATGATTTAACAATTAGGAAAAGGAAGAGAGGGTAGCATCGATAAAGAATAGAAAAGGGAAGTTGATAGTAAACCATGAAAATTCATCATGGTATCAGAGCCCAAGGAATACCGATTTGGGAGAAAGATCACGAATCAAGAACAGAATGCATGGCACAATGAAAGGGAACCCCGAAAGCAATATCAAAGAGAATTCTGAAAAGGGAAAGAACATGGACACTGGTGATCAAGTTTACGTACAACAATCAATGACAGAAGCAATGTCTGATGCATGGAGCGAATACGATGATGTGAAGAAGGACACAATTCACAAAATGGAACACGACGATTCCTGGAACAAAAGAGGGACAGAAGTGGTAAAGGGTATGGATCGCTTGAATATACAATCTTGTGATCATAATTCAAAGATCAGTAAAAGAAAACAAAAGTTGAAGAAAGCCCGATGTTACATCTGTTACACAAGAGGACACGCCTATTGGAACTGTCCAAACAAACATATGAAATCGTTTTATAAGAAGAAGACCAGTGGGGACTTTGGCTTGAAGATGAATTCGGAAGACAAATCAAAAGTGAAGATTGTGAAAGATACTGAAACAGAATTTGTGTGTGAAGTTATCACACCCAAACCAGCGTGGCTAATAGAGGGTTCAGATGAGCATGGTTGGGATGACATGTGGTAGTCTCGGATCAATACCCGAGACATATGGTGCGACGACTCGAAACTTTTAAGAATTATAAGGAAGGAAAGATTGGTACGAGTAACACTGATGTAGGAATAAGCATAGAAGGATTCGGTGAAGTAATTGTAACAACAGATTCAAGTATCTATGAGATACCGGGTGTTTATCATGTACCAAGTGTAGGATACAACACCCTTAGCCTAGATCAATTACTAGTGCAAGGATTTAAGGTGTTGATCAAAGGGGAGCGATGCTACATCAGGAAACAGTTCGAAGACGTGAACAATGCATCAGTGGATGAAGATCATGATGAACTGGAATCAAGGAACAAATCTGTGATACTTCAAGAGTTATACGACTTGAAGGCAGAGGCAATTGAAGAGGTATTAAGTGCTTTTAAATCATTTTACTTTCATGATGACTTGACTATAGAAGAAAGCATTGCACATAAGGCAAATGGGTTAGAGAAAAGACTACCAAGAAAGAGTGATTTCGATAATTTGATTGCCTTCATGAGAATGGTTAGCGATCAGGAGATCAAATAAAATTGCAAACCATTTGTTAAAAACCATTTTGATAAGATGATAAAATGGTTTTATAGTGATTACATGCAATTAGAAGAAAGGACTTTACCTGTGATCATGAACGATCAAGAGGTCAATCTGTTAGACCTCTACAAAACAGTAAGAAAGTTGGGAGGTTTTAACTTCGTGGCTGTCAAAAACAAGTGGAAAGAAGTAGGACGTGAGATAGGTTGCTCGAAGGAGAATGTACTTGGTTTGTATGTGATTTATTACACTTACTTGGGGCTGTTGGAATCATACTTCGAAGTGGCAAAGGACTACTCCATGGAAGACTTGACATCAGAGGCATTGAGTAGCAAGGATGTGCAAGGAAGGAGGAAGCTACGAGAAGGAAAAGAAGGCTGCAGTAAGGAAAGACAAGCCAAGGAAGGAGGACATTCGGGAAGCAGCAAGGAACCTGCATCAAACTTGATCATCATCGATTAAAAGAAAGCAGGAGGAATGAAGACTAAAACTTTATAGTATTAGGGGGTGATGTTGGACCCGTAATACTACAAAGTTTTAGGAATAATTAAGTAATTAGAACTTAGTATATAAATGTAATAATAATACTTATATTAGTATTTGTCACACCGGTGGAGGACCACCGAAGACCACCGCCAACTGCCGTAGCAGTTTTTGGCGGGAATAACCGCCAATAGTAGGCTATAAATATGTATGTGAATGCTTGAAACAAAGTAATGATATATGTGTATTATATATCTCTGATTTTCGTGTTCCATATAATCTATATACATTCGATTATTGAACCTTTGATAGAGGTTTACGTATTGGCAACAAGATGGTTCCTCACATGAGATGTTTGAAAGGGAAGTTGATAGTAAACCATGAAAATTCATCAAGGATTTCATGGGTTATATAATAGGGGTACAATTTCAGTAATGAATCAGCACTATGTATGAGTATGTTTATATATTAGTTATAAAATGTGTGGTGGACATGGTTAGTTGTTACCTAAGATTCCTAGGAGAGAATGTTTTTCCTACTTTTGCCATATCCTTTGTCATTTTCTTTATTCTCTGTGTTTGGCTTTGGCACACAACCGCCTTCTTTTGAAGATCCATTTTTTAACACATATTCAACCCCTCCCTCCGAAAATAAACGCTGCATAAAATCACACCTCATAATCATATGATTTCGTCAGGACATAAGTTTATGTGATGTCCAAGGAACATTGCATAGTGATCTTTCTGGCAGAATCATTTAGATCCATTAATGTACAATGGAAATTTGTTTAGCTTTGTACTTATTGTACGTTCATTCCTAGGATCATCTTGTAAATCAGAAACTGAACAAAGCATATTATTTAACATAAAAAGTACAAATGCATATCATTTAACTCATATATATGTCCGTCTTTTCTACTTAATGTATTCTTAAACATAATAAGTACAAAATGCCATGGATATTTACAAAGGGGTCTTGATCTAGACCTGCTTCTACCTGACTCATCAATGAGTTGGTTGACACCCACTCTTACCACTACCAGCATGCACTATTCCACCTCCCCCCATCTGTCATGACCACCTTCCCAACATCATTGCTGCCGCGGTAAGTCGGGAAACTACTTAATAATTTTTAACTGTCATTCAAGTTAAAAAGAGGTTGAACATGGTGACATAATAAAATAACGAATATAAACCAACTTATTTTAGATTTTAAATCACTTGGGAATTGTTTTTGAATATTTGTATTCATAGATCACAAAATATAAAAGTGTTCAGGGTTGTACCTGCATACTTTCAGCTTCAATTGATAACAGAAGACATTTTAGTTGTTTCAGCTCTTGTTTCACCTTATCCATTGTAGGTCTTCTCTTTCCTAAAAAATCAAGGCATTTAATTGCTATCTTAGCAACGCCTTTAACCATCTCAGTATACTCATCTCTTTTAAGTTGACCATCAAGAACAACTCCAAAACGATAAACATCACTCTTCTTAATTAGTTTGCGGGGACGGAAGTATTAAGGATCCACATACCCTATGGTTCCTTTTAAAAATGTTGACCAAGAGGAACTAATGTCGATATCCCAAAGTCAGAAACTTTTGCAGTGAAATCATCATTAAATAGGATATTTGATGGCTAGACATCTCTATGGATAGTTTGTGTGGTCGAATGCATGTAGGCAAGAGCTTCAACAGTGTCTTCAGCTATCTTTAGCAGTTTGCTGAGGGTCATATGTATGTGGTGGCATAAGGTGTTATTGGTTATATATTCATACACCAGCAAGAGTACCTTTATCACTAGGCAACATCCAAGAAGTTTTATGCGTTCTAGTTATTGATTTGTGATAGAATGATAACCTCATTCACAAACTGCTTAATTTGGCTTTGGTCAATTACTATAGATTTCTTGATGACTATCAAAGTCTTGTTTGCTAAGATTCCATTATAAACAGTACCATAACCCTCTTCACCTATAATATTTGCATCATTGAAGTTGTCCGTTGCTTTCTTCAATTCTTCTTCGGTAAATTTTTTTAGCTTTGTTGATGGGATCTTCACATGTAAATAATATTTTCTGTAAGATGATGCCACCATTTTGCTTGAAGAAGTCCTTTCTACCCTTGATTCTTTTCCTCTTCTTACCTAGGGGTGTTCAAAAAAACCGAGTAACCGAGAAACCGACCTGCCCCGCGTGAACCGAAACCGAAAAAACCGATACCCGTAAAACCCGCGACCCGAAAAACCCGAAAACTAGGGTACCCGCTAAACGCGGGGCGGGTACGGTTTTTAAATTTTGATATCCGCGGGTACCCGCCCCGCCCCGTATGCTTTAAGATATATATATATATATATATATATATATATATATATATATGTATGTATGTATATATGTATATATATTGTTTAATATGAAATAACAAAGCCATTAGAAAAAACTTAAATTCCTCAAAACTACCTAACTTACTTCTAGTAGCCCATACCGTCTCCGCCACTTCATTTTTTAGTTTTGATATAGAGAATTTGCAAGCCTACAACTATCAAGAGTTCAAAATGAAGACACTGAAATCGATCAGAAGTGTCAACTTTGATCATATCGTTTTTTTTGTTTTTACGAGGTTCTCATCGAAGATTTGTTTGATTTCTACTAGTGATTTATTCATTATTGTTGAATTTTTTCTACCGTTGTTTATTGTTATATTATGAATCTAAACTTGTTGAAAACATCAAAAATCAAAAAAGTTCAATTTTAGGGTACCCGTGACCCGAACCGTGGATACCCGCCTCCCTTCGGGTACCCGCACAACGGGTACCCGCTGCTTGCGGTTCGGTTTCGGTTTTTGAAATTAGATACCCGCCCCGCGGTTACGGGTTACAAAAAAGCCACTACCCGCCCCGCCCCGCCCCGCCCCGTGAACACCCCTATTCTTACCTACACAGTACTTAAATATCATAGTCATTACTGCACATGCATCACCTTCACCAATACCTGCATCAATGAAATTTATTAACATCAGTCCTTTGTCCACTATGAACGGAAAACACGGGTGCACCTAGGATCACCAGATTTCCAATTGTTGGGAAGTAATATACTTTGTTGCGCCATGAACCATTATATTTTGGTTAAATAAATCTTTATATCATTACCATTAATAACTGATCATTTTCCAACAGTGAGCATTTCCCACCTCTTTTTGCATCCGGAGACTCACACTCATTGACATCTATTCGAAAATATGGAATTAAACAGTCGTCATGATACGGTATCTTGTATATTCATCTAATTACATCACAAATATAGTGTAGAAATTACCTTGGCATCCGTTTGGGATGTACGCGTATCCCCTGTATCCATATGATCATTTGCAGCAATATCTAGGAAAATTAGCATCTCCATTAATGCGTACACTGTTCTCGTGGCACATGTACGTTATGGTAGCTCCCCCTAGGCCTTGAAAATACATAGCCAACTGTGTCTATACACTGTTCTACAGCTATAGCTGATCCTGTTGTGAGATCCAAGCTGAAAGATAAGTTCAAGTGGGGAATTTGTGTTGACAGGTCACACGCTTTGTAGTAAGACCAGTCCATATAGCGGCCTTCTTTGATTCCAAAAGGGTAAGGTATCGTGACATTACCACATTTCCCTGGGCAATGACAGTTATATTCTGTAGCATTGCTAGCCCGATCAATACTAATTTCAGCAGCAACACGAGCAGGGACAAGTTCATATATAGCTTTTACAGGTGATTAAGAAGACATAGTGATAGATATGAATCACAAATACATATGCGGATTTTAATGTTCCACAAAAAACCTTATGTACATGTTTAATTGTCACCTATTTTTCCTAGAAGAGTATATTTCCTAACCTTTTCTTCTTTTGTATGCATCTTTTGTCATTTTTTGTTTATTTTCTGCATCTTGTTTTAGCAATTGCCTTTTTTTAAAAGATCCAAACAGAAAAAACGTATAATCCCTTCTTCTCAAAGTGAACGTGGCTGTGGAATGTTACTCCCTTTCAGGCAGCATCTCTTGGATTCCGTAAATTCCAAGAAAAAAAACTTGTTAAGCTGTAAATAGCCATGCTTGCATCTTATAAATCAGATATAAAGTTGACCACCTTGACCAAACATTTCAATTTTGCTATTTATTTTATGGCATTTTACACATTTGACTTTGCATAAAAAACATATATATAACGTAAACCATGATGCTAAGGTCATTTGTCTCATCTGTGTAGCAGCCTTGTCCCTGGTCAAAATGGGTATATATTGCATAATTTTGAACATAAAAGTCATGGATATTTCCAAGGTTGCTGGTGGCTTGCATATACAGAAAGTTATCATTTTGTTCTTTTTCTTGTTGGTTGTTTTCTAGTTGTGTTCATTGATAGGACATCTAGAAATTGTAGATCAGCTCTTTTATAGTATAATCAATAGCTAGAAGTCATTGATGTCAGGTTTTCTGTAGCTGTAACAGATATAATTCTTACTACTTGTGGGATTTTCGCCTCTTAAAGGTGATCTGAGTATTGTTTACTGATACTGACTATGCCATCTCAAAGAGGTTTGGCATTGTAAACAACGCCTTGCTTATAATACCTCCTCCAAGAAACAGCTGACTTCAAATTATTTATTGCAATCAGGACCTCATTGGAAAATTCTTTTTTCGATCAAATCATTTCATGCAAAACAAACCTTTTTTTTTTCTATTTTTATGGTTATATTTGACCCCTGCAAATTAAAACAAACTTTTTTTCATCTCAATATTATGGTAATTTTAAGAATTCATGTTGAAGTTACATTCTGTATATTTGCGTAATGTAGAGCCGATCTACAGTGACAACATTTGCTATCGGTTATTCAGGAATGCCTCTACTTCAAACGGAAGAAAGCAGACTAAGGACATTCTAAGTTATTTGTTATATGTTTATGAATCGGGATCCCCTAAATTTGTGAGAGAGTACACAACTAATCGTTTGAATACAGCTTGAAAGGATCTCAATCCTATGTTTATGTTGTCTATAAAGAAAAATTAGATTTTTTGTGAGTATGATCACTGGTGTGCTTATTGTTTTGACAAGCATCTGTGTTACTATATATAAGAGCATATTTCAATAGCTAGTTAACAGTATCCACCAATGTTTCAATCATATTTCAATAAACTTCTAGAACTCAAATTTTGTGTGTGATTGACTTTCTTTGATCAACTGTGCATCAAATTTACATAATCTTTTATTGATTGTATGTAACAAACTTATATCAAAAGATCAGTTTTGAAAATTTGGTACATCCAAAAGTTAGTTCATGATAAATATAAGGGTTTAGTTCACGAAAATGTATCCAAGTTGTCATATTTTGCTATTGTATTTATCAGACTTTCAAACTTACCATTTAATGTACTAGACTTTTCAAATTTACCATTTTGTGTATCGAACCTGCTATAGGAGGTTACATGCTGACGTGACGCCGGTTTCACTGACATGGCTGGTGATGTGGCATTTGACTTGGACTTTTTGTAACTTAAAATAAATCAAAAATAAAATCACTATTTTATGAATATAGATAAATTATAATTATTATTTAAATATCAAAAATAAAATCATTATTGATTCTTACAGGCCTCGATTATGATGATTCCATCCATCCACAAAATATTAATAATTAAACGCAATTTATCTTCTTCGATGGCATGAGCATTCATCTTGCATTTGGAGTGTTCTTCTTCCATCCACAAAATTTGGAGTGTTTCAGGCGACTCCGGCGTTCATCTTCTCCAAGGATTCAAGCCTTCATCTTCATCTCAACACCATTTGATGGTTGTCTGATTGGCTTCGATTTCAAAATCATCCCAGCGATTCAAAGGGGGTTTAAAGGTTTAAGATTTTAATTTTGTTGTGCCTTCAGATCTACATGTATTTTCGATTTTGACAAGGTAAGTTTGATTTAGGGTTTATTATCACTGTTCATGTGGGTTTATATGCTTTTCCTCTTACAAATTTTGATTAGGATTCAGATCTGATTTGTGAGATTTCGATAAGGTAGACTCATCATCTTCGATTGACAGATTATAAGTGTTCGATTTTGAAACGAGATCGAGTTTATGTGTTCTCGGTTGTTTGATTTTGAATCAGATATGAGTTTTTGTTTTTTCATCTTCATCTTCTTTCCAGATCTTGTTCTTACTTAACTAAATCGGATGGTTTTTAACTGATATGATTTTTATTTTTTGTTCATCGATCTTCTGGTTCTTCATGTATTACCCTTGAAGAAGGTATGAATGTTCATTTAAAGTATGTGGAACAAATCGATTCAAGATCTAGAACTGATAGACCAAGATGAATGGGTTTTCCTCTTCAAGATCTTCTTTTTTTAGAGCTTTCCCAAATATGAGGTTTTAAACAAATTTGAGGTCAAATGTGGGGATGTGTATAGATCTCCGATTTCATTCATCTTCATGTTTTTGGTTTCATTGGGGTCATGAATTTCGACTTTCAATTTTTGTTTTGGGTTTACTTTCAAGTTTTAATTTTGGCTTTTTAGTGCACTTGCAGACCTGCTGTTCTTGATATCTTCAAGATGAACATTAATGTTCTTCAAAATAGAAGATGGAAGATGAATAATCATACAAAAAATAATGACATGGAAATTATTTAATGACGTGGAATTAAAATTAAATGAAAAAATAAAAGTATTACAGGCTACCTGTTGAATGGGTAACATGATACATAAAATGGTAAGTTTGAAAAGTCCAGTACATTAAACGGTAAGTTTAGAAGTTCAATACATACAATAGCAAAACGTGACAAGTTGGATACATTCTTATGAACTAAACCCTAAATATAATAACAAAATGTTTATGTCAATATATTTGAAGGTGGGTAACTCCTTTTTGATCGATTCTAGAGGAACTTTTAAGAGGAAAATTTCTAGTGGATTCATAGATAAAATTGATAACATTTTTAATAATAATGATGGGTTCACAACTAAGATTTTATTTAAATTATACTAAAATTGTATTAGATTCATACGAAAAAATTGTTTCTGTGGGTTCAAGTAAACTCTCATATATATATAATCAAGATCAAATAAAAAGAGTTTTAAGGTAAAAAGGGTAAGAAGAAATGAGAGGCTGACCCGTGGCAAATCCGACAAAAGGTTAAAATAGGAACTTTAATAGATATAAATTTATTTCTCCCTCCTTATGTCCCACTACCCTACCCACGTTCCACCTGACACTAAATCCCGTTCCCCAGACTCGAAAACCCTAATCAGCCATCGCAACCATCGTGCATCCTCCGCCGTATGTATGGATCCTCCGCCGGTAGCATCAAGTCAGTACAAACGTTTTCTTATGTCGTCGCCGTCGATGGGTTGATATCACCGAGTTTCGAACAGATCACCATAAATGGGTTGATATCGCAGCCCCACAGACCAGGGCGTTGCTGCCGCTGTTCGCCGCTTGTTCGTTCGTGTCGCCTCTGTTGGATTATGTGCAGAGATAGATAACATGTATCATCGTATCCAATACTATGTGACACTAAAGGATCACACCGCTGCACACCCAATTAGAACCTTTTGGATTATAACTTTTTGTGTGGAAAAGAATAATTAATTAGTTTAATTAATTATTGAGAAAGAGAAAAATAATAATAGTAAATTATTATTAAAAGAGAGATGATAATGTTTAGTTTAAATATTAACAGGACCAATTAATTAATAGTTATTAATTAACTAGAAATGTCAAGGGGTAATTTGTAATTGATTAATAGTTTAATTAAAGCTGGGCTTTAATTAAACGGGCTTGGGCCTAATAAGGGTTTATTATATATAAACCTCATTAAGCCTCATTAATCACATAAGTCAATTACAAGTTAAAAGTTAACCCTAATCCTCTCCTCTCTCTCTATCTCGACCGTCTCTCTCTCTCTCTCTCTCTTCGAGAGTTCGAAGGGCGGCGCAAGGCAAGCCGCAGGTAGCGGCGGTCGACGGCGGCGCAAGAACACACACACACACGGGTCACGTTTTGATCCGAGGTTTAATCCTTAGGCGGTCTAGCAGCCAGTTCGAGGCGGTGCAGTAGCGGTGGATAACCTGCAGCTATCTAGAGGTTTAAAGAAAAGTTTTAATCTGCTAAAGGTATAACTTTCTAACCCTCTTCCTTTTTTAGTTCCTGTATGAGTTAGATGAGATTACTGGAGTGGGTTTTTGATTTCCGCTGTGCATGTTTGATAATGTGTTTTTTATACCCTACAAAACCTTTCAGTGGTATCAGAGCCACTTCTAATCTCATTGGGAACTAGGTAGGATTCCTTTTTATCATGATGAATATTTTCCTTCTATCAAGGTTTGACTTTTTCTTTTTGTTTATCCAAGTATTTTAAAAATCAAGTTTTGATTTTTAAATGGATAACAAGAATTAGTTATGATAAAAGGATAGGATTTAAGGTTTAATTTTAAATATTATTTTTATTATTATTGTTTGCGTAAAGATGGTGGCCGGCGGCGGTTTCACCACCGTGACCGGCGGGGACGTGCGGCGTAGACCACGACGACAGCAGGCGTCGATGGTCGGCTTCGGCTGGCCAATCGCAGCCACCAGCTTGGTCGGCGGCTAAGGTGGTCGGCAGCTAGGGAAACCGGCGGCGTGGGGCGGCCCAGCTGTGGCTCGTACCTGCGGCCCAACCAAACCGGCCCAGTTTGCGGTCGGCCCACAGTTTCACGGTTTGGCCCAGTTTTGAGGTCCAAGACTGTTTTTTTTTTTTTATAGTTTTTGGGTTTAGGGTAACACCTAACAGGATTAAAACTAAAAATATTATGAGTTTTATTTTTATAAAACTTATATATAAAATATTAATTTTAATCAAGTATTGGTTGGAATTAATTATTTTAGTAATTCTATACGCATAACAATAATCAAATAATTTTATTATTTTAAACCAGGTGATTTTAACAGTTTGTTAAAGTCAAGTTAATTCGTCGAGATATGATAATTAGAATCCGTTTTGTATGTGTTTAGTTTAAATACATGTTTGGGATGTCATAGCCAAGCCCTAGACCTTGTGGATTGTTTAATTTTTTGCACTTGTGGTTGTGATTGGTTTTATTAATATTCTATGGTGTGGGGAGGCCTGCGTGCCACTTACAACCCCTATTCTATTTTGTAAATGTATTAGATTTAGCGGGCCTGCGTGCCTTTGATTATCTTGTATTTTTATTATTATTTCTAGTCTTAGATTATAAAATAGAATAGTGTTATTAGAATAAATTTGAAGCTGATACAAGAACCAAGAATCAAGGAGCAGGGAGCAGGATTGGATGCTGGAGCCAGTGGGAGCTTCAGAATGTCATGCCATGTGTGTTGTGTTTTTCCACTTAGGTTTTGACCGTCGGGTTTTTCGTGTGGCTCACGAAACCGACATTAGTTAAGGGCAAGGCTAAGGCATAGTTGTTTGTGGTTGTTTTATTTCTTTACATATTTTATATATGCGTGGTTGTGATTAACACGATGAAATAAAACAAGGGTTTTAATAATAGTTAATTATTGAAACAGATGTTTTAAAAGAAAACTGGCATTAAAGTTTTTTACGTTAAAAACTTGGAAATCCTTTTTAGAAAAATCTTAGATCAGTGTGCTACCCACCTAATGGTACACCCTTGCTGTTAAACGGTACTCGGGTGTCGGAAGTATCCAAACCTTGGGCATCCGGGTTCAAACCATTGCGGGAAGGGGCATGAAAGATTCTGCAATAATCGGGAGTCCCGGCCAGAATTCATGCTGTCTTAGGTGGTGCGATCTATTTTGGTGATAATCGGGAGTCCCGGCCCAAAATGCACTAGAGGGACTAAACATGCACGGTTCCTATAACCGATGTCCCGCGGATCTAGGAGTCGTGTCCAGTTAGGATACGATTGGTATAGTTCTTACCTACCAGAAATAGCATTGTCCCGGTGGGAAGTGCCCAAACCTTGCATCGGAAAATGTGAAATATGGATCCTAGTCTAATAATTTTTGTTAAAAGGTAATAATTATTAGAAGATATAATCAATACTGAATCGGTTTTATCTTTTCCTTTTTCTGTAGATGTCTATTATATCTGTTATTCCGTTTTATTCACCAAGAGAGTCTCTAAGTCTCATCACCGGCAAGTAGAAGCTTTCAGGTCCAAACTTTGCTGTTTGGAAGTTGCATCTGAAAAATATTTTGGATGCACAGGGGAAGCTTCACATTATTGAGGCATTGCCTCTAGAGAGACCAGGAGTAGATGCCCAGGATAGTGAGTATGACACTTACTATCAGTATCTGGATGATGAGTCTGACGTTATGTCGATTCTCATTCACAGCATCATCCGAGTTTACGGATGATCTCCGTGAGAAGTCGTCTTATGAGGTTGTTCAAGGATTGGAGCAAAAGTTCAAGTTTAGTGAACGGATATGTCGTATGCTACTGATGAGGGAAATTCTTTCAGCCAAGATGAAAGAAAGTCAGCCTATTAGCGATCATCTCATTAATATGAGAAGGCTCTTGGATTGCTATGAGAGCTTGGGGTCAAAATCAAAACCACATGAGCTAGTTATGCTCTTGTTCGGTTCCTTGTCGGACTATTACCAGAAAAGAGTAATGTATGTCCTCGGTGATTTTGAGATGACTGTCGCAGGGTTGCACGAAATCCTCATGTGCATTAGCGACGAGTTGAACCTAAAGCAGCTAGAGTCACCAGTTGTGGACCCTATGCAGGAGGATGACTGGCTGGAAGAACTTGGAGAAATTTGTTGCCCAGACTGTGGTAGCAAGGATTCATGCGAGCACTCACTCGACATAGATCAGCTGGACATTGGTTCGCCCAATGATACAGGTATCTTTATGATAGATTGTCTTGTTACTTCTTATGAATCATGGGTATTGGATACCGGATGTGGTCATCACATATGCAATCATTTGCAGAGATTCAAGAGAAGTAAGAAGCTGAGACAAGGAGATATGGACCTGCGGGTAGGCGAAGGCTCCATGGTTGGTGCTGAAGCTGTAGGGACATATTGTCTTAGTTTGCCCTCGGGCATGGTCTTAGAACTAGAACTTTGTTATTATGTTCCAAGACTTATTAAAAATGTTATCTCGTTTGATTTCATTATAGACCGTGGATTTACTTATGTTTTAAATGAAAAGTCTATTTCTTGTTTCAAAAACGATGTTTTCTATTTTAAAGCTACTCCAGAAAATGGTCTATATACGCTAAATCTAGATAACAATGACATCTATCATATAAGTAAGAGATCCAAGAGTAACTTGAATCAAACTTACCTCTGGCATTGTCGTTTAGGACATATAAACGAGAAACGCATAGAGAAACTCCGAGATGACGGAATTCTAGAACCATTTGACTTGGAGTCATATGATGTTTGCGAATCTTGTTTGTTTGGTAAAATGACAAAGCAGCCTTTCAACAGTGAGAATGAAAGGGCCAGTGAGTTATTAGGGATTATACACGCATATGTGTGCGGGTCCTTTACTCCGGAGGCTAGAGGAGGATACCGGTATTTCATAACCTTTACTGACGATTTCAGTAGGTTCGGTTATGTCTACCTCATGAGACTTAAATCTGAAAGTTTTGACAAGTTCAAACAGTTTCAGAATGAGGTACAAAATCAGCTGGACAAGAAGATAAAGTCGCTTCGGTCGGATCGAGGTGGCGAATATCTGAGTCAGGAATTCGACGATCAACATAGTAAAGCTGTTGGGTGCAAATGGGTCTTCAAGAAGAAGACAGACATGGATGGAAATGTGCATACCTTTAAAGCAAGGCTAGTGGCAAAAGGTTTCACACAAACTCATGGTGTTGACTATGATGAAACTTTTTCCCCAGTGGCAATGCTTAAGACAATTAAGATTCTAATAGCCATATCAGCATATTTTAACTATGAGATATGGCAGATGGATGTCAAAACCGCTTTCCTTAACGGGAAACTGACAGAGGATGTATATATGATACAACCGGATGGTTTTGCGGATCCAAAGAACCCTAATAAAGTATGCAAGTTGCTTAAATCCATTTATGGACTAAAGCAAGCATCTAGGAGCTGGAACTTACACTTTGATGAGCGAATCAAAGAGTTTGGTTTTACCAAAAGTGAGTTCGAGTCGTGTGTTTACACCAAATTCAGTGGGAGCGCGGTAACCTTCCTAGTCTTGTATGTAGACGACATACTGTTAATAGGAAACAATATACCAGTATTACAAGGAGTAAAATCCTGGTTAGGTAAATGTTTCCAGATGAAAGACTTGGGAGAAGCTGCTTATATACTGGGTATAAAGATCTATAGGAATAGATCTAAGCGGCTTATCGGACTTAGTCAGAGTACTTATATTGACAAAGTCGTGAAAAGATTCAAGATGGATGGATTCAAGAAAGGATTTATTCATATGCAATCTGGCGCAATTTTGAGCAAGGCTCAGTGTCCTGTGTCTAGTCAAGATCAGTACAAGATGAAATTGATACCATATGCCTCGGCAGTTGGTTCAATTATGTATGCCATGCTATGTACTAGACCCGATGTTGCCTATTCTATCAGTGTCACGAGTAGATATCAGCAAAATCCTGGTGAAGCCCCCATTGGGTAGCCGTCAAGAATATTCTCAAGTATCTGAGAAGGACGAAAGATATATTCCTAGTATATGGAGGTTAGATGGATGAGCTCAGTGTAACTGGTTACACTGATGCTAGTTTCCAGACCGACAGAGACGACTTCAGGTCGCAATCAGGATTTGTTTTTACCCTAAACGGAGGAGTCATATCTTGGAAGAGTCAGAAGCAAGATACAATAGCAGATTCTACTACAGAGGCAGAGTATATTGCGGCAAGTGATGCGGCAAAGGAAGTTGTCTGGCTGAAGAATTTTATCTCGAATCTTAGAGTTGTTGCCAGTATCTCTAGATCGATCGATATATTCTGTGACAACTCAGGGGCTGTAGCGCAAGCTAAAGAGCCTAGAGATCATCAGCGGACAAGACACGTACCTAGGAAATATCACCTCATCCGAGAGATCATTGGAAGAGATGATATTAGATTGCAAAAGATACCGACGGACGACAACGTTGCTGACCCGTTGACGAAGCCGCTAGCTAGGGCTAAGCATGAGAGGCATGCGAGTTCTATAGGAATGCAGTACTTGGAACATAGCAGCTAGTTCGTGTTTTTTTTATTATTACTATGGATGTAACTTGAAACCTTTTATTATGTATTTACATTTCATGGGATTGAAATAGGAGGTATTTACATAATGTTTCGTAGTTGTCCATTTTTAGCATGTTTAACCCATCCTTGACAAGTCAAGTTATAAATTGTCTAAATGCCCGTAGCTACTTAATGTAGTGGGAGCTACATTAGGGAGGTAACGCTATTATGAATATTTGATGATTTATTCGGGTATGAATAAAAGCACAAGGTTGTGACTAAGTATTCATAGATATTTATCAGGGGATAAATATTGGGGTGATCCGCATCGAGTTTACTTCATGGAGCGTTAACATAAGTAAACTTGATAGGTTGTCCTTAGACCTGAGATATTTGGTTTGGGGCATGGTAACTTCTGTACTTTAGCATGTTCTAACGTCACGCCGTAACAGGGTGATCATAAGGGGCTTGTCTAGGTGCAGCGGAAGCCATGTGCTCAAATTGCAAATAGTCAAGATGGGATTTGCACCTCTTTTTTAGGAGAGATATTTTCTGAGCTCCTCGACGATTAAGACTACTGAAAATGCGTGGCCGCGCTCGGTTAGAATGATAGTTATTCATTCGGAAAAACCGTAACTGCAGAGTGTCGAAATCAGAGTCGAGAAAATCTGAGTATTAGATGAGATCCCTGCTCCATGTCAAATACTCACATTACGAAATATCGCGATGCAAAAGGAAAAGCCTAGATAATCCAAGTTTTGGATTATATCTCTAGATGTAAGAGATCTCATAGTCTGGTTAACCTAAGTGTCTGGCTAGGGACCTCCTTAGGCCAACGATGTACAAGAAGTGTTACTTATCTTGCACAAGTGGGAGTCTGTTGGATTATGTGCAGAGATAGATAACATGTATCATCGTATCCAATACTATGTGACACTAAAGGATCACACCGCTGCACACCCAATTAGAACCTTTTGGATTATAACTTTTTGTGTGGAAAAGAATAATTAATTAGTTTAATTAATTATAGAGAAAGAGAAAAATAATAATAGTAAATTATTATTAAAAGAGAGATGATAATGTTTAGTTTAAATATTAACAGGACCAGTTAATTAATAGTTATTAATTAACTAGAAAGGTCAAGGGGTAATTTGTAATTGATTAATAGTTTAATTAAAGCTGGGCTTTAATTAAACGGGATTAGGCCTAATAAGGGTTTATTATATATAAACCTCATTAATCACATAAGTCAATTACAAGTTAAAAGTTAACCCTAATCCTCTCCTCTCTCTCTCTCTATCTCGACCGTCTCTCTCTCTCTCTTCGAGAGTTCGACGGCGACGCAAGGCAAGCCACAGGTGGCGGCGGTCGACGGCGGAGCAAGAACACACACACACACAGAGGTCACGTTTTGATCCGAGGTTTAATCCTTAGGCGGTCTAGCAGCTAGTTCGAGGCGGTGCAGTAGCGGTGGATAACCTACAGCTATCTAGAGGTTTAAAGAAAAGTTTTAATCTGCTAAAGGTATAACTTTCTAACGCTCTTCCTTTTTTAGTTCCTGTATGAGTTAGATGAGATCACTGGAGGGGGTTTTTGATTTCCGCTGTGCATGTTTGATAATGTGTTTTTTATACCCTACAAAACCCTTCAGCCTCTGCCCATGAAGTCGCCGGACCACCCTCGCGCACGTGTGGTACGCAAACCCTAGAATCTGATTCAGATGCCTTCGCCACTGGTTTACCACCGTCGTCCTGCTGTGAAGCCGCCACCGTCGCTCCTTCCTTACCCTAGCGACGTCGTTAACGATCTTCGTATATGTCGTCGCCGACTGCCGCCGCCGTTCTCGAAACCCACCGCTGATTCTTTTTCTTTCAGAAATCGGAACTTTCTTGTAAGCAGTCAAGGTAATTTCTAGTCGAAGGTTCATCTCTAGTCAAGCCACCATGTATGTGCTGTCAATCCCTGTGCATACCCAAGACTTTTGATGCACAACGATTGCATATGGTATTATTATGCACAACAATTGCATATGGTATTATTATTCTCGTGCACAACGATTCAGTCTCTGATTCGGGAAACTTTCGTGCATCAAGATTTAGGTTTTACAAGTGTATACATTTTTACTTTTCTTTTTGAACTACTTTCTGATTTAACGTGCATCAAGCTTTCGGTGCATTGGTTGTTTGCTTTTCTTGTATCTGTTAAATATGATGTTTTTATGTTGTTAACTTTATGCATCAGATTGTTTAATGAAATTGGGGTTTTGTGCATCTTAGTAGAATCTGGGTATTATAATGTGTCTCTTGTGCATTTGTGCATTTTTTTTATTAGTGACGATCAGAAAACAGGTTAGTGAAAAAAAGAGAAAAAAGCCATAATTTTAGGAAAGTTTTAAAGGTCAATAATACCCTTGAGTGCTATTTTTTTATAATTAAAGAAAAAGAAAAAAGTCATATTTTAAGGAGGTGGTTAAGAGAAATCTAATGGCTGAGATTTCTTCTTACTTTTTTTACTTTAATTCTCTTTTTATAGGATCCTGACCCTATATATATATATATATATATATATATATATATATATATATATATATATAAGGGAGATCAAATAAAAAGAGTTTTATGGTAAAAAGTGTAAGGAGAAACCATATGTTGACAAGTGTCCTTTTAATTTGAAAAACCAAAAAGGGTATAATAGGTAGGTTAATTTATTTATCTCTCCTAATTATCCCCACTAACCCACCCACGTCCTTTATTCAAATACGTATCATCGACTGAAGAAAACCCTAAAACGCTCTCCCCCGTTGAAGAAATCGTCGATCTATACCATACCCTCCGCCCATTTCTTCGTCTTCTCCCTACCGCACACAGAGTCTAGGGTTTCGATTTGCTTCTCCCCCGTTGAAGAAATCGCCGATCTATACCATACCCTCCGTCCATTTCTTCGTCTTCTCCCCACCGCACACAGAGTCGATAAGAATGCCGTTGACTAGGGTTTCGATTTGCTTCTCGCCGGCGCATCCCCACCGCACACAGACAAACGGTACGGTTTTCTTCTTGCCGCCGCCTAGGGTTTCAGCGTGCTTCTTGCCGTCGCCTAGGGTTTCGGCGGGCTTCTTGCCGTCGCCGATCCATCGCCGACCTCCACGAAAGAAACTAATATGATTCCTTTCGGTGACCTGCTGCTCTGTCGTTGTGCACTAACTATGGAGTTGTCGTCATTTGTTGTACATCATCACCGCTGCCTTGAAGCCTCCTCAACTTCGACCTGGATCAAAACCGACACTCAAGTATTCAAACCTTCAAGAATGACTTTGAAATCTGGATCAAAACCTTCGAGAATCACGGTTCTATCAATTTCTTTTTTAATCAACTCCCTATCCATCAAGTTTCTAAATTGTTATTTTTATCAGATTTTTGATAGAATGTGTATCAATTTTTATTAGATCATCAATCTGGTGAATTTGTATCATCAATTTTGAATTATGTATTCTATTATTTTTTATCTACGAGAATATGTTAGAGTTGCGTATCAGTCATTGAATTAAAAATGTTTATTCATCATTTTTTGATGGTCATTGTGCATCATATGTTTCACATTCTGCTAATTTTCATATGTATCAGACTATGCATATTGTTTGTCATTCTTCTGTTGTTTATCATGGTGAAGAACTTTTTTTGTGCATCAAAGTTCTGGCACGACAGTTGATTTTGATTCATGTTAGAGTTGTGTATCAGTCATTGAATTAAAAATGTTTATTCATCATTTTTTGATGGTCATTGTGCATCATATGTTTCACATTCTGCTAATTTTCATATGTATCAGACTATGCATATTGTTTGTCATTTTTCTGTTGTTTATCATGGTGAAGAACTTTTTTTGTGCATCAAAGTTCTGGCACGACAGTTGATTTTGATTCATGTTAGAGTTGTGTATCAAACTATCAGATGTATAATTCTTAATTTTGATTCATTAATTTCAGGCCGACAGTTGGTTTTTCGTAATTTTAGGAGGTGGTTTAAGAATTGAAAGACTATTATACCCTTTAGTATATTTTTTAATTATTAATAGAAAAAGGGAAAAGCCACTTTTTAGGGACAGATGGATGGCTGAGATTTCACCTTACCCTTTTTACTTTAATTCTCTTTTTATATGATATTGTCCCTATATATATAGTAAATGGATTAATATAGAACCTATAATTAAATATAGAACCTGTAGTCCACACCATGATCGTTGATTTTGAAATTTAGATAAAGGACTTGATCGTAATTTTCATAATTCAGCAAAATCGTGGGTAACCGTTTTTTTTTTCTACCGAATCTGCTTTTCTTTCTCAGTTTGCCACCGACTACGTACTTTCGTTTTAATTTATCGTTGATTTATCTGCAGTCATTTAAATCACAACAATTTTCGAGTCTGTCTATATGATATTCATGTGAGTGTGTCGGTAGATTCACCCTTTTTATTTGTGGTTGTAATTTATTCCTTAATTAATTGTGATCTTTGTAATGGGTTCGTTGTGATTTTATTCCCGTTCTTTGTTATGTTTTTCTTATCCTCTTTGCTGGTAGTGTTGATAAATATGCCATATATAATTTGGGTTATGATTTTTCCACGGACACTTTTCTACCATCCACGGAATCCTTTTGTCAAATTACATCTTTACCCTTTTATAGAAAAAAAACATCCAAGGATTCATTTTTTATATAATTATATTGTTGCCCTCTCAAACTTAAATGGAACATCGGAAACCACCACCGTCTTGATGTCGTGTAAACCTGCAACTTAAGAAAAGAGAGGGCACATCGGAAACCACAATCGTACAAAATTTGTAATGT
Organism: Pulicaria dysenterica; assembly: GCA_947179395.2. Classification (NCBI taxonomy): domain Eukaryota; kingdom Viridiplantae; phylum Streptophyta; class Magnoliopsida; order Asterales; family Asteraceae; genus Pulicaria; species Pulicaria dysenterica. The sequence goes on along the minus strand of OX359292.1, from coordinate 76,413,806 downwards.
TTCTATGAGTTTCACCTCACTCCCAAGCTGCCGGAAACCATCACCATTTCTTTGAGTTTCGCCGCCGAAACATTCGTCGGAAGTCTAGTACTCCAGTAGTCTAGATCTAAGTCTCGCCGCCACCGCCACCGCTACTCTCTCCACCGTCGCCGGAAGTCTAGAAGAGTTTAGACCGCTCGTGTTCTCAGGTCTCTGTTCAGATCTATGTTTCACCACCACCACCACCACCACTCTCCTCTCCGTCACCGTTCAGAAGTTGATCGCTCGCGAATATAACCTTTATTCACTGTCATATACAAGGGTTTAGACCTCTTGTTTTCTCACTGCTTGCGATCTAAAGAACTGAAAGAACCAAAGATTTCCGGCGACACCGTGGCAGCTCCGGCGACGGTGATTTTTGGTGTACTTCGTCATCTCATCAAGACGAAGGCCGTAGTGCATAAGGTTTATGAAGTTTGGTGAAAAAAGATATCTGACTAGAATGGTAATGAAATCAACTAGAATTATCAAAATATAAATCAATTATAAATATAAGAATAAACAATGATGACTGTAGAAGAGCAGTAAACGGCAAAGAGGAACACACAGTAAAGTTTTTCTTGTTTGGATTTTTGACTTTGGGGATTTTTTCTCTTTCCAATATTGCAAACTTTGAGCTATAAATTATAATAAAGGGTAGAGATTTCTTTTCATATGAAAATTCTGTAGATGAATAAAAAATGTCCGTGGAAAAATCAGCACCCATATAATTTAGGTTTAATTAATAACATTCATATCAAATTCAAACTTTGCTTAGATTATTTAATACATGCATTTTCATATCTTGATGTGATCTGCATATTATATGAATGATTTTCTATTATTGTTTTACATTTTGCAACATACATTTGTTATCATGTTTTACTAATTTAATTGTCATGCATAGATTTATGTATCTCACTTATCAAGGTCAGATTATATTATAAGTGTTTTCTACATCATCTATCATATGCATTTTCATAATGTAATTTTTTTTTTTTTTTTTGGTTTTTAATATGCGAGTGATTATATGAATTTGTTGTATTTTTTTATTCTTTTTAGAATATGTACCTGCGTCTACACAAATAATTGGGTATGAGAAAAAAAATATACAAAAGCCACCTTGTGGTAGATTTACAAATATAGCTTGTTATGTGATTTGTGTATATATATTAGTCTAAATGCATGTATCCGAAAGTTTAGTTGGATTGCATTTTGTACTATACATTTTTATTACATTTGATACAATTTCACCTTAGTCATTTTCTACTAACTCTTTTATTCTTTTTAGTGAATTTGTATATGCATTTTTGTATTTTAAAAATGCAAATTCGCACATGCATTTTCTTGCTAATAGGTAGATCTCTGGTTCACCATCCTATTTTTTTTTTTAGAATGCACCTGTAGTTTCAAAAATGCATATCGGGCATGCATTTTCCAAAAAATTAACGAAAACATGTCAAGATTGGTCTTGAATAAAAGAGAATTAAAAAACCAATATATTGGTATAAATATTTTGATGAAATTCATAAAAATAAATGAGTTATGGCTAATTAAAAACCAAAAGGGTGGTTTTTATTTGTTACAAAAAAGTTCTTAGAATACATGTACAACATTTATTTTCAATTTTTACCCTTATATTATATGAGGCATGGCATTTTTGTACAGGTTCTATGGGGTCACATATAAGAAAAGGTCTACATAAAACTATACCATATATATATATATATATATATATATATATATATATATATATATATATATATATATATATATATATATATATATATCTTCGACACTATTACAAACAAAAAAAAACAAAAAATGAAAATAAAGGAACACTTAAAAAAAAAATTTCCTCCTGTTAAAATTTTCTACTCGTAAATAGTTGACAAGTGTAATGCCTTAGGAATATGTCTTGGAACCTAAATTGTATGGGATAGATTTAGTAAATTCACTTGGGTATATGTATTTTACCTTAATTCCTCGGAGCATATCAATATTCCAAATACTGTGTGTGTGTGTACTTAGTTTTCTCACGTATTCATATGCAATAGCTGATATTATACATAATCATTAATTGTGTGATTTGCTTCAATTATATTTGATACTTGATATAATTAGGATCCTACAATTGGTATTAGATCAGAGAGTGGATTAAAAGAGACATATTCATTATATCCGAGATTATCATTCTCAATTTGCTAGGGTTTTTTTGGTTTTCAAGACTGTTCTTCATGTTCAATCACTATTTGGATTTATTGGTTCGAATTTGAGTAGTAAATCTCGTTTCATTAAATTGCTATACAACAAAATAGAATACAATCACTGGATTTTTTGTTGGGATATGTTTGACATCTGGGTTTTATGTTCGTGTATAGGTGTATGAGTATGCCCACTGACACACGTACGCCAATTGATCACTGTCGATGATGTATAGACCTATTGGGTCACACACCGGATCAAACTTGACGACAACCTAAGTGGAGGGGTTAAAAGGGCAAAATTTGAAAAGTTGCAAAAAAGTTGGTGGACCAGGGGGAGTTCACGGCATGAACTCTTGTCAGACATGCAGTTTTTAGCTTTTTCACCTCCATTCTCCATCAATGCATATACAGCTTAATGATGACTTCTTGACCGGTCTTGGGGTACTTTAAGGTCATGTTAGAAGTTATAAAAGAGCATTGGTTGCCTTACCTTGTATTCTCTTGCCACACACAACATACAAACACTTAGGTCCCGTTTGTTTCACCGTAATGTGAAGGTACGGAAATGATTTTAATTTCATCCATGTTAATTATGGAATGACCTTCATCTACCAAAAGGAATATAAATACTTCAAAGAATTTAATTTATTTCCAAATAATGTTACCAAACGCAATATACAACGGAATTTGATTTCACTTCCATTACATTCCTTCACATTACGGTGAAACAAACTGGACCTTAGAACTTTGTGAGAGCATTTTCTTGAGTGTTCTTGGTGTGTTATTTGGGAGAGGTCTACAAGAGGAGTGTTTGGTTGTTTGTTCCAGAGGTGATTTCATTAGTTGAAGATCACCAAGGCAAGCTAGTACTTGGAGCTTGAGCAAACCCGGAGTGGACATCAATAGAGGAAGGTCTATCTTGGTCTTCTTGTTCATCTACATAATCAACAACTTCTCCAACATATCAAGAAGGGTATAACTTCTCTCTCTTGTTTTTACATGATGCTTCTCTTGTTTGTAGAGTTAGATCCATCTATTGGGGTTCTATGGCTTTGTTTATGGTTTTATTATGCATGTTTATAATAGTTCTTTTCGTTATCATTCCATTGCGTGCTTCATCAAACCCAAACAATAGGGTTGAAGCATGTTCCTCATAATTGATCATTGTTTAGGGTTGTTTAATCGAAGTTGATAGTTGATTCATACTCTATAACTGTTTTCGAGCTCGTATGGATTAAAAACAATCTAAATCAAAGATAAAATGCTCTAATGAAGAAGATAATTTCGTTTATCAAACTTTATTTGCAGAATGGATACAAATGGGAGAATGTTATAACCTAAATTGTATCTATTTACTATGTTAGTTAATGGTTGCTTCTGGTTTGTTTCCTTAACGGCCTATTCCGGTGTTATTCTAAGGAGTGTAATTAGGAAATGATTGCTAAGGAAGCGGAGGAGAAATTATGTTCTTGAGTTTATTTATTTTTTTTATTTTTTGAAAAGAAGAAAAGGGTTAGGAGGGCAATTCTACCATTTTTGTATTAAAACTTTTCTCCATTTTTGCGTTCCGTTCTTAAAAAAAGCTTAAAAACACACAACTTTGATAGTTTCCTTCCATTCTTATCCCATTCCTTCTAAAAAACAACTTGAGCACACAACATGTGATTTTAGGAGAAGTTTCTTTGCTCTCCTTCCTACCTCTTCCCTTTTATCCATTAAAAAACTTAAGAATAATGTATTTTATCCTAATTCCTAAAAAGATTTCAATATATGCATACTGCATGGGATGTGTGTTATTAGTTATCTCAAGTAATTATTATGTGATTTACTTTAATTATAATTTATACAATTGGACTCAGCAGTGATGAGTTTGAGCAGTATGAAAAAAACGTGAAATTGGGTTGGAACTATAGAAATACCCTCATTTTGATGTTTGTACGACTGAAACCTCGAAAGACAGTGTTAGAAGATGAGCCAATCCTTCCTTGCAGTTTTGTAAAGATTTTAGCTCATTAAAACGCCCATCTGAAGCAGTTAATGATGCATCTTAATTTCAGGTATCTCAACACCACATGTATCTAATTCTTTATTCTCTTCAAACAACACTGATTCATTTTTATATGTGTTTTCCGAAGTGATTATTTGACAGATGAGATATAGTTTGAGGAACTTGTTAAAAGAAATTTCATGTAAGGAGGTTACAAACATTCCTCACACAAAATCAAGGGTTGCTATTGATATTTCGCATATAAAATTGTAAATTATCAATCATTTCGCTTGAGCATGAAATTTTGTGTAATTAAACAAAAGATAAAAATCCCAACCTTCACATGAAACAACTGCACTTTCCCAAGAACTATACTTTGAAGGTTCAGTTGTATCAAGTGTCCTTGGGTTTAATTTCTACAGCTTGTAGAGGGAGTGTTATTTCAGCCCACAACTAATACTGTATGGCTAAATTAATATGGCTATAAATTAAATCAAGAATGCTTTTCAAAAAAAAAAAAATGAATGTGATAGCAATGCATTAGGCAATTTATCTTATGAAGATCACATAAGATAAAACTGACCATGTAATCAACAATAGTTCAAACAAGTGGACATAATTAACAATAATCTTTCTAAGAAAGTTGCTTCTTAAACTTTCATGCCAATGGACATAGGTTTTAGTGATCAAATTACATGTCGCCGCTTGGGAAAGAGAAGAACCTTACCATAGAAGTGGTTTCTAAACCTTTTTACATTTTCAAATTAGAAAAATCACCTTAACTAATCTTATAATGGGATATCAAAATGTCCCTGGTGCTACCTATATGCTTTCAGCTTCAATTGATAACAAAACACATCTTAGTTCCTCAAGCTCTTGTTCAACTTCTTTCATTGTAGGCCTGCCCTTCCCTTCAAGGTCAAGGCAATTAACTGCAATCTTAGCAACATTTTTCACCACCTCAGAATACTCATCTCTCTTTAGTTGATCATCAAGAACTTGACTCAGTGAATCGGATTCCAGTAGTGAAGCAAGATATGCAGTTGCACCCCTGTAGGCTGTTAGCGATATCTCTAATGACTGAATCTTTGCTCCAGTAAGCAACTCTATCAGAACAACTCCAAAACTATAAACATCACTCTTTTCGGTTAGTTTGCAGGTACGAAAGTACTCAGGATCTACGTACCCTATTGTTAGAAATATTAAAGTGAGGGGTGTAATATGTAAATACACCAAAGTTGGGAAATGCTATAAAAGGCATTTCCCAACTCATTATCAAAGGAAGCTTTGCATATTTCTAAACTCTTGTGTGTGTTCTCTCTCTTAGCTCTCGGCTCTCTTTCTCTCTACCGTTAACACATACAAACACAAACATTAACTCTCTAGCATTGCTTCATCCGTATAATACGGGACCAACAATTGGTATCAGAGCCAAACTTGTTTTTGGCTCGTGATTGTTCGAAAGAAGGGAACAAAATCTCGAAGTATTCAAGCTTTCAAGAAGAAAAGGCTCTCGGTTTTACAAAAGGCTCAAGAACGACAGTTTTCTTCAAGAAAAACTCAAGTTCAAACGACTTATAAAGGTAGAACTCGTTAAAGGTATAAACTACATCTTCATTAACCTTCCTTTGAGTTGTTTTGATAGCCTTACAAAGTTTACAAAACATTCCTTGAAGAAAAACACAAACCGTGAGTGTTTTTATAAGCATTAAGTCAAGAAGGTCATTAAATACCCACTTTTTCAACATTAAATTTTCTGGGTATTTAAGCATTTATGGTGTTCTTGGCCTGAAAGTACAACTTGAAGAAGAAAGAATCGTATTTTGTAATTTATTTAATTATAAATTCATAATAGATTAATTGTTGTACAAGGAAAATCAAGAACTTGTCCAATCAAGTACAAGTGGTTAGACACTATTTAGGGTATGACAATCTGATTTGAAAAGGACACTTCATACTCTATCAACCGGATCCCCTATCACACGCGATTGGGTTGTGCGGCTTATAGAGTATCACAGGGAACTAAGTGTTGATATTATATCAGCCTGATTTTCTTAAGCATTCGCACGCGATTCACACTTGATATTCTATCAGCCGGATCTTAGTGTTGATACCCTATCAGCCGGCTTATTCCTTAAGGAATCGCACGCGAATGAAAGTTCTCAAAGTTCCAACACTTTAATCGCAAGTGATTGAAAGGTTTTAAGTTTCAACTTATTGATTCGCTCGCGATTGAAAGCTTGTTAATTTCCTTATTAATTCGCACGCGATTGAAAGTTTTCTAAGTTACATATATAATCGCACGCGATCGACTCTTGACTTATTTCTGTGCTATTCACTCACTCAATTGACAATCGCATTTGATTGTCAGGACTAACAGTTTTATTTCCCAAATGTGTGATGCAACAGGATTGATTCGCATTCGATTGGTTATCTTATTAATCGATACTAAGTCCTTGCTCTGCCCACTTGTTTTCAAGGAATTTACTCAATCGCACTCAATTGGATCTATTCGCATTCGATAAGACAAAATCAAACAGTGACATTCCTAAGACTTGGACAAGTGATTGACTCTTTGAACTTGACATAAAGAACGTTAAGACAATTGAACTTAACTAAACAATCTAATTCATAATTGAATTTAATTTAAATCAAATCAAATTCAAAGGTGAATTACATTACCTCAAGTCTAGTTAGTTCAAAGTTGAATTTAATCTTTTCAAGATATAATTCAAAATTGAAATTCCAAAGACTTAGTTCTTTAAATCAAATCCTCAAGTCTTTTAATCAAGCTTGAAAAGAGTCATACTCTTTACGTTGGAAAAAGCTTTCGAACAATCAAACCATCTAACAAGCAAACGATCTTTTTCAACTAAAAGTCATTAAGCATGTCAAGTACAAACGAGATGATGTCTATAGGTACCGATACAAAACCTCCTGTTTTGTTTCGAGGGGAGTACAATGTTTGGAAAGGAAGGTTCATGGACTTCCTAGAGCACAACGAAATTTGTGGAGACAAAATGATTGAATGTATCCACAAGGGAAACAAGAAATTCACAAGGATCGTTGAAGCTGACCCGACCAACAATCCCCCCATTCTCCGACATGAACATGAGAAGACAAATGATGAACTGACTGCAGAAGAGAAGGAGATCAAGAAAGCTGAAAGGCTTGCAAAATACTACCTCAAACAAGGTCTCTCATCGGAAATCTATCTCAAGATAGACAGCCTGGGAACTGCCAAGGAGATATGGGATGAGATCAAGAGACAGCTGCAAGGGACAGCACAAGGAGAGTATATCAAAAGAACTCAACTGGTGAATAGCTACCATGAGTTCAAAGCTCGTGAGAATGAACTCCTGTCCGAAACATATGGGAGATTCTGCAAGCTGCAAAACGAGATGAGATCCAACCAGATAGTTCGAACTGACCTTGATTTGAACTGTGTTTTTCTAAATTCCCTAGGTACAGAGTGGAAGGGCTATGGCAGACTATACAAACAGATCAACAAAGATCTCACTTCTGTCACCTTCCACAACATCTTTGAAGATCTCAATCAGTACCAGGATGAGATACTACAGTCCACTCCAAAACAGCCTGCTGCAGATCCTCTTGCTTTGGTGGTGGCTGAAAGAACCCCTAGGGAAAGCACATCAAGACCAATGAAACTCAAACAGGTGGTCATCAGTGATTCTGACCAAGATGATGATGAGGACGATTCGATCGAAGCAGCTTTTCAGGCTCTTACAACAGCTAGCAAAAATTTCAAGAGCCGCTTCAGCAAGACTAACAATCGACAGCGGTTCACATCCGGATCAAGAAGATCTGAAAGAGCAGCTCCAGTAGACAAACCCAGATTTCAAAGAGATGAGAGGAAGGAAGAAAAGAAGGTTGAGTCTAAATGTTACAACTGTGGAAGGTCGGGCCACATGATCAGGAACTGTCCGATGAAAAAGGTAAAAGATGCAGAATACTATCGGCAGAAGTACCGCCTGTCTAAACAAAAACAGGCTGGGAACGTGCTGTTAATAGAGGGGGATCAATTTCTTGATGACACAGGCTCAGACAGTGATCTAGATGGTGAAGATCACGCCCAGTTTTGTCTGATGGCTCACAACAGTGAAGGAGGCAGAGAGGATGATGATGGAGATGAGCTCTCCGAGTCAGATGAGGAAAGCCTGGAAAATGGAAAGGTATCTTCTAGCTCTAACTTTAATATGAGTCATAAACATGAACACATTCAGATCATATTAAATCGCATAAAAGAGTTGGAATGTCAGGCACTAGACTTAACCAAAAGAAATCAAGTTCTAGAAGATAGTTCACACACTCAAAAATTGGAGGCACAAACAAAAATTAAGAAGTTAGATAACAACTTAATCAGCCTTCGGAACCAATTAGCTGCTAAAGAAACTGAGCTCTTAGAGTTAACCAGTAGGACTAATAACACTATATTAGACCTTAAAGCAGAATGTGCATGTGCAGAAAAAGATTCTGAGATTCTCAAACATGAACTTAGAGATGAACTAAGTACCCTTTACTCTAGAATCTATGAACTTGAGTATCTTCTGTCCAAACGTGATCAAAGTGAACAGACCATCTCTCAATACAAAGAAAAGGAACGTCCTTTCTCCAGATGGAATTTCGATGGGCTGGGCTTCAAATTGAGAAAGATTACGTCCAAACAATTATATAATGCTGATCTGTTTGGCGAAGGCCTTACCCAACGGATGGTTTTTATTGGTCAAGAAGAGGAACGTATTGAAGAAGAGGTCAAACGAACCCTTAATCTCAGATTTGCAATTTCATTTGACTACTCTGATCTCAATGACTCATACCTCACCTGTCTCACGTCATCATTGTCTATTCTGATGAAGAACTCTCCTCTCCCGTTTCACCAAAGCCCACTTTTGAATACATTCCCCACAAGGAATTACAGCAAAGGTTTCAAACCTTACAGGAGTTTTGCTTCACTCATCTAGTTCAAGATGACCTTACCAAAACCTTCCAATCAGAAACCACATCTGAACCCTCTCCACTAGTTCAAGAAAACGCCATCCTCCACAAGCGTCTCCAAACAGTATTCAATCTTGATGGCAAGATCATTGACGACTTGTGCAAAGAAAATTTTGAATTGCTTGAACGAATCAAAGAGGTCGAAACTGCACTGGAACCACCCACTCCATTTACCTTCTCATCACAGGGAACCATATTAGATGAACGAATTGAAGGTTCCAAACATGTGTCTACATCTTCTCAAAATGTCAAACTAGTAAAATCTGTTAATCATACTGCGGTAACAACTCTTAAACTTAAACAGATTTACAAACCAAAGCAACTGTCCACTTCTAATCACAGTTCTCGTGTGCACTTAGATGTACCTGAATCATCACGAGCTGCAGCCAGTCGACCACGACTTCATTCTAATCTTTTACCCTCTGCTGCAGATGTGAAGAAGACTGGAAACAAGAAGTGTGAAATAAATACATCATGGAAAAGAGCTATTCCTAGGTCCACTATGAGATGTTCAAATTTGAAACCTGTCTGTGAAAACATTTTGATGTTTGATTCTGTTTGTAATCATTCCTGTTCACAAGACAATACTGCTTCTACCATGTTTTGTATGAGTGATGGCTGTACTCATGGACACTGTGAATTTAATTGTTGTTATGATCAATTGAGAAAGTCTTTAGGTATTAAACCATGTGCTGACTGGACGGATTTTTATGCTAATCTAGTCTGTATTCCATTTGTAAATTCCAAAGGTTACATCATTAATCAATGGATCACCACTCGTCAATCACATGCACTTAAACGTCTAAACAAATCCAAACGATTGCTCACGATCAAGGAACTAGAAGTCTACCGACGGCAGGGCTATGAAGCATTTAAAAGGGCTTGGATTGCACAGGAAAAACACTTGCATTCTCAAAAGCGTTCTCGCAATTCCCCTTCCAAAATCTCCAAACCTTCAAAACCCAAGCCATCATCCATCCAACGAATCGCAAAACCTACTAATCGCAGTGCTCCAGTTCAGCAAAAGCAAGTTGATGCACTGAGGCCACAGAGAATTCTTAAGAATTCCTCGCAACCATGGATTCGCAAACATAACGCTTCCGCAACTCTACCGAATCCAAAACCTCTGATTCCATCAACTGTCAAACCAACAGTAGTAAAGAAACTTTCTTCTCAACCAATTTCTCCTAAATCTATTCATTCTCGACCAAAGATTCGACCCACATGGGTAATTAAGAATAGATCATCTCACGTTTCACCACAACCAGTAGACACAATCACTACTCAACCACCTTTAGGAACTAACAATCAAGGACCCATTCATATATTGGGACCTGAACTTGCTTTATTCTCTTATTGCAGGTGCCTCACTTGTGGTACCTTGACTCCGGCTGCACCAAACATATGACTGGCAACAAAAGCCTTCTCAAGAACTATGTTCCTAAGTACTCCGGGAATGTACGTTTTGGGAATGACAATGTTGCACCAATAATGGGGTACGGAGACATTGAGAAAAAGCACATCAAAATCAAGAAAGTCTCATATGTTGAAGGGTTGGGTCATAACTTGTTTAGCATTGGACAGTTCTGTGATAAAGACCTAGAGGTCGTGTTCAAAAAGAACAAATGTTCAGTTTTAACTGAAAATGGAGATGAGTTGCTCGCAGGTTCCAGAAATTCTAACCTGTATTCCATTGACTTGGATAAATATGACTCTCCTACCTCTGTGTGTCTACTGTCCGAAGCATCTACGGATCTGACTTGGCAATGGCACAGAAAACTCTCTCACCTGAACTTTCAAAATATTAACAAATTAGTCACTGGTGACTTGGTGAGAGGCATTCCGAAGTTAAGGTTCAAGAAGGATCATCTGTGTGCAGATTGTGAAAAAGGAAAAATGAAGAAGGCTTCTCATCAATCTAAACAAGTATTTAGCACTACGAAGCCTTTGGAACTCCTGCACATGGATCTGTGTGGTCCTATGAGAATCCAGTCCAAGAATGGGAAGAAGTATATTTTAGTCATGGTGGATGACTACTCTAGATATACGTGGGTCAAATTTCTGCGCTCAAAAGATGAAGCCACTCCAACAATCATTTCCTTCATCAAACAACAGCAGAACAAGCATAGTCAGAGTGTTATCTCTATCCGGACAGACAATGGAACGGAATTCAAAAACAGTACTCTGAAGAGCTTCTGTGACCTTGTGGGAATCAGCCACCAGTTCTCTGCTGCATACACACCGCAACAAAATGGTGTAGTGGAACGAAGAAATAGAACTTTGGTTGAAGCTGCCCGTACAATGCTTTCATATTCCGGGCTCCCGCCTTCTTTCTGGGCTGAAGCAATTAGCACTGCCTGCTACACGCAGAACCGCTCTTTCATTAACAAACGCTTTAATAAAACTCCATATGAACTGGCCAATGGCATAGTGCCTAATATCAAATACTTCCATGTATTTGGTAATAGGTGCTTTGTACTAAATGACAAGGATACTCTAGGAAAATTTGCTCCCAAAGCGGATGATGCTGTTTTCCTAGGTTATTCTACTGAGTCCAAAGCCTACAGAGTTTTTAACAAACGTACAAAGAGCATTGTTGAAAGTATCAACGTAACATTTGATGATACATTGAATGTTACAGATTTTCCACCTAAACCAACAGTTAATGCTTCTGAACATACCTGTTCAGGACCTGCACTTCAAAATAAAGAATCAGACAATCCATCCAGTTCAAATATACATCTTGATTTTTTGTATGATTTCTTTAAACCTGAATCTTTTCCTGTTTTCACTGACAACAGGAACGACACAGTTGTTCAAACCAGTGTTACTTTAACGGCTCCTACGGTCACTGAGACGAATCCATTTGCAGATCTATATGCTGAGGATTCATCTTCTGTTTCTATCACTTCTCCCCCTGTGACTTCTCAGATTCCTGACCCAGAGAGCCCTCCTGTGTTTGATTCAGACCCACATTTCTTTACAGAAGATGAAGAAGAAGCACGCCACTTACAAGATCTCATTCCTTCATCTTCCACTTCACATGAAATTAAGTGGACCAGACATCACTCAGAAGAGAACATCATCGGAGATCCTTCGGTTGGTATTCAAACACGATCCGCAACAGCAAACGAATACCAATTCTCGGGTTTCTTAAGCATCATTGAACCCACCAAGACTTATGACGCATTAGATGATCCAGATTAGGTAATTGTCATGCAGGAAGAATTACACCAATTTGATCGTCTTAAAGTCTGGAGATTAGTTCCTCTTCCATATGGCAATTCTGTTGTTGGAACTAAATGGGTGTTCAAGAACAAACGGGATTCGGATGGAGTGGTCATACGTAACAAAGCTAGGTTGGTTGCTAAGGGATACAATCAACAGGAGGGCATTGACTATGATGAAACTTTTGCCCCTGTTGCTCGAATTGAAGCTATACGCTTATTTCTTGCATATGCAGTCTCCCGGAGTTTTCGAGTCTTCCAAATGGATGTAAAAACAACCTTTCTCAATGGGGTACTCAAAGAAGAAGTTTACGTTTCACAACCTGAGGGATTCATCAATTCTTCATACCCTAATCATGTTTACATTTTAGATAAGGCACTGTACGGTTTAAAACAAGCTCCACGTGCATGGTACGATGTCTTATCTGAATATCTGATAGGTGAAGGCTACTCCAAAGGAAAGACGGACACCACTCTCTTCACAAAGACAAAAGGTAGGGACAAAATCCTTGTCTAAATTTATGTGGATGACATCATCTTTGGATCTACAAATCCAAAGTACAGTGAAGAGTTTGCACAAACCATGTCAAACAGGTTCCAAATGAGTATGATGGGAGAGATGTCATTCTTTCTCGGTCTTCAGGTTAAACAGTTGAGTCATGGCACGTTCATTTGCCAATCTAAGTATATTAAAGATCTTCTCACGAAGTACGATATGCTCAACTGCAACCATATCTCAACTCCCATGGCGACCAAATCACAACTATCGGCAGATCCTGATGGTTCTCCGGTGGATCTGAAGAATTACCGTGGGATGATTGGATCGTTACTGTATCTAACTGCAAGTCGTCCGGATATCATGTTCTCTACCTGTCTATGTGCCAGGTTCCAGGCGAATCCAAAAGAGTCACATCTTCTGGCAATCAAGCGGATCTTCAGATATCTTAAAGGTTCTATGGATCTAGGTCTGTGGTATCCAAAAAATTCAAATCTGGATCTCCATGCTTACTCAGATGCTGACTATGCCGGTTGCAAGATTGATAGGAAAAGCACCTCTGGTAGTGCACACTTTATAGGTGATCGTTTAGTCTGTTGGGCCTCCAAAAAGCAAAACTGTGTATCCACCTCTACAGCTGAGGCTGAGTATGTTGCTGCTGCAATGTGCTGCTCACAAAGTCTTTGGATACGCACACAGTTATCATACTTTGGCCTAAGGTATGACAACATTCCATTACTATGCGATTCCCAGTCAGCCATAGCTATCTCCTGCAATCCGGTACACCACTCTAAAACCAAACACATCGATATACGTTATCACTTCATAAAAGATAATGTAGAGAAAGGTCTTATTGAGCTCCAGTATGTTCCTACTGAAAATCAGCTAGCTGACTTGTTTACCAAACCATTAGACGAAAGTCGCTTTACTGGGTTGGTCTCCAAGTTAGGCATGCTCAACTTGAAAATATAACATACTGGTGCTCCATTTTTCCTTTCTTTCCTTTTTGTTTAGAGTAGGTGTTATACTGTTTGTTCTTTGTGCAGCTTCAAGATGCAATACTCAAGGGGGAGTGACTTTCTGGTGCTACACATGTATCATGTGTAGGGGGAGAAAAATCATACACATACTGCACATGTGTAGGGGGAGTATGATACATCTGACACATTCCCAAAATTATATCTGAATCTTTCAAATCAATTATATCTGAATCTTTCAATTTTTCAAATCTCAAAAAGCAGATATATTGACTTTTTCAAGTATTGGCTCAATCGCGAGGAATGAAATGTCAAGTGTTAATCGCACGCGATTAAAACAACTAAGAGTCAATCGCGAGAATTGAAGACCAGTGTTAATCGCACGCGATTAAAACCACTAAGAGTCAATCGCGGGAAATGAAAGCCAAGTGTGAATCGCATGCGATTAATACATCAAAGAGTCATTCGCGAATGAAAGCCAAGTGTTAATCGCACGCGATTAACACATCAAAGAGTCATTCGCGAGGAATGAAGGCCAAGTGTTAATCGCACGCGATTAACACATCAAAGGTTCATTCGCGAGCTCTATCAGCCGGGCGATTAAAACCACTAAGAGTCAATCGCGAGAAATGAAAGCCAAGTGTGAATCGCATGCGATTAATACATCAAAGAGCCATTCGCGAATGAAAGCCAAGTGTTAATCGCACGCGATTAACACATCAAAGAGTCATTCGCGAGGAATGAAGGCCAAGTGTTAATCGCACGTGATTAACACATCAAAGGTTCATTCACGAGCTCTATCAGCCGGGCCCCTTTATCATTCGCATTGGCCATCAGCCGTGTTTTTAACCGACTGAGAGGGCCAATCAGAGCTCGACACGTGTCTTTTTACACTGACATAAGTTACCCATTAGCTACCAAACGTCATTTACACGATTCAACATTAGAACATTTCATAAGTATTTCTCTCAATTTCTTGGTTACTTTAGCATTCAAATCCTTTCGTTACTCTGCCAAAATTTATAATTTTAGTATCAAAATACTCCTAATCACAGAGGTAACAACTTGTACGGTTTACTTTGTGAAAATTTTGAGTTAAAAGGGTACTTTTTGGCCTTAGAACACCCATATGCGAATGAGGGTTTCAACACTTTGAAGGGATGTTTGGTACACGAAACAAACTTGTTTGATGAAACAAAGTATGCGATGGGTATTTTGAACACTTGGGGAACACTTTGATGTAAAAATATTTCAAAAATCTCGAAAAATGTTCTTCGTGTTCTTGGGGGGTATAAACATACACTAACAATTTGGTTTTTGGCCTAAAAAGAGGTGTTAGGGTGATTTTTGGACTATGCTCCAGTACTACAAAGTTGTTCATCACTATCTAATTGACACTCTCAAAGTTTCAAAACAACTTTTTTATACTAAAAATCATCCTATACACAGTGAGGGTTCAACACTTAGGGTGTTAGAACATTGGTCAACATGGGTCAAACTTTTGTCATGCATATCTCTTTATCCTTAACTTAACTGTTTTATCAATCTGTACAGATAGAATGGCTCAAGCTGTACGTGACCCAGAGGAGATCATGCCCCAAGCAGAATTCCTTAACACCAAATCTCATGAAAACAACCATTTTGTTGACTTAAGAAAACTGAGAAACCTTACCTACCCAATTGTCACTGAAATTCTCAAAATACACCCACTCAATCACCTGCTGACCTATAACCCAGCCAAAACAGGCACACATGTACCTGAACTATACGTTCAACAATTTTGGAAAACATGTGATGTGCGGATCAATGACAGGGGTTATGAAGTAATCCATGCTGAGGTCGACGAATTTCAAGTCAATATATCTCTTAGTCGCCTTAGAACAATTTTTGCCCTACCCAGAGCAGACAACAGACCTCCTACAACAGACTTTGAGGAAATCCCAGACGAGGATGCATGTCTTGCAGCTATAATGGAGATGGGGTATGATGGTGAGCTCACACGTAAAGGTCAATTCAAACGCAACAGCTTGCACCCGAAATATAATACATTAATGACGGTGCTTCAAAGGTGTCTCACCCCGAAACATTCTGGATATGAATTCCCTACTGAGTATCAGCTCAAGATTTTTGTTGCTGCAGCGAACCATATGCATATAGACTATGCTTTTCTGCTGTTCCAGGATATTAAAGCCACCATGCAAAGGAAAAATTCCCAAAAGCAGAAGGATGCAAACATGCTACCTTACCACCGCTTCCTGCCAATGATCATCCAGTACGTGATGGATCGGAATGCTGACATTCCCCGCCGGCCAGGTTTACCTTCTATACACCCTAAGCTATTCTTGTATATTAAACCTGCCACTCCGGCCAACCTGCTTGTTCCTAAACCATTTCCTGTATCTCTCTTAAATCTGTGTGAGCAAAATGATATTGTTAAGAGTTATAGGGAGAGTGTAGGAATACCTCCTATGGTTACGCCAGAGCCGGCCATACCTACCCAGGGAGGAGTAGCACCAGGTGAGAATATAGAGGTTAGGACTCAGCTTTCTATGGCAGATGCTGAGAGGGCAGTGGAGAGAGAAAATGTTGAGAGGGGTGGTGAAGAAGGTGAAGGTGTTGAGAGTAGAGAGGGAGGGGATGCATATGATCCCGCCACCATTCAAGCCATAGTTCAATCTCTTTCTCAATTTACCCGAACCCAAGCTGTTCTTACTGAACTTGGACTTGACGATTCTGAGTCATCCAGTTCTTCTCAAGCTGAGTCTGCTTCCCATCAAGGAGGTGCCCCTTCCTTTGAACTTGCTATATCTCCTGTGGGCACCCCTGACCAACCAATCGAACAACCAGCAGAAAGCACACCCTCATTCATGAAACTCACTGACCCACATACTACCTCTCCCGACCAGACTCACCCCGTTCAAACTACTCAGGTCATTCCACAACCTGGTGGTCTGGTCATTCCTTTGACTTCAACTGCCCAAGCAACCACCATTCCTATCATTCGCAGGGCCATAGTTGCTCCTGAACATGACATTCCAGTAACTTCGCCAAGTCATTCTTTATCTATTGAATCTGGTTCTGTCACTCCTGACTCTCTTATTCACCCTGATCAATATGCGGGGTATGGTGCTGGTAGCGGTGATGATGAAGATAGTTTTGTAGTTAGGAGTGCGAGTGATAGAGAGGAGGTGAGAAAAGAAAAAATGAGTGCTGAGGGTTCCCCAAACCCAGAAAGCCGGGAAGCCACATCTACTATGAGGTCTAGCACTGCTGAGCTTCATATTGAAGAAGTCGCGGTGATCCCACCCGTGCAAGTTTCTGCCCCACCAAGCCACTACGGTGTCTCTCAACAGACTCCGTCTTTATTGCACAGGGTTATAGCACATACACTGGGTCAACCCCAATTGGGCGTTGGACTTATTGAACAAAGAGGACCGTCTCCCTCGTCCTCGACTCCTTTTCGTGCACAATTTGATATGCCGCGGATCTCCGCTTATCTTGAACAACACAAAGTCACCATTGATGCACTGAGCTTGTTGGCTCGACAAGTCTCCTCAACTTCCATAGGTGGTACCTCCCAAGGTGCCATTCGAGGATTGGAAGGAAATCCTGCTGGAGCCTACATCCATGCTGCTCCAGTAGGTGGTTCTGCCTCTGTGGCAGGTACCTCAACCGGTAATCTGAGTGATTCCGGGTTTGTTACACGTGCAGAACTTCAACATCATATTCAACAAGCCGTGTCACCAATCCACCAACAACTGCAGATGACAAATCAAAAGTTGGATCGGATAGAGCAAGCTTCTAAGGCCCAAGCTGAGCAGCTAAACCGAATTGAAACACTTCTTGCTGCCCGTCCTCCGGTTCCAGAGCCTCAATCACAACCTGATCCTGCCACAATGTCTGTAGATGCTTTAAAGAGCATGCTGTATGTTAGACTTCTGGAGCAAAGGCCAGAATCTGCACATGATCAAGACCTTCTGACTACTCTTCGCAACGAACAGCGTCCATCGGGAATCTCCATGGATGACTTTCAAGAGTTTCATGAAGATGTAAACAGAAAGATTGATGGGATCACCAAAGGTTTCTACACCTCCCTATCAAAAGTCACAGACCGGCTGACTAGTCTAGAAACAACCTGTCAGGCTCAGGCTCAGGGGAGTAAGCGGAGACGGGATGATCAGGATCCGGATGATCAACCCGAGGGGGAGAAAAGGAGAAAATACATGTCTGCTCCCTCAGTTGTTACTACTGTGCCTGTCCCACTCGTTACTTCATACTTATCTGCAGGTACAAGTTCAACTGGGTCCGGAAGTCAACACAAACAACAACAAATGGCCGATGAAGTTTATGAACGACAGCAAAAGGAAAATGCTGACAAACAAATTGTACTTTACGTACCTCAGCAACAATCTGAACCGAGGCCAAGTGATCTTGAAGAAGGTGAAATACCTTATGAGCAGCCCCATGCCGAGATGTTTGACTGGTCTAGTGACTCAGAGGAACAAGTGGAAGATTTATATGAGTTTATTCACACATCACCTGCAAGGCATGTGGGGGAAGGTAGTTCTGCTCTGCCAGAGGAGGAAGCTGAGGATCCTGAGATGGAAAGTCTATTCAAGGGTATTGATGATTACGTCGAGGTTGCTACACGTCTAGATTCTCCTAGAATTGTTGACATATTTGATGATATCCCTAGTGAAAGGGAGCTTGCTCTCAGAAGAAAAGAAAGGGAAGCAATTTCTAGAAGGGAAGCTAGGAGAAAGCCTAAACAAAAGAAACCTATCTTCGACGTGTCCAGGGTTCTCAGTGGGATTAATGTTGAAGTTCATGAAACTTTCCCTCCTCCTCCTGGTCGGTTTCAAGAATTAGCTGCCGATGTACTTGAAAGAAACAAACAAAGAGAGGCAGCTGAGAAAACAAGACAAGAATCTGAATGGCCCTTGCCAAGGAGCTTCATTGTGCCACCTGCTCCTCCAGTCTATCGTGGGGATCCAGGACTTGATGCAGGCAACATGTTCACAAGAAGTGCTGCCCAACAACCTATATGGAAACCTTATTTTGTCAATGCTGCTAATCTTGAAGAAAGAATTCCAGACATATTCAGCAATGAGCTAATACAGGTTATTTCCCCTGAGTTACGGAACATGGACGATAAACAGAGAAGAAGATATGAACACATCCTCTCTCAGTCCATGACAAAACCCGAAGAGATCAAATCAGAGTATCCAATAGTTGAACTTATCAATATCTATACTCAGACAACCTTCAGAATAAAGTATGCCATCTTTCATGTCAGAAGAGCAAACAATCTGTCATTCTTCCTCAACGAAGCAGACTTAAGGTTTGTAAGTATTGAAGACATCAGCTTCATCTTTGACACCCTCTCTTAGAAAAGAGGAAAGTGGCCAGAAGAAGAGTTCGGAAGGGTTGCTCTGATGAAATACATGAGAAATTTAATGGAATACTTTGAGGAACATGATCTGCAACTCGGAGCTGAAAACAACTATCTGAAAGTCAATCTCTTAAAGCCTAACCAGAGCCATCCAGATCTAGAAAAGCTTGAAGAATTGACAGTTATCTATGATGGGCATCCAAACTTCAAAGGTGATCGAGGGGTCGTCTCAAAGAATACAAAAGGCGAAAAGATCTTCATCAGACTTGATGAACTCATGGCGTATTCAGACGGCACCTTGAAAATTCTACATCATAAGATACATCAGAAAGTTTGGGAAAACCGGGCAGCCTATACTGATGAAGAACATGCTGAAGCCTATCGTGCTATAGAAAGAATGAGAACGACACTTGCAAGCAGAAGACAAATACGCAAGTGGCAAGTGGCATTCGGCATTCGCAACAAATCTGTTTATGAATAGATTTTCTATGTTTTTATTTGTTGTGAATGATTACACACCTCACTTAGGGGGAGATTATTAGAAATATTAAAGTGAGGGGTGTAATATGTAAATACACCAAAGTTAGGAAATGCTATAAAAGGCATTTCCCAACTCATTATCAAAGGAAGCTTTGCATATTTCTAAACTCTTGTGTGTGTTCTCTCTCTTAGCTCTCGGCTCTCTTTCTCTCTACCGTTTACACATACAAACACAAACATTAACTCTCTAGCATTGCTTCATCCGTATAATACGGGACCAACACCTATGGTTCCTTTTACAAATGTTGATAGATGGGTCTGACCGGCAGGGATAAATCTTGAAATGCCAAAATCAGAAACTTTCACAGTGAATTCATCATCCAATAGTATATTTGATGGTTTGACATCACGATGGATAATTTGTGTGGTTGAGTGCATATAAGCAAGAGCATTAGCAGTTTCTGCAGCTATCTTTAGCCGTTTCCCAAATGACAGCGTATTATTTGTATGTATGTGGTGGCATAAGGTGTTATTGGTTATATATTCATACACAAGCAAGGGAACATGCGTCTCAAGGCAACAACCAAGGAGTTTTACGATGTTGGGGTGATTGATCTGGGAGAGAAGGATAACCTCATTCACAAACTGCTTGATTTGGCTTTCGTCAATTACTTTAGATTTCTTGATGGCTACATGTGTCTTGTTTCCTAAAATTCCTTTGTAAACGGTACCATAACCCCCTTGACCTATAAGATTGGCCTCATTGAAGTTGCGTGTTGCTTTCTTCAGCTCTTCTTCTGTGAAAATTTTGGCTCTGTTGACAGGATCTTTACATTTAAATAACATATTTTGTAACATGATACCACCATTTTTTATGAAGAAGTCCTTTCTACCCTTGATCCTTATTCTCTTCTTAGCTCCCAAGTACACGAATATCATTGTCAAAGCTGCACCTGCAATACCTTCACCTATACCTGTATCGATAAATACTAAAAATATCAGTTCTTTGTATCGTTACCTTCATCTTGGCTACGTTGGAAAGTGAAGTTTTTTGTAGACAACCTGCTCTTTCTAGTTTATCATTACCTTTAATGATTGATCTTTTCTCAACAGGTGTGCACTTGCCACCTCTTTTTGCATTTCCTTGATGTCCCTTTGGGCAAATACAATTGTAATTTCCGTATGTGTTCTCACAACATCCTGGCAAGCAATCATTGAGTTCGGCAGATTCACACTCATTGACATCTATTGGAAATTAGGAAATGAAATATTCATCATGTATGTTACCGTATCCCGAATCTTGTTTACATTCTACACTAACAATGCTTTGCAATATAGATATAGTAGATAAAGTATACTACCTTGACATCCATCTGTGATGTATGGGTTTCCCGTGAATCCAGGAGAGCATTTGCAGCGATACCCCCAAAGGCCACCTTCCCCATTATGGCATACAGTATTCTCTTGACATTTGTAAGTTTTGTTGTCTTTTTGAGCTTCTTCACATGTAGTATTCCCGACAGACCAGTCAAGCACCGCTGGGAAAGAAATACCACTTCTCAGAGTGCTTAAATCACTTACTTGGAAGTTGTACATATCTTTTTCCACAATAAAAGCATAACCACACTTACTATAACTCCATACTTCTGTGCGGTTATTGGAAGCACCGACCATAAATTGACCAAATCTCACGCCTTCGGGAATAGTCACTTGGCAACAGCCATGGCCTAGGCATGTCCCATTTTTCACATCATCGTAGTGGTCACAATGTGATAAACAATGCACATTAACAAGTGGCAGCCCAATACTGGCATCAATGTCACAACCTACCCCGATAAACATGTTCTGTGTGGTTGAAAAGAGGAACCTTGATGCTATAGCTTCTATAACTAAGCGATAACGCTCATTTCACTGCTTGTCAAAGCATGTATACGCACTCGGGAGAGCAACCCGTGTTGGTATAAAATTCAAGAATCACAGGTTTGGTTGAATCTAAAAATATGTATATTGATATATCATTCAACTGTTTTACAAAGTATACATACATCACTATTTATAGGCCTCCGGTGAGGCGGTTACCGGCCGTTTGTTGACGGCGGCGGTTGGCCGTGACGGCGGTGGACGGCCGTCGGCGGTTACAATTACCCGGCGGTATACGCCGTCGTTTGGTATGCCGGTGGTAACACTTTCTAATCTATAATACATAGTTACAATAATACAAAATACTAAAAACAAAGTTTAGTTTATACATCCAATACTCCCCCTTAAACTAAACATAGTTTAAGTGAGGTCTTCAACTTGCTTTGACTTGCTTTACAGTAATGTTGGTTCTTCGTCATCTAAGATGAGAAATGATTCTTGCTCTTTGTCTTTCTTCATGTCTTTCCATTTCGTGCATTCCTTCGCGAAATGTCCATGCTCACCACATTCATAACACCTGAACTTGCTTTTGTCTATACTTCCCCGACTAGTATCTTTTCCATAGTTACTTTTGTTTTTGATGAAGTTTATTCCATGTCCTCTACCACCTCCTTGATTGTTTGAATTTGCCAATAGAAGTTTATTTTGATAATTGTCTTCTGGTTTGTCTTGGCTTTTAAGTCGTTCTTCAAAAGCTGTTATTCTTCCTACGGCTTCTTCAAATTTCATTTTATCAATCTCTTGATATTGTTCGATAGACGCCACAATTGGTAGAAACTTCTTTGGACCTGAGTTAAGCAGTTTCCTCACGAGTACTTTATCTTTCAGAGTACCCCCAAGGCTTTTAAATTTGGCTTGTATGCTATTTAACTTTCCTGCAAACTCACTTGCACTTTCATTCGGTTTCATCTTTAATGTTTCTAACTCGCTTCTCAAAGTCTGCAAGCGTGCTTTCTGAACTAAATCGGCTCCAAGATGTTTAACTTTGATTGAGTTCCATACTTCCTTTGCAGTGGTGTATTGTGCAACTTGCATTAAAACATTTTGTGGCAATGTTTGGAAGATCATTGCTTTTGTTGTGTTTTCCTTCTTCTCACTTGTTGCTTCTCCTTCTATCGTTTCCCATAAACCATATGCCTTCAATATTGTCTCCATCAACACTGCCCATGTAGAGTAGTTTGTTTCGGTCAATTTTGGACATTGTAATGAGACATTTCCTTGTTCTCGAACACTGTTTGATGGGTCATCATGCTTTTTACTTTCTGTCATGCTTGCTTGCTTACTTTTCCTTACTTCTTGTAATCAGGACCGAGATGGTTTCTGATTTTCCTTGCTCTTGTGTTTGATCAAAAGATCAAAAATTCTTGCTTGTTACTGGCCAACTTGCTAACCAGGTTTTCTTGCTAAACTTGCTTAATATTGACCAACTTGCTAATCAATATTGTGTTTTCCAGACCCACTTGCTAATCTGGTTTTTTCTTGCTATTAAAACTTTAATAACTCATAAAATTTTCTAAAATTTAAATTCTTTAATCAATTTATAAAAACAAATAATAACCAAATTATTATTTAAAGAAAATCCTTTAATTCTGTTTGAATAAACATTAATTAAAAACTTTTTTAAAAAAAACTTCCTTTTAAATTTCTTTTGACCGTCGGCTTAAAAATATACTTAACAAAAGAATAAGTTTTAAACTAATTAGGTTTTCTAGAAACTTTAAAACTCACCTTTTGAGTCTCGATGCACAGCACCCTGTCTCCTTTTGACGTCTCTCTCTCTGCCTTTTGTCTTATGTCGCCTCCTCTGTTCCACCGAGAAAAGATGATCGACGGCTTTCCTTCTCGGCCGTTAACTGTTCTGATCGGCGATTATGTATACGGTCGTTAACCCTTGTCGATTGGCGACTGGTATGTTTCGGATGGTGGTTTTCTCCGCCTCCGGTTTACTGGTACGTCTCCGGTCGTCTTCTCCGGTTCCGGTAGATGATGAGACCCTTCGGCTCTGATACCAAATGTTGGTATAAAATTCAAGAATCACAGGTTTGGTTGAATCTAAAAATATGTATATTGATATATCATTCAACTGTTTTACAAAGTATACATACATCACTATTTATAGGCCTCCGGTGAGGCGGTTTTGTGGCGGTTACCGGCCGTTTGTTGACGGCGGCGGTTGGCCGTGACGGCGGTGGACGGCCGTCGGCGGTTACAATTACCCGGCGGTATACGCCGTCGTTTGGTATGCCGGTGGTAACACTTTCTAATCTATAATACATAGTTACAATAATACAAAATACTAAAAACTAAGTTTAGTTTATACATCCAGCCTTCTATATTTATCTCTAGAACTTGCAGCTGATCTAAATGGGGGTAACAGCAGACCCGAGATGCCAGATATGTACAAGTAGGGAATTTGGGTTGTTTTGTTACATTTTATGTAATAAAACTTATCTAGGTAGCAACCTTCTTCAGTTCCAAAAGGGTAAGGTATAGTAACATTTCCACATTTCTCAGCACATGTACGCTTAGATTGTGCAGCACTTACAAATCCCGTCAACAAAACTTGCAGCAGTAGTAGTAGCTGAGAGGATTTCATGCGTTATAAATACCCGATTATATCCAACAATCACCCCCTTAATCGGTTATTTACCCGTTCATTCACAATAACGCCGGTTCATCCTCAATCAAATTTGCTTCTTCATTTTTCGGACACTCGTTGTTATAATGACCATAGTCTCCACACTTGTAACATCTCACGTGGCTTTTATCCCGGACCCGCTCGTTACCATCTCGACCCCTCACGGACCCACGGCCTCTTCCCCGGCCACGCCCAAAGTCATCTCGGCTCGAGCTTCCACCGCCACAATGCTTACACCCGTGCGTTTTTTCATGACTAGCCAACAACAAACCACCTTGAATGTCCTCCGTTCCTTTTAAACGTTCCTCGTATGCCTTCAATCTTCCAACGGCTTCATCGAAGAGCATTGTATCCAACTCGAAACATTGCTCTATCGACGCCACGATTTGAAGAAACGACTTCGGCATCGAGTCTAGCAACCGCTTTACCAAATCCACTTCCTCAAGCTCGTATCCAAGTGACCTTGCTTTTGAGGCTAGACGGGTCAATTTTGTAACAAAATCATCGACCGTTTCACCCTCTTTCATACGCAAGCTTTCAAGCTCCCTCTTCAATGTTGCTTGTCTAGCCGCTCTCACACGATCCACACCCAAATACCGAGTCTTCAACCCGTCCCATACTTGTTTAGGATCGGAATAACTAGCCATTTGCAAAACCATATCTTCTGGAATAGCTTGAAATAGGAACGCCAGAGCCTGTTTCTTCTTCTTAGAATCCGGTTCTTCGCCCAGCGCCCTCGGTTCGACCGTCTCTAGTAAGCCATACGCGTCCATGATTGACTTGACCTTGACAGCCCATACCGGATAGTTTGTCGGGGTCAAGACCGGGACTTGAAACGAGATCGATCCTCCATCTTTAGGTACCAATGCCATGCTATTTTTCCTTCCTTTTGACAGCTTCAACTCTTTTTCCGATCAAACCCGTCCAAGAGCTCTATTCACCCGATCAAGAAAACGAGCTACCGCTTTTACCGTTTTCTTTAACCCGCTAAACGAACAAAATCCAAAGCCACCTGCTTTGACGGATCTTTCACGTTCGTTTTTCACGCACCTCCGTCGGTTAGACCCTTATCACGAACAGGAAGATCAAGAGTAGAAGCTGCCTTTGTAATTTCTCAACTTACACCCCCCTTAGAAAGAACCTTGCTCTGATACCAAATGAAAGGTAATCAGCAGCAAATTATATCTCTCGTGTGTTTAAGAACTTGTAGCAGAAGGAAGATTTATATATGAATCTTAAAAAAAATAATCACGGAAATATAATGCAAGTAATTTATATGGTCAAGAAAACAAATTAACTTTTCTACTACTACTTTCAACATGAGAGAAGGCTATATATAGCCCTTTAAGGATACAACGTGGAGCTAGAAATAAGCACTAATACCCACTACTCTCCCTAAAGAACAGGTAACTCATGACCCATACTCTCAACGTTCACATCCATAATATTCGGTCAAACATACTACCAATTCTAAATAATAAACTAATAACCAAATAAAACACTACACAAAACTTAAATACGTAGTAAATCAAAACTCTAGCATGTGAGCCACATAAATAAATACCCGATTATATCCAACAGTATATACAGCCGACCATTTATGCACCACTGGGTAAGAGTGGTTATGGGTCATAGTTGTAAGCTCCCCTTTGGTGAAGTTACATGGTTTCTCTCTACCATGAAAGCATGACTGCATTTTCTGTAACCCCATGTTTTTGTGTGGATTACTTGCCCATACTTTGATTGGCACTTTATAGACACCGTTGGCTGTTTAAATTTAATATAGGTTGCAATGTCACATCCTAATCCAACAAACTTGTTTTGCGTGCTTGAGAAGGAGACCCTGTTCATATGATATCTTTTCGGCCAGTCAACAAGCCTGATCTTGTTGTAGCAAGCATAAGCAATAGGGTGTTTAACTCTTTGAAGCAATAGGGAGTTTAACTCTCAAACAGCCATCTATCTTTACCTCTTAAACTTCTACTGAAGCATGAGATCCTTTTAAGACATCCAAGCTGAAAGATTGGTTCAAGCGAGGAATTTGTGTTGATGGGTCGCATTTTTGTAGCAAGAGTTGTCCACATAGCAGCCTTCCTTGATTCCAAACAGGGTAAGGTTTGGTAACATTTCCACATTTCCAGGGCAATGACAATTGTATTCTGTAGCATTTCAGCAACCCGATCAGAAAAAAAAACATTGCAGAAGCAACACAAGCAGGGATAATGTCATAGCTTTTGCAGGTGATTAAGATATGGTGTTGGATTTGAATCACAAATACATATGCAGATGCTTATATATTAGGTACAAAAGGCCTTGTCTACATGTTTAATTTTCACCTATGGTTCCTAGGAGAGTATGTTTTCCTACCTTTTCTACTATGCTATGCATTGTTTGTCATTGTTTCTTTATCTTCTGCATTTGGATTTTGGCATTTGCCTCTTTAAAAAAATCCACACACAAAAGACGTAATCCCTCATCCTCAAAATAAACGCTGCACTAGAACATTACTCCCTTTATTAAGGCTGCAATTTGCCTCCATCCTTGCCGACTCAACTACGCGTCCTGAGGCTTCAGGCCGCATATCTTGTATTACTAAACTGCAAGAAACAAAACTTGTCAAAATTGTAAATACCGATGCTTGCATCTTACAGATCAGATATTAAGTTGACCTTCTTGACAAACATCTCAATATCAGTATTAATTCAAAATTTAACATTGCATTAGAAACATCTATATACTGAATTAGGCTTAACCTTGGTGCTGAGGTCATTTGTCTCATCTATATATCAGCCTTGTTCGGACAAAAACGGGTATATATTGGATAATTTTGAAGAAAAGTGCAAAATGTCATGGATGTTCTCAATGTTGCTATTTGTCATGATCTTCATTGCAGTGTGTTTAACTGATTGCTGGTGATAAAGTTAATTATTAGTAGGAAAAGTTAACTGTTGCCGGTGGTTTTCATATACAGAAAGGCATGATTTTGTTTTTTTCTTGTCAGCTGTTTTCTAGTTGTCTTCATGCACAAGACACCAAGTTAAAGACAGAGAGAACTTGTGGATCAGCTCTTTGATTCGTTAGTATAATAGTTTGTTGGGTTAATCGGTTTATATATCATAGAGTTAATAAGTGCTTATTATTTATTTGTCATGTTTATTTAATAGTTTATTAGTAAGATATTAATTAGTGTTGACCGGATCATACATGCGTACGTTGAGGAGGAAATGGGTAGTTTGAGTATACCGGTTCTTTAGGCTTGATAGTGCCTACTCTTAAGCTCCACGTTGCATGTGTAAATGGCTATAAATAGCCTTGATTACTTGAATAAAAGATGTTGGTTTTGTTATCACAGAAAGCTTCTCCATAAGTTTTATTTACTTTTCTTTTCGTGTGATACAAAACAGCAGGTGCTGTTTTCTTTTTTTCTTTTAAACCTTTTGTGTGCAATTTATATCAACAGTACGTGAGAGGGCTCATACCAACATAGTTAGCTATAACTCACTTATATCTGGATTTTCTGCAGCTTGTTATAGAAATAATTCTTACTACTTGTGGGATTTTCCTTGACGGGCATCTTAAATGGTTATTGAGTATTGTTTACTGACACCAACTATGCTATCTGGAAGATGTTTGGCTTTGTAAACGATGACTCGTGTATAATTCGTCCTTCAAGAAACAACCTGACAGCAACAATTATTTATTGCAAACAGGTCCTTCTTGGAAAATTCTTTTTCATTTAAAATTGTTTCATGCAAAACAAACCTTTTTTAATCTATTTTTATGGTTAGTTTAGACCCCTGCAAAACAAACATTTTTGTATAAATGCATCCAAGTTACAGTTCACCTGAAAATTATATGGGGTTCCATCTCTGTTTTATGGCATTTTCAGTATAAATTGTGATGTTATATGCAACAGGTGCTTGATGTTAGTGATAACATTTGTTATCATTAATTTGAGAGCGCTCTCTACGTCTAATAGAAGAAAATAGCCTAAGAGCATACTTAAATAGTTAGTTAACACTATGTACTAATGTTGCCACCATGATCAATAGTGACAACCAGAAGTGACGACAATCGATGGTGCTTGATGGTGGCGGCGATTGTGATGGGTGATGGTAGCGTTGACGGTTGATGACAAAGACAGATGTCATACAAGGAAATGTGATGCACAGGTTTGTAAGTACATACAAATGGAAATATGTCTTCATTGGAGTCAATTTTGAAGTTTTGCACCTAACTTTGGCTACCCAATAGTGACATAAACTTTACGAATACTCCCTCCGTCCCATTTTTATTGTCTAGTTTTAACTTTTTAAAACCTTCTTTTTTCAAGTTTGTCCTTAAAGATTTTTGTTTGTGTTATATAATGCTTGATGAAAATTATATCAATGAAAATACATTTAAAATTTCTGGATATGTACCCCATTTTGCACAGGTGATAGGTGATAACTCGCAACTTTGATCGTCCTCGTCGGCATCCTTAAACATAACACATCATGCCTCATGTTAATAGCACAATATGACCCTCACTTTGAAAAATTAAAGGGAAGCATGTTACCTTAAGGATATGTGGTATGGTCTAGATCCGGATGATAGATGTGAGAGTGTGGAGGGAGGATGTTCATATGCGAAAACTAAATATGACACCTTTAACCCAAATTGACACAAGAAATACACCTAATCGGAAGGGGCAGATAAGGCAACGAGGAAGGAATTTAATGTGAGGAGGTTACTAACATTTCTCACACAAAAACAAGGGTTGCCATTGATATTTCGCATACAAATTTGTAACTTATCAATCATGTCGCTTGAGCATGAAATTTAGTGTAATAAATTTCTTCCACTAAAACCTTACTTTGAAGGTTCAGTTGTATCAAGTGAATGTGACAGCAATGTATAAGGCAATCTATATTATAAACATCACATCAGATAAAACCGACCATGTGATCAACAGTAGTTCAAATAATTGGGCCTAAATAACAATAATCTTTTAAAAAATTTGCTTCTTCAAGTTTCATGCCAATGGACAAAAGTTTTAATACTGATCAAATTACATGTTTCCGATTAAGAAAGATTGAGAAGAACCTTAACGTAGAAGTGGTTTCTAAACTTTTTTACAGTTTCAAATCAGAATTAGAATCACCTTAAACTATTCATATAATAAGAAATCAAAGTGTCCCCGATGCTACCTTTATGCTTTCAGCTTCGATTGACAGCAAAACAAGTCTTAGTTGTTCAAGCTCTTGTTCTACTTCTTTCATTATAGGCCTGGCCTTCCCTTCAAGGTCAAGGCAGTTAACTGCAATCTTAGCAACATTTTTCACCACCTCAGAATACTCATCCCTCTTTAGTTGATCATCAAGAACTTGACTCACTGAATCGAATTCCAGTAGTGAAGCAAGATATGCAGCTGCACCCCTGTAGGCTGTTAGCGATATCTCTAATGACTGAATCGTTGTTCCAGTAAGCAACTCTATTAGAACAACTCCAAAACTATAAACATCACTCTTTTCGGTTAGTTTGCAGGTACGAAAGTACTCAGGATCCACGTACCCTATGGTTCCTTTTACAAATGTTGATAGATGGGTTTGACCAGCAGGGATAAATCTTGAAATCCCAAAATCAGAAATTTTCACGGTGAAGTCATCATCCAATAGTATATTTGATGGCTTGACATCACGATGGATAATTTGTGTGGTTGAGTGCATATAAGCAAGAGCATTTGCAGTTTCTGCAGCTATCTTCAGTCGTTTCCCTAATGTCAGTGTAGTATTTGTAAGTATGTGGTGGCATAAGGTGTTATTGGTTATATATTCATACACAAGCAAGGGAACATGCGTCTCTAGGCAACATCCAAGGAGTTTTACGATGTTGGGGTGATTAATCTGGGAGAGAAGGATTACCTCATTCACAAACTGCTTGATTTGGCTTTCGTCATTTACTTTAGATTTTTTAATGGCTACCTGTGTCTTGTTTCCTAAAATTCCTTTGTAAACAATACCATAACCCCCTTGACCTATGAGATTGGCCTCATTGAAGTTGTCTGTTGCTTTCATCAGCTCTTCTTCTGTGAAAATTTTGGCCATGTTGACAGGATCTTTACATGTAAATAATGCTTTTCGTAACATGATACCACCATTTTGTTTAAAGAAGTCCTTTCTACCCTTGATACTTTTCCTCTTCCTAGCTCCCAAATACACAAATATCATTGTCAAAGCTGCACCTGCAACACCTTCACTGATACCTGCATCAATAAAATATTTAAAACATGAGTTCTTTCTATCATTACTTTATTCTTGGCTACGTTGGAAAGTGGAGGATTTTGTACACAACCTGCCCTTTCTAGTTTATCGTTACCTTTTATGACTGATCTTCTTTCAACAGGTGTGCACTTGCCACCTCTTTTTGCATTTCCTTGGTGTCCCTTTGGGCAAATACAATTATAATTTCCGTATGTGTTCTCACAACATCCTGGCAAGCAATCATTGACTTCCGCAAATTCACACTCGTTGACATCTATTGAAAATTATGACATGAAATATTCATCATGCATGAGATCGTATCCTGAATCTTGTTTAGATTCTACTCTAACATTGCTTTGCAATACATATATAGTAGTTAAAGTATACGTACCTTGACATCCATCTGTGATGTACGGGTTTCCTGTGAATCCATGAGAGCATTTGCAGCGATACCCCCAAAGACCACCTTCCCCGTTATGGCATACAGTGTTCTCTTGACACATGTAAGTTTTGCTGTCTTTTTGAGCTTCTTCACATGCAGTATTCCCGACAGACCAGTCAAGCACCACTGGGAAAGAAATGTCACTTCTCATAGTGCTTAAATCACTTACGTGGAAGTTGTACATATCTTTTTCCACAATGAAAGAATAACCACACTTACTATAATTCCATACTTCCGTTCGGTTATTGGAAGCACCAACAATAAACTGACCAAAAGTCATGCCTTCAGGAATAGGCACTTGGCAACAGCCATGGCCAAGGCATGAGCCGTTTTTAATTTCTTCGTAGTGGTTACAATCTGATATGCAATGCATATCAACAGGTGGCAGCCCAATACGGGCATAAATGTCACAACCTACCCCGATAAACATGTTTTGTGTGCTTGAAAAGGGGAACCTTGATGTAATAGCTCCTATAGTTAAGCCATGACGATCAGTTCCCTCCCTGTCAAAGCATGCATATGCAATCGGGAGAGAAACCCTTATCTGGCCTTCACTATATATCTCTAGAACTTGTAGTTGATCTGGCTGTGCAAACAGACTCGAGACAACAGATATGTTCAAGTAGGGAATTCGGGTTGTTATGTTACATTTTATGTAATAAGACTTTTCTAGGTAGCAACCTTCTTCAGTTCCAAAAGGGTAAGGTATAGTAACATTTCCACATGTCTCAGGACATGTACGCTTAGATTGTGCAGCACTTATAAACCCCGTCAACAAAACTTGCACCAGTAGTACTAGCTGAGAGGATTTCATGGGTTATAGCAGGGGTAAAAATTTGGTAATGAATCACCAGTATGTATCGGTATC
Organism: Pulicaria dysenterica; assembly: GCA_947179395.2. Lineage (NCBI taxonomy): Eukaryota > Viridiplantae > Streptophyta > Magnoliopsida > Asterales > Asteraceae > Pulicaria > Pulicaria dysenterica. The sequence continues at coordinate 76,381,896 of OX359292.1, read as the reverse complement.
TTTATATATTAGGTATAAAATGTCTGGTGTCATATGGTTAGTTGTTACCTATGGTTTCTAGGGGAGAATGTTGTTCCTACAACTGTTTATGTATCCGTTGTCATTTTATTTTTTCTCTGTGTATTGTTTCAACACCCGCCGTCTTTTAAAGATCCATTAATAAGGCAAAGTATTTAAATCATCTACCGGTCGGACTTTTCTGAAAAAGTATATAACACTTATTCAACATAAAAAGTACAAAATGCTGTTGATATTTACGAAGGGGCTTCATCACAGGTTGGACTTTTCTGACAAAGTATATAATGCTTTTTATTGTTGATGTATACCCGACCCATCCACATGACCGGAAGGATAAAAAAACATGATAAAAAAATATATCTATTAGATCAATGAGTTGGTTGACACCTGCTCTTACCGGTACTAGCATGAACCACTCCACCACCATCTGTCATCTCCGCCATCAATGCTGCCGCTGCTAAGTCGGGAACCTACTTAATCTGTCCATTAAAATTTAAAAGTTAAAAAGAGGGAAAATATGGTGACAAAATTAAAAACAAAGATAAGGCAACAATTTTTAAATTTTATGTTGCTAGTAATTTATAATAACTGTGCTCTTACCAGCTCTTGTTTCACTTCATCCATTGAGGGTCTTCTCTTTCCTTCGCGACAGAGCATTTAATTGCTATCTTAGCAATACCTTCAACCATCTTAATATACTCGTCTCTTTTCAGTTGATCATAAAGAACATGAACCAATGCATAGCGTCCCAGTATCGAAACAAGGTATTCCGCTGCATACCTGTAGACCCTTTAGTGATATCTCTAAGGAATGAATATTTGTTCCTGTAAGTATCTCTATAAGAACAAGTCTGAAACTATAAACATTTCTCTTCTCAGTTAGTTTGCTGCTATGAAAGTATTCATGATCCACATATCCTATGGTTACTTTTACAAATGTTGACAGGCAGGTTTGACCAAGAGGAACTAATGTTGATATCTGAAAATCAGAAACTTTTGCAGTGAAATCATTATTCAATAGGATATATGATGACAAGAACTAATGTCGAATGTATGTAGGCAAGAACTTCAGCATTGTCTTCAGCTATCTTTAGCCATTTGCCGAGGGTCAACATAGAATGTGTATGTATGTGGTGGCATAAGGTGTTATTGGTTATATATTCATAAACAAGCAAGGGTAGCTGTGTATCTAGGCAACATGCAAGGCGTTTTACCACATTTAGATGATTTATATGTAAAACAATGATAACCACATTCACAAACTGCTTCATTTGGCTTTGGTCAATTACTATGGACTTCTTGATGGCTACCATAAGCCCTTCGCCTATAATATTGGCATCATTGAAGTTGTCCGTTGCTTCTTCAATTTTCTTCTGTAAAAATTTTTGCTTTGTTGATGGGATCTTCACATGTAAATAATATTTTCCTCTGATTTGCATTTATTGGAAAGTAATATATTTTGTTGTGGCATGACCATTATATATTGGTGATAGAAGTTTTATCTCATCACCTTTAATGAGTGATCTTTTTCCAACAGGTGTGCAGTTCCCACCTTTGATATCTAATTGAGTTTGGGATACTCACACTCATTGATATCTAATTGAGAATATGGAATTAAACAGCCATCATAATACTGTATCTTGCACATTCATTAAATTACATTACAAAAAATAGTGTAGAAATTACCTTGGCATCTGTTTGGGATGTACGCGTTTCCCCTGTATCCATATGAGCATTTGCTGCGATATCCAGGAAAATTAGCATCCGCGTCAATGTCTACATTGTTCTCTTGGCACATGTACGTTACTTTGTTCTTTCAAGCATCTTCACATGTTGCACATACAGCCGAATTTATGCACCACCGGGTAAGAGCGGCTATGGGTCATAGTTGTAAGCTCGCCTTTGGTGAAGTTACATGATTTCTCTCTACCATGAAAGCATAACTGCATTTGCTGTAACCCCATGTTTTTGTGTGGATTACTTGGGTCGCAGAGCAATATGGATTATGTAATGTTTGGAGAAAATTCAAAGCCTACGTTCGACACGCTTATAACACCTATTACTTGCCTATACTTTGATTGGCACTTTATAGACACCATTGGCAGTTTAATATTAATATAGGTTGCAATGTCACATCCTAACCCAACAAACTTGTTTTGTGTGCTTGAGAAGGGGACCCTGTTCATATGATATCTTTTCGGCCAGTCAACAAGCCTGCTCTTGTTGTAGCAAGCATAAGCAATAGGGAGTTTAACTCTTAAACAGCCATCTATCTTTACCTCTTGAACTTTTACTGAAGCAGGGGATCCTTTTAAGAGATCCAAGCTGAAAGATTGGTTCAAGCGAGGAATTTGTGCTGATGGGTCACATTTTTGTAGCAAGAGTTGTCCATATAGCAGCCTTTCTTGGTTCCAAACAGGATAAGGTTTGGAGACATTACCACATTTCCAGGGCAACGACAGTTGTATTCTGTAGCATTTCAGCAACCCGGTCAGAAAAAAAAAACATTGCAGAAGCAACACGAGCAGGGATAATGTCATAGTTTTTGCAGGTGATTAAGATATGGTGTTGGATTTGAATCACAAATACATATGCTGATGCTGATATAAAAGGCCTTGTCTACATGTTTAGTTGTCACCTATGGTTCCTAGGAGAGTATGTTTTCCTACCTTTTCTACTATTCTATGCATTGTTTGTCATTGTTTGTTTATCTTCAGCATTTTGATTCTGGCAATTGCCTTTTTAAAAAAATCCACTCACAAAAGACGTTATCCCTCATCCTCAAAATAAACGCTGCGCTAGAACATTACTCCCTTTATTAAGGTTGCAATTTCCCTCCATCCTTGCCAACTCAGCTACGCACCCTGAGGCTTCAGGCAGCATCTCTTGGATTAGGTAAATTGCAAGGAAAAAAACTGTAGATAGCCATGCTTGCATCTTACAAATCAGATATTAAGTTGACCATCTTGACAAACATCTCAATATCAGTATTAATTTAAAATTTAGCTTTGCATTAGAAACATCTATATAATGAACTAGGCTTACCCTTGGTGCTGAGGTCATTTGTCTCATCTATATATCAGCCTTATCTGGGCCAAAACGGGTATATATTGGATAATTTTGAAGAAAAGTACAAAGTGTCATCGATGTTCCCAAGGTTGCTATTTTTCATGATCTTTGTTGCAGTGTGTTTAATTGATTGCTGGTGATAATGTTAATTAATAGTAGTTAAAGTTAACTGTTGCTGGTGGTTTTCATATACAGAAAGGCTTCATTTTGTTTTTTTTCTTGTCAGTTGTTTTCTAGCTGTGCTCCTTCACAAGACACCTTGTTAAAGACATAGAGAACTTGTAGATCAGCTCTTTGATCCATCAGTATAATAACTAGCTATAACTCATTCATATCTGGATTTTCTGCAGCTGCTACAGAAATAATTCTTACTACTTGTGGGATTTTCTCGCCAGGCATATTAAATGGTCATTGAGTACTGTTTACTGATACAAACTATGCTATCTGGAAGATTTTTGGCTTTGTTAAAGATGTTTGGTTTCGATTCCTTTGCACATCATCACGATAAGCAAAAGTATTCCTCATTCTCTCAAGTTTTATCAGTATGTATGTATATCGAATTTAACAAATGAATACACAGGGAGACAAGAACATACATAAACAAACTGAAATCGAATACCTAATAATCTGTTCATACAACCCTATATATAGTTGATGGTTGGCGGTTATTGCTGCCAAAACCATCAACGACAACTGTAACATCTGTTTGGTCCTGTTTGGTGGTTACTAACGGAAACCATCAATGCCTAAAATATTCGACCAAACTTATTGCTAGCTAAAAGTTTATTTACATTACATACATACTCTAGTATTAAACATTAACTGAAGATTAAACACCATTATATATCCAACAAATGATGCCTCGAGTATAATTCGTCCTCCAAGAAACAACCCGACAGCAACAATTATTTATTGCAAACAGATCCTTCTTGGAAAATTCTTTTTTTATTAAAAATTGTTTCATGCAAAACAAACCTTTTTTATCTATTATTATGGTTATTTTAGACCCCTGCAAAACAAACATTTTTGTATATATGCATCTAAGTTACAGTTCCCCTGAAAATTATATGGGGTTCCATCTCTATTTTATGGCATTTTCAGTATAGATTGTGTGATGTTATATGCAACAGGTCAAATAGAAGAAAACAGCCTAAGAACATTATGGTGTTTGAGATATATTTATGATTTTAATGAAGCAATATAAGTTTGCAAATTCTGCAGTTTCTGAGTGTGACCACTGGTATGCTTATTGGCTTATTGCTAAAACAAACATACCATTCTTGTTTGTTACTTAACTAGCTAGTTAACAGTATCTACTAATGTTTTGATCAAATCTACATAATTAGTCTACCGAATATAATGAAATCACATCAAGAGCAAGTCTGGCAAATCGTTGGGTCAGTCAAAACAGGCTTGAGGTAAAACAGACAGCTATAAGAAAATTTTAATAGAAAATTTGTAAAATTTCAAATTATTAACATGTCATTATTGTAGTTGAAAAATAAGAACGCCGCTAGCACAAGTGCTGCCGCCACAATCAATAGCGACAACCAGTAGTGGCGACAATCGATGGTGCCATGGTGGTTACTAGTCAATCGAACATATGGAGCGAAAATTTTTGGTTTTTTTTAGTATATTACCGGTTAAAATTTTAAATCTCACTGGTTAAAATTTCTAAGTGATAGAATGTGAAACAAATCGTAAATTGTTACCGTAAAAGCTTGAAAAATGGTTAATTTGTTGAAATTTGATTTAGATATAAGTTAAAAACACTAATTTTAATACCACCACACTGGATCTTCTTAGCTAAAAAAATTGAGTTTTTACTTGAAGAAACTTGATATTTTTCGATACAATCAGTGTTGTCATTTGTGGATCTGTACCCCATTTTGCACCTGTGTTAGGTGATAACTTGCAACTTTGATCGCCCTCATCAGCATCCTTAAACATCACACATCATACCTCATGTTAATAGCACAAAAGATCCTGAATATGACACTCACCTTGAAAAATTTAAGGAAAGCATGTTACCTTAAAGATATGTGGTATGGTCTAGATCCTTAGGTGGATGATAGATGTGAGAGTGTGGAGGGAGGATGTTGATATGCGAAAACTAAATACAATACCTTTAACCCAAATTGACATTAAAATAAGGGAGAATTTCGTCTAAACTTTCATAATTACGTTTAAATTCTTGTAAAACTTTAAATTACAAGTATATCCTTATAAAACTTATTAACTCACATATATACCTAAATACTTAATTTTAAGATAACTAATCTACTTATAAACTAAAAACTCAATATTGTTTACAGTTAAAAAACTAATTAACTTGTAATATTACAATATTACCCATCTTCTTCGATATGTCCCAAACACATCGGTAGTTTGATATGACTGCTAGATCTTTGAGTCGCCAAAGAATCCAAGATGCCGATCAATTTATAAGACCTGTTTGGAGCTGCCGACCAATTGAACAGTCCTGTCTAGAACTTCCATCGATTGAACTATTTCTTTGGAGTTCCCATCGATTGAACAAGCCTCTTAGATGAGTATGTCTTTTTCCCCCATCCATCTATTTAGCAGGGCCATGGATTGCTTAACGAGCAGCATCAATGGTGATACTGGAAGGAGTGAATCAAGTAAAGGGTTTTGAGGAGGAAACGCAAAACGAGTTGAGTCAAAAGGGGGTGGGGGCGATATCAAGATGGTAAAGGGATATTCGAACAGCTATGGACGGTGGGTTTCACACATACGAATTCATCGTACTAACCAAATATGAGAGGTTCCTGGTTTGGCCGTTGATTTTTACGTGATAGTGGTCAAACTGTCAAAGAGTCGGTTGAACTTCTCTCCATGGTTTTTCACAGAAAGATGCCAAACATAGGAAAGTTGCTTGATTTTAATTGAATCAGATGGAAGGAAGAAAATATCTAGTGGTTCTTGAATTTTGATACCTAAAAACTTAATACATGTTCTAAAGTTTCAAACATCTTCATCTCATACCTTTGATTTGCACAGAGCCATCAAATGTAATATAGCGATTGATTTGTTTTACTGCTTTAGACAATGGTAGTATAATTAATCAACATCTTATAAATTGGTCTGTTCAATTGGTCAACAGCTTCAAATAGTTTCATAAATTCATCGGCATCTTGGATTCTTTGGTGACTCAAAGATCCAGCATTCATATCAAACTACCGATGTGTTTGGGACATATCAAGTTCATTAGTTTTTCAACCGTAAACAATCAATTTAAAAATAGAGTTTTTAGTTTATAAATAGATTAGTTATCTTTAAATTAAGTATTTGGGTATATATGTAAGTTAATAAGTTTTACAACTTGCCTTTCAAAAAAAAAATAAGTTTTACAACTTCACTTCCACTAAAACAACTGCATTTCCACTAAAACCTTACTTTGAAGCTTCAGTTGTATCAACTGAATGTCATAGCAATGTATGAGGCAATCTATATTATGAACAACACATAAGAAAAAACCGACCATGTGATCAATAGTAGTTCAAATAATTGGACCTAAATAACAACAATCTTTTTAGGAAATTTGCTTTTTCAAGTTTCATGCCAGTGGACAAAGGTGTTAATAGTGATCAGATTACAAGTTTCAGCTTGAGAAAGAGAAGAACCTTAACATAGAAGTGGTTTCTAAACCTTTTTACAGTTTCAAATCAGAAAAATCACATTAAACTATTCATATAATAGGAAATCAAAGTGTCCCTGATGCTACCTTTATGCTTTCAGCTTCGATTGACAGCAAAACAAGTCTTAGTTGTTCAAGCTCTTGTTCTACTTCTTTCATTGTAGGCCTGGCCTTCCCTTCAAGGTCAAGGCAGTTAATTGCAATCTTAGCAATAGTTTTCACCACCTCAGAATACTCATCCCTCTTTAGTTGATAATCAAGAACTTGACTCAGTGAATCGAATTCCAGTAGTGAAGCAAGATATGCAGCTGCACCCGTGTAGGCTGTTAGTGATATCTCTAATGACTGAATCTTTGTTCCAGTAAGCAACTCTATCAAAACAACCCCAAAACTATAAACATCACTCTTTTCTGTTAGTTTGCAGGTACGAAAGTACTCAGGATCCACATACCCCATGGTTCCTTTTACAAATGTTGATAGATGGGTTTGACCAGCAGGGATAAATCTTGAAATCCCAAAATCAGAAATTTTCACAGTGAAGTCATCATCCAATAGTATATTTGATGGCTTGACATCACGATGGATAATTTGTGTGGTTGAGTGCATATAAGCAAGAGCATTTGCAGTTTCTGCAGCTATCTTCAGCCGTATCCCTAATGTCAGCGTAGTATTTGTAAGTATGTGGTGGCATAAGGTGTTATTGGTTATATATTCATACACAAGAAAGGGAACATGCGTCTCTAGGCAACAACCAAGGAGTTTTACGATGTTGGGGTGATTGATCTGGGAGAGATGGATAACCTCATTCACAAATTGCTTGATTTGGCTTTCGTCAATTACTTTAGATTTCTTAATGGCTACCTGTGTCTTGTTTCCTAAAATTCCTTTGTAAACGGTACCATAACCCCCTTGACCTATGAGATTGGCCTCCTTGAAGTTGTCTGTTGCTTTCATCAGCTCTTCTTCTGTAAAAATTTTGGCTCTGTTGACAGGATCTTTACATGTAAATAACGCTTTTTGTAACATGATACCACCATTTTGTTTGAAGAAGTCCTTTCTACCCTTGATACTTTTCCTCTTCTTAGCTCCCAAGTACACGAATATCATTGTCAAAGCTGCACCTGCAACACCTTCACAGATACCTACATCGATGAAATATTAAAAAAATCAGTTCTTTCTATCACTACTTTAGTCTTGGCTACGTTGGAAAGTGAAGGTTTTTGTACACAACCTGCCCTTTCTAGTTTATCATTACCTTTAATGACTGATCTTCTTTCAACAGGTGTGCACTTGCCACCTATTTTCGCATTTCCTTGATGTCCCTTTGGGCAAATGCAATTATAATTTCCGTATGCGTTCTCACAACATCCTGGCAAGCAATCATTGAGTTCCGCAGATTCACACTCATTGACATCTATTGGAAATTATGAATTGACTTATTCATAAGGCATGATACCGTATCCCAAATCTTGTTTAAATTCCACACTAACATTGCTTTGGAATACAAATATAGTAGATAAAGTATACGTACCTTGACATCCATCTATGATGTATGGGTTTCCCGTGAATCCATGAGAGCATTTGCAGCGATACCCCCAAAGGCCACCTTCCCCATTACGGCATACAGTATTCTCTTGACACATGTAAGTTTTTTTGTCTTGTTGAGCTTCTTCACATGGAGTATTCCCGATAGACCAGTCAAGCACCACCGGGAAAGAAATGTCACTTCTTAGATTGCTTAAGTCACTTACGTGGAAGTTGTACGTATCTTTTTCCACAATGAAAGCATAACCACACTTACTATAATTCCATACATCTGTGCGGTTATTGGAAGAAGAACCAACCATAGTTTGACCAAATGTCATGCCTTCGGGAATAGGCGCTTGACAACAACCATGGCCTACGCATGACCCGTCTTTAACATCTTCGTCGTAGTTGTTACAATCCGATATGCAATGCATATCAACAGGTGGCAGCCCAATACGGGCATCAATGTCACAACCTACCCCGATAAATATGTTCTCTGTGCTTGAAAAAGGGAACCTTGATGTAATAGCTACTATTACTAAGCCATTACGATAAATTCCCTGCTTATCAAAGCATGCATGTGCAATCTGTAGAGCAACCCTTAGCTGGCCTTCTATATTTATCTCTAGAACTTGTAGCTGATCTGTATGGAATGACAACAGACCCGAGACGCCAGATATGTTCAAGTAGGGAATTTGGGTTGTTTTGTTACATATTATGTAATAAGACTTTTCTGGGTAGCAACCTTCTTCGGTTCCAAAAGGGTAAGGTATAGTAACATTTCCACATTTCGCGGGACATGTACGCTTAGATTGTGCAGCACTTCCAAACCCCGTCAACAAAACTTGCAGCAGTAGTACTAATTGAGAGGATTTCATGGGTTATAACAGGGATAAGTTTTGGTAATGAATCACCGGTATGTGTGGGTATGTTTATATATTAGGTATATAATGTCTGGTGTACATGGTTAGTTGTTACCTAAGGTTCCTAGGAGAGAATGTTTTTGCTACTTTTGCTTATGTATCCTTTATCATATTCTTTATTCTCCGTGTTTGGTTTCGGCAACCGCCTTCTTTCAAAGATCCGTTAATAAGACATTATTTAAAACATCTACAGGTCGGACTTTTCTGAAAAAGTATATAGTACTTAATGAACATAAAAAGTACAAAATGCTGTTGATATTTACAAAGGATCTTGATCTACAGGTCGGACTTTTCTGAAAAAGCATATAATGCTTATTATTGTTGATATACCCGACCCATCTACATGACCCGAAGGATAAAAAACATGACAAAAAATAGATCTATTAGATCAATGAGTTGGTTGACACCCGCCCTTACCAGTATCAGCATGAACCACTCCACCATCATCTGTCATCTCCGCCATCAATGCTGCCACTGCTAAGTCAGGAACCTACTTAATCATTTTAACTGTGCATTAAAAGTTAAAAAGAGGTTGAATATGGTGAAAAAATTAAAAACAAAGATAAGGCAACAATTTTTAATTTTATGTTGATAGTAATTTTTTTGAATATTTGTATTCTTAGATCACAAAATATAAATCAAGAACGTGATATCTCGAAGGAATGAATATTTGTCTCTTTTACCATCTTTGTATACTTGTCGCTCTTTTCAGTTGATCATCAAGAACGTGAACCAATGCATTACGTCCCAGTAAGGAAACAAGGTATTCCGCTGCATACCTGTAGACCCTTATAGTGATATCTCGAAGGAATGAGTATTTGTTCCTCTAAGAACAACTCTGAAAGTATAAACATCTCTCTTCTCAATTAGTTTGCTGGTATGAAAGTATTCATGATCCACATATTCTATGGCTATGGATACTTTTACAAATGTTGACAGCTGGGTTTGACCAAGAGGAACTAATGTCGATATCTGAAATCAGAAACTTTTGCAGTGAAATCATTATTCAATAGGATATTTGATGGCATGACCTCTTTATGGATAATTTGTGTGGTCAAATGCATGTAGACAAGAACTTCATGAGCATTGTCTTCGGCTATCTTTAGCGATTTGCTGAGGGTCAACATAGGATGTGTATGTATGTGGTGGCATAAGGTGTTATTTGTTATATATTCATACACAAGCAAGGGTACATGTGTCTCTAGGCAACATGCAAGGCGTTTTACCATGTTTAGATGATTGATATGAGAAAGAATGATAACCTCATTCACAAACTGCTTGACTTGGCTTTGGTCCATTAGTATAAACTTCTTTATTGCTACCAGAGATTTGTTTGCTAAGATTCCTTTGTAAATAGCACCATAAGCCCCTTCACCTATAATATTGGCATGGTTGAAGTTTTCCGTTGCTTCTTCAATTTTCTTCTATGAAAATTTTTGCTTTGTTGATGGGATCTTCACATGTAAACAACATTTTCTGTAACATGATGTCACTGTTGTTCTTGAAGAACTGAAGAAGTGCTTTATACCCTTGATTCTTTTCCTCTTCTTAGCTCACCAGAACACAAATATCATAGTCAAAACTGCACCTGCAACGCCTTCACAGATACCTGCATCGATGAAAAATTGAAAGTCTTAAACATCAGTCCTTTGTCACTGATTATATATTGCACCTACTCACCATAAAATCCTACACCTTGGCTATGAATGGAAAACACGGGTGCACCAAGGATCCTCAGATTTGCAATTGTTGGAAAGTAATATATTTTGTTGTGGCATGAACCAGTATATTTTGGTAATAAATTTTTTCTATATCATCACCTTTAAAGAGTGATCTTTTTCCAACAAGTGTGCAGTTCCCACCTCTTTCTGTAGTACCCTGTTGTCCCTTCGGGCAAAGACAAGTATAATGCCATATGTGTTCTTACAAGTTACAACTTCCTGGCAAGCAATTATTGAGTTAATATGGAATTAAACAGTCATCAAAATACTGTATCTTGCATATTCCTTTGATTAAATTACAAATATGGTGTAGAAATTTCCCTGGAATCCGTTTGGGATGTAAGCGTGTCCCCTGTATCCATATGAGCATTTACTGCGATATCCAGGAAAATTAGCATCCGCGTCAATGCATACACTGTTCTCTTGGCACATGCACGTTACTTCATTCTTTCAAGCATCTTCACATGTTGTATATACAGCAGACCATTTACACACCACTGGGTAAGAGTAATTATAAGTCATAGTTGTAAGCTCGCCTTTGGTGAAGTTACATGATTTCTCTCTACCATGAAAGCATAACCGCATTTGCTATAACCCCTTATATTTTTGTGGACAGCAATATGGCATATGTAATGTTTGGAGGAATGGTTGTTCATTCAAAGCCTACATTCGACACGTTTTTAACACCTATTACTTGCCCATTCTTTAATTGGCACTTTATAGACACCGTTGACTGTTTAAATTTGATATAGGTTGCAATGTCACATCCGAATCCAACAAACCTGTTTTGTGTGCTTGAGAAGGGGTACCTGTTCATATGATATGTAATCGGCCAGTCAACAAGCCTGCTCTTGTTGTAGCAAGCATAAGCAATAGGGAGTTTAACTCTTAAACAGCCATCTATCTTTACCTCTTAAACTTCTACTGAAGCAGTGGATCCTTTTAAGAGACCCAAGCTGAAAGATTGGTTCAAGCGAGGAATTGGTGTTGATGGGTCGCATTTTTGTAGCAAGAGTTGTCCACATAGAAGCCTTCCATGGTTCAAAACAGGGTAAGGTTTGGTAACATTACCACATTTCCAGGGCAATGACAGTTGTATTCTGTAGCATTTCAGCAACCAGATCAGGAAAAAAATTGCAGAAGCAACACGAGCAGGGACAATGTCATAGCTTTTGCAGGTGATTAAGGCATGGTGTTGGATTTGAATCACAAATACATATGCAGATGCTGATATAAAAGGCCTTGTCTACATGTTAAATTGTCACCTATGGTTCCTAGGAGAGTATGTTTTCCTACCTTTTCTACTATTCTATGCATTGTTTGTTTATCTTCTACATTTGGATTTTGGCATTTGCCTCTTTAGGAAAATCCACACACAAAAGACGTAATCCTCATCCTCAAAATAAACGCTGCGCTAGAACATTACTCCCTTTATTAAGGCTGCAATTTTCCTCCATCCTTGCCACCTCATCTATGCACCCTGAGGCTTCAGGCAGCATCTCTTGGATTAGTAAATTGCAAGAAACAAAACTTATCAGAACTGTAAATACCCATGCTTGCATCTTACAAATCAGATATCAGTATTAATTCAAAATTTAACTTTGCATTAGAAACATCTATATAATGAACTAGGCTTAACCTTGGTGCTGAGGTCATTTGTCTCATCTATATATCAGCCTTGTCTGGGCCAAAACGGGTATATATTGGATAATTTTGAAGAAAAGTACAAAATGTCATGGATGTTACCAATGTTGCTATTTGTCATGATTTTCGTTGCAGTGTGTTTAATTGATTGCTGGTGATAACGTTAACTAATGCTAGGAAAAGTTAACTGTTGCTGGTGGTTTTCATATACATAAAGGCATCAATTTGTTTTTTTTTCTTGTCAGCTTTTGTCTAGTTGTGTTCATGCACAAGACACCTTGTTAAAGACAGAGAGAACTTGTGGATCAGCTCTTTGATTGCTGTTTTTTTCTTGTCAGTTATAACTCACTCATATCTGGATTTTCTGCAGCTGTTACAGAAATATTTTTACTACTTGTGGGATTTTCTCGCCGGGCATCTTAAATGGTCATTGAGTATTGTTTACTGATACCAACTATGCTATCTTGAAGATGTTTAGCTATGTAAACGATGCCTCGAGTATAACTCGTTCTCCAAGAAACAACCTGATAGCACAATTATAATTGCAAACAGGTCCCTCTTGGAAAATTCTTTTGTATTTAAAATTGTTTCATGCAAAACAGACTTTCTTTTATCTATTTTTATGGTTATTTTAGACCCCTGCAAAACAAACTTTTTTGTACATTTGCATCAAAGTTACAGTTCCCCTGAAAATTACATGGGGTTAAGTTCCATCTCTATTATATGGCATTTTCAGTATAAATTGTGTGATGTTATAATGCAACAGGTCAAATAGAAGAAAACAGCCTCAGAACATTATGGTGTTTGAGATATATTTATGATTTTAATGAAGCAAATTTAGTTTGCAAATTCTGCAGTTTCCGAGAATGATCACTGGTATGCTTAATGCTAAACAAACATAACGTTCTTCTTTGTTACTTATAGCTAGTTACCAGTATATTCTTTGCCACTTCTGGCAAACCGTTTGGGTCGGTCAAAACAGGCTCAGGTTAAAATGGACGGTTATAAGATTTTTTAATAGAAAATATGTTTGAATTAGAATTGTTTATATATTATTATTGTTATTATCAAAGTTGACAAAATCACAACGCCAGCACAAGTGCTGCCGCCACGATAAAGGGGGAAGTGGTGGGGCGGCTACTAGTCAATGGACCATATGGAATTATGGAGTGAAATTTTTTGGTTTTTTAAGTGAATTACCGGTTAAATTTATGAATCTCACCAGTTAAAATATTTAAGTGATAGAATGTGAAACAAATCCTAAATTTGTTTTGTTAAAGCTTGAAAATGGTTAATTTGTTAAAATTTGATTTAGATGCAAGTTAAAACACTAATTAATGCTACGAAATTGGATCTTCTTAGCTAAAAAATTATATATATATATTACCCACGATGGGTAATATATAAACAAATCTATGCCGTTGAAATTAAATAGAAAATCAATCTCAGCCACATAAATTGAATTTTGAATTAGTCAAAGTCTACCCCGAGTTATTGGCCAAATTAGGGTTATTTAAAAAAGTATTTATTAGAATAGGGTTCTGTTGAAAATATTTACCAAAATATGGATAGTATATCCAAACAACACCCTAACTCCCTCCCAAACACACCAAACTCCCCATCTTCCTTCTAAAATGAAACCCCTCATGCTGCCATACCTGCCGCCGGACTATTGTCGCCGGCAACAACAGCCGCCTTAGACTCGTCGCCGGCCACCTTACCAGCGTCGCCGGAAGCTTTTAGAGAAGGGGGCTTTTAGAGAGAGAACACACAAACACCATCTAAATCACTTTCAAACTCTCTCTCTCTCTAACGTGGCTGTTCTTGCCGGAATCTAGCCGCCGCCATCGCCGGAACCCTAGACGCGCCATCGCCTAAACCCTAGACGCCACCATCGCTGGAGAACCACTAGCACTCACCTGCAATTTCGACCACCTCTGCTACAACCTCTAAAATCTAACCACCGGTCACCGCCATGGTCGTCGACGGATTTGAGGCGGCAGCGGTTGTTCTCGCAAGTGAGGCGCGGTGGTTGTCCTCGACGAGTGAGGCGGTTGTCATCAACGAGTGTGAGGCGGCGGTGGTCATTGACGAGTGTGAGTTGGTGGTGGTGACCGGCGACGATTGCAAGTGTGAGGTGGTGGTGGTGACTGGCGACGAGTGTAAGATGCAGTGGTGGCCGGCGCCGAGTCTGATTGCCGGCGACAAGAGTTCGGCGGCAGGTGTGGCGGCAGGATGGAGCAATTCTCGGGAGCAGATTTAAGATTTGAGAAGGTTTCAATTTTAGAAGGGAGATGGGGAGTTTGGTGTGTTTGGGAAGGATTAGGGTGTTGTTTGGATATATTACCCCTATTGATAAATATTTTCAAAACAACCCTATTTTCAAAACAACCCTATTATAGTAAATAATTTTTTTAATAACCCTATTGGTCGATAACTCTCTTTTTCCCCACGTTGAACGAATGCCAGACATGCACATTTCAAATATATTTCCACGTTTCATATAATTTGAATAGAAGTCTTACCCAATTCTTCAACATTTAAATTTAAAATCTACAAATAAACAAACTCAACTAATTGCTCCAATAATTATGCTTATATATAAGCTATATAAATTCAAAGATATCAAGATTTTCAAATATCCATGAATTCTGAACTTTCAGAATAGAAGAAGATATGGAGGTTTGTATCATTTCAAGTTATCAAAAAAAAAAAAAAGCTTTCTACACAACTGTATTCTTAAAAAAACGTTATCTGCATTTCTGCATCTTTTTTTATCAATCGTCTGAACCTGCATGACTTTCTTTCTTTGCCAGGACTAAGGAGGGGTGGGCCAATCAGAGAGAATATGGAGAATAAAGTTTTAGTACGTGTACGGTTGTTGTTGGAGAAGAAGATGCCGGAATTTGCAGATAGCCGGTGGAGGGCAATCTTTTAAAGGACGGTATATTGAAGCGGATAGTGGTCATAGTGTAGATGAAGCAACGAACCTTTGACGGGATCTGGGCGTGAGCATAAAGACGGAGAAACGCCGATCGGCGGAGGTAGTGATGGTACGACGCCGAAGAACGGAGTGGTGGTGGTGTTGATGGGGAGAGAATATCAAATGTTAGTGAGAGAAGTTGTTTTGAACGGTGTTGAGAGTGTTTGGTGGTTTCTAGGGTGGGTGACTTGGTGTAAGTGATGCAATCATTATACCACCTAATCAAAAGTTGTAACCATGTGCCATTGTGGTTTTCCAATACAACCATTTAACTTAAACAACTATTTTTTCAAGTTTTTCTTTATGTTATAAAAAACTTAAACAGCTATTTCTTAATGATTAATAAAAAAATTACATATTTTTTTATGGAAGCTGAATATACAATTTGATTTAAACGTAAAACGATAACTTTTTTTGGAATAATTAATTTGTGCATATATTATAATGACATATACTAAAACTAAAATTTAATATTATATAGTTTTATACAAATTACGTATATAACTATTACGATGTAGTATCATCGTATTGTAAATAACATACACAAAATCATGTAAGAAAAAAATTAACTTATTTGTGATAGGTTTAGATAAGATTACGAAATTAAGTATCCATATGATACACGAGTTAGTTTAAATAAATACATAAACGTTAATAAAAAATATTAAATTGTAAAACGCGAAAATTTAAATTTTTTTTAAAAAGGTGACAACAAATGTTGTCAACACGTGGTGGTAACATCGATGCTGGGGATCAAATGTGATAGCACAAATGTGGTATCATGGTTAGAGTGTATTATACTTTGTTATATTTTTAATAGCTTATATATAATTTTAAATGCATGTAAAATGAACTACACCTTAAGATGTTAAGATTAATTTGTTTTTAATTTTATAGACTTAAAGGTTTTAATACATATGTATTTATTTTCTAAATCCTATAGTTTTGTAGCTCTCAGTGCATGTCTATCAAAATATGAAATACGTCTGAACAACGCAATGTCTATCAAATATAAAGTAGAGACGAATAATATATATTAGCAAGACGACATAAGAACTTCTGAAATGACACTCGCGACTTGCCTAATATATATATATATATATATATATATATGTGTGTGTGTGTGTGTGTATGTGTGTGTGTATGTATGTATAATATATATTAGTTTGTTTAAAGTTTTTGAAACAATAGACAATAACTTTTTAAAACTCCCGTTCTTGATTTTTTTTTAAATAAATCCAAGCAACGCACTAATATTACACTAAGATACTATTTATATTAGGTTTTATTTCTTGCATGTTATTAACTATCATTTGTAAAATGTTTTGTGTTTTTGTGATAAAGAAAATATATCTATCTTTATGTAATACATTTTTATCTATACTTATGTTTTTGTCCGTAATCTTTCAAACAACTATGAATAAGTACCAACACTATGTACAGAAGAAAATATATTATGTATAATAGTTTTTTCGACTATCCCGAGCACCGCACGGGTATTAAACTAGTTGAGTTTTTACTTGAAGAAACTTGAAATTTTTCGATGTAACCTGTGTTGTCTCTAAATATGATTATTTTTATTTATTTAATATTGTAATTATTAGTCTGTGTCACCTGTGGATAAAATTTCTAGATCATCACCCCATTTTGCACCGGTATTAGGTGATAACTCGCAACTTTGATCGCCCTCATCGGCATCCTTAAACATTACACATCATACATCCTGTTAATAGCACAAAAGATCCTGAATGTGACCCTCACTTTGAAAAATTAAAAGTAAGCATGTTACCTTAAGGATAACCACCACTAAGGTGGCTTAGTGATAAGGCGTCCCGTCCTTAAAGAGGTCACATGTTCAAACTTCATTAGTTAAACATCTTGAGGGTGACCAAGGAAGGGTAAGTAATCGGTTACGAGATACCCGAGTTAGGCCGTATACATTTAAATCAAAGACTTGTCCTCCCCCAGATAACCTGAACTGGAAAACCTCTCTGTTTTATATTACCTTAAGGATATGTGGTATGGTCTAGATCCTTAGGTGGATGATAGAAGTCCTTAAGTAGTTAAGTGGTATGGTCTAGATCCTTAGATGGATGATAGATGTGAGAGTGTGGAGGATGGATGTTGATATGCGAAAACTAAATACCATTACCTTTAAGTATAAGGATGGATGTGATAGGTGGATTGTCGTTTTCCTCACATGCGCCACACACCTGCCTGACTTCCCTAGACCACTGTGATACCTCTTGTTGTTGCCTCTGAATCACCACTACACAGACATTACATCAGGGCTTTTGTTATCATTTGCAGCCTTCCATCCTGATCTTAAGATACTTTAATTTACAGGTACGAATCGGTTCATGATTTGTAGGTTAAAATTTGACAACCGATTGAAATTGTTTCTTTTTGTTATCAATGAACCGTTTTGGAGGATTGCTTGTGAACATTTCATGCATTTAAAGTAGAAAATAGCCACACACACTTGAGATGCTACTATGCAGACCAGGTGTTTGACAAAATGTGCCAACCAAAAACACATACTTTCGTCTACGAAGATGCTGGTGAATTTTTTATCTGGTTACCAGTAACTTTCTTTCTTTGTTTTTTAGAAACCAAATTAGATTATAGGGTGTTGATATATGTGGTTTGAGGCATAAACTATATGGAACCTACATGTTAACATTTGAATCTAATGCACTTATCATGAAGGAAATATGAAAAAATTACAGTAGCACGTTAATGATAGGTGGCGATAATATGTTTAGGATGATTAAAAAGTTAGTATAAGAATCAAATTTCTTAATTATAATTGGATAGGCATGTTGGAACATTATATACTTAGGTAGAGAATTGTTTGTGTGAAAACTTCAATTACAGTGTCATATTAATCTTAAATTCGAAAAGTAGTTTATTTGACTTTGGCATGAAAGATTAAAGCACCCATGTCTTTGGAACAAAAAGAGTCATGAAAGCCTCATGTTTTGCTTATGGGTCAAAATATGGAGTTGCTTCCTGCATCTTTAACATGTACTTGTTTGGTCAAACTAACTAATTCTTAAGTTCCCCAATCATAAGGTTTTTCATACTTCTTAATCTTATTTGATAGCAACACTTAAACTTCATATAGTTTGATAGAGAATTGTTGATGATAACATTCACTACTAATGTCCCCTTGCACACGCTTGGGCCTTGACCCCCTTGTTCACTTGTAACATAAATGGTTTTAAACACTTCACCTTGCACAATTACTCTTGTGTGTGGGAAGTTCGATGAAATTTATTAAAGGTAATAGAGTTACCTATATCCAATAATGGAATACACATCTTTGTATGCAAATATTCTTTTTGATTTGACATATATGTAGATATGTCTCTTAATTTGTTGTTATGATATTAATTAACAGATCAGATATACGAAGTGGGTACAGTGGACTCGATTTGCATTTGTAATTACAGTGCTGCAGTTTCTCGGAGCAAGTTATCATCTAAGCAATGTTTCAAGAACCGTTATTAAAGACCGAACTCCAAATGAATGTATAATAGGTAACTTGATGGCCTTCAACTTCTCTACTTTTCTAGATTTTTTCAATTTTTGCTTACTTTAAAGTTTAACGAATAATAGTATAGAAAGCAGCAAATGCTTCAGAACATAGTAAGTTCCCGAGAGTATACTGTTGTATGGAATGTAATCATTGTTGCCTTCAAATCATATCTCTTCGTTTTGTTTCTCCCCTCGTGTTTCAAGTGGCTTACTAATTATTATTCCTACACTTGTTGCTTTTGCAGGGCTTCTTTCCACTAACGCCACATGGCTGCACAGTATGGTGGTGTTATTTATTGTCATGGTGTGTTTTGTCACACTGGTACAATGCTTTTCAGGATCGGATGTCTTAAGATGGAGGTCTTTCTACACAAATGAAAACAAAGCATGGAAACGCCAAAAATGGAGTTGAAAGTGTTGTTAATATGGATCAGATTTGTGTTAAACTTATAGTCTACTTAATCAACGGTTATTACCATATCTGGTCCCTTATTTGATTATAAATTCATAAGAATAAACCATTGAACATTGATTTGAAAGTATGTGAGTCTTTGCTTTCAGCATATGTAACATTTGATGATAGAAGTTGAGCACATGAAACACATCAACATGACGTCATATAACTTACTTTCACATATTGTGTTGCAGTCTTATTTCTATAATTTCATGGGTGGGCACAATCTAGAATTTAATCATGGGCTGTGCATTGCACAACCAAAAACCTTCCTAGTATTAATGGATAAAATGTTTAAAATTTTGTAGAAATTTGTACGGAAATCTAAGTTTTATAAAAAAATATTATGAAAAAATGTATATAGAATTAACTATTCCGGTTAAAATACTTTAAATAGTTAGATAAAAGTCAATAATTTATAAGTTTTATTGTAGAAAATTTGAGGTAGAAATCTTGACATCAAACATTATTTACATTTATTTTTCTTTAATTTGAAGAATAATAATTCTAGCAGGCGTATAAAACAAACAATTTTAAAAAATCATATGTCTTCATTTTTACTTTTCAATCAAAGCTATGCTCATTTTTAGTCTTATTTACAAACTATTAGCTATTATACTGTAAATTAATATTTAGTTAGATAACAACTCAGGATGCTCGTTCAAGTTTTTGTCATAGACTCAAAAACTACAAGTGTCGAGGGGCCACACCTTGTGACAGGTCCTAGGGGCGCTGGCCTTCTCACTAGCTAGCTAGCAGGATGGAGTCAGGAGGAGGCAGAGCCGCTTCTTAGGCTAGAGACAACGTCCTGAAGCCTAAACAAAAATATAGAGTGGGTATGTATCATATTTTCTCAAATCTGATGCTTGAGAAGCTTATCGGTATGCTCATTTGAGTTATCAGCAAGACAACAGTTAGCTAAGTGAGTAGCACTGTATAAAAGTTCAGTTAAGCAACATATAATCAGCATTGGGGCTTAGATAAGCGACTCAACTAAGTGTTGTAGTCCTTACCTGTCTACTAGTTGTTTATAAGTTACACTTAAGTTGTTGTGTAACTTATTTTGGTGGTTTTTGAATTTTTTAGGTTTGTTTGTTTGTTTGTGTGTATATAAAATGGCAAACACGAATTTAGATACAAATTTGTTTAGGAAATAAATATTACGATTTTATACCGAATCAATTTCATATAACCAGGAATATAACTTTAAGTACAATATTTCTAACTTTATCGATTGATAATCCAAAATACTCTTTACACAAAAAGATTTATTTTTAATACCAAACCAAACAACACCTTAATATTTTTCTTGCACAAACAGATCCTCAAGCTGTTATCACCTTAAAAAGAACGCAAATTAGTAATTTACCAGTCGTCGCGTATCAATATCGAATTTTTATCCTAAGAAAATTATGAAAAGAGAAGGAAAAAAAAATTAAAATACTAATAACGTTCGCAAATCGTTACTATACATAACATACAGGTAAATGCGACTCAAATACTTGTGAGTTGACACTATTATTTAGGGTTCCTTTTTCCGGCATCCTCTCTAACTCATCGATCTCCGGCCGCTTTTGCCCCGTCGATCTCCTTACATATATCGTCATCTCCTGTTGCCGGTCGATCAAGCCATCGAAGTCTCAGTAAGTTGTTCTTCTTCTGCTGTTCCTCTCGTCTTGTTTCTGTATTTATTGGTACCTCTGTACTTTCATTTTGTAGCAAGTGAGCGACCTTCCACCGAGATTGGTGTTTTGTTTCTTATAGTAGTTTGCAATTACCGATTAACGGTATGCACCCTAAATTGTAAACGATTATTTAAAAGAATCGTGCTATGCTGCCTGACTGTTCGATTCAATGCCTCGAACAAGCTGAATCTTTTGGGATTGTGTTGAACCAAGCGACGCACTATAACCGATCCCTGTCATGTTTCTTCTGCTATTCATTCTGCATTTGACAACATCTAGCTGAGTAGGTCACTAGGTCATTAGAAAAGGGTAATTAGACATTGGTTGTTTATGTGTTCTTGTTTGGGTGTTCAAGTTTAATAATCAGTAGCTTCAACGTTTGTTGTTTGTTGTTAGTTATGGTGTTATGGTGTAATCAAGTTGTTTGCAACTGTCACAGTATGGTTTTTGGGATGCCATCTTTATCCTCAAATTTGCAACCTGGACTGAATCAACTCGTTATCTTTATTACTTAAAACTCGACTTTTCTTCCAAAAAAAAAGCCCTTCATTTTCGATATCATCGTTGGTTTCATGCTACTTGTCATTTAAACGAATGAAAAAGTTAATGCCACTTCATGTTGCCTCTTTTTGAGCCAGAGGTATTTTGGGAAGCATCTCTATCTATGGGTAGAGGTATGACTGTCTACATCTTATCTCCTCCATACCCTGTCCCTTGCGTGATTGGGTATTAATGTTGTTGTATGAAGTTTCAATCTTATGATTACTGTTTTGTTACATTTAGGTTTTAGAATTTGTTTGAATGCTCTATATTGTATAAGTAGTTTGTTTGTTTCAGTTTTATGTCTCATTGTTGGCGCATTGGTTGGATTATTTACGAGTACGTTTGTTGTAGAGGTCACTCTAGGCTATCTATCAGCAGTTTGGTTCTGATGGTTTTTTCTTTGTTGCATTATGTGAAATGATGGCGCTCTATTCAGAAACTTGTTGCCCTTTGTAAAATTCTTTTGCAAAATGTTAACTCCATTCTACCCATACTCATTTCTACCAAAGGATGGTTTTTCAGGTTCAACATTAATAGTTGCATATATTCTTAATAGTTGCAAATTTTGGGTAGTGGATGCTAATTGTAGAGTGGAGGTTTCACATTGCAGGACAAGAATGCCATGTGATGCGAAGAGGAAATTGGGGGATGGGTGATAGAGTTCTTTCATTTAGTAGCAAAATACTTCACTAAGAACACAATAAATCATCCTTTGTTATTCATTAAAATCCAGAAAACCTGCTTGTTGTTCATGTCTTACATTCTGAAGGAGTATACTAGACCTAGGAATTTGAACCCAATGACCAGCCCTACAGCCTGTTTCTCGAAATGTTATTTAAGAAGGCCAAGACATGTGTAGGCAAATGGCACAATTAGTTTGTTAGTCAGTTAGAAGGGGAGAATTCAAATTAATGTATTTATTAAAGAAAGGAGGGGAGAGAGAGTAGATTTCATGCTTAGATCATTTCTTTCTTTGTATCGGCTTAGAGCTTGGGCAGCAAGCATCCTCACCGGAGCTTGTCTGATTTTTATTTTCTATCAATTCGATTACCTGCTATCTTAAATTCCATTGTTTACTATTCTGTTCTTTATCACAAGTGCTCAACTTAGGGTCAATTTGGGCCTTCATCATAGTCTTTTGGGTCTAGTTGGGTCTTTATCATAACTTTTTGGGTCTATATGGACTATATACATTCTTGGTGGGCCTAAATGGGCTCTGAAGAAAAAACTATGTCATCTGAGAACCGATCAGGTTGCATCTATTTCATTCAACAGAAGCAACTTCTTTGTCACTGCATCCACATCGTCTTCTTTGTTTAATCCTCCTTCTCCTTGTTATTCTCGTCAATCTCCGATTCAACTTCTTTGCTCAAACATCTCCTCTGACGAATCAATTATTGCTGAAATCCTCTCGTCTGATAATTAGGTACCATAGCAATCTTTCCATCTAATAATGTTATAATGGGTCCTCTTCTCTTTGATTTCGTCAGTTCTTATGTTAGGGTTTCTTAAATTTTAATGTACAGTGTTGTAGCTTAGGTGTATACTGCAATGGATTGAAATAAATTCGTGCTAGCATACAATAGTGTTTCCATAAATTGCATTCTTTTCTATTATATATGAAGTTTCTTCTATAATTGAAACGTTAATTGGGTGTGAACCTTATGATGTTCTCTACTCTGGTTGCTTTTAGCCGGCTCCTACTTAACATTATATATGTGAAGGGTCTGTTAGTTTTGTAATATTTTGAGAGTATTCTTTCTGGTACAGTGGTACGTGGATCGCCATGTTTTGTATTCATATTTCTTCTCTCCAGAGTAATTGATTTATTCTTAATATATTGAAGTACAATTGAATTAAATATCTGCAATCATATGAGATGATTATATCAAGCACCACTCTTTGTTAACAAATATTAATTTGACCTCTTTTTGCTAATTTTGAGATCAAAATTCCTGATCACACTTGTTACCTTTCATTACATCTGTCCGCCAGAAGCACAAACCATAGTAGAAGATAAAAGTTTGAATGACTGAGTCTAAAACATGCACTTGCTGCTGATTCAAGCTAATTAGTAAGATTGGTGTATAATTTTTTTTTTAATTTTATGTTTGTTTTTGCATTAAGCTAATTAGTAAGATTGGTGTCAGTTACACATGTATACTTTCTTAAATAATCATAGTCAGTAGAGGAATCTCTAGTTGATGTAACTATATAGCTTCCATGACATTAATTTTGTTATATTAGATATATATATATTTATATTTGTAGTTTTGATATATAATCTGTATTTCTGATCTCAGTATCATGGCTGGTATTTCCGGAAGTGAACACAGAGACCCGATTAATGAGCAAGAAGTTGCTGCTAAATATGGCAACATAAGAACAGAGATGAATCAAATCTATTCCAAAATCACAGAACTTGAGATGGAAGTGAGTGAGCACTCATTGGTCATCAACGCCATAGAGCCACTTGATCCTGCAAGGCGTTGCTACAGAATGATTGGTGGTGTACTCGTGGAAAGAACAATCAAGGAAGTCTTACCAGCTGTAAAACAAAATAAGGAAGGAATTGAAGTGGTGATTTCTCGACTTAATGAAGCTTTGGAGAGGAAGAAAAAAGAGTTGACTGATTTTGAAGCTAAGTACAAGATTCGGATCAGAAAAAATGATGGGGAATCCATGGATGACAATAGCAAGAAAGAAGTATCTGCACAGGGAGTTCTTGTGGGTCCTGCAAATGCGTAACAGATCGTGCTCGTTTATTTCGTTGCCTTCAAACTATCATGCGCTTTCATGAACAATGAACAAGAAGATACAAAAATTTGTAAGATTGAATCATTACTAGTTCGAGTTTTCGGCTTTGCTACCTTTTATTGTTTAAATCTGTATTCATGTCATAACCTTTAAGATAGTAAGTTTTTATGACCTACGGATGGCTGATTATCATTGTTGCTATGCGCTCATGGTTTACGGTAACAAAATGTGTTATACCACCCAACAGTCTATGACCTTAAGATAGACATGCACTTACACAGTGAGAGTTGTGTTCAATAGAGTTCATTTAAAAAACATAGTTCTGAAATTTTAATATTCAATTACATGTGATTCAGTATATAATCACATGTGATTGTAAAAGCATCACAAGTTAATTACAAAAATGTCACTCCATTCAAAATTTTAAAATTCAATCTGGACCATTGATAGGCCTGATCCAAAAGCTAAAAGTAGTTTTTTGGACTATAAAAAAAAGTATGGACTATACTGAACATTTCTGTAAGAGAATTGAACTTAATGAAAGAAAACATAACAAAATGTGTTCTACTACCTAGACTCATATAAGTATCCCGTTCTTAAACGGATTAGGAACAATATTTCAACAAAATGTGTTATACTACCTAGACTCATATAAGTACCCTGTTCTTTACGAAGCCAATCTGAGGTTGGTTAGGCATCATTTATACTTGCATTAAAAAACTACAATGCATATCAACTTTCGTCCGCTCATCTAAGTTGCCTTCATCCCCGGCTTAAACACTCAAGGAAGATGAATTCATTGAAATTTAAAGGTGTACTGTAGAAACAAGTCCATGGGATACGGGTGAAAAACTCTTACGAAGACGACAATGTTAAATTCTAAAGCGTTTAATTCACAAAGGTAGTTCTTGGAGATGATATTTTCTTATCTTAAATCATTTAGTTATAACTATTTTATGTATTTGGATATATAAGAGAGTTCACAAGTTTTAAGAAAATATTAATGTAATTTTAATGTTTGTAAAGAGAGGTGTATAATGCATTCCTTCATACTTCTAGAGCCATTTAATACATTACGATATAATAAATGTATTACTACCATAGTATCATGGAAGCTGTTATAATCGCATTCTCAAAAGATG
Organism: Pulicaria dysenterica; assembly: GCA_947179395.2. Taxonomy (NCBI): domain Eukaryota; kingdom Viridiplantae; phylum Streptophyta; class Magnoliopsida; order Asterales; family Asteraceae; genus Pulicaria; species Pulicaria dysenterica. The sequence goes on along the minus strand of OX359292.1, from coordinate 76,356,233 downwards.
GAAGGTGGGATCTTGCAATAACTTTATTTCGATGAAAAGAAAAGAGAACCAAAATGTAATCATATTCAATGCGTTGTATCATTCACTTGGGAACGGTGGTCAGAATTGATATGAATGCATATTCATTAAAGCTCTAGATATACACATCTCGGTCTTTAGACCAGCATTATGCTATATTATAATGTATAGTCCTTATATTACTTTAATATGTATTTAGTTGAACATGATTGGGAGTATGTTTATCGAAAGTCACATTTGCACTTTCTTCTATGATCTTTGTTTCCCTCTTGTATATTCTATATGTCTTACTCTGAGTTGAGCATTCTACAAAGAATCCTTCATGCACCTTGTTGTCAAACTTTTCTAAATGATCTCTAGTGTCTAAAATAGCCATGTATATATGGTGGTTCATTGAAGTTGTCATTTTGTGTCTGTGATCAAGGCAAGATTCGATCGATCATTGAACCATAAATTAAAGTACTGCATCGAAATTGATTCAAACGGGTGCAAAGTTTTGAATGGAGGAACTTGAAAATGGGTCCTAAGTTTGAAGGGGCAAGGACTTGGCACTTCCATGAAGTTGATTTTCTGGCAAACTTATAACTTGTAACATTAAAAGGTTAAATAAAAACAAAGGAGCTGCACCAAAATACCCATTGTCACTCGTCACTATCACTGTTTTATACCCAACTTCTATTTCCATGCATCATTTCAACACTTAAAAAAGATAATAAGATTCAAGGATGATGGTGAAGCTTTGTACTAAAAGAGGTTGTATCAAGTTGGTGGAGGTAAAACAAAAGTACCATGAGGAGGTCATAGTAATGTGCAGAGGTTTGATGCAATCACAAAGTTTTCAAATGTATTTGGTCTTGAAACTGCGGTATGTAAGAATCTATACGTAATTATAAAATTTTGCAAAGAATGCAATTCTCTCATTCTTTTTCCGTTTTTCGCTATACCTATAAATACATTCACCATGTGCTAACTACTCGTCATTTTTTTTTTTTGAAAGACAATGTATTAAAAAATTAAAACTAGCAAGACACTAGAAAGTATAAATAAGTTATACGAGGTTTTAACAAAAGACTAGACGATACTTAACACACAGGCAAAACCAACTAACCAAAGCAAAGCTCGCAAGCCACAAAAGAGCGTTAAACTCGAAACAAGCCAACCTTAACCTTGATACCAAAAAACAAAAACCAACAAAACTAACAATGGCTATAGCTTAGACCATAACTTCAATTAATCTTACAACTTCAATTAGAAGCTGTAGTTTAGACCTCCAATTAGCAATTCCACCTTATAACTCCAATTTGTAACCCTGGCACTCAAAAATCCAGCAACTGAAAAAGTGAAAATGCCCTAAAATTTTAGTGTTCTAATAATCTCCAAAAGATAGCCCCCCAAAAATGTTAGTGTGATATTAGTAAACGCACAACAAACGGAATGAAAAAGAAAATAATCTTGTTCATTATTTTTTTACCAACACAAAACGAACGAAATGGACTATACTCATTACTCGTGTAAGTGGCACATTATTACGTGGCGCAATCAGAGGGGCTGTAGACCACAGTAGAAACATACAGCTTCTCGCACTCAATAAAAATTTTCATCCCCCTTATCGTCTTTCCGTTTAGCCAAAAAAATCTTGAACCCCACGGCCGGCGAATACCCGGTCGGAAAGCTCCGCCAAAACGGCATTAACAGTAAGCAAAACGACACTCGAACCAGCAATAACACCCAACACAACCCCCGTCGTTCCAAGAACCTTATTGAACGCCGGCCATTCGATCTTTCCGATCTCCTCCGCTACTCCGCCCAATATACCCTCATCCTTTTTAATCTCTCTGTCCATCATCGCCTTCTTGATCTCTGTACCAAGCTCGGATAATTCCTCATCCGAAGGTGGTTTTTGGGTGATTTCCGATTCCGCAGTGGTGGGTTTCTGTTGTTCTTCAGCCGCGTTGACGATGACGGCGAACCGGTGGTTGTTCTTCCTGTTTGTAGCCGTGAGAATGGTGGTGCTAGTCAAACTGGAAATTGGATTTGGGGTTAATTTGGGTGTTGCTGATATGTTTGGATAATTGATGGGTTTTCTAGCCAATGATGCACAAGGAAGTGGGGAGGATGGGAATTGTGAGAGAGAGAGTGCCATTTCTACAGTGGATTGCTAACCTAAAATTTGGTGATGGTAATTTGTACAGAGATTTGTGCTTGGCTGGTTTACTAGTTAAACGTTATCGTTTTGGTCCTTTTGGAAGGAACAAGAAGAAACAAAACCTTTGCTAAATAAGAAGGAACAAGTGTTTTTTAAGACTAACAAACCTACTTCTAATATACTTTCTTGCTTATGTGAACACATAACCTCTTGTAATAGGGTATCATCTTACAATACAAAATACCGCTACGCTATCCGTGATTATTAGTGTTATCACGTTAGCATTATCTTTCTATTGAACTCCTTCATTAATATTTAGAGTTAATTACACATTTAATCCCTAAACTATGTCACTTATTACACCTACAGTCCCTAAACTATATTTATTACACTGTAAGTCCTTAAACGACGTATTTTGTTACATTCATAGTCCTTAATCACTTAAAAAGACAGTAATGCCCTTCTCAATTATATTTATTATTTTATTTGACTTTTTATTGATTGAAATATTATTAAGTTATATTAAAAACAAATATTGATTATTAACAAATATATATTCTTCCACCTTTGTTCATCAATTCTACCACCACCACAACCACCACCACCTAAAATCACGGGCACATAACTAATCGTCTGCCACCACCTACACCATCGTCTACCACCACAGCTTAAACCACCATTAAGAACAACTGAAAAAGAAAACCTAATCTGAAAAAGAAGATGATGAAATCTGAACAAGAAGATGATGAAAAAGAAAACCCTAATCTGAAAAAGAGAAAAAAGTAGAAGAAGATGATGAAAACCCTAATCGCCACCGTCTACCACCCAACCACCACCACCGTCTACCACCACAGGATCTGAAAATCACATACGAGATCTGGAAAACCCTAACTGAATGAAGAACGAGATCTAAATCGAATCTGAAATTTGCACTCCACCACCGAATCTGAAAATTGCACACCACCATCGAATGAAGAACGAGGTCTAAATCGCAAATATGAGATCTGGAAAACCCTAACGAAACTTGATCTGAAAATCCACCACCATCAAGAACAAGATCTGAAGCGGAGATGAAGTTTGTGTGGGTGATTGAAGGGAGAGGGAAGGTGTGCATCTGTGTGTAGACGTTTTGTTTTCTTCTCCGGCGAAGTTAGTTGGTAGGTGGTGGTGGACTTCGGGCGAGAGGGAGGAGACGGTGGTGGTGGATGTGATATTCTTCAGCGAGAGGGAGGAGATGGGTAGCGGTGGTGTTCTTCCGGCGATGGCGTGGAGAAGAACAGAGGGAAGGAGGAGGGTGGTGGCCGGCGGCGGAGATCAGAGAGAACGCAGGTGGGTCTACAATGGAGAACAGGGACAAGGAAGTGGGTGGTTGGGTATTTTAATAAAAGAATTTAATACTTTTAATACTTAATGTTATTTAATAGTTTTATTAAAAAGAAGGGGAAATCATCCATGCTGTTAACAACACCTAACATAGGTGTTGTTACACTCACAACACACATAAATGAAGGGTATTTTTGTTATATAACTATTTAATGATTTAAGTGATATTATGAGTGTAACAGCACCTAACATAGGTGCTGTTAACTGCACAGATGATTTTCCCTAAAAAGAGTTTTGAATTTTATATTAAGTAAATAATTAAAAAAAGAAATAAGGGTAGAAGGGTCATTTTAAATCAAAAAGTAAGGGTATTTAAGTAATTTTAGTTGACTCAGGGACTACCAGTATAACAATATGCTTAGTTCAGGGATTCTCAGTGTAATAAACGTAGTTTAGGGATTGTAGATGTAATTAGTGACATAGTTCAGGGACCAAATATGTAATTAACTCTAATATTTATGTTAAATTCTATTGGTCAACCGTCAAATTTTTTCTAACGAGCGATATAGTTTATTACCACCACTACGATTAACCATTTTCACGAACAAACGAGGCATAACAACAGGGGCAATGAGCTTAAATCACGTTTGCTCATCATTGGAACTCGTTAAAGAGTCACTTAGTGTACTTTTCTTATAAATAAATATTTTTTTAAAAAAAAATTGATAAAAGAAGAGGGAAAAGACGCGTGTTGCTGCCAAGGTCCTAAAAATGCGAGACGTGATATGCGATATGATCAAGTCTCAAGCCTTGTAAATCATATTGAGGACAGGACATGACTTAAGTCGATAATTTTGTGTATGAATTATGATTATGTACATATAATTATTCAAACAAAAATAAAAAGCACATAATTATACATTTATAACATTGTTTTCGGGTTACAGGTAACCTAAATTTATAACAATGTGTTGGAACCTAGAGGGGGGTGAATAAGTTATTTTACTTAGTTAACAATTTTTCACAAATAAAATTTGTAAGTTGTGTTTAAAAGATTTTTCTTGAAGTTTATAACACAACAAATATATATACTTGAAATAAAAAGAGTAAGGGTAGAGAGATATCACCAAGCGTAGACAAGAGATTTATAGTGGTTCATGCAAGTGTTAACAAACTTGCACAACATCCACTCCTTGGCCTCACCCACCAAGAGTTTGCTCCACTAGCTTCTCTCTTTGAAGGTAGAGATAAACCTTTTACACTTCTCTTTTTCACTTGCAAGAATTAACACTTCAAACTTGCAAGTAAGGTAAAGATAACCTTACTTCACTCTAATTCTATAGGCTAGAGTTGATCCTCACTTCACTCTAATTTGAAAGGCTAGAGTTGATCCTCACTTCTCTCTAATTCTAAAGGCTAGAGATGATCCTTACTTCACTCTAATTTGGAAGGCTAGAGTTGATCCTTACACTATTACAATATATATGAATGATGTTGTAATGTTTGAACTTTGATGGCTTTCACTCTTGTTTGGATCTTGATCTTGAAAGATTGAATAATATCAAAGTATATGAGCTCACAAGATATGAATATATGTTATGTGTTTTTGTTGTGCAAGAGGTAAGTAATGAATGAGGTTTGAGTTGGTTTAAATAAGGAAAAAGGAGTGAGCTCAAAAAGTGTCCAGACATCTCACGGTCGATCCACGGTCGACCGTGGCAAAAACCGTCAGCATCCTGAAACTTTTTCAGCCTTTCAATTATAGACGTTGGACTTTATTTAAAACCACACTCAACTCATTTTTACCATAAAAATCAACTGAAAAGTAGATGTTCAAAAGGTTGGTTGATCCCATACTTCTAATGTTTGAATTTAAACACAAAAATGGAAGTTTGGAAACCAATACACAAAGCATGTTGGAATTTTACCCCTTTGGAAGATTCCTTTGCTAAATATGGTTGTGTATTATTTCAAAGTGGGATTGTGTTTCGTATTTGCTAAAATGGGAAGTCATAGATTAATACAACCAACACAAATAAGTTTATAAAAAAATTTGTCCATTTTTATAAAACTTTTTATAAAAATAATTTTATAAAGACTTAAACTTATTTGATTATTTTATTTGTAAGCTCGTATAATTCGAACTCTTGTTTGTAGATATCTTCTTCATCGGCTTTGAAGATATCATCTTCACTTGTTGAGTACGAGTTCGGTTGACTTGAAGAAGAACAATATTTAAGAGTTGTGAGCTGAGCAGCGACGGTTGATTCACGGTCGACCGTGGGATCGACCGTGAAGGTTTCTTTATCTTGATTTCTTCTTTTCTTGTTTAATTGAAGTCTTCAATTATTTGTTCTTCACTTGATCATTAATTTTAGGTTTGTTGATCTTTAAATAATGTAGCATATGAACATATGAATAAATTTGATAAGCAATAATATTACTTGTTCATATTTTTATCATCATCAAAATAAAGAGTGCATTTCTTAATGTGTGACCATGTATGCACTAACACAATGGACGCGATTATTGTCTGTCTATCTCACATATACAATTGATTTGTACATGCATCCTTTATATATAGTATTCACTTGGTAGCTTTTGATCAGCCTACCTAAAATGCTTATTATGCCACATATACCCTTTACAAATTAAGAACACAAAATATATAGCATAAATATAGGGAAAACACAAATACTGTGAAACAGATAAACATTCATATTAACCTTAATATGCAGCTTAGTTGTATGAAATTAAAGCAGTAGCAATCTATTACATAACTGTTTCTATTAATCTTCATCTACTGCTTGAACATAAAATTTAGTGATTAAACAACAACAAAGCCCTGTACTGTAAGCGGGGTGGGGGAGGTAGACACTAGCTCATAGTATTGTACCTAGAGAGACTACTCCTGTAAGACTACTACTATATAAAAATTTAGTGTGATGAAACAAATGATAAAATCCTAACCTTCACATGAAACAACTGCACTCCCATAAGAACATTGCTATGTCAGTTCAGTTGTATTAAGCAAACGCGATAGCAATGAGGCAATGTATTAGGCAATTCATAATAGGAGCCTCACACAGATAACACCGGTGATGTAATAAATCAAATATAGGATCTAAATAACAAAATAGTATATCTTTAGGAAGTCTACTTCTCCAAGTTCCATGCCAATGGACAAAGGTTTTAGTGATCCAATTATATGTCGCCATGTCGGAGGATGGGAAAGAGAACAAGCTTACCATAGAAGTTGATAATTTCTAGACCTTTTTACAAATTTTTTCGGAATCAGAATCAGCAAGATTGAATCAATAACAACTTTATTAAAGTAACTAGTCGGAGATGATTACAACCGAATGATTGCAAGAAACTTATATCAAGTGATACTGACTGAAAGATGATGTGACCAAGAGGAAGAAGATGTAAGACAACTCTAACTGTGAGTCGTTTGTTTCTAGCTTACATCTATTTCAAACAGAGAGGACTATTCAAAGATAGAAATCGACTTCACAAATTAGGCAAGCCTTTGACCCTCAAATAAACCTTGCATCTCTAATTGATTTGCTTGCTCCTTTATTTTTAGGCAAGAGACATCACCACAGTAAATTTACATATCTTCCTCATCTGCATAAATAAAATCATATAAGAATAAGGAAAATGAAAACAAAGGTGAGATTGCATCTTTTAACAGATTTCAAATCGAAAAATTACCTAATTAAGTAGTCATAAAATAGGAAAATGAAGTGTTTCTGGTGCTACCTATATGATTTCAGTTTCAGCTTCGATTGCCAACAAAACACATCTTAGTCGTCCAAGCTCTTGTTCTACTTCTTTCATTGTAGGCCTGGCCATGCCTTCAAGGTCAAGGCAGTTGACTGCTAACTGAGCAACAGATTCCACTACCTCATTATACTCATCTCTCTTTAGCTGATTATCAAGAACTTGAATCAGTGTATTGGATTCCAGTAACGCAGCAAGATATGCAGCTACACCCCTATAGTGTTTTGTAGATTCCTCTAATGAATGAATATTTTTTCCAGTAAGCAACTCTATTAGAACGACTCCAAAACTATAAACGTCACTTTTTTCGGTTAGTTTGGAGGTATCATAGTACTCAGGATCTACATACCCTTTGGTTCCTTTTACTAATGTTGATAGATGGGTTTGACCAATAGGGATACATTTTGAAATCCCAAAATCAGAAACTTTCACGGTGAAGTCATTCAACAACAGTAAATTTGATGGCTTCACATCACGATGAATAATTTTTGTGGTAGAGTGCATATAAGCAAGAGCTTTAGCAGTTTCTGCTGCTATCTTTAGCCGTTTCCTGAATGTCAGCGTAGTGTTTGTACGTATGTGGTGGCATAAGGTGTTATTGGTTATATATTCATACACCAGCAACGGAACCTGCGTCTCTAGGCAACAACCAAGGAGTTTTACGATGTTGGGGTGATTGATTTGAGAGAGAAGAATCACCTCATTCACAAACTGCTTGATTTGGCTTTGGGCAATTACTTTAGATTTCTTGATGGCTACCTGTGTCTTGTTTCCTAGAATTCCTTTGTAAACAAAACCACAACCCCCTTGACCTATGAGATTGGTCTTATTGAAGTTGCCTGTTGCTTTTCTCAGCTCTTCTTCTGTGAAAATTTTGGCTCTGTTGACAGGATCTTTACATGCAAATAGCGCATTTTCTAACATGATACCACCATTTTGCTTGAAGAAGTCCTTTCTACCCTTAATACAATATTTCCTCTTCTTAGCTACCAAATACACAAATATCATTGCCAAAGCTGCAAATATTGCAATACCTTCACTGATGATATCTGCATCGATGAAATATTTAAAACATCAGTTCTTTCTATCATTACCTTAATCTTGGCTGCGTTGGAAAGTGAAGTTTTTTTACACAACCTCCTTTCTAGCTAGTTTATCATACTGATTTTATTTTAACAGGTGTGCACTTGCCACCTCTGTTTGCATTACCTTGGTGTCCCTTTGGGCAAATACAATTATAACTTCCGTACGTGTTCTCACAACATCCTGGCAGGCAATCATTGAGTTCCGCAGATTCACACTCGTTGACATCTATTGAAAATTATGAAATGAAATATTCATCATGTATGTTAACGTATCCTGAATCTTGTTTACATTCTAAACTAACATTGCTTTGCAAAACAAATATAGTAGATAAAGTATACGTACCTTGACATCCATCTGTGATGTACGGGTTTCCTGTGAATCCATGAGAGCATTTGCAGCGATACCCCAAAAGACCACCTTTCCCATTATGGCATTCAGTATTCTCTTGACACATGTGAGCTTTGTTGTCCTTTTGAGCTTCTTCACATGCAGTATTCCCGACAGACCAGTCAAGCACTACTGGGAATGAAATGTCACTTCTCAGAGTGCTTAAATGGCTTACATGGAAGTTGTACATTCCTTTTTCCACCACAAAAGCATAACCACACTTACTATTATTCCATACTCCAGTGCGGTTATCGGAAGCATGAACCATAAATTGACCAAATCTCATGCCTTCGGGAATAGGCGCTCGGCAACAGCCATGGCCTAGGCATGACCTGTTTTTAACATGTTCAGGGTCACAGTCCGATGTGCAATGCATATCAACAGGTGGCAGCCCAATACGGGCATCAATGCCACAACCTACCCCGGTAAACATGTTCCGTGTGCTTGAGAAGGGGAACCTTGTTGAAGTAAGTGCTATAGCTAAGCTATAACTTTCAGTTCCATGCTCGTCAAAGCATGCATACGCAATTGGGAGAGCAACCCTTAGCCGGCCTTCTATATTTATCTCTAGTACTTGTAGTTGATCTGTCTGGGATTCAAACATATCCGAGACGGCCGATATGTTTAAGTAGGGAATTTGGGTTGTTTGGTTACATTTGATGTGATAAGACTTATCAAGGTAGCAACCCTTTTCAGTTCCAAAAGGGTAAGGTATACTAACATTTCCACATTTCTCAGGACATATGCGCTTAGATTGTGCAGCGCTTACAAACCCCGTCAGCAAAACTTGCAGCAGTAGTACTAGCTCAGAGGATTTCATGGGTTATAACAGCGTTAAAAATTTGTTCGAATCAGTATGCTGTATATATATTAGGTATATGAGATTGTCTGGTGTAAATATATGGTAAGTTACTTAAGGTTCCTAGGTGAGAATGTTAACTTTTGCTTATGTATCCTTTGTCATATTCTTTATTCCCGTTCGGCAGCCGCCAAAAAGATCCATTAATTATTAAAATCATCTACACGGGGGAATTTCCTAAAAAAGTATATAATTGAAACAAAATGCTGCTGATATTTACGAAGGGTCTTAGACGAGGCGTTGTGGTCGACCCGATCCCATCGGGTACTGGCGGGTAACAAGGGGAACACCAAAACTCGATATTGGGTGAGCCTAGCGGGTAGCCCCATCGAGTTCCTGTACTCGGCGAACGAAACGAGGAAACCACCCCCCCTTCCAACGGCTTACCCCTCTCCAACGCTACTTTTTTTTTTCTTATTTAATAACTTAATTATAAATACCTCACCATCCAACACTCATTTTCATTCTAATTTTTTACCCTTTCACACTCATTCTTTCTACCTCTTTCATACCATTCTCTCTACCTATTTCATCCCTAATTTTTTTGTAATGGATTTATCAAGCGAGGTATTAACTTCTAGTTTTGATTTTTACGCGAGAAATAACACGATGCTGCAAGAGGTTTTTAAAACTAGTTTTTAGTTTTTAAAATTATGTATATTTTTTAAAAAAAAGTTTAGATTTTTTTTAAGTTTAAATTATGTAATTTAATTTTTAGTGTTGGTTGAATTTTAAATTAATTAAATTAATGAATTATATTAATTATATAATTGGTTATTTGTTAAATTAAAAAAAAAGAATAAAAAAAGTGAAAAAAGATTGGCTAAGAGAAGGTAAGGTATAATTTGATATTGGGTAAAGGAGAAAGGTAAGGGAGGGGGAATGATATGGCGCTGATGTGGCATCGGGTAAGGGTTACCTTAAGGTAACCCACAACACATAGCCTTATTAGAGGTGCATATTATCAGATTTTTATCCAATCCGGATCGAATTTTTTGCCTTGAAAAAACTGGATTTTATAAAAACCGGATCGGATTGAAACCCAGTTTTGAGGGATAAAATGTGTATCCGGTCAAACCGAACCAGATTAAAAAACTGGTTTGGAAAAAACCCCGTTTTTTCCCGTCTTATTTTTCTTACTAAATACGGTCAAATGTGTATCCCAAACATCTTTGTTTCGATCGTGTCGCATCACTCTAACGATTTCAAAGTTTTTTCCGACGGAAGATTCAACCGTGTGGGGTTGAGTTTACTAGTAGCCATGAAGAATTAAAAAAAAAAGAGTTTGAGAGAGTTGGAATTTGGTATAAATCAATCAGCTACATTTCCAAACTATCTATATATGTTTGTGATGGTAATATGGTGATATTTCAACAAAAAAAACGACTATAAAATGGCTGATTTTTAAATCCAGGTAGGATTTTTTTCTGGATAAAATTCCGGTTTTTTTAAACCCGTTTTTTATCCGGTACAAAATCTGGTTGCCCCAACAAAATCCAATCCGGTCAAAAAACTGATTTCGGTTAAATCCGACCCGGTTTGAAAAAAATCCGGTTTTGTAAAAAAAAACGGTTGGGATAGTTTTTGCACAAAATCGGATATCCGGTTTTTTATGCATATCTAGTCTTCATCTACAGTCGGGCTTTTATGAAAAAGTATAGGGTTTAGTTCCTAAAAGTACATTGAAGTTGTCATTTATTGCTATTGTGTATACCCATCTTTGAAAACTCCCATTTAGTATATCAAAGTTCCTAAAACTACCACTTTATGCATGGTAACTTGTAATAGTAGGTTGATGATGATGTGGCTCAGGTTTTGATGATGTGGCTCAGGTTTTGATGATGTGGCATTTTATTTTAAATGGTGACATGTAATTTCCTATTTAAAAATAAATGAAAATATAATAATAATAATAATAATAATAATAATAATAATAATAAAATCAAACCCAACAAATTCATCTCCCAAGTCTGCGATTAAACATCTCCCAACACTTCATCTTCATCGATCGATCGAACATTTGCCACCATTAACATCGATTGAAGCTGGGCACCACCACAACCAGCATCGATTCTTCGTCCGCCACCATCTTCGGCGACTGCACCATTACCGGCGAGGTTGATGCTTCTTGTTCTCGGGTATTACGAGTTGGGGTTTCTTTGATAGACCTGGGTTTCGAGTTAGGATTCTTCCATCGCAGACCTTGAAGTCCATCGCAGCCCTGCTTCATCGCCTTCAACAACTCCGTTCCAGATCTTGCCTTCACCACCGCCTAGAAGTCCATCGCAGATCTGACTTCGAGAACACCATCGTTCCAGATCCTTGGTTTCGATTAGGGTTTCAACAACTACGACTACGATTTGAAGGTCACCATCGCCGGAGGTAAGTTCAGGTTTCGATTAGGTTAGGGTTTCTGAAATCGTCCTCATGTTTATGAACAGATCTGTTTATACGATCAGGGTTTCTGAAATCGATTTTAGTGTTCGATGTAGGTTTCTTATTTTCATCATCTTCATGTTTAGTTCACAGATCTGTTCACAGATCGATTATAGTTCTCAATTAGGGTTTCTGAAATCGTTTTCTGGGTTATCATCTTCATGTTCTTCAGGTTTCTTATTTTCATCATCTTCATGTTTAGTTCACATATCGATTTTAGTGTTCGATTAGGGTTTCTAAAATAGTTTTCTGGGTTATCATCTTCAAGTTCTTCAAAGATTGGAAGAACACATTGAATGTTCTTCAAGAATATATGAGGTGGCATTGATTTATCTAGGTGACATTGATTTAGTATATAAAATAAATAAATAATCATAGAATTACAGGTTACCTATCCAACAGGTAACCGGATGTATAAATCGTGAGTTTTAGAAACTTTGATGTACTAAATGGGAGTTTTGAAAGATGGGTATACACAATAGCAAAACGTGACAACTTCGGTGTACTTTTAGGAACTAAACCCAAAAGTATATAATGCTAATTATTGTTGACATACCGCATGAAACATTTCTTCTTCTTGTCTAAGCTGCTCATCGGTCGAAACGGAATTCGACGAACCACTCGATAAAACATGTGGTGGTGATTCCATATTTTATAAAACAAAAATTAATATTTGAAAGAAATAAAGAAATAGGTAAGAAAGAAGTTGTATTGTAAAAAAATTAAATGAAAAGTGTTTGTGTGTGTGTATGTGTGTGTGTATATATATATATATATATATATATATATAAATAAACGGTCATATAGCCGTTAATTAAAAAAATTAATTTTTTTATTTTCCCAAAACTAGCCGTTTAAGTAAAAAAACAAAAAAAAAAATTAAAATGATGCAAAAAAGGGGGGATCTCTTCGGTTTGGCAAAGCCGAGGGGGCCAGGGTGGCTCCCAACCCGAGACACCCGTAGCGGTGTGCTTGGTGAAGCAGAACCCAACTCGAGACCCCATACTCTTCCGTTACGCATGGCCTTACCAGCATGAACCACTCCACCACCATCTGTCATCTCCGCCATCAATGCTGCTCAGAAACCTACTTAATCATTCTAACCGTGCATTAAAAGTTAAAAAGAGGGTGAATATGGTGGCCATATTAAAAACAAAGATAAGGCAACAATATTTGAATTTCATGTTGCTACTAATTTTTTTCGAATATTTGCATTCATAGATCACAATATAAAAATGTTTTTCTGGGTTCTACCTAAATACTCTCAGCTTCGGAATGACGACAAAAGACATCTTAGTTGTTTCAGATCTTGTTTCACTTCATCCATTGTTGGTCTTCTCTTTCCTTCACGATTGAGCAGTTAATTGCTATCTTAACAACACATGTAACCATCTTAGTATACTCGTCAGTTGATCATTTAGAATGTGAGTCAATGCATTGCGTCCCAGTAACGAAGCAAATTCAATTAAGGATAAATCACTGAAACCCCCAAATTGTTCAATCTTGCACAATAGTAGGTATTGTTGGATATCAAAGAGCAAAACTCACATTGCACTCTAAAAAACTCACGTACATATATAGAAACTCACCAAAAAGAAGAGAAGAAATATAAGAGCAATAGAACAGGAGAAAAGAAAACCACTTAGACTACATTTTTGATCATCTGCTTCTCTGCTTCAAAAATGAGAACATCAATACAATTTATAGAATTAATAAACCAATCCTACCTAATCTTCCTAGGCCACGTACACTGCCAAATTGCCCATGACTTCCTAACTTTAAGTAACATACTTAAATCTCCATAGGAATCGGTCCACATAAAATTAAACTCAACTAATTACAGAAACTAATTAAAACATTAAATAAAGCAAATCAAATTACCATTCTAACTAATAAACTTAAATTAAAACGTAACCCATGACCCATGAACCGTGACTTAACTATCAAGATTAATAGCCTACAGGTATGCTTTTGATGGACATGAGTCTCCAAATTGCAACAATCCCAATTTCCAGTTCAGTTATGTGAGTAATTAGCTTACTGTTACACTTAAATCCCTACTAGATTGCCACAGTGGAAACCACCATATGACAAAGTATTTAATGTGCTTGGTCTTTTGTAGTGCACACCGACTCTTGGATGGAATTCAGTACACTAGATATTGTGAAGTATGGTATGATATATGGGGTCAAAAGCCACTGAAACTACCGGATTTTACATACTCTTTTATGATTCAACCATCTTCCCTCGCAATTATGGTTAAACCTCCGGTCTCCGTACATTTTTATACTACTTGGCATGGTTTTTGTGATCGTCAGTCTTCAAAACCAACCAAACCTCCAGATTATATGATGATGTTTCGGTCATAAGCTGTCAATTGGTACAATGATCCATGGCTGTCAAACCGAGTCTCGAAACCAAGGATTACATACTCATACACACAGGATTAATTTATATTTCGAGTATAGTATCTTGGAGTTTGTATGCAAATTGTTTCAGGAAGGTTCTGAACCCAATCTTGGGGCTCTTGGATGTTTCAGAATGCCCAAAACAAGGCATACTCAATAAAGACAGTATTTGTTGGAAAGAAGAATATACATGGAACGGTGATAGAAACTAAAGTTACTGAAATGTATGATGGTTGTTTGTCCATGCTTGCTATAGTGCTGGATTTTTACCCGTGGCTAGCTAATTTGAAGGTTCATGAAATGTTCTTCATGATTGACAGAAGGATAAAGGTCTTAGATTGCTCCATGTCAGGGGAATGCTCGAACAAATTAGCTGATCCTATGGACATGCAAAAAGGTAGCAAAAGTGATGTCGGTGTTAAAGATCTCCATATTCACATTCAACTTATGATTGAAATTGGAAAACAGGATATTGTTCCTAAAGATGGTGTTGTTTCTTCTAATTTTGAAGTCTCGAAGGCCATAGGAAGTACAATTCCCAACAAAAAGGAGTTAGCGATTAGAAGAGAAATCTTCTCAGTTGAACAAAGGCTAAAGAAGTTCACAAGTAGTCCTGATACGATCAAGGTTTGTGAAGAAGAGGAGATACAAATGAAGTTGCCTGGGTAGCTTCTCGTTAAACAAAAAAGCCCCCCTAGAGAAAGTTATCAGTGGTGTAAAAAGGGGTCCCATGGGAATGAGATTAAAATCAGTAGTGTTGGTGGTCATACAACTTTCGAATGTCTTACAATTGGCTGCCGAGTACAAAGCGCTATCCTTAAAGGCCTTGCAAGAAAATTCTATGATAGTATATTAAAATGGTTATTAAATTCTTTGCCATGATCATAAAGGTGTTTAGTGGTGTTCATAAAAGAATCACTTGTCTTGCTCCTAAGGTAACTGATATGAAGGAGGGATGAACTTGTGTAACATTATCTATCATAATGTTGGACTAAGTAGTTGCAAAAATAATCACAATTATGCCTGTCAGTCTTGACATGAAGGAAGAATCAAAAGAGTCAAATCTAGGAGATTATCGGATCTGTTACATTGTGGAACGACTCGTCACTTACCTCACAATTATAAAGGTTGCAATCTTCTACTATGACTCTCACAGATAAATTGCACCATACAGGAATTGATGACTCAAAATCAGCAAGAAGCCATAGTAGATGCTGTTTGGGGAACCCAACGTCGAGTTATTGAATTAGGCTTGAGGACAAGCCTTGTTTTATGGGGGCGTTATTGATAGAGAATATGTATGAGTCAGTTTTAATAATCCAACAGCCCAATGGGCCCAAGTCTTTTTAGTTAGAAAAGATTATGTATATACAACTTATTTGGGGAGAGAAAGGTATCGAGAGTTTTCTAGTTTTGGTTATCGGTTGTGTAAAACTTGGGCGTGGAAGAAACGTTGGTTCTTCTCTAATTTTGGGCAGGAGTGCATCTGATTGATTTCTTCTGATTTTTATTTGTTCTTCATCTCTTTTGTTTTTTAATCCAAACAATTTCGACACCTACTCTACCTATCGATTCCATATTCCATGATCGTTATTCTATTTCATCTATCTAGTTGATTCAATTCCTATTATGATACCACCATTTTTCATGAAGAAGTCCTTTCTACCCTTGATACTTTTCCTCTTCTTAGCTCCTAACACAAATATCATTGTCAAAGCTGCACCTGCAACACCTTCACTAATACATGTATCGATAAATACTAAAAATATGAGTTCTTTGTATCATTACCTTCATCTTGGCTACGTTGGAAAGTGAAGTTTTTTGTTCACAACCTGCTCTTTCTAGTTTATGGATTACCTTTAATAACTGATCTTCTTTCAACAGGTGTGCACTTGCCACCTCTTTTTGCATTTCCTTGATGTCCCTTTGGACAAGTTGTTGGTTATAAACAACCAGTTAAGAAACTTCAGACAAAACCGATATAACGAATTTCGATAAAATACGCGGAATAAAACTGAGAATTCTGCAAATGAGAAACTGTAAAATCTAGACACAATATTTAACGTGGTTCGGTCAATCTGACCTACGTCCACGGGCAAACGAGAGAGAGAGAGAGAGGTTTATTAACACCAAAGAAAATTTACAATCATTCAAGGCTAAAACTGCACTTGAAATCTGATCACTCACAATAGGTATCACTCACTTTTGGCTGCCAAATGAAAGGCTCTGCACAAAAGAAACTACCTCACTTGTTTTATTTTCTTCTATGTTTCCTTCTGCTTTTGCTTTTAATTTCTTACAGGCACAACATACATATATATAAGAAATTTGTGTGGCAAAAAAGTCAAATGAAGAAAAACATTTCTCCATGTTTTAAGGAGAAAAACATGCCATTGAGTTGAAAGCTTGGTCAAAGGGAGAAAATAGATGTAAACGTGAAAAGCATTGTTGGCCACCTACTCCTTCATGTCTCCATAATCTAACAATCTCCCACTTGGAGTCTTGAACAACTTTCTCTTGCAACCTTCCCTAATCCATCTCTCTCGTTTTCTGCCTACCATTTTCCTCATTTTTTTGAAAGGCCAGTTGAAGCCATGCAAAGCTTCAACTTTTCTGTGGTAACCACCTTGGTAAACATATCTGCTGGATTCTTTGTACCTAAGATTTTCTTCAAGGACAATGTACCATTATTTATCAACTCCCTAATAAAATGATACCTCATCTGAATGTGTTTCGTTCTACTGTGAAACATTGGATTCTTAGCTAGATGAACTGCACTTTGGTTGTCACAATGCAATACACAATCCTCTTGCTGCATTCCAAGTTCTGATAGGAAGTTCTTCAACCATATAAGCTCTTTGGTTGCTTCTGCAATAGCCATATACTCTGCTTCTGTGGTTGAGAGAGCAACACTCTTCTGTAACCTAGACATCCAACTGATTGTCGTACCTCCGATTGTGAATACATAACCAATAGTGCTTTTGCCAGAATCTGAGCATCCTCCCAAATCTGCATCAGTGAAACCTTCTAAGACTACCCCCTTTCTTTTGAAACATAGGGCAACCTCTGTTGTTCCTTTCAAGTAGCGTAATAGCCATTTAACCGCCTCCCAATGCTCTTCACCCGGATTAGACATAAACCTACTAACAACTCCCACTGCATGAGCAATATCTGGCCTGGTGCAAACTATTGCATACATCAAACTGCCAACTGCTGACGCGTAAGGAACTTTAGCCATCTTTTCTATGTCTTCTTCAGTCTTTGGGGATTGCTTCTTTGAGAGTTTTAATTGACTACTCAATGGTGTACTTCTAGCTTTCGCATCTTCCATGTTAAACTTTTCTAAAACTTTCTTGAAGTATTTAGTTTGTGAAAGTTTTAGTGTACCATTAACTCTGTTTCTGGCTATGCTCATGCCCAATATCTGCTTAGCAGCTCCTAGGTCCTTCATCTCGAACTCTCTGCACAACTGCTTCTTAAGCTTGTTGATCTATTGCATGTCGGATCCAGCGATCAACATGTCATCAATATACAATAACAGGATGATATATGAGGAGCTGAATTTCTTCAAGTAACAACAGTGATCCATCTCACATCTGTGATACCCACTCCTTTGCATGAAGCTATCAAACTTTAAGTACCACTGTCTTGGAGCTTGCTTTAATCCATACAGACTTTTCTTCAACTTGCACACCAGATTTTCCTTACCAGCTGTGGGAAAACCTTCTGGTTGTGCCATGTAGATGTCTTCATCCAGGTCGCCGTGGAGAAAAGCTGTTTTCACATCTAGCTGCTCTAGATGGAGATCTTCAGAGGCTACAATACCCAAGACCGTTCTGATTGTAGTCATCTTCACAACTGGAGATAAAATTTCATTGTAATCAATCCCCCTTTTCTGTTGGAACCCATTGACCACTAATCTTTCCTTGTATCTTTTCGTGCCATCAATCTCATTTTTGACCCGAAACACCCATTTGTTCTGCAGTGCTTTCTTTCCTGCTGGAAACTTGACCAAGGACCAAGTGTGGTTCTTGTCAAGTGAGCTCAACTCGTCTTTCATGACCCTTTTCCACTGTATGGAATCTTTCATCCT
This sequence comes from Pulicaria dysenterica, assembly GCA_947179395.2. Classification (NCBI taxonomy): domain Eukaryota; kingdom Viridiplantae; phylum Streptophyta; class Magnoliopsida; order Asterales; family Asteraceae; genus Pulicaria; species Pulicaria dysenterica. The sequence goes on along the minus strand of OX359292.1, from coordinate 76,337,691 downwards.
CGAGGCCTCTTTATAAGACTCAGGTTCACCATTCTCAGTTAGCAACAAGTAATTAGCTGACGGAGAAAACCTGACTGTAGGTCTTCGTACTCTAGTAGATCTACAAACAGTAGGCGTTACGGTCTCTGCATCATCTGCAACCTCATCATCTGAACTACTAGCCTCTGAGCTCCCACTATCTTCATATATACCAGAGTTCCCACTGCTTCCTGAACCTTCACCTATCTCTGGAGTACTGATAATAGGTTTTATAATGTCATCTGAGATTTCTTCTAACTCAACTTGATTTTTCTTTTCTGGTTTCTTACTACCGCCTGAGCTTTTTAATAACTCATCCTTATATAGAGCATTCTTGTTGAACACCACATCTCGGCTTCTGATAACTTTCTTGTTCTCGTTATCCCAGAAGCGGTACCCCATGTCATCTAACCCGTAACCTATAAAGGTGCACTTTCTTGCCTTGGCTTCTAGCTTGTCTCTCTCTGAGTTTTTAACTTTGACATACGAGACACAACCGAAAACTTTCAAGTGTTTGAGTGAAATCTCACGACCTTGCCATTCCTCTTCTGGAATCTTGAACCCTATGGGGACCGAGGGTCCTCTGTTGATTAAATATGCAGCTGTGTTGACCGAATCTGCCCAGAACACCTTGGGTAAACCGGCATGCAGTCTCATGCTTTTAGCCCTTTCGTTCAGTGTTCGGTTCATCCTCTCAGCTACTCCATTCTGCTGAGGTGTCTCTGGAACCGTCTTCTACATTCTGATTCCCTGTTCAGCACAGTAATCAACGAACTCTTTGCTACTGTATTCTCCCCCGTTGTCTGATCTGAAACACTTGATCTTCAAGTTTGTTTCATTCTCTACAATAGCTTTCCATTTCTTGAAGACATTGAAAACTTCAGATTTATGTTTCAAGAAATAAACCCAAACTTTCCGTGTACAGACGTCGATGAAAGTAACATAATACCGGGATCCTCCCACTGAAGAAACTGAAGTGGGACCATAAACATCTGAATGTACTAATTCCAACTTCCCAAACTTGGGCGGATGACCTGTCTTGGAGAAAGTAACCTTCTTCTGCTTACCAAGAACACATGGTTCACAGAAATTACCTGTCACAGCCTTCAAATCTAGTATTCTTCCTTTGGAGACTAGTATCTTCATTCCCTTCTCACTCATATATCCAAGTCTTTGGTGCCATAGAGTAGATGTCCCAACTTTTTCAACAGCGTGTGCTTCAGCATCGAAAGCTTCCACCATTTAAAGTGTACCCCGCTTCTGACCTCTTGCAATAACTAAGTTTCCCTTTGTTACCTTCCACTGATGGTTACCAAATGTAACATGGTTACCTTCATCATCAAGCTGACCCACTGATATTAACATCCTCTTTAGGTCAGGAATGAACTTGACATTCTTCAAAGTCCAATTCGTACCTAAAGTTGTTTTGAGGACCACATCCCCAACACCAATAATATCCAGACACTTGTTGTCTGCTAGTCTGACCTTTCCACTGTAATGTCTGAAATTCTGCATTACATCTCTGGAATAACTAGCATGAAACGACGCACCAGAATCCAAGATCCACGATTCTGTTGAGTTTTTGACACAGCAAATGAGAGTGTCATCATCAGAATCTGCTGCCATATTCATTTCCTTCTTGCCTTTATCTGCCAAAGGTTTTGAGTACTGATTTCTAAAATGACCTTTCTCTTTACAGTTCCAACAGGTAATATCCTTCCTGTTCTTTGACTGACTTCTCTTTCTCGACTTCGATTTTCCTCTACCACCGCTCCCTCTGTTGGTCTTTCTTCCTCTGTCTTCAGTATTTAGGAGACTGCCAGAAGATTCTCCAGCACTCCGTCTGCGCACATCCTCACCAAGGATTAAATCGCGAATGCCTTCAAATGTCAGCCTAGCACTTCCAGCTGAACTGCTAACTGCTGTTACTATTCCGGACCAACTTTCTGGCAAAGATGATAATAGTATCAACGCCTGGACTTCATCCTCGAATCCAATATCAACCGATATCAATCTTGAGATGATTGAATTGAATTCATTTACATGATTAGTCACTAAATCACCTTCCTTCATCTTCAAATTCACCAACTGCCGAATCAAGAAAACTTTATTCACTGTTGAGGGTTTTTCGTACATGTTAGATAAAGCTTTGATCAGCCCGAACGTTGTCTTCTCGTTGACAATGTTATACGCAACATTTTTCGCCAACGACAATCTGACTACACCAAGAGCCTGTCGATCTAACAAATCCCAATCTGTCTGTGACATATTTTCTGGTTTAATACCAGACAGTGGTTCATCTAACTTTTTCTGATAGAGATAATCTTCGATTTGCATCTTCCAGAATCCGAAATCATGACCTTCGAATTTGTCGATCTTAACTTTCCCATCTTCAGCCATAGCTCTGATACCAGTTGTTGGTTATAAACAACCAGTTAAGAATCTTCAGACAAAACCAATATAACGAATTCCGATAAAATACGCGAAATAAAACTGAGAATTCTGCAAATGAGAAACTGTAAAATCTAGACACAGTATTTAACGTGGTTCGGTCAATCTGACCTACGTCCACGGGCAAACGAGAGAGAGAGATTTATTAACACCAAAGAAAAATTACAATCATTCAACGCTAGAACTGCACTTGAAATCTGATCACTCACAATAGGTATCACTCACGTTTGGCTGCCAAATGAAAGGCTCTGCACAAAAGAAACTACCTCACTTGTTTTATTTTCTTCTATGTTTCTTTCTGCTTTTGCTTTTAATTTCTTACAGACACAACATACATATATATAAGAAATTTGTGTGGCAAAAAAGTCAAATGAAGAAAAACATTTCTCCATGTTTTAAGGAGAAAAACATGCCATTGAGTTGAAAGCTTGGTCAAAGGGAGAAAATAGATGTAAACGTGAAAAGCATTGTTGGCCACCTACTGCTTCATGTCTCCATAATCTAACACAAATACAAATTATAATTTCCATATGTTCGTGTTCTCACAACATCCTGCAAGCAATCATTGAGTTCCGCAAATTCACACTCGTTTACATCTATTGGAAATTATGAAATGAAATATTCATCATGTATGTTACCATATCCCGAATCTTGTTTAAATTCTACAGTAACATGCATCTCTTTGCAATACAAATATAGTAGATAAAGTATGCGTACGTACCTTGACATCCATCTGTGATGTACGGATTGTTTCCCGTGAATCCATGAGAGCATTTGCAGCGATACCCCCAAAGGCCACCTTCCCCATTATGGCTTACGGTATTCTCTTGACACGTGTAAGTTTTGTTGTCTTTTGAGATTCTTCACATGCAGTATTGGAAATAGCCTTTAAGTCCTTCAAGGTTTTTATTTATTTTTGCTTTGGATTAAAATATATTGTTTTGTGTTCTATTTGCGAGTTGCATGTTTTGTTCAAATTGTTTTAATGTATTATGATATTGCTTTTAGAAATGATTAAAGTTTTAGTTTGGTTTTTGTATATATTAGGTTTTAGTTTGTTATTCATGTCTACACAACCCGACCCGTTTAACATGTATAAAAATATTTTCATTTCAATATAATGGTGCCCCCATCACCCAGATTTCCTGGATCCGCCACTGCTTGGCAACAACCATGGCCTAGGCATGGTCCCGTTTTTAACATCTTTGTAGTGGTCACAATCTGATAGGCAAGGCACATCAACAGGTGGCAGCTCAATACTGACATTAATGTCACAACCTACCCCGATAAACATGTTCTGTGTACTTGAAAAGAGGAACCTTGATGCAATAGCTTCTATAACAAAGCGTTAACGCTCAATTCCCTGCTTGTCAAAGCATGCATACGCAATCGGGAGAGCAACCCTTTAGCTGGCCTTCTATATTTATCTCTAGCTAGAACTTGTACTTGATCTGTCTGGGGTGCAAACAGACTTGAGACGGTAGATATGTTCAAGTAGGGAATTCTGGGTAGCAACCTTCTTCAGTTCCAAAAGAGTAAGGAATTGTAACATGTCCACATTTCTCAGGACATGTACGCTTAGATTGTGCCGTACTTACAAACCCCATCAACAGAACTTGCAGCAGTAGTACTAGCTGACAGGATTTCATGGGTTATAACAGGGGTAAAAATTTGGTGATGAATCATTGGTATGTATGGGTATGTTTATATATTAGGTATAAGATGTCTGGTGTACATGGTTAGTTGTCAGTTTGTCACGTAAGGTTTCTAGGAGAGAATTTTTTTTCCTACTTTTGCTTATGTATCCTTTGTCATATACCTTATTCCGTGTTTGGCTTCGGCAACCGCCTTCTTTTAAGAATCCAATAATAGACATGTTATTTAAATTATCTACAGCTCAGACTTTTCTGAAAAAGTATATAATACTTATTGAACATAAGAAGTACAAAATGCTGTTGATATTTACGATGGGGCTTGATCACAGGTCGGACTTTTCTGAAAAAGCATATAATGCTTATTATTGTTCATATACCAGACCCATCTACATGATCCAAGGATAAAATAACATGATAAAAAATAGATCTATTAAATCAATGAGTTGGGTGACACACGCTCTTACCGGTATCAGCATGAACCACTCCACCACCATCTGTCATCTCGCTGCTAAGTCAGGAACCTACTTAATTGATCATTTTAACCATGCATTAAAAGTTAAAAAGAGGTTGAATGTGGTGACGAAATTAAAAGCAAAGATAAGGAAACAATTTATAAATTTTATGTTGCTAGTAAATTTTTTCGAATATTTGCATTCACAGATCACCAAATCTAAATGTTTTTCTAGGTTCTACCTAAATACTCTCAGCTTCGATTGACGACAGAATGTTTTGTTCTGAACCTGCCCATCCTTGTGCTTGCATAAACAAATGATCAAACACACACACAACAGTGTATACGTATGTATGCAGGCAGGGAACAAGATAACACAGGAAACAAATTTGTAAAACACGCTTTGATTACACACACATAGTCATGGTTTGTACACCTATTTATACTATTAAATGGCAGTTAAGTTTGGCGCCAATTAACTGTCAAATGATAGTTACAATTCACGGTGGCTACCAAACTACCATATATGTGTGACACTTATTCCTAAGTACATAATTAGTCTAATATTAGGAGTCTTTAATAATTAAAACAACCATTAAGTGATTAAACATTATTGAGGCAAACAATCTCCCACGTATGTAGTATCGCTTTATAACCCGAGTATCGAATATATCACACGGAGTGTCAAGTAATGAAATAGGATCACTGCTATTGTTTAACCGATCAATAACCAGGAGGGTTAATTAAACTAAGATTACACTAATATGGCATGCAATTAGATTAATATTGATTAACAACACGGAGTGGAATCAATAAAGAGGGGATTCATCTAGATATTGAATCCTCCAAACTAGAAATGGAATTATCGTAAATGCTACAAAGATCAAAACATGATACATGATTCAAAAATCAGATTTCTTTCTTAGGCTTACGAAAGTTGGAGTAAACTTGTTTTTAACTCATATTTGTATAATTATTTGGTAGATAAAGTCCATGTATTAATTTCTCCAATGACACTTCTTTTATTACCAAGTAGTTATAAAAATATGACGAAACCGGATCTTTTCAAACTGCTAGTTAAGGACGCACGTTAAGCATAAATCAAACACACCAAACCAACATTCCTCATTTCTAAGGTAATGTCCCAAATGCATATACCCAATATGAACAAGGAGGATAACTACCATTTCTAGTGTGAAACCCAAATGAACACACAAGTTTGAAATATATATATATGCACTCAAATATTAGTAGTTTTCACATGCAAGGTGATCAAACTCACACGATCAAAACACTCACAAGACTCGAATATGTTGTCAAACTGGTTTAAACACACAACAACATTAATGCAAGAATATCCAAATTCATATATTTTTGAAATCATGATCAAAGTAGCAAATACAACCATATTCATATTAAATACATCATTAACAACAACCAATACACATTCAAACATTATGGAAATAATGGTTAGAATATATCAAAATGAAGAACAGTGACAAAGGTGGTGAATGTGATGATCCTTTGATGGTGCTAAGCTTCCAAGTAATGAAGATGACACTTCTTTTGGCCTTTGGATCCTCCAAGAACCTCTCCTAATGAGTGTAAGGTGTTTAGGGTTGGAGGTGTGGAGTATAAGAGTGTAAGTGTGAAGAAAATTCTGTCCAAAAAGCTCCCAAAACAGAAGTAGGAGAGATGAATATAAAGTGGGTTTGCATGGGCGGCTAACGGGCGTTAGGTCTGGGTTAACGTCCGTTACATTGAGATTCTTGTTGGATAAGGTCAGATGCAACTTGCCAAGTTGGAGAATCTCACTTAATAAGGCTAACGGCTGTTAGCTATAGAGCTAACGGGCGTTAGGTCTTGATTTCGGATGGGCTTCAGTGAGATGGTTTCAGTGGGAGGGTGTTAGGCTCTTTGATGGCCGTCAGGTAGCTAACGCCCGACCTAACGGCCGTTAGGTGGGGCGTTAGGTCTTGATTTCTTCAGTTATTTGGTTTTTAGTTGCTCGTTTTAGTGATTCTTCTGAGCTCTTCAGTGAAATCAACCTTTCTTCAGATTTGTTCAGTTTTAGCATGTTTTGCGCTGAAAATTCCATTTATGTCTGCGATAGTGAAAAAGAATGATTATACATTTTTTATGCGCAATTCACTAACACTAATGGTTCGAAGTATGAGGAATTTGTAATCAAAGCATGTATAATTTATAGTATATCAGTACCTTATAACTTCATTACATCAAGCCTTTGAAGATCTTTGTTGTAACACTCCTAGTTATTACTAACACTTCTTTCATTGTCTGACATTTCTTCTTCGAATTGTCTTCTTACAATACACTTAGTCCCTTTGATGATGAACTTGAATCTTTGAACCACCAATTGACTCAAACTTAATGTATCAAAATCATCGTTTGGTACATAGTACACTCCAGGAATCATATAAGTTCTTTCTTCGGAATCAAACTTAACATGTACTTCACCAAAGCCTTTGACATTCAAAGCCTGTTTCATAGCCTTGCTTGTTCCTATGTTTCCTGCTTTAAAATGTATGAATTGTTCTATGTTTGATGTCATATGTCGTGGACACTCACTTGAAACATACCACAAGTCATTCCAACCCCTTAAATCAGATCCTAAAATCACCCAATTTGGTGTGGGAATGATCTTATTACCGTAAACATCATCCTTTTGCACACAATTTTGACCATTCGAATTGACTGTCTTGGCTTTCATGGATCTCATTTTTAAAAAAAGTATGTCTTTGATTCCGGTTCGGGCAATTCCAATATATGTGTCCCTCATGAAACACATGTAGCATCTTGCCTTTTTCATTTTCCTATCGAATTTAGGAATAGGAGTGGTTTTACTCATAGTGAAATCATTATCTTTTAACTTCAAATGATCCAATCTCTTCAGGACTTCATTCCTTCGTTGAAACTACAAGCCTCTTCGATTTCGATCGTTGCCTCTGGAAACATGATCGAAATTTATGTTCCTATCAATCAAAGATGGCAAGACTTCACTTCAATTCAAAGGTGTCTCTGTTGAAACTTCGCAGGGTGACTCCTCTGTTATTACTTCTTTTCCTTTTAGATTCGCAGGAGTATTTGGATTCAATGCTTTTGTATTTGATGCCTTCACGTCTCGAAGTGCTCTTCCTAGGATCCGACTGCCACTGTGATACCCTGTTTTGTTCTGAACCTGCCCATCCTTATGCATATGAGGTTCTTGATTGTATGATACCATATTGCATAAAAAATGATCAAACGAACACACAACAGTGTATACGTATGTATGCAAGGAACAAGATAACACACGAAACAAATTTGTAAAACACACTTTGATTACACACACATAGTCACGGTTTGTACACCTATTTATACCACTACAATGACAGTTAAGTTTAGCGCCAATTAACTGTCAAATGACAGTTAAATTCACTGTTCACGGTGGCTACCAAACTTCTAACGTCCTAATATTTAAAAAAAACTCAAATAGTAGTTCATATAAACACTAAAATAGTTCGAAAGTGTAGAGTACAATAATCGCCAATACCGGCCCAACACACGGGACTTATGGCTCGAATAAATGTTTCAAAAGTAATTGTTTAAAAATCAGAGTTTGGGAAAACGAGTTACGGAAAGATTTTGTCACGCCCACGCCTTTCTCTGGTCTTTACGAGCCGGTCCTGAAAGATAAAGTCAACAACGGGTTAAGCACAAAGCTTAGTGAGCACACAATACTCATACATTATATCAGGCATATATTCAAATAATCATATACATCACGTAGGGTGTCACTCAGGTGATTGCTACTCAAAAGATTATGCACTCAGGCTGTGACACTCGGGCGATTGCTACTCAAGCGATTGTGACACTTAGACGACTTCTACATAAATGATTGTGCCACTAAGGTTGTGCCATTCATGCGATTAATAAACACAGTATCATATAAGAACATGCTCACAGTATAAGATATAAGTTAGTGAAACTCACCTCATCAGCAACAAATCACAACACATAATCACAGAATTCGTAAAGGTGTACGTTTAACAAATTAGACAGCCTGAACCTACATCACATCGTATTGAATTAATAATTTGTACAAGTCCCTATAAATGACACACTCTCATGCGTATCAAATTCTAAGTTGGATTAATTCGAAATTCAGTCGGACGCAACGCATCCCTCAGCCAGACGCGACGCGTTCCCGGCACAGATCGAAATTCCCTAAATTCCTAATGTACCCACGTCGGACCCTTCTAATAAATGCATGCATGTCGGATAAAACCTTAAAGTTGGATGGAGTCGATATCACATAGGTCGGTGATGTGCATTTTACGTACTACTTTTAAATTTATAAATTCGATTTTATTTACGTACCAAATACGACACGAATAGGCAAAAGGACCTAATCGGTTTTCTTAGTATAGTGAATAAGCACGAGTGTCGAACACTTGGGAAACGAGTATGATTTGATTAAATTATACTAATCTAATTATTAAAATAAATTAAACTAAAAACAAATAAAAACAAATAAATGCAAATAAAGCAATAAAAGGGGGAGGGATTTTGTTATTTTTGCAATTTCAACTCAACCAATTACCACTAACAACCTAAATCACACCTTAGCAATTCAGAGAAAGCAAAAAGCATGCAATTCTTGATTGGATTTAAACTATATGATGAAGATTTCCCTCCCTAGATTCGATTTCACCCTTTTTAAGTCAATTAAATTCAAGAAATCTTGTGCAATGAATACCAATTACCAGTTATCGATTCCTAAAGTGATTAGACTCTTGTTCCGATTATCTAACCCTATAATTATACCATTAACAACCTTTATGGTCATAATTAAAAAGCATAATTAGTCAATTATGTTCGATTTAAGAAGCTTTGATCTTTTTAAGTTTGTTTGATAAACAAAACATTAAACCAACACATAAAGGTCATTATATGTTGAAACACATGTTAAAATTTCAATTTTTAGTTGTTTAACCCTAGGATTAGTCAATTCTAGTCTAAATTATTTATTGATCCTAGATAATCAAGATTCAAATTTTATAAATAGATTGATCTTCTAATTTAATAAAACTCATATTGTAAACAACCAAAAATAGATTCTAAATCATGGATTAATCATTGATTAAGCAATTCATGATAGAAATATGATAAAAGCACAAAACTTTATAAATTAATCAACTTTCATAAGGGTTCATCTCCTCTAGAAAGGAAAAACAGAAAACTAGAATGGAACATTCATCATAGTACTCTGGAAATCATGAAATAACAAAAACATGGTAAGATGGAGTGAATAAACCGTAAAAGATGAATGATGTTAAGCCTTGATCTTCAATTTAAGCTCCAAATCTCCAATATTAAACTCCAAGCTCTCAGGATCACCTCTGGTACGTGTTCCGGGTTGGAATGATGGTAAAAGTTGGGTAGAAGATCCCAAAACCGGATAGAAATGAAAGAATTTATAGATGACAGTTCCTACGATATCGTGCCGCGATCGTGAAGTTTATCCCGTTCTTCTCGCCCGGTTGTTGAAATTCAAATCTCGACCTTATCTTCATTTACAAACACAAGAAAATAACGAAATTATAATAACATCGATTTCAAGCATAATGTTTGAGATTTGAAATGTCAATGTCATCAAGAAAAGCAATATATAAGCAATTTCAAAATACGATATCATCATCAGGGTTTAAAAATACAAACAATATAAGATTTAGAGTAAAATTACCGATTTCAAGAAAGCCGCCGATTAATCTTCCATAGTATCCGTAACCGAAAGAAGAATTAGGCGTTTTTAAAAGTGGATTTCATCGGGGGGACAGCTTTAAAATAGAACAAATTCAAAAATCATGAATTATAGATTTTTATTCCTTAGAACCTGTATGATAATCAACAATGAAATGGGGAGAAAATCGATATGAGGAAATTGAAAGCAGATTATGGCTATGGAGATAGAGTTTCCAATTGAAAGTCTTCCTGTGTGTCTTCCCTTGTGACTGCAATCGATAAAAGAATTAGGGTTTATGAAGGCTATAAGTCGTAGAGAAGAAGAAAAAGGGATAAGGGATATGTATGCAAAGTTACGGGTATCCGTGATGTATAAACCGGGTAAAATGATTCAAGTGGGATCCGAGCTTTGTATAAATAATAGGATGGAGCTTTCTAAAACTGTTTTTCGTAAAATTATAGGATTGTAAAATTATAGGTTTTAAAATTTTGCTTTAATAGGTATAATTAAAAAGAATGTAAGTCTTTTATATATAGTTATAGATTCTTAGATGATATCACACTCATATACCTTCCTTTTTAACAAGCAAATACTAAAATCTTAGAATTACTTTCCCATTATCAGCAGCTACGTAGCACCAATCCCTCTAATATATTATGGGGAAATGATACATGCAGCTAATATCACCTAAATTAGGTGATGTTGCTCTCATATACCACTTAAATGAAGGGCATTAAGGTCATTTGAGTGTTCTAATGATTTAAATAAATGTGAGAGCAACATCACCTAACTTAGATGATGTTAGCTCCATATATTAATAATTAATAATAATAATAGTCTTTATCTGAACTCTATTTAAAGTTATTATTCAATCTGTATCATCTATAATTTGAAACCGTTAGAAAATCTATGCGGCATGGTAGTCCCCTAGGACCCGACATTTCTTGACATAGGAATCAACAGAAAAAAAAATTACATTGTGTAATTGGTTGAACACGGCAAAACTTAAAGCCGAAATTGAAAAACAAGACCACTCATTTCAAGTGTGAAAAAAAATAAATCATCCATGTGCATTAGGAGGTTGCATGTCATAAGGACCATGTGGTACAGCTCCAGGGGCATACTGAGGATTAACCATATGATGTTGCATGTCATATGGAGCAGGGGGCATGGGTCCTGACCCATATCGAGGATCAACTCCACCATGAACCTGAAATGCGCAAGAATGGTAGACTCATTATTTATAGAAATTCAATATTTATGACAAAAAGTGTTTCGGGTCAACCAAACCGTCTAATTTCAACTGTCAAAAAGAACTTAATTGTTTGACACTTTGACCCATCATCCAAACCGCCTGATCCGTCCACTTTTTCACATCTATCTAATCTAATAGTTAATATATGGTATACACGAAATCAAAATACAATTTACTCAAAATTTATGCCATACCTGATGCACAGCATAAGGGCCAGGATATGCATTCCCACCATAACCCATATCATGGTTCCCAAATCCTCCACCATATCCCGTTCCTGTTTCAGCACATTCCATCCATTTAAAACTAAATATCATTTGAATGCAACTTTTTAGTTGGACATGGTTTATTCATTTGTGAGCTAAAGTCAATTTCATTGATATGTTGTAAATACAACTAATAGGTGAACAGTTGATTTTGGCCAAAAAGCTAGTACATTACCAGGTGTGTTTGTTGCAGCTGCAGCAGCAGCTGCCATTGCTTTCTTATTTGCATTAGCAAGTTCCTCTTGCAGCTTCTCAATTTCACGAGTCATAGAAATCCTACTTTTCTCCATTGCTTGGCTTTGTTCAACGTTAATGGCATACACCTTTTTTTCATACTCAATTGCTTGCCTGCGTGCATAGAGAAGAAGATTATTAAGGAATTCCATCAGGCAAGTTAAAATTGTGATTTATACAGAATAAATTCCATGTCAATATTAACACAAACTTTAAAGAAGATTAATAGTCGGCATCTAAACTGCATATAGAGAGCATGCAAAGTTTTTAAGAAAGCAGGAATGGAGGAACTCTGCTCATTTTTTGAAAGTGTACAAAGCTTGCCTTTCAAAATGAAATTGTATAAAAGTTACACTACGTACAAAAGATAGATTTGCAACCGATCAAAGCAAATTTGAAAGTGGTTCAAACACCAAGTCCTTTTGACCAGCAGGCCTTTAAGCCTAGTGGTACCAAGACGACTCACCAACCAAAGATATGTACGTTCAAGTCCCAACAGGAATGGGTGTGCGAGTCTTTCCCGTTTGAAGAACATATATTCTTTTTAATCCTTTTGTTTTAATATCAGAGTTAATTATATATACTATATATGATTTGTTAAAAGGCATTATATTATACATGATTGGAGAACTATTATTAATAGAATGATCCACTTTTATATTTAAATAAATTAAGAGGATGTTAACACTGAGTATGCCATTGCTTTTTTTTTGAACGGCAAAAAGTATGATGGAGGAGTGCTTCGGCACGGCCATCACACCCTCCAAACATACTATAAAATTTATTCATAGAAAATACTAGCAAGATGCTAGCACCCAAAGTACAAAGATGAAAGAAGAAATACAGGAAAAGGAAATAAACACACCAAGCACAATCAGAAAAAAAAACACCCCCTTTGACAACTTAAAAACAGCTCCTAGGAGAAAGGACCCAATCACCCCATTTCAATGCATGTTTGACACCTCCATTCCTATGTTTGATCCAGAAGAACGAATATGCTTGAATCAAACTGAAAACATCCCGGTCTCCAACTGTTTTGTTTGAAAATTCAGTGTCGTTACGAAGTATCCACAACCACCATAAATATGTGTATATGACACTAGTGAAAGAGGAATGGGCAGCTCCTTTGAAGCCCAAAGTATCACTCCATTTTATTAAGCTTGAGGTATCCAATAAATTAGGCTCACCAATATTCCACCATTTCTGTAGATCACTTAAAACTTTCCTTGCAATCCGACATTCGATGAAAAGATGATTCTCCGATTCCTCTACATCGTTGCAAAGTTTACAACAGGTCGTAAGGAGGGTGACTCCCCTTTTCTGTAGATTTAGTTTTGTAGGCAACCGATTATAATAAACTCTCCATAAATGAATATTTACCTTCAAAGGGACAAGACGACACCATTTAAAAGCGAAATCTTCAGTTTTTTTCAAGAGGACATTATCGATTGCGAGCCTTAGTGAAGAGACTGTGAACATCCCACTAGGCTCTAGAGCCCACTTCAATCTTTGCGATATAGCATCTCCCTGGTCTGATGCTTCAATAATCCAACTATTGAAGGTAATATTGAGTTTAACAAAAGATTTAAGGGATTTAACAATGTTACTCCATACGCCAAGGATACGACCGCCTGAAGTTGAACTATCGATGTCCCCATTCTGCCCGTGAACTGCTATAATGACCTCTCTCCATAAACTACTTTGCTGAGATTTAAATTTCCATATCCACTTGGAGAGGAGAGCAATGTTCTGTGCCTTTAGACTGCCCATACCAAGGCCACCTTTCTCCTTTGAGTTGAGAATAATGTCCCATGAAACCCATGAAATTTTCCTCCTGTTTTCATTACAGCCCCAAAAGAATTTTGATCTAAGGCTTTCCAAATTTTTTAAGACTTTTTCCGGGGCTCGAAAAATAGAGAAAAAATAGATACCCAAACTTCCCAAAACCGACTTGAGCAATGTCAATTTGCCACCCGTAGAGAGAGTAGAAGCTTTCCAATTCGATAGTTTAGATTGGAATTTATTTATAATGGGGCTCCATGATTCACATTTGTTCATAGAAGCCCCAATTGGAAATCCCAGATACTCAAACGGAAAAACACCAGGTTTACAATTATACGAGGAGGCCACTTGGTTAACCACCTCAGCTGGAACCCCCAACCCAAACAGATTACTCTTAATTGTGTTTATTTTCAAACCCGAAGATAGATAGAAGCATCTGAGAATACGAAAAAGGTTAGCGATGTTCTTACCAGACCATTCTCCAATTACCAATGTGTCGTCAGCGAATTGCAAGTGTGAGAGAACCGGACCATTCCTTGGAAGTTTGAGCCCATCGAAAACTCCTGTTGAAAGAGCATTTTTCATAGCCACACTGAATGCTTCGGCAGCCATGAGGAATAAATAAGGTGCCATAGGGTCTCCTTGTTGAACTCCTCTCCTCATCAAATTCTGCCGTTGGCGATCCATTAATCAAAACGGAAACTCTGGCAGAAGAGAGACATCCATATACCCATTTCCTCCATCTTGATCCAAAACCCATCTGTTGCATAGTATCCATCAAGAAGTCCCAGTTAATCGAATCAAAAGCTTTTTCGAAGTCGATTTTAAGCAGCATGGTTTCTTTATTAGATTTCCTGGCCCATGCTATTGCTTCGCTAACAATTAAAGGGCCATCAAGAATACTTCTATCTTGAATAAAAGCTGTTTGCTCCACCCCTATGATTGTATCCATCACCTTTCTTAATCTGTTCGCCATGGTTTTTGCAAGGATTTTATATAAACTGTTGAGAAGGCTTATCGGTCTAAAGTCTCCAAACGTAGTTGGGGAGTTGACTTTAGGAATGAGGGCCAGAAAGGAAGAATTACAACCCAAATCAATCTGACCAGAAGCTTCGAAGAATTTAATAGCTGAGAACAAGTCATTCGAGATGATATCCCAGAAGCTTTTGTAGAATTCAATTGTAAACCCATCAGGCCCCGGGGCTTTTTCTGCCCCAAGCTCCCATACTGCTTTTTTAACCTCTTCAATTGTAAAGTCAGCCTCCATAAGTTGCGATTGATCAATAGTGAGAGATTTGAAGTTGGAACTACGAAAAACAGGTCTGTTCGAGTTGCATTGGGAGAATTTATTGCTGAAAAAATCAAAAGCAGTGGATTTAATTATGGGTGGGTCGCAAATCCAAGTCCCATGAATAGAAATCCCGTGAATAAATTTTGAGCGATTATTCTTGTTTATAAACCCATGAAATAGCTTGGAATTCTCGTCACCATCAATTGCCCATCTGATCCTGGATTTTTGTTTTAAATCCAGTTTATACTTTCTTTCAACCTCTTTCAGTTCAATCAACAACTTTTGATACCTGGTACTTGAATCCAGTGTGATAATAGTCTCCTCAGCATTCTTATCAAAATCCTCTAACTCTCTTTTCAGTTGTTGGATACGAATCAAGCTGTTGGGTAGTGAATCTTTCTTCCATTTAACAATATCCCCTTTGACCATTCGAAGCTTCTTCAAGAAGATCCAAAACGCAGATTTATTTCTGTTATGACTATAACGGGACCAGGATCTAGAAACCACTTCCTTTAAAGTTGGCTCCAACAGCCAGGAATTAAAAAATTTGAAGTAACCGGCTCCAAAGTCTAAAGCAGCTGCTTTAAAGACAACTGGAGAGTGGTCGGAATGTAACCTTGGAAGGTTGATCACACTCGGGTTTGGCCAAAGCAGGAGGAAGTTAGGAGAAACAAAGAATCTGTCCAATTTACTTAATTTGGAACCATCCTTGCTAGAACGAGTAAATTTAAGCCCGCCACTTTTAATTTCTACCAAGCCCGAGATATGAATGAAATCATTGAACGCCTTGGCTCCTGAATAGGAGAAATTAGTACCCTTCCTATCTTCACGAGTTCTAACCTCGTTGAAATCCCCGAAGATGATCCAGTGAGTGCTTTCCATAGACAGCAAAATGTTTTGAATTGTACCCCAAAGAATCTTTTTCTTGGATAACTCCTGTTGTGCATAGACATTTATAAATCCAAGCTTGAGATTAGGGCCCCTACAATTACCCCAGATTGCTAAGAAATCCCTCCCTTTGAGACAATCAGATTTCGTAAAGAATGAAGAATCCCAAATAGAGATTATGCCCCCCGATTTCCCTCGAACATCAACGAAGTCAAAATTGAATTGTGAATGCCCCCATATTTTATTAATAATGTTATCGTCCGGATCAAACAGAAAAGATTCTTGAAGACCGAGAAGATGGATATTGTTTAACCGTCCTAAATCCCTAATCCATTCCTGCTTCGAGTCCGAAGCCACCCCTCTAGAATTCAAAGACAATAAATTCATTGTAAAGGAAAGGTAGCACCTGTGTGGCTAACTGAGCCTCTGATGGCGTCTTCACAGCCATCCATACGGAAGCCAATGAGCTCACCGACTTCTATTGTTCGCCTAACTTCTTCCTCTGGATCCTCTCGTGAAATACGGTTTCTATCATTAGGGCTCAATTGCGAGACAGAGTTCGTAGAGACCGATTTGTTTAGGTCAAACGACTTCCTGGAGGTACCAATTTAGGCCGTGGATCTACGCTTGCAAGTGCTCCCCTTATGTTGTCTGAGCAATGTCCTTGACTTGAGTGGGAATGGTATTTTAGGAGCATTAGATTGACGTTGACAACCATGGGAAAATGACGATCGTCTTACAGGGTCAGGGGAGAGTGAAGAGGGATTTCGGGTTGTGTCAATATCTGGATCGTGTAATGGGGAGTCTGGTACCCAGGTCTCATCCTCGCAATGGGCTTCGTAAGCTGTTTGGCCCACTGGGTTAGGAGCTACATTTTGATCCACTGCAGGCCCATCCTTCAGATTAAGCCTATCACCCAAGACTTCAGAATCTTCAACGGTTTGTTTGTTGGGAATAGAAGCTTCGCCTGATGTCATGATTGTTTTTGAATTAATAAAGCCATTACCTAGGTTCACGTGTTCCCTATCTTCGAGAATACCAGGTTCCAAGGCCACCCCTTCATTTCCTAGCCGGAGAGTCTCTTCAACTTCAAACTGTTCTCCCGACTCTTCCTCGTCGGAGGAAACCAAGTTTCTCAACACAGCCCCCACGGCACTGTTTTCCGGCGGAACCTCATTGTCTTCACGCTGTTCTTCCATTGACGCCTCTTCATCATCGAAGATGCTATTACTTTTTAACGATCCTTCATCATCTGATGAAGAATCAATTGAGAGGTGAGGAACGAAACTAAGGGACTCACTTTGGTCTTCTTTGACAAATAAAGTATACGTAACACCATCAATGATAACCTCACATTTATCTTGTATCCATGGCTGGATACCGGTGAGGATGGTTACACGTCCAAAAGCCAAATTCTGATTTGCTACGTCGCATGGTTCAGGTTCTATAATAGTACCCCATTTTTTTGCTACCTCCGAAAAGGTATCCGAAGACCATGCCACTAAAGGCATTCCCATAATCAAAAGGGATGCGATTCTCTCATTGGGCACCCATCCCTTCTTCCATACAACCAGGGACTCAAACCAGTTCCCCCGTATTTGTTTATGGTCCAATTGAAACGACTCCATGCATGTTTTAGATTCAAAGTCCAGTTGAATAAAAAATCCACCTAAATATCTCATTGTAATTCCTGCACATGCATCTTCCTTAAGCAGCTCAGATACGTCAAAAAGCTTATCCAAGGAGAGAGCCTTCCCCACGAGGGTGGTGGACACCCAGTCTTGCATGATTGGCGAGGATTCGAATCTTATCGCCACCGGTGCTTTGTTCTTAACAGCATCCGCATACGAGTTATACGAAGTAGCCCCTTGATTCTTTAGCGTCTGAGGTCGGGTTTTGGGGGGGTTAGATTTGACATACGTATTTAACTTCTCCCTTTTGTATCTTGCAACATTAACCACCAGTGGAAGGCTACCCAATCTGATCAATCTGAGTCTCCTTAACAATGATGGTTGATCTTGTACGTCGAGGAATCTGACAAAGCCAAAGTTTTTGCGCAGTCTGTTCTTTTTCCTCGCAACATAAGCGTCCACTATTTTGCCTGTTCCTTTCATCTCCATCCATAGATCAGATGCTTTAGTGTAAGTTTGAGACATAAAAGGTAGTAGTCCGGTCTCCAAATAAGTTTTCTTGCTCTTTCGTTTCCTGTTTTTGTTTTCTTCTAACTTCAATCCACTCATTATTATCTTTCTTTGCACTTGCCATTACGTGAATTACGCTAATTTAGATCACCACAATCCCACCTGCACCTAGAGAAACCCTCACCTACACCTTCTTCCCACCTGCACCTTCAAGAAGGTAGGACACTGAGAATGGAAGGCAGGATGCTGAGGAGTTTAGGTAGATCGAAACCTAAAAACTCTCACCTACACCTTCTTCCCACCTGCACCTTCAAGAAAGTAGGACACTGAGAATCGAAGACAGGATGCTGAGGGGTATAGGAAGGACGCTGGGATTTCAGAATGGACAGTGATCTCCGGCGTCTGAGCCCACCGGAGAAAGATTACGTCAACTTCTCCTTATAAGGACAGTGATCTCCGGCACCTTCAGAATGGACAGTGATCTCCGGCACCTTCAGAATGAACAGTGATCTCCGGCGTCTGAGCCCGCGGGCGTCTGAGCCCGTCTGAGTATGCCATTGCTAAGGGCGGCTTTTAAACAATTCAACCCATTACCTCTTTCCTTTTTAGCTAATTTTTGGATGTTATAACCTATTTCCCATTAACCGGGTTGAAATTTACCACAACAAACCAATGAACCGATAAAACTTTTAAATGCAAAACATATAGTCCACATAAAATTCTATAAAAATAAAAAGACTTCGACTTGAATAATGTAAATAATTCTGCAAACTCCATCTCTGTTCTGTTAAGAAATTAGTGTAGATAATTTAAGAATTTCTTTTATGCAGATTACAAGATTCTTGCTAGTAATTTTTAAGAGCTTGCATTTCGGTCCAACCTCTTGGCAACTATGAGTGTAACAAATCTGAAGTCAGAGATGAAAGCGGTATACATAGATATATTAGTAGTACATAGAGGTCTGTGACAAATCAGAGAGGTTTTATTAATAAATCGAGTGCTGAGTGTAGCTGTTCATTAAATAAATTGGTGGCATATTTTACTTAATTAGTTAAAGTTCCTGTAAAATTCTCAAATTTATCATTGGCTGGCTATAAAACTAGTCCTGATAATCAAAGATCATACTGTCATCTGCTGTATGAATAATTATATATCTTCCTACGTCATCCTCGTATCTTTTATATGATTGACATGTGTAATGCACTAATTCTCTTTCACTATATCGTCCATTGATTTTGACACTTGTCTTGATCAGGTGAGTAGGAGGATACATAGGAACGAAGAAATAAAACCTCTCGTTTTATAATCACCATATCCACAGGTGAAAATAATAATAATATCAGTACCCATTTCCTGATTATAAATTGACAAATTTATCCAGTTAACCTTCTGATAACTAAATATTTCACAGATTGACAAAGGAAATTATATGATCTTTAAAGGGGTGGTCAACCAAATTCGCCATTCAGTTTTTATATTCATCAGGCCAAGCACCTAAATCACTTGTCTTCAATGAAATTTGGAGAATTAGGGAATGAGTTGCACCCAAATTTACCTGTTTTTTATGATAGCAGGTGATTGCTTTCAAATAAAATTTAGGTTTTAACAGAAGAAATCAAGAATATATATGACTTGATCAATATTCAACAATGGAGAATGTTTCTGATGACAACAATTAAAAAAGAAATGAGGGAAAAATCAAACCTTCCTCTTTGAAGTTCTTTGTGCATGGCTTCAATCTCCTCTTCAATCATCGGAATTTGATGCCCTTTGGCTTTCTCTTTCGCAAGATCATCGTGAATCTTACCCAATTTCTCATTAAGTTCTTTATTTTCTGAATTCAATTTCTGTACGTCTCCTCTAACCTGAACAAGATCAGCGCTTAATTCATCGATCAATCTGACTTCCGCCTCCATCTTAACAGCCTTCTCGAAAACCTCGCGCACTTCGGCAGCTCTCTCGGCCTTTATGTTTCCGGCAACGGATGAGAGATGACGAAAGTCCTGCAGGGCGACGGAGAGTTCCTGCTTAAGGGCGACGTGAGTGGCGGCGAGGCGTTGGTTGTCGACGAGAAGTGATTGAACTTCACGGTGGTGGACGGCGATGCGGTCGTCGACGACGTGACGACGAGGAGGAGATTCGATTAGGGAGCGACGAGAATGGGAGTCTTGTCTGGGTTTTAATGCATCTGATGGGATGTAATTTCTACCGGCCATTTGAGGAATGTTCGTTCTACAGTGGCTGCCGCCGTGCTGCCGTTGTCTTTCTTTTTCCCTCTGTTGTCCGGCAACTATCTATCTTCAAGTTAAAGTATAACCAACATCAACTGGAGTATTTTGGATAATCGTACATTTAACTCACTTTAAAATATGGCTTTTAAACTTTTTTAACTACAGAATTTTAATTTCTAATAATTTTTTTTTATCAGCTATGTTATATGATCTTTAATATCGTTTGGTCTTTAATATCAATGTTGATTGGGCAAAGTGTGTATACACCCGGATATAAATCGGGCTGAACATCTCTTACTTTGTGCCACTATTGTGTTTTGTTACTTGTGAGTGTTGTACATTTAGGTTTCAAACCAATACAACATCAGGGAACCAAACATATGGAATTATATTTACATTTTGTTACAAATGTTGCTTTGGACATGTTTGTATCAGATATCAGGAAATAAAATCTTCTAAAACACAATGAAGATGAATAGATGTATATTGTAGGGCCTTTGTGTAAATGTATACATGTAACATCCTGAAATTGGGTCTAGTTGTGTATAGTCGTATCTTGTGTTTAAGTAGTTGTACATTGACTTTAGTCAAAGTGTTTTAGTTGATAACTGGTGTTATTTGTTGATTAATGAGGTTATGTGAGTAATGTGGGAAATAGATAGAGTTGATAAAATATTGAACGATTTTAGATAATGGTTTCAAAGATATCTCCGTTAGTATAAACGGGTAAGACTAAGTTAAGTTGCAAGTTAAATAAGGAAACAAAATACCCGTGTTTTATTTGTTAATCACCAAAGGCGGTGCCTTTCTTATCCCCTGGAAACACACACAAAACACATACAAACATAGGTACAAACACACACACATTAGCTCTCTATAGTTTGAAGAAGGAATCAAGAGAAGATCAATTGGTGTTGAATCCTTGTAGCTAAATTGTGGCCTTGTAACTTTTCTTGCATCATCCTCTTGTTTATAAGTGAGGTGATTCTTCAAGAACCCTAGTTTTGAATTTGTGAAAAGAGATGAGTGGTTTTGGTGAATGAATTAGGTAATTAGTGTTGTTTTGGAATCAAATACATGTTAGAAAGCTTGTAATAATGTTCTATGAGGTTTATAGATGTTTTAAACATGTTACTAGTTGATTTCCATGCTTGATATTGGTGTTTTAGGAGTCTTGGTTCGGATGGACAGAAGATGGAGGAAGAACAGAAAATTTGTTATGGAACTTCCTTACCGTTGTAAGGGTTTTCCTTGCGGCTGTAAGCAAGTTTTATTCCTTGCGGCTGTAAGGGTTTCCCTTGCGGCTATAAGCAAGTTTTATTCCTTGTGGCTGTAAGGGTTTTCCCTTTCGGCTGTAAGCATGTTTTCTTTCTTGCAGTTGTACGGGTTTTCCCTTTCTGCTGTAAGCATGTATCTTCCTTGTGGCTGTAAGCATTTTGCTTTGGTTGTAAGCACCCGTGATCCTACCGCAACTCTTCATTTTGTGTTTTCTACTTTTATTCAAGTCGTTTGATGTTCCTATCTATCATACATAGTTCTTACATGGGTTATAGGATATAAATGAGTTGACTTGATATTGGATGTTATTTATAATGTCAATGGTTTATCGTCTACGGACGAAAGAATTAAGCTTGTGGGTGTAAGCACATAGCTTGCAGGCGTAAGCAATTAAAGAATCATGTTTGCGGGCGCAAGGGTGTGTACTTGCAGCCGTAAGCCATGTTTGGTTATAAGAGACTCTTGCGAGTGCAAGGAAGTCCCTTGCGCCCGTAAGGATGGTTTGTTAAGGACCTTACGGGCACAAGCAGTGGGCCAGAGTTCAGATGAACTAACGTTTGATGTACGCTTAGTTTAGGACAGAACGTAGTGGTCGTTAAGTACTGTTGAACTTAAACATGTTGTATTAGGTGCTCCAGTGGAACTGGAAGACATTAACTGTTGTGATTGCTTTCTGTGAGTTTGAGGTGAGTACCGGTTTCCCATGAGGTTTAGTAAGTAGGGCTAACTGTGGTTTGTTGTAATATGATATCTATGTTTCCCTGTGCACACTCGAGATATGATATGCTATGATATGAGGTGATATGAACGGATATGTTGTGATACACGTTGATTATGAAATGCATGCATGCTGTTGGACCCGATGAGGGTCATTTGTGAAATGTAGTTACCTGTGAAATGTGGTCACTTGTGAATTGTGATTAATTGTGAGGTGTGGTACTCGCCCGGACAAATAAGTATGGCTTGTGAGGACCGCTATCCTTAACCTGAGTTGGGGGTCTTGGCTTATGGCTGGATCTACGTGGCTCTGTAACACGCTGGGTGGATTGCTCTTCGTTCCTCTACCAGTGTAGATGGATGGGGCTGATTCCCCGTTTGTTACACGGAGCTTATAATCCCGCAAAATATGACTCTATTGACATGTTGACGCACTGTGATGTGGTAGGATAGCATTATGTGCTGTTCATGTGTTGTGTTAGCATGCTTGTTAATACTTATGTGCAACCTGTGCTCACTAGCTAGTTGTAGCTAACTTTGCATGATTTCCCTTTTTCGCAGGTACATATTAGTCGCCCTGGCGAGACGGGCACTTGTGTGTTGTTGTGGATATGTATTTTTTAGGAACACTAAGTTGTTATATACTGTGATCCGATGGTCGGCTATAGTTTTTGGTAACACCCGTTGGTTCGGGACTTGGCTTATTTTGTTATGTTTTACATTGCCAAGTCAGATAACCAATCATTTTGTAATTGGTGGTTTGAATCCGCTGCACTCTTTTGATAAATATGTTTAAAAGTTTAAATTATCCGTAATTTTAAGCTCGTGAAAGCCGGTATTACAATACATATATAATAAACTTTATAAAAATGAAGATAATACAACACAAACAATAAGGTGCTGTTTGTTTTTTGAAGACATAAATGTCTTATGTTTTATTCCATGTCTGCAGGATAAGATGTGGTTTAAAAGGTCTTATGTCTGCGAATGTCTGCGAGATAAGACTGTTTGTTTTTTTAATTTTAAAAAATGTCTTATTTACTATATTTACCAACCACCACATCCACCACCATCACCACTGCCGGTGATCACCACAAACTGCCACAGCCGACCACCGCCAACCACCGCCTCCGCCGACCACCACCAACCGCCACCACCGCCGTCGACCATCGCCGCCGACCACCTCCGCCAACCGCCACCAACAACGCCGACCACCACCAACGGCCACCACCACAACCGCCACGGACCACCATTAACTGCCACCTCCACTACCGTCACCATCGCCGGCGACCACCACCAACCGCCCTCGCCGACCACCACCACCGTCACCATCGCCGCCGACCACCACCAACCGCCGCCTCCACCGACCACCACCAACTGCCACAGACACTACCGCCGCCGACCACCGTCACCACCACCAAACGCCACCTCCACCACCGTCACCGTCATCGCCACCGCCGCCGCCGCCGCCACCGTCACCGTCACCGTTACCGCCGCCACCGTCACCGCCACCGTCACCGCCGCCGCCCCGTCACCACCGCCGCCACCGTTACCGCCGCTGCAACCGTGACGGTGACGGTGGTGGTGGCGGCGGCGGTGACGGTGGTCGTGGAGGCGATGACAGTGGTGGCGTTGGCGGTGCTGGCGTTGGCGGTGATGGTGGCGTCGGCGGTAACGGTGGCGGCGGCGGTGATGGGGCGACGGCGGTGACGGGGCGGCGATGACGGTGGCAGCGGCGGCGGTGACGGTGGTGGTGGCGGCGGTGACGGTGGCGGCGGTAGTGATGGTGGTGGTGGCGGTAACGGTGGCCGTGGTGGCAGCGGCGGGGACGGGGCGGCGGTAACGGTGGCGGCGGCGACGGTAACGGTGGCGGCGGCGACGGTAACGGTGACGGTTGCGGCGGCGGCGGTGGTGACGGGGCGGCAGTAACGGTGGCGGTGGCGGCGGTGGGTGGTCGGCCGTGGTGGCGGTGGCGGCGGCGGTGGTAGTTGGTGGTCGGCTGGGGTGGACGGTGGCGTCGGCGGCGGTGGGTTTGTAATAAGTGATTTTTTTTTATAATAAGGTTTAAAATAAGTGATAATAAGTGGTTTTAAACCAATTATCAAAATAAGCGATTTTAAGTTTAAATAAGATCTTATTGCATACTACGTCTGATTTTAAACAAACGGTATTTTAATAAAATGTCTGCGAGCCCGCAGACATTTCTAACAATAAGTACTTATTCCAGAAAAACAAACGAAGCCTAACAAATATTCCAATATTAGCACGTAAAAAAAGGAAAATCTCCCTTCTCTAATAAAAGAGTAAATGGGAGGACACTTGGCATGTTCCTAGAGCATCAATCTCTTATTTTCCCGCCTATTATCCCATCTTTAAATATTGCCACGTGTTCTTCTATTATACTCTACATCCTCACAAAAATGACTGGTTGTTATATTCCTTTTTACGTTCTGTTTTCTTCCCCAATCTTCGGCGCAGTCTATTCGGTTCATAAAAACCAGAAGCAACCTTATGCGAGGGAAACAATTAAAGGTTTGAAGATGGAGGGCAAACATCTCCGTCTGCTGTGAATGATATAAATCCATATAAGGCTTTGCGTATTATTGGTAACCCATCTGCACACACACGTACATTCATCTTCTTCATCTGTCGCTATAGATAATTTATTCCTCTATTCATATTCATATTTTAGTCTTCCCATTTTCATTTATTTCCTTGATGGAACCATTTGTTGTCTTGCGTGCTTAATCTTTTTTTTAAGACTAATATCTCTCGTCTTTGTCGTCTGCAATGTTTCAGCCAACCAAGGGAATAAAATCTTGGTAATTTTGATTCTCCTACCCCTTCTCGTGAATATATGTCGTCATACTTTTTCTTTATTTCCACTGCTGGTTATTGTAATTAGCAATTAGGGGTTTCTATAATTCATGTTTTATGTAGTAGGGTATAAGAGATTTTACTGAACTAATCGGTAGAGTTTGGTTAATTAGTATTTCGACAATCCGTGTTCTTTTCTTGGTTCTTGCTTTTGTTTAGCTGATTTTAGATATATATATTATATAGCAGAATTTATATACTGCCAAGTATGATGTTGTGGTATGCATTGATATAAAATAATTTGTAAGTTTACATGTCTATGAAGTATTTGATGAAATGCTTTAATGAAATGTTATGTGATATTACATCATGTTTTTTAGTGGGTTTCAACTTTGGTGGGAAGTCCAATTCATGTCATTAATTTGTCATTGTTATATGCAAGAATTGGTACCCAAATCGACCAAATAGAGGAAGAAACTGTCTAATGCTTTTGTGTGATGATTTTAGATTGACAAATATTGCATATATAGCCCAAATTGTGGATTTATTTTTTCTGTTATGATAAGACTGATTAAAATTTGTGTATATCAATTTTGAGGGGCTGTTGTCAATACCTTTATTGGAGTCATTGCTTGCCTTGCTACATGTCAAAGTAGTAGTTTTAAAGTTTCTGAATTGACATGTTTGGGACCTAGGAAATATGTGAGCCATTTGTGTTTGAATAATAAATGACTATGTATACAAGGTAACCCTTTGTCTTGCTATACATATGCTTGAATTTATATTCCAAGTTTGATGTTCATGGCTAGCTCTGGTCATAGACGAAGTCTAATTTCACAATTCTAATTATAAATACACAAGTCTCGACAATGTGGGATTACTTCTCTGCATTCGTTTGTCCTATCTCTTTTACTCATCTTCGTGGATCACAAGTACACGTTATACTTTGTGTTCATATATCTTCTTTATTTTTTTTCTGTTATGTATATGAGATAATGCTCTTTTATGATCAAGTCACAATTGACATATGTTGCCGAGAATTTACTTTCTATAATTCCCTACCTGGGTTGGCAACTAATATGCAATACCTGTTCTAAGTCTGCAAGTGCTTTGATAAATTAGGTGCCTTCTAACTGAAATAATTATCCAAATAAATTCTATTTATTAAATTATTTTTTTATGCTAAAAATCACCTTTGTTACTAATTTCGGTAGATGGTTTTATAGAATATTTTTCTTACATGTCTCCATGGCCTGGTATTACATGGCTAGCCTTCAAAAAAAAAAGATTACTTGGTTAATCAGACTATAGATTATAACAACTTTTATATTTTATTTACTTACTATATTAATTTATTTTGTTATCCTTTAAGTTTTTATTATTTGTAAATTACTTAAAACCAACCCGTGTTATACACGGGTCTCTAACCTAGTTAAGAATATTTGAACTTTGGAACTAACATTCGTCCAAAGCAGTGGATAATTATTTTAATCTATCTTATATCAACCGGTTTAAACATATATCTATACGTACTTAAATTGAAAATATTTATAAAGATGATCACGTTAATTTCTCCAATAAATATCTTCTATAAATTAAAATTTAATTTATCATGACTTATTGCTTTAAGGATTTTGGTTGAAAGATGACAAAAAAAAAAAGTAAAAACATAGAACAAGGTATGAAGAATAGAGAGACTGTTTCATGTAAAATTGCGGACAAATAAAATAAAGAGTTAACTGCACGAATGGTTCATGTGGTTTACACATTATTACTGGTTTGGTCCTTTATAATAAAAAATTACGCCCATGGTCCCTGTGATTGACATTTTGTTTCACCCATGGTCCCTGGCCCTAACGTCAGTCAAGTCTATTCCGTTTGTCCAATTTAAACAGGGATAATATTGTCTTTTTCCCTTTTATACCTATTTCCAAACACCCTTCTCTTTCTTCATCCTTTTCCCCTTTTATGTTCTTCATTCAAGAACTCAGAAGGGATTTTAAAAATCAAACCTAGTTCATCGATGAATCAATATTTCAATATTTCAATTAAAGCTTAGCTAACCTACTACCTGATACAACATCGATGAATCAATATTTCAATTGTTTTACTTGTTTTAATGGTTCCAATTTAGCGATTTCACAAGAACACACGGGAACTAGTTCATCGACCCTAACTCAGATCCTATCCTCCTCAAATACTCAAACACAGCTCAAATTTCAGTTTCATTTGATTCCCAATTCAAAGACGATAAAACTAACCATTTGATTAGAATTTCATCAGGTTTCGTGATCAAGAATTCGACCCAGCCCTCCGACTTATTCCCACAGCTCGAACAACACTAACAGTGTCAATGGCTCGAATAACTCCACCAATTCTTGATCAAATTGTTAACTCTTAGTTGTGTTAGGCTTTAAATATCGTAAAAACAAATTCATATGCTTCAATTGGACTTTGAATGTGATTTCAGAGCCCAAAACTCCAGCCAACTCTTTGGCCTGCTCTTCAAGTTAGAACAGTCCAAGACACCCACGAAACCCATCAACATCATACCAAATCGAAAGATTCAAGGTGTATACGGTTTCAAACGTTCGAGTGAAGCTAGGGTTTGCAGGAATCTGAAACTAAACCAAACCCAGAATGCGTTTTTCCGGCGGCTAGGGCTGCATTTTTCCGGCTGCGTTTGTATCTTCTTCAGATTCGTTTGGATCTGATTTCAACAACTACAGATTCGTTTGTATCTTCTTCAGATTCGTTTTTCCGGCAGCGGTGGTGGTGGCTTTTCAGATCTGCGGCGGCCAAGGGAGTGGTGGTGGTTATACGATGGTGGTAGCCAGGGTACATCACAGAGAGAGAGAGAGAATGTGATGGTGGCTAGTGTAGATCGAAGAGAGAGAGCAACGGAGGTGGTGGAGCAGTGGTGGTGGCTGGCGGTGCTAGGGGTGGTGGCCGGCAGTGTTATGGCTGCTTGTTAGAGAGAGAGGTAGGAGAGATGATATATCTTGAAGAAGAAGTGTTGGTGTTTGGAAATGAGATTAACAGTTGAAAGGACAAAAATACCCTTCACTACAGGACAACAAACGGAAGTGAGTTGACAGACCTTAGGTTAAAGGACCGTGGGTGAAACAAAATGTCAACCAAATGGACCATGGGCGTAATTTTTTATTATAAAGGACCAAACCAGTAAAAATGTGTAAACCACATTAACTATTCGTGTAATTAACTCTAAAATAAATGATAATAA
This sequence comes from Pulicaria dysenterica, assembly GCA_947179395.2. Taxonomy (NCBI): domain Eukaryota; kingdom Viridiplantae; phylum Streptophyta; class Magnoliopsida; order Asterales; family Asteraceae; genus Pulicaria; species Pulicaria dysenterica. The sequence goes on along the minus strand of OX359292.1, from coordinate 76,309,226 downwards.
GTAATAAAAAATACAAATAAATTCTTTCAATCATTAGTAACATAAGAGGTTAACGAGCAACTTCAACAACTTGGCCTATTAGCTCAGTTGGTTAGAGCGTCGTGCTAATAACGCGAAGGTCGCAGGTTCGAGACCTGCATGGGCCAAAAACTTTTAATATCTGTTTCCACTTTCTGTTTTGAAATATATATTTTTTATAAATCTAACCGCAAGCGTCCGCCAAAATCCAAATCCAGTGAGAAAATGCGTAACAGCGAAGGCATCTCGCAGCAAATATCTCTCATTTGCTCCCTGATTCAAACCAGAAGGTAAGCGTTCGATATTTCTATCTATCAAATTTGGGACATTGATCCGATTAACTCTTATCATTGTTGCATAATCACACAACTTCGGATCGGAACCTCTTTGAGTTGTTCAGATTTGACGACGGAACTCTACGCATTCTGGAGTCGGCTTTGATCAGTAGAGATGTTAAATCGTTGCTAGATGTGCGGCGGAGCCTGAGAGGCTTCATGAGAGATGAATCTCTACGCGTTCTTCGTGAATTAAAAGAAAAATCTGTTGATCACAAGCTTCAGGTCCTAGATTTTTTTGTTCGCGCTTTTGCAATTACCGGCGATCTAGAGGTATGTCCTTCAAATATTTAGTCAGTTTGCTAATTTCATATGCTATCTTAGTTTTCGTCAAGTCATTTTGTGTGTTGGTGGCTAGGATCTTGAAATGAAGGAATTAGTGTAGTAAAAAGGTTGTAGACGAACTTTCTTATACACGAGACTATATCAGATTGGCCTTCAATGCGTGGTATTATGGTTTGACTGAGGATATATTTAGTAACTAGTAAGGAGGTTGTATACGACTTTCTTATAGATAAGAGCAATGATAATATAGGTAGAGCTCGAGTGAAGCTAAATGATAGGGCTTAGAATTATGTATTTCACCGGCATTATTACACATTTAAGCAGGTCATTTTTCTAGAAAACGTAACTCGATTGCTGCTCTAATATTAGTTGTTTTGTGTTTGAATTCTTATAGAAAGATCAAATTCAGACCTACCTAGTACAAGATCAATCTGTTTCTTGGTCAAACACTATCATTTACATATGTGTACTTGTATTCTCTATGTAAATTCTTAGGTACTATGCCATATGGATTATGGAACTTTTGATTTTGTTATGTATTACTGCTTGCCTACTTGGTATATGCTATGGATTTGGCTGATCCTTTTCAAGTTCAATATTTTCAGAGTTGCTTGGCGCTGAGATACGAGGCATTGGTTCTGCGAGAACTGAACTCTGTCAAAAATCAGCAGCTACATGTTTCATTCAGAGAATGGTTCACTTTTGCGGACCATGCCCTTGACAACAAGTTTTATGCCATTGCTAGAAAGGTGAATCTCCATTCTCATTAATGTGACAATGTAAGAGAGAAATTGATTAAACAATACAATAGAGGTCATATTTTCTTTTAGTTTAGAATACTATGGACAAAGTAAGTAAAAGTAAAGCATGGTAAGACGTTTTTTGTAAATTACATATTTGATATAAGAGTTATGAAATTACTTCTTTTTGTTAGATGTTTGGTTTTACATTTGTACACACGTGTGTGCGTACACACAATGTACGTAAATGCTTCTCCCATATCCCCAAACTTTTAAGTCCCCAAATCTCTATATCCACACAACACACCCGTATCCTTATATATGTATCCCTAAACATAGCATGGCATCAAGCTCTATGATAATGATAATGATTATGATAACAACGACAATAATCATAATAATAATATTTCTTAGTAACAATATAACTTTTTTTTTTTTGAAAAGCAGTAACAATATAACTTTAAATGCAACTTAAATCTAATCTTTCACCGAATTTCACTACTTTTAAACCGGAGGTCCTTTTCTACATTTAGTAGAACTGGAAGCATCCTCTCTACCATAGGTAGAGGTATGGGTGTCTACATCTCAACCTCCCCCATACACCGTGCAAACGGTATTGGGGCCCATAACCCGTGGAAGACGGTATTGGGTGTTACTTTACTTTTTTTTTTTTAAACTGGAGGTCTTACAGGAAACAGTCTCTCTACCTGCGGATAGATGTATGATTGTCTACGTCATACCTTTCCCATATCGTACTCTAGCGGGATTGAGTATTGTTGTTGTATACTTGTACAAACATGGAACATAAGTAAGTTGATGGAACCTCTAAAACATAAATGACAATTAATGTATAACTTATGGTATCCTTCAACTAGCTAAATGTCGCCTTTTGCTTGAATGAAGCAAACAGACGCAGTGATGTTTTAATCTTGTATTCGTATTTGCTAGAGTTAAGTTTGTTCTCTTCAAGCATGATTCTCTGGAACTTCTCCAGGAAAATGTTCGAAGATAAAGTCAAATTTTGTATTTGATTGGTTAAAAGCGAAATTCTCGTAGTATTTAACTATTATTAAACAACATTAGAATCTTATTGAGTTATTGCTAGGAGTAATTGGCTGCAGATGAGTTCAATATATGTGACTGGCAAGTTCTTTTGTTCCCATATTATTGAATGTTATCAATCAAGGCATGTGAAATACTCATTTTCTTCTAATACATCTTAATTGCTTCTCTTGCTCATGTCATGTTATGCATTTGATCACAGTAGCTGCAGCACACGATGTACAGCTCAAGTCCAATCCAAATTTTGGGATCTTTTGTAGCCATTAAGGTTTTTCAAATAATCATGTCATGTAGATATGTTTGTGTTGCCTTGCAACTGCTTCTTTGGCATTAGCAGTGGTGATCAATACCTGTCAAGTCTTTGCTAACAATTCATAAAATCAATATAGTCGGGGCTGGTGTTTCAACTATCTATCTCTATCGTGATCGTAATTATACTCTGCTTTGTTCCAACTTTCTCACATCCAACTCCCATAGAACATGACTGAATTTTGTCTAATTATCTTCAGAAAGTAATATAAATTTTCATATACTTGGTAGGCATATGAGAAAGCACTTGCATGCTTTTAAACAAAAATTAATTTAAATTTTCATTTATTTGGTAGGCATATGAGAAAGCACTTGCATGCTTTCAAACAAATGATATGCTTAGAGAAAAAGACATAATTGCATCATCTGAAGACATGGAAGCAATTAGAAAAGTCAAGAGACTGAAGGACATTGCTATGATCCAAGCTTCTTCAGAATCTGGTAGGTTTTGCTTTCCCACTATACTTGCATCTCGACCATGCATTTCCTGATGCGTATGGCTCTAAAGCAGGGTCAAGTTTTGTATCAATGAAACACCTTGGTTAAATCTAATACACTTGGTGGTGTTTGAGTGGATATCATGGTTAAACTTTTTACATGGCATAAGATTATTTCATGTTAATCTCTAACTGTATGAGTTGTTCGGTGAGAGAACAGTCCAGGCACAAGCAGTTGAATACTTGAAAAGGAAAATAACCGAGCATGACAAAGCTTCCACCCTTGTCATAAAAGAAAAACGACATACAGCCAGCTTTCAATTCAGGAATGGAATTAAGAAGCACAACACAAGAAAACTGCAAGAACTACGAAAGGCTATAGCAGACTAGTATCAGGCCAACAGGGCACCTAAGGTCCATGTGCTTCCCATTTATCTTTTTCTTATTACATGTATCCTTAACCCCGCTTATGCGGGATTGGGTATCGTTGTTGTTGTTGTTGTTATTACATATATCCTTACTTGACCTTTTCTGTTGCTGTTAATCTCTCTATAAACTTTACTATGATTGTAATAAAAAGAAATCAAATAAGTCACATTCTGTACATCATAGGGTGAAAGTTCATTTCTTTGGTTATTTTTGTAGCATGTAGTATCCTTGCCTTAGCATCATCAAATTATCAATAATTGAATAAGGCTCGCGATGATAGCTCCTTGGTGTTTTAAGAAAGAAGGGACGATCCTAGAGTGGGAAAGATTTTAATTGTAAGGTTCAAAGAGCATTGGTGTGTGTTCTCTGTCATGTCAATTGAGCAGATACAGCTCGTAGATACAAGATAGGACATCTACTGCAAAGCATTCTGTCACTATTTTTGCTTTCGTTCTGTTCAGTTACGCAACTAGTTTCTTCGTGGTTGTGTGTTTTTCTTTGATTATTACACTGACATATACCATGTACAACTTTTTCTCAATTATGAATGGTAGATTATGTAGCCAGGCCTTAATTGTAGTAACCCAGAGTTCTGAGATCATTCTTTGTTGCAAAGAATTGGGATCTATCACCCAATTAGGCCATTACAATAAAATCTTCATAATTTTGCATCAGATCACATAACAAATGGACTGAGGGTTTGTGCAAACCTTAGTTAAGGTAACAATTTAATTCTTGCTTATATCTTTAGTCGGAACTCTCTGCAATTACTATCTGATGCAAACTCCTTGTAAGTCAGAATATAACACCTTATAGTTAGTAACATACGTGTGTCTTAACAACTTTTATTTCATTACATATTCTCCGTGTTCCAAAAATGCCCACGAATAGGCATCTAAACTGAAAGCTCAACAAATCCTGCCCCACTACTACTCTGAATGGCATTGCCCTGTTACTAATTTTCTCTTTGTATCCTGTCCACTTCTCATTATTATGGGTCAATGATAAGATGTCTGGGTGGGCCTGAGTATCTTTGGCCCAACTATAATGTACTAGGATAAGTTAAAGGTAGTAGCAGTAATTGCAACCCATTTACTTATCAATACAAATATGTAAATAATAGCTCAAAAAGGAACAGGTCAAATGGTTTGAAAGTAGCCAAACTGTATTTATTAAATAAATCATAAATAACATAATTTACATGATCATATTGACACACTAGTTGTTTATGAAAGAAATTAAATTCTTTGGAGAAAATAACCTGAACTTTTCAACCTCACAGACATTAATTACCCATTTTGACCCTTTACCCAACCCACCCATGTTGACACATCTACTAAACTGGCATGACCGAGCAGCTACTTATCATGCACCATCTTAATCATTAAACATAGTACGAAACTATGACCCTATGATCGAAAAGTATGGTATCTTCAGCACTCTGTGATTAAGTTCATAAATGCACTGGTTTAGTCTCTCTATGAGAAATTGCAACCGTTTGCTCAAGAACCTACATTTTTACAAAGGCAAACCATGCTATTACTTTTAACTGTCTGTTGCAGATATGGTTTATTGACTGTTAGTGAAATATTACGGGTATTATAGAAACTTCAATTGCGATGTGCAGGTTGCTCATCTTTTCGACGAATTTCTGACACTCAGAGATTGAAACTTAAAAGATGAATTACCTCGTAGCCATCTGTTTTTAGGTCTTTAACCTTACCTTAACAGGAATGAGTAATATGTAATTAATGACCCTCCTAGCTAAGGTCACAATAATTATATGTTTAAAACAGTAATCCTGCAGCAATGAAATAGTATGGTCCCTTAGCCCATGGAATCACATGCCTATTGCTCCTGCCACTTCTGTCAACCATTATTACTGTGTTATTATAATTATTATTATTAATTGGTATTATTTACTTCCCTTTCAGAAATATTGGTATAGAGGACGTTTTGCAGTTTTGGAACCTTTTGAATAGATCCCTCTCTTCTGCATTGGAAATTCCAACCTCCTTCTGTTCCGGCAATTAGAATTCAGGTCAGTCTTTTTGCTGCTCAGTAAATGCTCTAGATTTTTTTAACAATTGTTTTTGTTACTTTTGTTTCCCAAAAAAACATTTTAATACGGTGAGTCAGTGGGTGATATAACAGAAATAAATATTTGCTAGAAAAAAAGAATTCAAAAATAACCAGATAAGAACGTAGAGGGAATAGACAAATACTATATAGAAATACACTATTAGGATAAAACATCCCTGTAATGAAGTATCATACTTGTATGTGACACGTCTCCCTTTCATTCTTGTGTGTGTATGAGAGAGAGAGAGAGAGAGAGAGAGAGAGAGAGGCTAATCTTATAATTTACAATAAAACTTTTAATAAAACGATATCATATGACACACAAAGATAAATTGTATTAGTAATCGAAATATATAATAATCAGATTTGTTTTTTCAAAGGTTAAATAGAATTACCAAACAAAACCTTACAGCTGATAAACAACCCAATCGCAAGCCGCAAATGCGCCGAAACTAATCTTAGATAATCAGATTTGTTACAGCAGGCATGAAACTAATCATCCACAATTAAAACTTTGACCTATGAATAATCAAATTATCATAGCTAAAACCACTTTATCACAAACACTAAAAACAGATTATCACAAGTTCAATACACTAGATAATCAATTCAATAACGCACTTTTAAACACCCCTTTAGTCTGTTTGACATGGGCTTTTGCACATGCCTTGGATTTTCTCTAACGAACTTGTTTATATGACACATAATATTCTTGAGACCTCATACTCCATCCTATCGAATAAATATAATACTAGCAATAATCTTAGGCTCTCATGGAATGAATATATATTAGATGATAAATAACTTCAGATGCAAAATTCTAGATAATGCAACTATGTAAGGGGGGTGTTTGGGATTGGTTTTTGTTTTGTCCCTGATTTTCTGGTTATTGCATTCAGTAAATGCAATAGGTTTTCAGAAAAGCAGTTTTAAAAACACAAGACAAGCCCAAACAACTCAAAGATTTATTTGACTCTATGGGGAGGTGGGAGAGTATGTTTTTTTGCTGATGTTGGTCACTTTCACATACCCCACCCTTAAATTGTCAAAGATTGCCTTTTTGTCTCCATTTGTGTTAGCGAATATAAAAACAGAAAACCCTCGCACATCCCCGTAACAGAATCTTCCATATCATCAAAGTTGCATTCAATGTTTGCATTGGAGGTCTCACGTTTTATTTTTCTTCAAGACGGGGAAAGATGTCTGTTTTTCTTCATACTTTATTACATGAAACTTTTATAAAATATAATAAGAAACACTACAGTGACTACTGGGGTTTCTTCATATTATAAACTAATGTTTAGTGGTTTAATTTATTATATAAATGATATAAACAAATGTTTACAAGGTTCTCATCCTGTCCCCACCTTCTCTTCTTCCTAGACCCTACTCTTCATCTTCTTCTTCTCAATACCATAGGGGTTTGAAACTTGAAGATCCTGAAACCGACACCCACGCGTTTTGTGAGCTAATGACTACACATTTACCTTAACTAAAAACAAATAAAAACAAGAATATATCATTATATATTGGAAAATATTATTTCCTCCTACTAATCTTCTTACCCACTAAACAATATAGTTGTAATCACTGATTTTTATTCATTGTCTTCTCATCCATTTTTACACTTGTTTTAATCTAATGAGTAAGAAGATAAATAAGAGGCTAAAGCATGAAGAATATATTATTTCAAATGGACAGTTTCATTTATATGATATAACACCTTGCTTTCATTGTTTCATTTTGTTTCTATATATATTTTCTATTTTCAGAAAATAATTACACCATAGTACCCATATTCACTTTTTCGCCTTTACCTTCTCCTGCGTTTGTTTTGCTTCATTTGATCTGAGGAGGTTTCTTGGTTCGAAACTAAGATTACGGTTTCTTTGACAGATGGACGAACAAGACTTAGGGGTAGTTTGTTTTTCAAAAAAATGTCTTAATACATCTTAATCTGAATCAATAAGAGGTATTAAGATGTAAGCGCTGTTTGTTTTTTCTTTTAATTAAGATATGAAAACCTCTTAAAACTTCTTAATGAATAAGAGATAAAATTACCTCTTATTACATCTTAATAGAATTTATGTTTCATTATACTATAACAACTATACTCATTCTTTCACTAATTCATGTCAACATCTACTCCTCCACTACAATACATATATGGACACCTTTCACGGTCACCGTCGGGCGCCGCAACACCGTTGCGCATCTCTCTTCTATATATTTTTTATTTTAATTCCCTATATTATTATGGTTTGATATTTGTTATTTTAATAATTTACTTTATAATTAGAAAAGTCAAAATTTAGTTATATATGTAACAATTGCATATAAAATATTATAAAATAGATAATTACAATCATTCAGATATTTCAAAAAACAAACAGCAAAATTTGAATGATCATTCAGATGACAGACTCACCTCTTAATGTTCAGACATGATATTCAGATTCAGACTCAGAACCTCTTAATAAACAAACGACCCCTTAGTCTATAAAGTTTCTTAAATCCAACTTTAAAAGGAAAATTATAAATTATTTATGCAATTTTCATTACTGGTTTTACTTCTGTCGTGTTAAAAAATTAGACGAAACTCATTAAACGGGGGAATTTTTAACCAATAAACTGAACCTTGAAGGTGACACTTGGAACTGTTTTATTATATTATTCTTTGATGAGAGGGATGGTGAATGCTAAGGATATAAATTGTTTCACAAAAACTTTTAACTACCAAAGAGTTTTGGCTCAGCAGTATCCGTTGTTTAAGGTACTCTTCAAGGTTTTGAGTTTAAGCCGTATAGTGAATACGGTGTAGGTTTTCGAGTATGTTTATGTGTAAGTTTTGTTAAGATACAAAATTATGATATAAGGTTTGCTCCTCGATACAACATTGGAAGGTTATGGGAGTGGGTTGGTTAGGTGGTGTTGTTTTGTTTTTTGTAATTGGCTTGTAGAACACTAGATATACATATACTATTATACTTGTGCCTTGATTGACCGTCGCCAAGTCAAACTTAAGTAAACCCAATTAAATATAGCAAGTACAAATTAAGTGGGATTATATCGTAAGAGAACTTGTACCCTAGCTATACCATGGTGTTGAAAAGGTTTTTTTTATGGTTACAGGCCGGTTCTAGTCCCACTATGCACATAAGTTATAGATGTAAGAGTAGGTTCGGATATACGTGTGTTCTACTATTCAAGGAGTGGTTGATTGTTAACAAATTCGGGTTGTCATGACTTTTTTTCGTTTTAAGTTCATTTGGGTTGTGATATTTTATACCGAGACGGGCTATAAATTCATTCCAATATTCACAGAATTCCAACTCATACTCTAAAAATGATGTTTTAAAAATGCATACAAAGTAAGAGAACCAAAATTTCAAGACCCAGGTTTTTGGTTGACCCGGCCTTCTCATTGGGTCACGGGTCAACCCAGTTTCTAGTATTGTATATATATGTATATATAGGGGAGGGTTCATGCGAGAACCGTTGTTAGTGCGAGAACCGCGAGAACCAATCTCAACCGTTCCTTGGATATGGGAAGTATCATGGATGGAGAGCGTGAAGGGATAAAGTGTGACAGGGTGCATGTGAGGAATTCATGGGTGGGCAATAACATTGAAGGAGGGGGAATTGGAAAAAATTAGTAATGATAATGATTAATGGTGTTTGACTATTTGGTTGGTTTCTTACGATACATGTAATATATTCCTACTGTGTTACCAGACACTAAAGTACATATAAAACCATAACGACCAATTGTTATACCTATTTTTAAAGTGCTATTTTGCTAGATTGTTTTACAAAGTTTTTTTTTGTATCTCCACTAAATTCGTTTTAGTGGTGGAAAATACTTTCTACAAGATACGTATGTTGGGTTTATGGGGTTCATCATTCCCTCGAGCCAGTCAAATTTATGATTCTTAAACTCATCGCTCTTGTAGCAATGCAGGAGCCCCATATTGGTGAGGCAAGGGGATTCTTCCCCCTTACAAGGAGGGGTGGGGATCTTACTCCTACCATCATACGCGTTTTAAAGGCGTGGGGGCAACCCAATGAGGACAATACCGTTGGTTAGTTCCATGTTTACGATCCTAACAATATAAAATATCAATAACCGGTATAATCAATTAATCGTGTTTAAGGATGCCGTTCTTAAGTTGCATTTCAACTCGATTAGCAAGAAATCAACTTGGTATAATCAAAAGATTTTTTTCATGGACAATTTTGTATCTAATTTCGTGTCTGTTATTCTATTTGTATCACGCTAAAAACGGTCATTGAGGGGTAACTATCAAGCACTCATAATTATGAAAACGGGACAAAACAATGCTTATCAACATAAACATGCTGAAGACTCGGGCACTGATCAGCTTGCACACCTTTAGCAATCAGCTTCAGCAAATGATTTGAGAAAATAAGGTACACAACTAGTTTGCATTTTCGTTTAGGTTTGCCCCTTGGACCTCGTTATGCGCGTGGCTCCCTCGTCCGCCACTTGTTTGGGTCTAGGACTTCAGCATGACTAATTATATGAGTGTGCACACCACCACCAAGACACGATTATCGGCATCCTGACTTTAAAGAGGCGCTTCGAAAGACGATTAGTTATCAGTCTATTTGGTACCAAGTTAACATGTAAATCCACAAGTATTATATTGAAATGACTAACATGTATTATTGGTAAAAAAAACATAGAAATGGACCAAATAGTAACATGTGTTATTGTCATTTTATATTATCGATAGAAAAAAAGGAAGCATGGACACACTTTACATTGGTTATAAGACAAATTCTGTGGTACCTAAATTCCAAAATTTTACATTATCCGAAGCCAAAGACAACTAGGGAAAGAGAGCTGTTTTTCTTGGAATGGAAGATTAGAAGCTTGGAATCATGTGGCAGTCATTAAATGCAGTCTCTCTCTCTACGTGTTGGGGTTGAGAAAGAGAGAATCGTTTTTAGGGTTCAACGATTTCTGAGTTGCACTAAAATTATAGAATATATGAATACAAAAGGTTCAGAAGCCTCGTGCGAATCATTAAGTACAGCCTAATTTATATTATGATGTTTGGTGTGGGTGAGTTTGAATTAAATTATAAGGTCTTGCTGTTTAATCTAATTGCACCTTGGAATCTTTCTGTTTTCATTTCAATTGTGTATCAGATTATTTATTAGAATATATTCAATTAGCTAATTAGGGATTTTGCATCTGATATTTGAGAACAAACAAATATATACTACCAAAGGGCTTATAGTCTAGCGTTATCTGGTGTTACGGAGTAATACCCCTCCCAAGAGTTTGTGGGTTCAAGTCCCCGTGTGGACAATTGTGTATAATAGGAGTAGGTTTAGTGGGTGGGTGTGTTTGACGTAAAAAAAAGAAACAAATATATACTAGCTGCATGAAGGGAAAGAACTTGGTGTAGCATATTATGAAGTGCATATAAGTTGTAATTTAACCAAGTGATTATTCGAATGATTAGCATCAGCACCTTCTTTAGGTCTTGGTTTGGGTTTAGATCAGAGTAACCATTAGCTCGGATGGGATGCCTTAAAAAATCTTCTGACTGTTAAAAAAACTTAATGGAAGACAATGTATAGTTTGTCCCTAGAAACTTATAATGATTTTTGATACTCAGCTACAATTACTTATTTATCGAGAATCATCATAAGCATAGTATTACAGATGATATAATTTAGGGTTTTGTACATAATAACATAGCCTAAGGCCCTAATTATATAGATAAGCCACAACTCATTAGGATTTTTTAGTCGATGTACTATATTATTCTACACTTTATGTTTGATATCAAATATTCCAACTTTTGGCTCAACCATATATATTATGTACGATTCATTAGATATTACTGTCGATAAGTGAGCTATATTTATTTATTTACTTATTTATGTGTTCAAAATTTTGAAATAGGCATTGTTTTTAAATTGTATAAGACTTCAGCCTCATGTCGGATCTCGTTAACTGGTTTGCATTAATTGTTGGTAGGTTGTGGTTTGGTTTATAATACTACAATATATATAACCACTAAGTTATATATATTTTAGTTCCTGTAGACATTAGAAGCCATGTTCATAGGGGTGGTGGGTTAGATTCCCTTTAGTCTACTTTAGTTTCTGAGGATGTTTGCAAGCAAAGGTCATGTGACTCTTTAATTGCCATTTACTCTCTCATAATTAAAATGATGCCAATGTTACTTGTCGTTCGTTTGACCCAACTTAGATTTTTCACTTTGAAATTCAACTATTGTGTTAAAAAATGACCTTAACATGGTCATTTGATGCATTATTTGTATAATATTTGCGTTAATATGAAAAGAATTTGAAATAAGAATGGTGTCAATTGCTCGGTTAATAATTTAAAACGTATACAATCTAGTTCAATATCAAAGAATGGACTAGGAAGATAATTATATGTACCAAAGATTATTCCATTGCTTTATTTTATATTTAATGAGGATAACGACACTCCCTTTTAGGATAACACCCTTATTTATGATGTATTAAATGTATATGGCTACTTAATGAAGAGAAAAAGAGAAATGTTACCTGGATATGCAATTTCCTATGTTTCAGATGATTCTAGGAGAATTACCCAATATCGATATGCACTTAGACAACTATCCTACAAGAGTTACCAAGACTTCATCCAAAAAGTTTGATACGCAACCTAAGCCAAAAGAATTCTAGGTTGATCAACTAATAATATACCAATAGTACCAACTAGGGAATAACTGCTAAAGCAAATAAGAACCTACAAAAGATAATTTAAAAATCAATATTTATATATCTAGTAACTAATTGAGGCCAGTTGAGGAATTATTTTGAAGCCAGTTAGGGTAGTGTTACTTTAATTGCATATATCCCAAATCAGATGTACAAGTCCTAATGTACTTGTTTATATATAGTTGAAGTGATTAGGAATATAATTGATCTCATTTGCATTAAAGTAATAGCTAAAACTTAGACCATCCGCATCGGTCGAGTGAGGGGTTGCGCGAGGGGCTCTCACGAGGACCAACACCATCGCCCCCCATGCGTGAGCCGGCCTTCACGCTCACATGCGTGAGCTGCTTCGCGAGTGTGAGAGAGGAGAGAGGAGCGAGATTTTTCCACCGTGTGAGAGAGAGGAAGTTTTCTTTTTTTTTTAAATTCATTTGTGAAGGGTGTGATGGATGCAGGGGTTTGTGTGATGTGATGAGAAAATGGTGGAAAGCTGATGTGGCGCTGATGTGGCTGTGTGAAGGGTGTGATGGATGCTGATGGTCTTATAGGATACGATATCTAGACATTAGAATATAATCAAGGGCAAATTACCGAAAAAGGTAATGTAATTGTCCATTTTTTTCAATCAGAGTAACGTAATTTTTTATTTGCCGAAAAAGGATTACAAATTTCAATTTTTAACAAAAAAGAAAACCGGTAACCGGAAGTCCAGGTTACCGGTTAACATTCAGTTCAGGTGGCAACTTATTTTCTGATGTGGCATTTTTATTTAATTTCAAAAAAATCTTTAAATATAATAATTATAATACATATAACTAATCACACACTCTCTCTCTCTCTAAAGCTTTCTTCCTCTCTCTCCTCTCTCTCTCTCTCAAGACGGTTCCACCGTCGCTCTCTCTCTCTCTCCTCTCTAGGCGGTTCCAACGGCAGCACCATCACAACCACCACTCTTTGTTCCAGATTTCTCCAGATCTCGAGTTCCAGATTTCTCTTTCTCTCTCTTTGTTCTTCATGTAGACGACTCCGGCAACCGGCGACGATTCCGACAACCACCTCGACCTTCGGTGACCAGGGTGTGTGTATCTGAACAAGATTTAGGGTTCTCCGATAAGGTTTTTTCCCAAATCTTGTTTGGTCCAGATCTATACAAAGTTTTGAATCGATGGTTGAATCTTGAAGCGGATCTAAATCCTTGTTTGCTGGTGTGTGTGCATGTATATTGTTCTTCGCTTAGATCTGTGAATGATTTCGGGTTTTCTTTGAGGCCGATTTAAATCCTCGTTTGAATCAAGTTTCAGATCTCTCTCTCTCTCTCTCTCTCTGTGTGTGTTCTTCAAGTTCCAGATCTACAGGTTTTAGATGTTCTTGAGTTGTGTTCGAGTGTGTGAGTATTGTGTTCATGTGGATGGTGATGGTTCACGGTGGTCCGGCAATAGTTCACGGTGGTCCAATGATGGTTCACGGTGGTCCAACCAGAAAGAAAGAGAAAGACGAAAAGATATTAAACATAATTAATTAATAATTTATTAAAAAATAATAAACCAAACAAAAAAAACAGTAATACCAACCTAAATTAATTAATAATTTATTTTAAAAAATGGTAAGTATGACATGATAATGATGTGGATTAGCTTGTCATTAAAGATGGTGATGTGGTGTTTACGTGGAGTGCAACATGGATTGTCAAATTAATTGTAACCTGCTGACTAGGCAGTCAGAGGGTCAATCAAGTCACCATTACCTTTTTTGTTAAAAATTGAAATTTGTAATCCTTTTTTGGCAAATAAAAAATTATGTTACCCTGATTGAAAAAAATAGACAATTACGTTACCTTTTTCGACAATTTGCACTATAATCAAAAGTGTTACTTTAGAAACTACTCAAACATCAAAATTCAAAATAGTCACATAATTAAAATGTATTATGTGTTACAAGCATATTGGCTGTCTCTCAAATCCGATCGTAAAATCCCATACGTACGCCACCCGTCCATACAGTTAAATTGCCTCATGAAAGATTCTAAGCACAAACTTCCATAAATTCATGGATATCTTTGAATGTGAATAGAACATATATATTATATCTTGGTCCATGAAAAGGGGGTTGGGGAAGACTACCTAGTAGGGCTATTCTAGGAATTTCTCTCCACTCTATTCCTTTCCATTAAACGTATAAAATCAACAAATACTAATAAAAGTTAAAATAAACATGAACCTAATACCAAAACTTTTTCCAAGTATCCTTGTCAATGTCCTCCCAACCAACATTCACGTTGAACCCATCTTTTTGGTATGTGGGTCCGCGTTTGGGCTTTGCACAACCCCACAACGCTCTTCTAATCATGCATTGCTCTTTGCTAAACCCGAGTCCCATTTCTTTGAGTTCATCTCTCTCTCTCTCTCCACCCCTCCCCTTCTCTCTATCTATATATATGGAAAATTTAAACAATAACAGTTTTTTGTGTAAGAACTCTCTCTTATAGCTATCTATCTATATCATTGTATATGTGTATTTGTGGGTATATGAGAGACTTTATACGAAAATTATTGTTTTTGCGAAAAGTTTGAGATTAATCCTTTGAAAAGCTAGGAATATATAGGTTATGGATCAATGAATAACAACTCTTATTTAAATAACTTGAAGAAGCATACATACATACACACACACACACACACATATATATATATATATATATGCATATTCATACCGTATATATGTATGTATATATAGGGTATGTTATGCATTTGTGTAAATCAAATATGCAATTCTGACCAAAATTGTAGTTTCAATGGAAAATGCAAATTATATCAATCAAGTAATATTAACTATTGATCATGTCAATTTAAATACTGATATTGCTTCTTCAGCTTCTTCAAATGAGGAGTTTTCTTTATTGATCATTGTTATATATCTGTGTGTATACACACACACATACTTACATAAATACATACACCTAGCTTTTTTTATTGATATAAAGGTCTAGATTATCATATTTTATCTTTTATAAGTTTTTTCTCTTTTCAATCTATTATTCTCTATTTAACGTTAAATAAAAAAACAAAATAAATGTAGGTAATTAACTAGTAATACTAATTTTACTAAGTTCACTAATGAAAATAACCAAATATTTAAGAGTTTTTCATCACTAAATACTTTGTTTACTACATACATTTGATTCGCTAATAAATTCTATTCAAATGCCCACCACCGGCCCTTCCCCTTTCCTGGTCTAGATTTTTCGCGTGAATCATCGCTTTTGGGTGCAGGGAACTCTCTACTTCTCTATTTAATCATGTTATTTATTTGGGTGCAGGCCGGGATCTCTCTTCTTCAGCTTCTTCATGTGATTTCCATACGCATAAGCATTGACCATAGATATTGAAATTCTAAAATAATCGATTCATAGAATAATTCCAATTTGATGAACAAATTGAACACAAAACCAAAAGGACATAATCAATTGCTTTAATACAAGAATTAGAAAAATAAAAAATATATATCTAAACATGTTCATGCCCCCGTTCATTTCTTATAGTAGAGAAACCCAAAATCTAAAACCATTTAATCAACTTCCATAGTAAATCAGAAAAATAGAAAATATTTATTCATATTAAAACTAAATAAAATTATTGTAACAAACTAGTGTTAATTTGAAAACATAGAAAAACACAGAAGAAAAAAACAATATCAAACCTAACCAATATGAACACCACAAAAATTTCTAATATTATGATTTAATTTATTTAGTATGTTCATTAGTGGACAACCAAACTTGTAATCTCTTACTTGGTGAACATATGTGAACAATCCTTACTACAATCAGACTCGTTCAGCCATAAACTAAATATGGCCAATTTAAACACAAAAATACCAAGAAAATAAGAAATAAAGGCACTACTTAGTTAGACCAATTGTGTGGACTGTGACAGGTTATTGGCTATGGCGACGGTAAACTTGAGATGAAATAGAAGATATGTGAGTAGTTATCGGTTTCACTGACAGACTATGATTAGTAGAGTGAGAGAGAAGATTTGTTAGCTTGTTGCCTTCGATCTCTTCTTATGTTAATCGCGGTGCTGGAGATACGATAACGGTGGCACTCGAGAGAAGTACCCATTGCCAGCTGCAATGCAACTAGATGTCTAAAACTCTCTAGGTAGTCTATGTGCCCTTTAATTTTCGTCACCTGGTTCTTACAAAGTTCCCTTAGCCATCTTCCATACAGACAATATGTGAGTGACATCATACCTCTCTGTGCATCACAACCAAACACCGATAACAAATCTTTTTTTAAAACAATTGACGTGGTATGGTTGTGGGCCTAGCAGTGTTATTGAGGCGGCTTGATGAAGTTCTCTTGAGAACCCTCCTATATATAACATGTTTATTATGTTTAACATTGTTGGACTTGCATTATGGTATATGGTATATTTTCTAATATAAATAAAAGGCTAACTATCATCAATTTAATTAGAAAGCCTTTACTATTCATTTAATCAATATTAAATCATATCCATTCATTTTATCAGAACTACAAATTAGATTTTGACTTTTTATAGTCAAAATTGAAAGTCAATTATTAAAACCCAATTTGAATAATGAATCAAATCTACATCAAATCCGTGGAACCTTTTGATAGTTGCTGTACAATTTTGGAAGTTATCATTCTAAAAAGAATTTTAAAAAATATTAACCCAACAATATACGGAAACCTAAATAAAGCATTAATGATAATTATTTTATATAACCTCTTATTGTAATAAATAATAATAATAATAATAATAATAATAATAATAATAATGATGATGATGATGATGATGATGATGATGATGATGATGATGAGATGAGTTGATGATGATAATGATGATCGATAACTAATACATAGAAAAAAAATACTTATGTCTGAGTGTTGAGGTCTTCTCTTAAATTCTTATTTTTGGTTATATAATAATTTACCTTATTTTTTATTAATATTTTAATATTTTAATTTATAATTTCTTAAACCAAACCGTGTATTACACGGTAATTTAATCTAGTTTATTTATAAACGTGTTCCTTCATTTATGTTTGTCTACCATTTAAACGAACGAACATAAATATACGAACAAACCAATCTTCTGAATGAGTGAATATAAAGATTCAATTGGCTATTTATTCGGATAAAATTAAATGATAGTATAAATATATACATGGTATACCTTTAGGTTTTGCCGGTCAAACAAAAATCTAAAACCAATAGTGGCAGGTTATACTGTTAAAGTTTAAAAAGTCAAAATAGGGACGCGTCTAAAAAATAAATCTTAACAAAGTAACGAAATTAAGATCGCAAGGACATGACCAACCTATCACTCACCAAGGCGGTGGTCAATACAATCCGTTTGAATCTTCATTTACCATTGATACCCCTGTGATAGACTAAAATCATTGAACTTTATGTCAAACATAATATCTTTAAAAATACTTCACTTCTATTAATATAATATTATAGTCATCAGAGTACTCTACTTTGTATTTTAATTGTTAATGAATTCAACTTTCAAGTTATTCGTCACGATAGTATGTTATCATTGTTATTTTACTAATTATAACATTCTAGTGTTTGAATTGATTCTAAAAATATTATATGTACTATGTTGTGTTAGAAAGTGAGGGTACATAGTTGAATGATCAAGATATATAATCATTTAAGCAAGTTTAAGATACATTTTTTGAATTATATACCTATCATATAATGGTTGCATGAAATAATTTATGGATAATCATATGATATACGTCTGAAAAATTGCGAAAATATACTTTTCGTGCTTACTATTATATATGTATGTAGAGTTATGCAAACACGTCAAAAATAGTGTTGAAAACATAAGCATGCTGAAAACTTAGCTTTAACAATAGCATGCTAAAGATTAAGCTTTAGCAACAGATCAACTTCAACATTTACTCCCCTTTGTTGTAGCATAAATGACCATTCTATTCAGCAGAACCCTTCAGCATTTCGGTTTAGGTTGATGCACTATCTTTAGGACCCCGCAAGGTGCGCATCTCCCTTGACCCTTGCTTATTAATGTCTAGGACTTCAACTTGATTCAAAAGAGTGTGCACTTTGCATTGCCAACTATATTTACCAAGTCAACATGAAAGTCCTTTAGTATTACATTAAAATCACTAACATCTTGTAAGATGACTTGTCGTGGTTTGTTATGGACACAAAGCTATGGCTAGTTATCCTTATGACATCTCTATAACTCTCATATCGCAGATTACAACAACTATTACTCTACGAAATGTGATAACTAGCGTCTTTCGTATCTTGCAAGTAAAATAATAATACGAGTTTTAGGCTTTTTATGTCATGACTACAAGTGTTTAACTCGTAAATTAGTCATGCTCACGTGAAATCAGTCATTACAACCATTTAGTCATAAATTACGAGTGTTCTAAGCGATCAACTCTTTCAAACCCTTTTACAAATCAAGTTTACAAAATTTATTCAATGAATCTAACATACATACATATATGAAACATGAGGAAAAGAGTTTTGAAGTTTTATCTGATTTGTCTATCAATTCCACCTATTTTATATAAGAGTTCATTACATTTTAGTCTCTGTATTTGGTAAAAATTATGGGTTTTGTCCATGGATCCGAAAAGTTATGGGTTCAGTCTCTATTGACCCGACATTTAGTCCCTTTTGCTTTCTAAAAAAACCCCTAGTTGTCGACCATGCACAAAGCAAAGACCTTATTGCTTACATCACCTAGTTGTCGCTGACGTTAACCACCAACATTGACGCAACCTACTCTACTGTAGACTTGTGATGTGTGTATAGCGTACCAGATTTAAATTTATTAATCCGAGTTATTTAGTACGACTACAACACAAATAGGAAAGAGAACCTAATCGTATCATAGTACAATAATTAAGTACGGGTGTCGAACACTTGGGGAACGAATATGATTTTGAATATAACTCTACTAATTAAATATTAAACTAATTAAAACTACTAAAAAGAAAATAAAGCAATAAAAAGGGAATTTTGGAATTAATCACCAATAATCAAACTTTAATCACTAACAACCGAAGAAAACACTAAAACAGCCCAAGGAAATTGGAAAGCAAACAATTTTGAATTTAAACAATCAAGATGTGAAATATCTCCACTTAGACTTTGAATTCCCTTTTCAATTTAGTAGATTTTAATAAAAGTGCAGTGGATCTATATGTAATCATATACTGATTCCTAATATGGCTAGATATCATGGTCAGACTCACTAGCTCTATAATTACAAAAACATTGACCCAATATTCATGGCATTAACTATTCCTATAACTAGTCAATTAATTCGCATTATGCTAGACTTAATCTATTGATTTGTGTTGGTCACAAAATTAATTAGTTAACATTTAATGGTCATCACATATAATTGCAAACACATTGGAGTTTAATTCTTTATAACCTAACCCTAGAATTTGGTCAATCACTAGTCATGAATCCTAATGATTATAACAACTCGTGATTAAAGTAATCATAAATAGAATGGTCATATTAACTATGAAAAAACTTAGCAATAGGTCATAAAGTCAGAAACTATAACACAAATGGATCTTTAAAAAAACTAAACATAACAAATATATCATTCCATATTATCCAAATCATTGAAATCAAACTAAATATTAAAGGTTCATCATGTCAAAGTAGAGATTACAGAGCATTACCCCATATTTAGAAGATTACAACAACCGAAATTCATCAAAAGTAAACCAAACATGATTGTAACGGCTAAACGAATATAGATCTATTATGTGAACTCCAAATCTTCGCTTTCAAAAGCCAAATCTTCAAGCTGTATGCTCCAATATGCATTAGATCACCTCTGGGGTGTTCTTAGAGTTGTAATGATGGTAAATGTCTAATTGTATTCCCTAAAACCAATTTGGAAGTTTGTTTAAATAGATAAGTGTAAATCAGATGGACGCGTCGTATCAGTTGCTTGGACGAATCGTGTCGCGTAGATTCCTTGCATAATCTGCCTCTTTTAAATTTTGAAATCCGGTCTAATCTTCATGGACGCGTCGTATTGGATGTATAGATGCGTCAAGTGCATTTTCATGACTTAACCACAAAAGTGAGATTTTAGGCTTGAATTACCTTAGTCCGAGTTCGTATGAGTGAGATATGATCAAAACAGTGGATGTGTGTCGGAGTGAACATCTTTTCTCATTTTCTTCAGTTTCTTCAATATTTCCTTAAAACTTTTCGTAACCCGCATTTTTAACCGGAAAACCATCAATTAAAGGTATTAAATATCTTTTGACTTATTTAAGAGTAATAACAGGCTAAAATAGAACATATATCGCTTAATATATATATATATATATATATATATATATATATATATATATATATATATATATATAATCGAATTGGTGATTGTATGTGTAAAAGTTTGTTTAATTTGGGATTTCATGAACTTGATTAGGGTTTTTAAATCGGTAAGGGTTTTTTCTGTAACACCCGCGTTTAGGGCCTAGTTGTTTCGTGGCGGTGGTAAGTTATTTAATTGTTTATATTAGTATATTTGATTGCTAATAATTATTGCTATTTATTTATATATTTATTTGATGTTTACTTGGTATTTAAATTGGACCGCGAGGTAAGAGGTAAAAAATATTAGTTTAATATTTTTATATGGTATTGGTATCATATGATTCGTTTTTATACGAGGGTCCCGAATAATACCTCGTTGCATGTTTATGACTTGAGTATGACCGCTTTATTTAGGTTTCTGTATCTCAGATATCAGTATTTGCACTGTGTAGTGTAATATGTTCAGTCTTGACCTATATATATAGCATTTGTTATGTTGTTCTCATTTTGGTTTTGGCTGCATAAGAGAAGAGAGAAAGGAAAAAAAACCCACTCTTACTCAAACTTGAGTCCGTAAATCTGTTTTCGAGTTCTAAGCGAGGGTTAACGTTTGGTTTTTGAGCAAGAGGTGTGTTTTGTTGTTTATGTCGAGTTTTGATTAGGAAGTTCTTGAATGTTGTGTTTTGGCCGTGCGAAGTGGAGTCCACTACGTGCGTAGTAACTCCAGTACGTACGAAGTGCTCATGGAAGAAGATGAAGTCAATGAGTTTTGGTCGCACGAAGTGAGGTTCACTCCGTGCGTACCAGTGCCCATTGCGTGCGAAGTGGGTTAGCCACTTCGTAAGTTTGAAAGTTCAATACGTGCGAAGTGGAGTCCACTACGTGCGTAGTGACTCCATTACGTGCGTAGTGAGTCGGACGTTAATTCTGTAATTTTATTGCTTGTAGCCATTGAGAGTTGTCGTTTTTGTAAATTGGAATGTAATCCCAATTACTGACTAAGTTATGATGTGTTTCAGGAAACGAGAAGGCTCAGTGAAATTAGAATACTGAGTGTGGTGTTGGAGAACACAGGTGAGTGGACTTTAATGCACCAGTGGTTTTAGTTGTAACTGTTATGGTTACTTGGATTTTATGCGATTAATCATGCGATAGACTGTTTAGTCTGATATGATTGTTTGATTGGTTATGTGATGATTATTGAAATTGTGTCCAAGATATGAGTATCAAGGCATGAAATTGTGCTCATGATGTTTGTGGCAGAGGTCAGCTAAGCGTGGTTTTGGGCTGGGTCAGTTGCTTCTGGTTAGGCAGTTTTAGATCCTCTGTTGCATTTGTTGTAGCAGAGGGGGTTTAACTGTGCCAGTTAGCAGATGGCTATCGGTAGATCATTGCTATGGCCAGCATTGATCGTAGGCTCGGCAGAGCCGCCGGTCCTTTGATATTTGAGATAAACTGTTCTTGTGATCGTTGTGGTTATGCTTTAATTGCTTGTGGCTTGATTTTCATTCACTTAGCTTTGTGCTAATTCCCCACCCTAACTCTCTGTTTCAGGTTTTGAGGGCACGGTAGGTTGCAGCTTTTGTGTACAGGGAAAGTTTGACCGTAGCTCTGATATTTTGGGTTTTAGAATGATGAGCCATATGTTATTAAATGTTTTGTAACACTAAAGGAAGTACTGTATGTTTGTACAGTGTTGGTTTTAACTTTTAATGTTATTTCCTTTTTAGTTTTATAACGTATTACTTCCGCTGTGATTTAAAAAAAAAATATGGCTTGTATTTTTGTGGTGTTACATTTTCCATTAGGGGTCTCATGAACTCAATTAGAGTTTAAAATCGATAAAGGTTTATTCAATTAAGGATCATATGAACCCATATTTTGTGTGTATGTGTACATGTTTGTTCGTATATTGTACGTGTGTTGTGTTTGACGAATTCGATTAAGAATTTGAAATATGATGAACTCCTTTCATATTTTTGGGAGCGCGCTGATGAACTTTGATTGGGATCTATAAAGTTTGAAATTTTGAGTGTCAACTAATATCGATTTGGGTTTTGGTTTGATATTTGGAATGATTATCTTTGATATTAGTGAATGTATACATTGTAGTTGTTTCTTATACACGAAGGAGATAGCGCCGGAGGTGGTGGTGATTGGAAATGGTCACCAATGTCAAGACAGTGATAGTGATCAAGAAGAAAGGATCAAATATATTAATTAATTATTAATCCTTGTTATACAAGTAGTTGTTAAAAGTAATTTTATAATGAACTAAAATTAAAAAGAGTTTAGTTTTAGAAAGTGTACTGAACTTGTCATTTTTTGTTATTGTATATACACAACTTCCAAAATTACCATTTAGTGTATCCACCTTCTAGGAACTACCATTTGATATACCCGGTAATTTCTTTTATTTTTTATTTATTTTTTATATTTCAACTTTCCACCTCATCATTATTGTTGCCATATCATTATATCATGAAGAAATTCATCATCTTCATCATTGAACATCATGAAGAACCCTAAATATGAAGAACCCTATATTTGAATACTGATACAAAATGAAAAACAGGTAAAGCATCAGATGAAAATGATATACATGAATCCCTTAATAAACATACAAGATTTCAATGCAGGATTGATAATAGAGCAAATCAATCGATAATAGATGAATCAAACCCTAAATCAAAAATGATATACAAAATGAAGTCACGTTCTAAACAGATGAACCATCCCTCGATGAAGTCGCGTTCTTGAAGTATCCCACCTTTGTTGACGTCGCCGTTCGAAACACATATCTGTCGAAACCCTAACTCGCTGGAAAATGGAAGAACCCTAACTCGAACATAACACATGAGATATGAAAACCCTAATCGTCCAATAACAAATGAAGATGAAGCAGTTTTAGATCCTCAGCTAAGCGTGGTTTTGGGCTGGGTCAGTTGCTTCTGGTTAGGCAGTTTTAGATCCTCTGTTGCATTTGTTGTAGCAGAGGGGGTTTAACTGTGCCAGTTAGCAGATGGCTATCGGTAGATCATTGCTATGGGCAGCATTGATCGTAGGCTCGGCAGAGCCGCCGGTCCTTTGATATTTGAGATAAACTGTTCTTGTGATCGTTGTGGTTATGCTTTAATTGCTTGTGGCTTGATTTTCATTCACTTAGCTTTGTGCTAATTCCCCACCCTAACTCTCTGTTTCAGGTTTTGAGGGCACGGTAGGTTGCAGCTTTTGTGTACAGGGAAAGTTTGACCGTAGCTCTGATATTTTGGGTTTTAGAATGACGAGCCATATGTTATTAAATGTTTTGTAACACTAAAGGAAGTACTGTATGTTTGTACAGTGTTGGTTTTAACTTTTATTGTTATTTCCTTTTTAGTTTTATAACGTATTACTTCCGCTGTGATTTAAAAAAAAAAATATGGCTTGTATTTTTGCGGTGTTACAATTTGGTATCAGAGCCCTGGTTTGGCATGCGAGCACGTTTAGAGTGTTCAATTCCCAAATCTTGGCTCGAGGTTGGTCAAACATTTCCTGTGGGGGAATTAGAGTGTTTGGATTTGTTGTGTGTGTGTACTAACGGTTGTCTAATAAGTTTGGAGGTGATGTGATTGTAATAGATATGGCAAGTCAAGAGATCCCAACCGAGATTCCGGTGACCCTTGCTCAGGCTGGAACTTCTACAATTCCAGTTTTAGAGAATCCAGTAATAGTCAACACTTCGGGTAGAGAAATAGATACAACTCAGAATGATTATATATTTCAACTTGAAAGTGAACTTCAGGAGCTTCGAGAAGCAGTTCACAACTTTGAGCAGCAGAGGTTGATACAGAATTCTCAAACACCGATTCCAACAGCAGCTGTTGCTACAGTGTCAACAACACCACCACTTTCAGTACCATTTTCTGTTCCATATTCTACTGTTGCTTCACAGGGTACACAACAGCCGATTATCTATCAATTTACTGCACCAGGAGCTTACCCCTACCCAGGATTTGGTCAACATAATAAATTTAAGCAATTCATGGATTGTAGACCTTCAGAGTATAGCGGTAGTACGGACCCCAATAAAACTTTGAATTGGTTGAGGGAGATGACCAAGGCTTTGGATACTGCGGAATGCGAGGAGAAAGTGCGAGTATTATATGCTACTCAAAGACTCAAAGGAGATGCCATGGTATGGTGGGATTCGATTACAGGTCATTTTACAAAGCAGCAGATGAGTAGTATTACTTGGGAGCAATTTGAGGGAAAGGTTTGTGAGCAATACTGTGGATCTTTTGAGATGGAACGAATCAAGAAGGAGTTCATGGATTTGCAGATGACCGATAATATGTCTGTGGATGAATTGATTAGGCAATTCAATGAGAAATTACGATTTGCACAGCAGTGGGTTCCGGACGAAGCTTCAAGAGTTCAGCATTTTGTGAGAGCTTTGCATCCAGATTACAGGAGTGCTACCAGGTGGGCTAGCACTTTATCTCAAGCTTTTACCCTAGCTAAGTCAGCCGAGGGTGATGCTCAAGCCAAGGAGAAGTTGAATAAAGATAGAATTTCTCAACAGAAATCCCGGTTTGATTATTTTAATACCCAACATCGGCAGGGAACTCAAGGAGGTCAGGGAAGTCAACGCCAAGGACAGGGTCAGAGTCAGAGCAGTCAGAATCGTAGGATTACATCTGGTGGGTCTACTCAGAGAGCCCCGTGGTGTAATAAATGTAAGTCTTTTCATCATGGACTTTGTACCCTACAGACAGCCAGATGTATTCGTTGTGGTCAGTTTGGGCATGAATTGAAGAATTGTAGATTTCCGAGGAGTGTTTGTTGGAATTGTCAAAAGGAGAGGCACAGAGCAGGTGAGTGCCGTGTGGGTAAGAAATCGGGGACTGGGTCGGTATCGGGATCGGTTGTGGGATCTTCGTCCGCTTCAGGACAGAAAAGGAAGAACCCTCCGTCAGCTGAGGGTAGAGCATTCCGGATGTCAGTAGATGATGTTGCTGCTACTGATGATGTCATCACGGGTATGTTTCTCATAAATTCTATACCTGCACGTGTGTTATTTGATTCTGGTGCCAATCGTTCATTTATTTCTGTGGCATTTTGTGATAAATTGAAATTGCCTACTTCAAATGTTGCTGCTCCATTAGAAGTAGAGATAGCTGATGGTAAAACGGTTCCAGTCACAACGGCTGTGTCTGGGGCTGAAATTGATATTGATGGTACATGCTTTCCTGTTTCTTTTCTGTTAATGCCTATAGTTGGTTTTGATGCTGTTATGGGTATGGATTGGTTGAGTCAGAACCGAGCTGTTATAAAATGCCATAGAAAACTGATTTCATTTCCTTTACCTGATGGGTCATACGTAGTGGCTCGCGGGGAGAGGGTTAGACCTGCTTTTCCTATTATCTCGTATATGAAGGCTAGAAAATCTCTGGCCAAAGGGTGTGAATCCTACCTTGCCCATGTGGTTGATGTTAAAAAGGAGAAACAGATTGTTTCTGATATTCGGGTGGTTTCGGAATACCCGGAAGTGTTTCCCGATGAATTACCTGGGTTGCCTCCGGTTCGTGAGGTAGAATATAGGATTGATTTGATTCCAGGTTCGAGCCCAGTGGCTAAAGCTCCTTACAGGTTAGCTCCTTCTGAAATCCGTGAGATGATGACACAGATTCAGGATTTGTTAGACAGGGGTTTTATTCGTCCTAGTTCTTCTCCGTGGGGTGCACCGGTTTTATTTGTGAAAAAGAAAGACGGTACTTTGCGTATGTGTATTGACTACAGGGAACTGAATAAGAGAACGGTTAAAAATAAATACCCTTTACCCAGAATTGATGATTTGTTTGATCAGCTGCAGGGTGCTTCTTATTTTTCTAAAATTGATCTGCGCTCGGGTTATCACCAGGTACGTGTTTCTGATGCTGATGTTCCTAAAACCGCTTTCCATACCAGATATGGTCATTATGAGTTTTTAGTTATGCCTTTCGGTTTAACTAACGCCCCTGCTGTATTTATGGATTTAATGCATCGGGTCTGTCGGTCGTTTTTGGATAAATTCGTGATTGTATTTATCGATGACATCTTGGTTTATTCTAAAACTGAGTCCGAGCACGAGCTTCATTTGAGGCAAGTTTTAGAAACTTTAAATCGGGAGCATCTTTTTGCAAAATTTTCTAAATGTGAGTTCTGGATGCGGGAGATTCAATTTTTGGGGCATGTTATCTGTAAAGATGAGGTTAAAGTCGATCCGGCTAAAGATGAAGCAGTTATGAACTGGAGTGCTCCTAAAACATCATCTGAGATTAAAAGTTTTCTAGGATTGGCGGGTTATTATCGCAGATTTATTAAAGATTTTTCGAAAATTGCGAGTCATATAACGAAATTAACCCGTAAAGATTTATTAAAGATTTTTCTAGGATTGGCGGGTTAGTTTTATAACGTATTACTTCCGCTGTGATTTAAAAAAAAAAAATATGGCTTGTATTTTTGCGGTGTTACATTTTCCATTAGGGGTCTCATGAACTCAATTAGAGTTTAAAATCGATAAAGGTTTATTCAATTAAGGATCATATGAACCCATATTTTGTGTGTATGTGTACATGTTTGTTCGTATATTGTACGTGTGTTGTGTTTGACGAATTCGATTAAGAATTTGAAATATGATGAACTCCTTTCATATTTTTGGGAGCGCGCTGATGAACTTTGATTGGGATCTATAAAGTTTGAAATTTTGAGTGTCAACTAATATCGATTTGGGTTTTGGTTTGATATTTGGAATGATTATCTTTGATATTAGTGAATGTATACATTGTAGTTGTTTCTTATACACGAAGGAGATAGCGCCGGAGGTGGTGGTGATTGGAAATGGTCACCAATGTCAAGACAGTGATAGTGATCAAGAAGAAAGGATCAAATATATTAATTAATTATTAATCCTTGTTATACAAGTAGTTGTTAAAAGTAATTTTATAATGAACTAAAATTAAAAAGAGTTTAGTTTTAGAAAGTGTACTGAACTTGTCATTTTTTGTTATTGTATATACACAACTTCCAAAATTACCATTTAGTGTATCCACCTTCTAGGAACTACCATTTGATATACCCGGTAATTTCTTTTATTTTTTATTTATTTTTTATATTTCAACTTTCCACCTCATCATTATTGTTGCCATATCATTATATCATGAAGAAATTCATCATCTTCATCAATGAACATCATGAAGAACCCTAAATATGAAGAACCCTATATTTGAATACTGATACAAAATGAAAAACAGGTAAAGCATCAGATGAAAATGATATACATGAATCCCTTAATAAACATACAAGATTTCAATGCAGGATTGATAATAGAGCAAATCAATCGATAATAGATGAATCAAACCCTAAATCAAAAATGATATACAAAATGAAGTCACGTTCTAAACAGATGAACCATCCCTCGATGAAGTCGCGTTCTTGAAGTATCCCACCTTTGTTGACGTCGCCGTTCGAAACACATATCTGTCGAAACCCTAACTCGCTGGAAAATGGAAGAACCCTAACTCGAACATAACACATGAGATATGAAAACCCTAATCGTCCAATAACAAATGAAGATGAAGCAAGATGAAGATGAAGATGAAGCAACAAACCCTAATCGCGTTCTAAACAGATGGCCAGTGACAGTCGAAGAATCGATGGTGATGTTAGTGGTGGTGCCCATTGCCCAACTTCAATCAATGGTAGCAGGTTGAGAATCAATGATGGTATCTAGGTATGATTTACTACAAGAAAATCAGGCATCAGAGACGGATTTCCCACCGATTAAATTATGTGGGAAATTTTTAACGGATTTTCCACGGATTTGAGTTACAAAGAAAATTTTCAATGGATTTCCCACGGATTCCATAAGAAATTCCTAAGAAATCCGAGGCAAATAGTTTTCCCATGAAACTTTTATTCACGGTCGATTCCGTGAGAAATCTGAGTGAAGTACCATTTTCCCACGTAATTTTCACTTATTTGTCCGACACAAAAGGAAGTATTGTCTTGTAGTGATTGTATTACTTCTATTATTATTATTATTATTATTATTATTATAATAATAATAATTATTATTATTATTTTATTATTCATCATCGTCATCATCATTATTATAATTTTATTACTATTATTGTTATTATTATTATTATCATCATCATCATCATCATCATCATCATCATCATTATTATTATTATTCCATATCACCTGCCACATAAGCAAAATTAATGACAACTTACTAGTCACGGCATGTTCACTTGATACACCTAAGCACATAGCAAGTAACAAGTTACTTGGTATATTAAATGGTAATTATAGTTAGTTTGATAAATTAAACGGTAGTTTTAAAAAATTGATATACATAATAGCAAAAAGTGATAAGTTCGGTATATTTTTGGATACTAAACCCAATTAAAAAAAAGATAAAGTAGTCATTTTAATTAAGTTTTGGAGTGACTAAAAGTGCAATGAAGTCAGGTCGATAGCAGCTGAACCCGTAATCTTTCAGATTCATGACCAAACTTGTAATTTTAACTAAACCACATAGACCAAAAATGTAATTAATTAACTCTTCTATAATTTGTACGTGAAAAATATATTTTAAGAATTTATTCAAGAACAAAGTTTACTAAATTGTATTCAACTTCACATATATTTTTATTTTATATATCAAATTTCAAGACCTTTTGTTAATATTTATACCAAACTTTAACAAATTGATATTGTTTATTAAACCATCTATCTTCTCCAAAATATATTAAACATTACCATATATTTTCGTTATTATACATATCAATCTTTCAAACTTACTTTTCAATGGATTAAAGTGTTATTTTATTGTTGTTGTTTTGTAATAAAAACCTACTTTAGATATTAATTGTCTCATAAAGTCTACAAACTGTAGAGTAAAAAAGGCATCCGAGCATAAATTAGCTAGATTTATTATTTGACTAAGTACTAAACATAAATAGTTACATCTGAACTAACGATTGAGCCGTCCATTGTCATGATCTCAATCTTCATACCAACAAGCTTCTCAAATAAAATTGTTTGGTTTTTTGTTTGTATACTATCTAATTAATTGTTTCATTACATATTAATATTACGTACCCAAAAATAATAATTAGTACGTACGTATATTAATTTTAATATTTTTTAAAGGAAGAACTAGATCCAAACTTCGACATTGCCATCACCCGAATCAAACAAACTCAATATTACTAATAACCCTAGTATATATATTAATATATATTTAAATTAGTCAATGTTACATTTTTTATAATAAGACCGAGATCATATTTCACATGCTTCCAATGGATGGGCATATATGTAAATTCAGTATGTATAAAAGAGACAATTATCAAACTTTTTCAAACCGAAGCAAATTACATCCCCTTTTTCCTTCACAATGTTCTTAGCTGGTTTTCAATCTGAACTTTTATTTTATCATTAAATTATTGTTTTTTTACGAGTTTAATAAATGAGCTGCCTTTGGTTTTCATACTAGCTTATCTATATACATATTGACTTTTAATTCTTCTTATTAAATATATATAAATTTGTCTTATATATGAAACTATAAGATCATCTATGATTATTATTATTATTATTATTATTATAGAGATTATATTTATCCAATATATATAATTAATATATTTATCCAATATATATTTTCCGTAAAAATTTAAAATACATATAAGCTTTGGAATACAAGACATGTTAATAAATATGTATCTATATATATATATATATATTGTAAATATGTAATACTTAAATATGTTATTCTATCAAAGTACTGTGTGTGGGTATACAATTATTCTTAACTAATTACTTAGTTTAAAAAGAAATAGAGTATGATCATATTCAATTAAATAATGTTTTGATTCATTCTACAATTTAAGGAGGGCCTTATAAATAGGTTAGTGGCAAAGCTCACCCTCTTCCAAACCACACCTTTTCTACTTCATTCTACAATATTTCTACTTTCTTCTCCATCATTCATATCTTGCAACAGCTAGCCTGACTTAATTCCAGAAGTTGATATATTTATCTAATAATTACTTCACTGCAGAGTTTAATTATCTTGAATTAATTTCTTTTTTTAAAGAAGAAGAAGAAGAATGGGTTCAGGAAGCTCACCATGTGCATCCTGCAAATTGTTGAGGCGTCGATGTGCAAAAGACTGCGTCTTTGCCCCTTATTTCCCTCCTGATGATCCTCATAAGTTTGCCATTGTTCATAAGGTCTTTGGTGCCAGCAATGTTAGCAAGATGTTGCAGGTCGGTACCTACCTACCTCTTTCTCTCTCTACCTATCTGTCTGATTAGTATATACATACATATATAAGTATGTTTCGTTAGTTATGACATATCATTAGTTATATACATACTAAAGATATATGTTTTATATTAGTGTTCATATAACTAATGATATGTCATAACTAACGAAACCCTTTTTATGTTATGATTTCAAGAATTTGTTAAATTAATAACATGTTATAAGAAGTTAGCTAGAGACCTAAAACTTGTTGCAAAATTATATTAATTTTCAAGACCTATTTTCTTCTTTTCTTGGGTACATGATATGAAAATTAGGACTAGGTAGCTAGTTAGCGAAACTATAATTAGAGTTCAAACACCAGAGATATTTATACGGTACAAATTATTATCAATCGATCTTCTTTTAGTTAGAAAAACAAAAAACAATACCAAACTTTGAAATATGTGTATAAATTTATGTTTGTGACATTATATATATACATATATACAGGAACTCCCAGTTCACCAAAGAGGTGATGCAGTTAGCAGTCTGGTGTATGAAGCGAATGCAAGAATGAGAGATCCAGTTTATGGATGTGTTGGTGCAATTTCCTATTTACAAAACCAAGTTTCCCAACTACAAATGCAGCTTGCAGTGGCACAAGCTGAGATCTTATGCATCCAGATGCAGCAGCAGGATCAGCCTCATCATCATGACATAATTATGCCTACAACAACAACAACAACTCATCCATCATCATTAATGGTAATAGATTGTGATGCCAAATCTAATTTGCTCTTTTCAGCTGGAAGTAATACTAATACAACAACAGGTCATGATTTTGGTCATCATGACCAGATGATGCCACAGTTCTTGAGTTACACTACGTCTAACAACAATAATATTGTAATCCAGCAGGATCCTCTAAAAAGAGAGTCTCTTTGGACATAAATAATTAACAACGTACTCACTTCCACTTTCTTAATTTGTACGTGTTAAGTTAGATCTCTCATCAGTTGTTAGCTAGCTTAAGTTTTGTTTATTAATAGCTTAGTTGATCGATCGTAAGACTTTATGAGTTCCATTTTCAAGGCCGGGGTTTCACCAACTGCTTTTGTTTATTAATATATATATATATATATGCTTTTGGTGCTTGCTTAATTAATTTATTTATTCAATTCTCAATTACTTGCTTCTTTCTTAATCATGTGTCTGGAATTCATATTATACATGATTCTAAGCAAGATTTTTATTTTTGAACGTTAACAGAAATTTAATTATATATATGACATCCAAACGTATACTATACGTACTAAAATTTTGCAATCACACGTTTAAAATTCCCGACGGCTAATTTTTTAGGCACGAATATAAATATAGAAAATCATGATCATAGATATTATATTCACATTTATATTTGTGGATATATATAGAAAAAAGTTCTATTGAGAACCATTTTTATTGCGAGAACCAATCTTAGCCGTCCAATTACACTCTTTCAATGTCATTGCCCACTCATGAATTCCTCATATACACCCCGCCACACCAATCTTAGCCGTCCAGTTCTCGTTTGAACCGTCCCCCCCCCCCCACACACACACACACACAAATATATATATATATATATATATATATATATATATATATATATATATATATATATATATATATATATATATATATATATATATATATATATATATATATATATATATAGGAAGATGTTCCATTGAGAACCATTTTTAGTACGAGAACCAATCTTAGCCGTCCAATTCCTCCTCTTTCAATGTCATTGTCCACCCATGAATTCCTCACATACACCCTGCCACACTTGATCCCCCCACTCTCTCCATCCATGAATTCCACTTATATATCAAATCAACGGCTAAGATTGGTTCTCGCACTAAAATTGGTTCTCAATGGAACCCTCCCCTGTATATATATATATATATATATAGGGTGCGGTTCAAACGAGAATTGTTTTTCGTACGAGAACTGCGAGAACCATTTCTGGCCAATCATTTAATGTCTTGTCTTTTTTATTTAATTTAAATAGGAAAGGGTAGTATGGAAATTTGTATATTTCCCCCAATTTTTTAAAACTAATATTTCCATCAAACGAAAAAGTGTTAAGTTGCGAAAATTATACCAAATTAACGAGAAAATATGCTCTTTAATTTAAGACCGGTCTTAATATATTTTTTCAAAAAAAAAATTACACTTGCTGGGTTTTTTTTCTGCTACAGCTCGACATGTGCACTTGTGCAACTTTTACACAAGTGCAAAACTTGCACTAGTGCATATCTACATCTGTGCTGAAAAACCAGGTGAATCTATGCATATGCACTAGTGCAAGTTTTGCACTTGTGCAAAAGTTGAGCTGTAGCAGAAAAAAACCCAACAAGTGCAATTTTAAAAAAATATATATATTAAGACCGATCTTAAATTAAAGAGCATAATTATCTCGTTAATTTGGTATAGTTTTCATAATTTAACACCTCTCTGTTTAATGTATATATTAGTTTAAAAAATATGGGGGTATTGTGAAAATGTCCAAACTACCCTTAACTAATTAAGGATTAGTTTGATTAGTTTAAGATTATCTATTAACAACTCTTTAATCAAATAAAAAGAGTTTTATGGTAAAAATGATAAGAAGAAATCTGGGCTTTACATGTGGCATTAAAAAAAACTAATAAAAGGGCAAATTAGGAACATCACACAAAATATAAACCTTCTCTTTCCTACCCACGTTTAATTCCTAACCCACGTTCTCTCAGTCTGCTCTCTCTAAATCGACAACAGCCTCCCTGTCGATGCAAACCCTAATCAGACCTCGTCGCCGCCCATGAAGTGCCGCCCTCTCCACCGCCGCTCCATAATGATCCGTTACCCACTACACCACGATCATTTCTGTATCCGCCCCTTTTCTTACGAAACCCTAATCACCTTCATTTTTTGCAGCCATCGCCGCCCATGAAGTGCCGCCCTCTCCACGGCGATGGCTTTGTGAGGCGACGGAGACCATTGCAGCCGCTAAATCCCGTACCCTCTCCCTCACGAAACCCTAATCACCATAGACCGCATCTCCGCATTTTTTGCGTCGCCTCCCCCTGCATCTTCACCGCCGCTGTTGTTGATGCACATCGACGCCCTTCGGAGCTGCTATGCTCACCGGTTACCACCGCCGTTGCCGCCGTGTATCAAATTTATACATACTGAAGTCGACGTCCCTATAAAGAGTTTTGTTGTGATGTATTCATCCTTTTTCTGAAATCAGATTCATTCTTCTTTTTCCATCTTTTTCTCAATAAAAGTTGTTTATTGGGAGTTTGGTTATCTGTGTGCATCATGCACCAGTTTGATCTTATGATTGTGCATCGCCGTCGCCCTCTGATTGTGCATCGCCAAAGTGTATGTTCATCAGTTTTACTCAGTTTTTTTTCTTGAAGAAAGATTTCTGAAATCATTTTCTTTACATCATTCATTGTACATCAGTTCTGAAAATTGTTAATCAAGTGTTGTTGATTCTAGTTTCTTGTGAATTTATTTGTTAAATTTGTGCATCGGTATATTGTTGTTGAATTTGTGGGATGTTGGTGATGAATCTGTGGGTGTTTTTAGGGTTTCTCCATTTTGAATATGTTGTTTATCAGGGCAAACATACATTAGAAACCACAAATCTCGCTGCTCATTTTTTTTGCATTTACTGAATTGCCCTTAACTGCTTTTAATAGGCAGTTATGAATCGGAGGTTTATAGATCTTTTTGTTGACTTTGGATGCAAAATGAGTGGTCAGGATTTCTCCTTATTCTTTGTATCTTATTTCTCTTTTTACAATATCCCTACCCTATATATATATATATATATATATATATATATATATATATATATATGTGTGTGTGTGTGTGTGTGTGTGTGTGTGTGTGTTTGTTTATTGGTACATATATATAAGTAGAAAGTTTTTAAAAGTTTCTTCGTACTTAATTATAAATGTTCATTTTTATAAACATGGAAACATATATTGATAAAAAGAACATGCACTTTTGGAAAGTCATGTATTATAGAAAAACACGTACACGGAGAGATGATGAGACTTTTGTTAAATTGACGTACATTTAACATTAGAGAATAACATTTAAGCAAATTAATATATACTTAATTAATTTGTTTTTCACTTGAACTATACAAATCAAAACATATTTGATAATTACTAATTAATTATTAAGCCGGGTTTTTAATTTATTAAATTTTCAGAAATTAATTATTTTATTATGATCAGAAGAAATGAAGAATACATATGCATTATTCCGGCCTTGAAGGCTTGGCAACACTCAAGACGTCATTATGGTGTGGACTGAGGCAAGAACGACGTGGTGGTGGCACTAAATGCCTCTATCAGTCCATCGTCACTCTGGACACTCGAGCTTAATTATGTACTTAGCATAATCTTCATGCATCATATCATGCAATACCATATTAATTAAATCATTAATTATTGTTTATTGTACATCAAATATATGCATGTAATTAAAATCTAAATAAACTGTATAGGGATACATATATATTGAGAATGAGAATTGTAAACTCACATACTTTACATCTCACTAGCGTTGTCGACTTCCCCCACAATTTCTGTCAAAACCTTCTTCCTCAAATGCAGGAGCTGCATTTGGTGTTTTTTTTTAAATTTATGATAATATTATGTTTTTTTGGTAATTTTTTTCATAACAAGATATATTTTGGAAATGGAAAGGAATGAGTTTTTAGTCCATTTTGATTTTTCTTTGATTTTTATTTGTGTTTTTTGTTAGAACAATGCAATTTGTTGGTTGTGTGTTTGTATACAGATGTGCATTTTTGTTATTAGAAATGCAGATCGGTTAAAAATGGAACTGTCGTTTGAAAATATATCTGTTTAAAAATTGTACATTAATGGTCTTCAGGTCTTATACAAACACAAACAACTGTGTATGAATATGCAATTGCCAAAGCTTCAAAATGTTTGTTTTGGTGAACATTTGTATGAGAATGCGAGGATGTGTGTCAAAATGCAGTTGACTTGAATATGCAGTTGGGTATTTTTGTCTAGATTGCAAATATGCAAGGTGATCTGCATTACAATAAGAAAGAAAATGTGTTTTAAAATTATTTGAATTTGGTTTATAAAATCTGTCTCTAATCTGTTTCTTTTTTTAAACTTTAGATGCTTTATGCAATCATGCTTGTGCATCTTCAAAACACAGATTTGTGTTTTTGAAAAAGTATCAAAAATATATTAAAGCTCTTTTTAAATCAAAGATGATGAAAATATGTTTGTGGTGTATGATAGCCTATATTTTCAATTTTACTATTAATTAATGTTTTAGGTTCTCTATTTAAAAGGGGAAACTATTAACTATCTTACCGTGTGTATATATATATATATACTAGCTAAACGACCCGTGTATCAACACGGGATTATATAAGTCAATTTTAAATTTATATAGTTTTAAAGAGTCATAACACATATAGTAAAAATAATTACAAAACATAGATAGGAAAATAAAATCTCATAAGAAAATAAGAAATGAATAATCATTACAGAATTTTGAAATCCATACATAAGATTATTCATTAAATTTTTTGTAAAACCTCTTTATAAACGACATTCATGGTTTTATTAGTATGGTTTCCTTCATCATCGTAAATTAAAACTTTTAATCAATCCATACTCTTCACTCGAGAAACCGTCACATATAACTATCCATGAGTAAAAACGTGTATTTTTAATACTTTTTATAAATACTCTTTTTAAGAAATATAAAGTTACATTACACGTTTAAAAGTTTTTAGTATAATTTTAATGTGTTTCTCGTGATGGAGCTTTATCCCGACATTGTAAAGACATAACTATAATATTATTGTCAATATTATAATATCAAGTGCTTTAAATACATTTTTATTAGCCAATTATATATTTGAATATTTGAAATTATAAACTAAATTTATTAAAAGTTAAATAATGATGACATCCATCTAAGTATACGCAAATTAGATCGCATGAAAATAATATTCTAACATAGAATATAGGGTTTAGTTCTCCAAAATATATTAAACTATACCCAAAAATCTATTGTGTGTATCCACCTTTCAAAATTTCTATTGTGTGTATTAAACTTTAAATTTGGTGTTATTGTATGTATTTTGATACATAAAAAATCAAAAAAAAGTATAAGTTTAGTACATACAATAAAAAGTTTAATACATACAATAGGAAGTTTAATACATAGAATAACATCAAATTTAAAAGTTCAATACACACAATAGAATTTTTGAAAGGTAGATACACACAATAGATTTTTGGGTATAGTTTAATACATTTTGGAGAACTGAACCCTAGAATATATTATGTCTATACATACGTAAATCACTTAAGTGTAATTTATTTTTCAATTAAATATAATTGAAAACACAAGATCTCACTGAATTCAAATAACCATGTAATAAGAACTTTTATTTTATGTATCAACTTCTTAGTTCAAAAATAAGAAAACTTAGACAATTAAAATTTTTATATAAAATTTCAAGTTGTATGTGTAGTTACAAAACTCACTATCATTACAGTTGTTTCACTACCCAGTAATTATGTAGAGTTCTAGTTTCTGAAGGGTTATTTACTCACAACTAACAATTAATTTTAAAAAACTCTAATAGTAGTGGTAGTTTTTTAAACAACTTTATGCTACTAACCATTAGTTATAGTATACTTTTAATTCTTTTTATCAAAATACCAAGAAATCAGTGATTATATCGACTACATTATGTAGAGGGAATAACTATAAAAGAAGAATAAAATATCCAATAACTACTTAGATGTTGATAAAACAATTAAATTATACTACTTTTTTTTTAAAACTCATATTCCGATAAAATTTATATCAGAACGTAGATAAAAATGAGACGATTACAAATATATAATTATTTTTTCTCAAAACAAAATATATTTGAAGTTATTAAACATAATTTTCAAATAACTTATAATTAATTACATTAATATACAATTTTCTTAAAACCCCCTCACATATTTCATACTACCTCCTTAACAATTTACATTAAACCTCTTCCAATTAATGTAATTATGTAGAAAGAATTGTGAAGACTTAAGCCTTTGATGTCATAATGCTTTATTTTCTATTTTTTTAATTATTTTTTTTTAAATGAAGGGCTATGATTGGTGAAGATTTATAAGGAAAGGAAAATGATGAGGTAAGCATTCTTTTCTTTTAATAAGTATATAAGATATATATAACAGACTTTCTAGCTTGCAAAGAGGAATAGTCAATGAATGACACACATAGAAGTGTAGAACCCGTGATCGAGACTTTTCTTGTTATATGAGATTTTATTGACTTAAAAAACATTATTATTATTATTATTATTATTATTATTATTATTATTATTATTATTATTATTATTATTTTATTATTATTATTATTTTTTTATTATTATTATTGAATATCATTATTATTATTAATTATTATGTTAACCACAACCCTTAAAGCTGTAGATAAAACTCATAGAAATAAAAAGATAAAAATAACAACTATAACTCATGTTTTATAATCAAACTTTCTTATTTACAAAAAATCTACATAAATCATATTTTAATTAGACAACAAACTTTTTATATATAATATAAATACGATTACCATTTTAAAAGTTATAGTTTCATTTAATTACTCTTTCTACAAAATCATTTTTCTCCTCCTCTTCTTATTATCAGCTAGCTTCTTGTTTTCAAATTTAATTATGTAATAGTCTTACGTACGTGTTGGAAAGATATATGCATGTAATCAAACACAAATCTAGATTTTATATATATTGACTTTATACCAATTATACGTACGTAGCGAATCTAACTGTCTTTGTTTTATATCTATCTGTTAAAAGAAAAAAGAAAATGAAGAAAAATATTTTATTTTGTGGCGGTGGTTTCTTTCTTTTTCTTCTGATTATATAATATGCATGTACGTTCACAATAAGTGTGAACAACTTTATTTTTATATTCCTGTTAAGTTACAAACCAGCGTAATTATGTTTTCCCATAATTTATACCAATCTTTTAGTTTTTTAATCCTCTTTCAAACAAAATCACTCTTCCTATATTTTTCTAAACAAAAATTTAACACGGAAATTTGTTTGCATTTTGGCAGTATGTATTGTTTCTGTACGGATTTTGCATTTTGGGTTGAATGTGTATTTTTACATTTTGGGCTGCAATTTTTTTTTTTTTGATCAGCAAGATCTTTCATTTAATAAAGGAACCAAACTCACAAAAGTACACACATGTCAAGAAAGCACACATAACATGAACATGATATGTAGAATATGGATAAATGGTTGACACATAGAAATAACCAATCTGCTAAACTCATTTACCAAATCTGCATGTTCCTCTTTGCCTCAGGCTTTGTCCATCACTCACCTTGCTGATCCTTTACCATCTCCCTACTCAAAACAGAACCATATCTTCATACAATCTATGGTAGTCCTTCCTAGCTCTCATGCATCATGCCACTTTGCTAGCCAACTATGCTGAAGAATGAAGACCCACACCACCCACAATGACACAAAGGACTCCAAATACATGTGACATGGGCCAATGAATATTTTGCGTTTTTCGTTTTTCGTTTTTTGCATTTTTTCGTTTTTTCGTTTTTTCGTTTTTCGTTTTTCGTTATAGATGACCTGCATGTTTATATTTTGCATTTTTCGTTTTTTGCATTCTGCATTTACGTTCTACGGATTTTGTATTTTTGGGTTTGAATGTGTAATTTTGCATTTTGGACTGCATTTTTCATTAAGTCAGTTTTGTGTTTGCATTTTGCATTTCATAAGTTTGCATTTTGGAAGCATATGGTTGACCTGCATGATGATGTTTTGCATTTTAACGATTTTTTGCATTTTGCATTTATAATGAACACAGCTCAAAATGCAAAAATTTGCATTTAAAAAAAAAGTTTCAGAAATATATCAAGCCCGGTTTTATTTGAAAGAGGACGAAAAACTGAATCTAATTATATAATTTTTTTATTAAAATAGTTAAAAACGAACGAGTTATGATCATATAAAGTAAGTGGGGTTTTTTTAAAATAAAATCTTGGGGTGTGTTGGAGGGGGGCTGGAGGCGACATTGATTTGTTTTTTTTATTATTTTCCTTTTTTGCCTCTCAACAATGTGTCACGTGTCATCACCAGAGGAGGTTCTTTAGGTTCTATGTTTAAGAGAGGTTCTTTATATAACCTTACCCTATATATATATATATATTTGTTAAAATATAATAATATTATAAAGAAAAATTAATATCATATCTATAATAATTAGTCACATATATAAAGTCTTTTATCATATATATGCATAATCTCCCAACCTAAGCACGTGATCATGTTACAATAATTTAATATTCTTGTTACTACCACACAGAATGTAATGATAACTTGTTATTCAAAGACCCGGTTTTAAGAAAGTCTCTATTAAGTGCATCCGGTGTCCTCTCTTTAAAGCATCACATGTTTTAAGTCATATTAGCGTCATAGAGGAGGGTTCATGCGAGAACCGTTGTTAGTGCGAGAACCAATCTCATCCGTTCCATGCATATGGGAAGTTAAACGAATGGAGAGCGTGGAGGGATAGAGTGTGGCAGGGTGCATGTGAGAAATTCATGGGTGGGCAATGACATTGAAGGAGGGGGAATTGGACGGCTCAGATTGGTTCTCGCGGTTCTCGCACTAAGAATGATTCTCGCATAAACTTTTTTCTAGCGTCATATTAGCATAACTCATCACATGTCTCGGTCATGCTTAAAAACCAGTACTACCGATGACGTTTCACATGCTTTAAAAAAATATCTTATATATTCTTATCTCTCCTCTTTTCTCTCTTTCTTTCTCATTTCGCTCTCTCCTCTCTCTTTGGCAACCATGCCGAGACTCTATGCCAATTTACGTACGGTACCACTCCATGGGGTGGGGGAGGGTGTGTTTGCTTTGGTAGTACTACAATGCCAAATTAGCATGCTGCATGGATGCTTAGAGTACATGCCTTTTACTCTAAAAATGATTTTTATAGAATAAAACATATGATGGCCGGATATGGAATAAATTTCTATTACAAGCATTGATACTGGTTAGTAATTAAGAACTGGTCTCCGTAGTTATGCAAACCCTCTAAGAAAACTATACAAACCCACAAAGAAAGATATGCAAAGCCGTTTTATTATAAGTTATAAGGAATCGCTCCCTAAACCCTAAACCCTAGATCGATTGTAACACCAATTACACATAGATCGACTGTTTGATGAACTGATCCCCGTAGTATGTTCTTTTGTTGCCACCAACAACAAAAACAATAATATATAATAGGAATTAATTAGGGTGTTCGGTACTAGGAAAAAATCAAAATATATCATTGTGTACACATATGATATAACATTGACAAAACGGCTTGTAAAAATTATATAAAATCTATCTTATATTTGATACTAATTTGATGAAAGATGACACTAGCTAGCTAGCATATATTTCAATTGTCATTAGATAAATAAGGTTAGGTGTAATTGAACTTCAATGATGAAAACTTATGTTTTATTCATATCGATGGATGAGGTGCCATTAGAATTACTTTACTTAGACCTAAGCCTCATGTCCTAGCTAGTGCATGAAAGAAAACGCGGAATTGACTCAAACAATATCACCAAACAAACAAGCAAATAGCATAAACGAATACAAGAACACGAGAATTTACGTGGTTTAGTTGAAGTTAAGGCTGACAATTAACCCGATCCAATTTGGGTCGGGTTCGTGTCGTTCGGGTTTAGATCAGTTTCGTGTAAACCCAATTCCGACCCATTTATTTTCGTGTCAAGTTCAGTTAGTGTCACATTTTTTTCGTGTCGGTTCGGGTTGTGTTTCGTGTCAACCAATTTCGCACTACAACACAAACAGGCTATTGCGACGGAAATTTTATTTTCGTGTCACATTTTATTTTCGTGTCACATTTTATTTTTGTGTCAAGTTCAATTTCGCACTACAACACAAACAGGCTATCCGTCAAAAACCGTCGCAAAGTCATACCCGTCGTAAAAATGTCACATCGACGCAAATCTGACGCAAAATGACCGACGCAATTCCGACGCAAATCTTACCCGTCGCAAAGCCGTCGCAACTTCGGTTTCCGACGAGGCTTTTTGGGACGGCTGTTATCCGTCGAAAATCCGTCGCAAACATGTTTTTGCGACGGATTTGGCCGTCGCAAAAGCCTGTTTGTGTTGTAGTGTCGGTCAACTGTATATATTTGGCCATTATTTTTTTGATTTTCGATTATAATTTTCGAATACGGTTTTCAATTGCAGGTTTCGAATATGGTTTTCAAATTATGGTTTTCTTTATAAAATTTTCGAATTCCTTGTTTGTTTCCAATTTTCTCTACTAACTAGTGAATAAACCACTAATTAAGATATCGAAAACCAATATAATTTAATAGCTTTAATACAAAAGTACTAATTAATGAACGAACCATTGATTAAAATAATCTAAAGAAAATTATCCAAATTCAAAAAGCAAGTCTTCCTTTTCTATTTACCATTATATTCTCAAAAGGAATATCGGGTCGGATGGGTTCCAAAGGGTCTTGATTTAAATTATCATCACTATAATCTTATTTAAGTCTAAATCTTATAAAGTTGACACATGTCAAAGTACCAAGAGTCCAAAACTATATAGCCAAAATAACAAATAGTAAAATGATGTAATATTGTTTAGGTTTAAATTTTTTATTGTTTATTTAAGTTTTTAGTTTTTAAAGGTTCTATTCTCCTGTTTATCGGATTTTATTGTCTATGATGTCACTCCATCCTTTGAATTCACAATATTCTTTTTGAAATTTTAGTTTTAAGAATTATGGAAAATTTTATAATTTTTAGTTTTACCCTTATACGGGTCACTTTCGGATTGTCGAATTGACCCTAAACGCCTCATTAAATTTTCGTATCAATTTCGTATCAACCTGCTTTTTACCTATTTCGGTTACGTGTCACTTTTTCCGTATCAGGTTCGGATCGTATTTCGTGTCGAGTCACAAATTTTCTATCCTTAATTAAAGTGTTGGCAGAAAATTTCCCTCCAGGTTGGTGAGGGCACCAACTATAATGGTGAATATTTTGGTTTTACAGTGATAGAACTTTCTATTAATAATACATTTGATTTTTAGGAAACTAAAATAAAGACATTAATCATTAAATGACATGTCTGCTTTTTGTTAAACTACAAAGCCCAATTTAGAATTCATCCCACAGGCCCATAAGGCTTTAAGAGGGACTGAGAGAGAGAATTTAATCAATTTCTACCAGTGCAGTGTGGCAGATTACTCAAACAGTCAAACTAAACCTCTATATAAATTTTTTTGACTAATAAAAGATAGTTATATATAAATAGGAGAGAGTTTAAATAACTGTTTTTTGTACGATAACTGCAAAAATTTTAACCCTTGATAAAAATTAATCAATGACTATGAATTTTTTACTGCACGTTAATGACTTGTTCATAGATCATTAATGACACATTAATGGAAGATATTTTAGTAAAATCAAGCCTTATTAAAAGACAAGACTACCCTTATTAATAAGTCAAGCCTTATT
This sequence comes from Pulicaria dysenterica, assembly GCA_947179395.2. Classification (NCBI taxonomy): domain Eukaryota; kingdom Viridiplantae; phylum Streptophyta; class Magnoliopsida; order Asterales; family Asteraceae; genus Pulicaria; species Pulicaria dysenterica. The sequence continues at coordinate 76,265,449 of OX359292.1, read as the reverse complement.
AATGACACGTTAATGACAGCTCATCCGGATGTCATTCACTGTTGGGTAAATATATAAAAGACAAGACTACCCTTATTAATAAGTCATTAATGGTGATATAAACAGTTCTCGTACAAAAAGTAGTTATCGATTAAACTTTTCCCTATGTAAATGATCTTTTAATATAAATAAAAGAATAAAATGCATCAAATTTATTGAACGATTCTAACTCTTAATTTTTAATAAACTAAAGGGGTGTTTGGGTAAGCTTATTTTTTGTAGCTTAAGCTAATGAGCTTATAATCTTATTAAATAAAAAAGTGTTTGTAATAGCTTATAGCTTAACTTATATTTGTAAAATGACTAAAAAGACGAAGACAAATGACATATATATGGGGAAGATGGCAAAATCAATGGTAGATATGTAAATTCATAGAAATAAGCCCGTCTTATAGAAAAAAACTAGTGTCAATGAGCTTATGAAAATAGGCTTATTTACCCAAACGATAAGCTTATAGGCTTAAGCCAATAAGCTTAACCAAATACCTTTTATTCATAAGCCCTAAAAATCTTACTTCTCTAATAAAAGAGTAAATAAGAAGCCACGTGGCTTTTTTCTAAACCATCATATATGAGGTTTCCCGGCTGCTAACTCTATCATACGCTACTAACACGTGTCTACACTCCTATTTCAATCTAAAACGCTTCCCGTTGATAAGGGGGTTTGTTGAGGGAAGTTGTATCTCGCCTGTCTTCTTGAGTTCTTTCCTTTTATTGTTTCAGACAATCAATAAGATTAACTAGGGCAACCATTAACGCTGATTCATCTCCTTCTCAATTGCTCAAACTCTATTTCTCCTACGGTCTCTCCTTCATCTTCGTATCTCATACTATCGAGAGCCCCAATCAACTAAATCACATGATTTCACTGTAGATGATGATTTCGGTAGCTAATAAAATCCCACCATCGATCATTCATCATCCCCAACATATTGAAATACTCCAAATCAAAAGCTGCTTCAGAATCCTCCAAGCTTTTCAATTCAAAATCGATTATACCATTCTAGGTTTTTTATTTGAACACGGTAATTGCCATTTTATGCTGTTTGTATCTTCTCCATTCAAATGATTCTCCATTATGATGTTTCTTTTTCTGGTTTGTGTAAGCTTTTATATGTAATTTGGCTCAGTTTTCTAGGTTAATGTAATTTGCCTTCATGGTCTTAGTAGCTTTATAGTTTGTGATTTTGTTTTCAAATTTAATATGCATACCAAGTGTTTGACAAAATGCTTCAACTAAATAACATGATCCGCTTATTTACTGTGTTATGTATTGTATCAATCACTTGTCTTTAATGTGTTTTTATAATTATATGCGCTTATATAAAGGCATTGTAATCTAGAGAAGAAAATGAAACAAATTGTTACTTGGATTTTCATTGTATTTACATTAGGTCTATGTGTTTGTACCAAGTTATTAGAAACTGATGATATATGTACCTGACCAACCGATCCGGAGGTTGGTCCGGACTGGAGAAAGAAGTATCTGAAGCTACACAAAGTGCAAGGTTCCAGAAGATGTATTATACTACCCGACAAAAGGTACATGGGCATTTAATTATATGCCAGAGCTGCCAGAGGCCAAAGCAGCCAGACCATTGGATAAAGATAGTCAGCCCTGCCAGAACAGCTGGCTGGACTAACCACTGGACAAGGACCATTGGGCAAAGACCTCCTTTGGAGACTCTACAAATACCCATCTCTCACATGTTCTGGTGAGAAGAGGATTCTCACTCTCAACTCTCTCTCTCTCTATTTATCACTTTCTCCCTGATCTCTTTCCTCCCTCTCTTTATCTCCATACATATATCTCATACATACATACGTATACTGACTTGATCGTCGGAGGGTTGATCCCGGGGCTCCGGCCTCGGGTCACCTTCTAACGAGTTTACTTGATGTTTGCAGCATGTGATCCAAGCTCGGGAAGATGGAGAACGGCCCGACACAACCATCTAAACCAACCCGGCGGATCGATGTTTCAACAGAAACCAATGTAGAATAATTTTGTTTATAAAACTAAACATAACATGTTGACTTGAACTACAACTTAAATGTGTGCACTTCGATAACTATTTAACTTTAGCATTACTACTCTGTTTTTTTAATATGTAACTTGGAGGAAGTGTTTTTCACAGTTGATTTCAAATTTGTGTAATTCTATTTTAAATTTTGTTATCACTTTTTCTGAAATATACAGGGGATAGGAAGATAGTATGCACTAAAATATCAATGAATCGATTCCCTTAAAGTTGTTGACTTTCATTCTTCTAATACATTTAAATGCTAGGATTTTATTACCTGAGTTGACTATTAAGAGGGAAAGGAAAACTAAAGCAACTACAAATTATTCTTTCCAGGTTTTGAATGGACATGAAACTCAATTTTTTTGCATACTTATAGCTAATGTGTGAGGTACTTACTTTTCATCAACTGAGGATATGATGCAGCCTTCAAATGATATGTTTTACCATTTGGATATGCTACAGCTAGATATGAAGCTTAATTGACTAATGCAGGCGACACTACAGTAGAAATAGCGAGTACATTACTAACCAGGTGAGTGGTTTATTCTCCTTTTTCCCTTATTGTCTTTTATAATTCATAACCATTACATGCATAGCTAATTGATTTAATTTACCGCTATGTTCATGTGTAGAAGTGGCTATTTCAACTCATTTACTTATAAATAGAACAAGTCAAATAGATATTTGTAGTTGTTATTTACAATTTTACATAGAGATAATATAAATGAAACTACTCGATTTTGACTCATTGCTATATATTTTCACCCAATTTACTTGGGCCTATTTGGTTTGGGTTTTATCTCAAACATGTTATATTTAAAGAACTAACTCGAAAGAGATGTGCCTAATAGCTCGAGTGTGTTGAAGGTTGTTCAAACTCTTAAATCATTTTATTCAAATGGTTTAAATATTATCGTGAACGCATTTTGCTTATTAATAAACTATTTTAGAATTCGATAAAAGATGTATGTTAAGCTGCAGCAATTTGTCCATCTCACATTGAATCTGTCATGGAAGTGCCTTAGAGTAGCTATTTGCACTTGAGATTTGGATAGTAACATGGTTCTGTCGTAAGTATCAAACATGAAGCAATAGTGAATTAGTGATAAAGAATGAAAGATTTTGATGTTTAACCTTCCAATTATCAGGTTGTAATGGCAATTTAACTTATTGTTTTCCTTTAAATTTGTATGAAAGGAAGCTATCCCTTTTATATTCTGATGCAAACATACATGTCTCTCTTTTTTTCTATTCATATGCAAGTTCCTTTTAATTGAGCAGGTATATGATAATTTATGTCTGGTATGAATGGCATGTCCATGGAGAAGATGAATGATCATTTGGGTTGTGCTAACATGGAAATGAAGTTTTTAGATGCCCTTGTGGGAAAAATCTCCTGTATAAATATCAATAATGCATTGTCATGAAAGACCAAATAATCCTATTGCAAAGGTGAATCAGATCCTTAGGGAACATAATCTGAAAGAACTCCAAGTCTCCAATCCCTTTTGCGATGTATTTTGTAAGAGACTCGGTGTTTCAAACTTCCAACTTCTTTCTTTTTCTCCTTTTGAAATTGGAGTTGAGATGTTTAGGTCGAATTATTTTTATTATTAGTTGTAAACTTTATGTAACGCAATATTACATGTTGGGTGAACAGGTTTTCTAATGCAGGTGATACTATACTAGAAATAGCGGGACACACCGTTTTTGGGATGAGCATTTTCTTCTCCTCATCGCACCTTGATTGTCTCCCTACAATTGACAGCCATTACTACATTCTCAGTTCAACGATTTCATTTATTGTTAGGTTCATATCTAGGGGTATCTATTTCAGTCCATCTTATGAATGGGTTGATTTGTGTTTGGGGTTTATCTCAAATGGCTCAAATCCATAATTATACCTAAATAGAACATGTCAATTTGGCCAATTTAACTGTGTATGTATTTACAATTTTACATAAAAGTAACAAGAATGAAACGACTCAGTTTGATTCAGTACTGTATATATTCGACCAATTTACTTGAGTCAATTTGGTTTCTGGGTTCTCTCAAACAAATCAAATTAAAAAAAACCTGAAAAAAGAATGTGTTAAGTAGGTCGAACTATAGAATAGTGTACTGTAATGGAACATTAGTTATTAATATTCTTGAATAAAAAATGATATCTTCTTATTCTTTTGAATTATTACCCATGTATTTTTTCCTCAAATATATTGGCGTATAGTCATGATTTAATCTTTCAATTAATAATTAATGTTTATTATTTCTTTAAATCAACACCCGTGTAATACACGGGTCTCTAACCTAGTAAGCTAATAAACTAAAACAAACACCCACTAAATGTTGGCGAGAAGCAATAATGACCCTTGATTAAAATATTTAATGGCTAATAAATTTTGGCGGCTAATGATTAACTCACTAATAACACATTAATGAGGGATATTTTAGGCAAATAAAGTCTTGCATATTTATAACGGTCCACTTGGATACAATTCACGGTTAAAAAAATATATAAATAACCAAATTACTCATACTAACGAGACATTAGTTATGTTACAAACAGTTGTCATAATTTTCATAAATAAACTTTTCTTATTTAAACTTTTTTCATATATACAGCGATGTAAATGTAACTTCATAGAAAAAATTGTAGATTGTGAGTATTTTCTCTTAATTGGTGACTAACCCACGCGCATCATAGGCTAATTTTAACATGCAACTTAAAGTTGACCTTTATATTCACAAGTGCCACGTTGGATGCATATCCTGACCAATAAGAGAAAGATAAGGCTACATATATATGTCACAGCCAGGCAACCCAAACCCCATAACATTCACCCACACCCTCAATCCTCATGCACATTATAGCTTTTAAATTCACCCCAAAACACACACACACAGCCTAGCTCTCTGAAAAATGGGACAAAATTCAGAGATAAAATCCCCAAAAAAAGAAGAACAAATTGTCCCAGATTCTGTAATTGATGAATTCTTCAAAAGCAACAACAATAATCTATCTGATTTCAAGGGCATTCTGGGTATTAAAGAAGGAGGGAATGAAGGAGAAGGTGTTATGAGTAGCACATATGATGATGAAATCAATTGGAATCATATGATGGAATGGGAGGAATTCTCAATCGATCAAGAGGATCAAGATTCGGGTGCTAACAGTCAAGACAAGTCCGAAAACCGAGAGGGTAAATTGGTCAATTTGATTGGTAATATCAAAAGCGAAACTTGTGGAATTTGGGAAGTAGATGAAGATCAAAAAGAGGATGATGATGATGAGAAGAAAATGTGTTTGAATCTAAGCTTGAATTACAAAGAGGTTATGGACGCATGGTCCGACCGCGGTCCTTGTAGGGCCCACAATTTCGCTCATTCATCTTCAGACGACAACGGATATGTTAGTTATTTAATTACTTCTCGCTTCTTTACAAGTCTTCTTTAAATCGTTTGTTGAAATCTATGTGTGTTACATATAACGAGACTCGAATAATTTTATATTACACATGGATGGTATGATAGTTAAGAAGCAATTGAATATATAGACGATAAACCCCGAAATTTATACGTGTTTTAGATGGGAGAAGTGCCAGTGATGGAAGAAGCCAAAACAAAAAGGGAAGCAAGTGTTCTTAAATACAAAAAGAAGCGTCAAAATAGACTCTTCTGCAGAAAAATAAGATATCAAGTCCGAAAGCTTAATGCAGATAAGAGGCCAAGACTTAAGGTTGTAACTTATTATCATCAGTTATTTATTTATTTATTTTTAAAACCATGTCTATATATTTTAGTATTTACACTTCTAGACATATATATATAAATGACTAAAAATATATCTATATAAATATGGCGCATTGTTATAAAATGATAATTATGGAGTTTTAGGGTTAATTATTTCTATTTGTTTACAGGGAAGATTTGTGAAAAGGGAATCCTGAGAAGATAATAAAAAGGTGATGGGCAAAATATCTACAAAAAAAATATCTTCTTAGATTGTCCACATAGACATGCTCTGCGTATTGTCTTTTTCTTAGTGCAATTATGGAAATATCTAGCCCTTTTCTTTTTTGTGTATATATAAGAAAACAAAATTGTATTTCACTTTTTCTTATGGTATTAATAGGTAGGGTCTTTTATCTATATATTTTGAGATAAGATATATATGATTCTAGCATCATTTATATTATATGTTTTAATATTTATAAACACTTTAAATAAGAGGTATTTTTGAAATTTCATCATTTACTCATTTAAGTTTTTATGAGTATAAAAACACCTATCATAAATGCTTATAGCTACATATATTATTTTTCCTTTTTTATTTATTTATGGATGTACAACTTTGCATGTTATTCATGTGATCGTTCCATCTTTTTGTCATTTAGTGTCATGTTAAGTTTTTGGATTAAAATTGTCTTTATTTTAGCATTACACTACACCATAAATACTACAATTTGAGATCAACATTTCTCTAAAAATTAATTTTATATGCGTGAAAAAAATGATATACATCACATAATAACAGTATGTTCCTCTGACAAATATATATCTTTTTTTCTATTTTAAACTATCTTAAGACCACCCGTAGCACACTCATTCAACCCACTGAACCCTGCTGTCACATCTGTGTCACATCAGCTTTTTTTTCTCCTACCCTCTTCCTGCCCTCAAGTGGAGTACCACACCCTATCTAACCCCAACCTTTTCTATTTTTTAATTCTTTTTTTAATACATTTAATGATATAGCAAAATAAAATATTTTTATATTGATTAAAAATTAAAACAATACAAATAATAATAAAAAAATCCTAACATTACTAAACATTAAAAAAAATAATAATAACATAACATTCAATATAAATATAAAATAATAAAACATCTAAAAAACTAGTTATCCTCGTTGTTGTCGTTTCGTTTGCGCCAAAGATGTTCGATCAAATCCGCTCGTAGGTGCTACCAAATATTAATTTTGCCGCTTCTCGGGCTACCGCAAAAAAATAATGTTTGTGGAAGAAGAGAGTGTTTAAAGTAGAGAGAATGTAAGAAAGTTTGTGTGAAAAATGAATAATGTGTGTGTGGTATTTATAGTGAGTTAATTGGAAAAAAAATAATTAATAATGAATCTAGCCGTTGGCTAGATTTTTAATTTTTTTTTTACTTTTGACTGTTGGAGGTGTTTAAAAAACAAAAAAAAAAGGAAAATAGGAGAGGGTTGATCGGTTTTGGGAAGCCGGAGGTGAAATCGTGGGTTTGAAGCCCCAAGGGGCATAGCGGTGTTCACCCGGAACCGCTGGACAACCGCACCCCCTACCCGCTTGCGCTACGGATGGTCTAAGAAACACAACATTTCAATTTTGCAGCACTTTTTTTAACATAATTGAGCGAAAAAAAAAAGTTTCTGTTTGATAAAAGTCACGAATAAATGAATAAGGAATGAGAATATTTATAAAACATATGCCTACAGAATTATTATAGTTGTAAAAACCTAAAAAATAAAACCCTTCAGATGTTTAATATTTACAGGTGGATTTACTGTTTGATCAAAGTCTTTCCCAAGAAAATTGTATATTCATATATTGTATAGTTTTAGGCTTTTAGGCTCTAGCTAAGAAATATTAGTATTTAGTAATCAAAGAGTTGGTGCAGATTTTGTAGACATGTGTCTATGATATAATATTAGTATGTAGTGGTAATTTAGGATTTGGGCTTGAGATTGGGCTTGGGTTAGGGCCTGTGTTTGCTCTATGTAATGTGGCTAACTGGCTATCCGCCTATCCCTAATTCCATATCAACTTTTTCAACTTTACAAGTGACTAATTAACTTTATACTTTAAGGTTTAAGCTAAATTTGACTGATAGGGACGTAAATGATATGAGCCACTCGCGAGTTACTTGAACTCGTATTTATAAAGGCTTGAAACGAGTCGAGCTTTAACAAGCTCGAACCCAAGATCAAGCTTACATTAAAGCTCATTTATTACACAAACACAAGCCTTGTGTATTGGGCTCGTTTAAGTTCGCAAGCTTAATCAAGCTTTGATATAATATATATTTTTTATTTGTTACTTATATAATTATATTTTTAAATATGAAATAAAATATAATTAAATATGAAATAGAAATAAATTTTCACATTTTTTGTTATATCATTTAATATGAAAAAAAAACTAATAAAGTTATATTTTTAATATGAAAAAAACTAATAAAGTTTTAAGTATGAAATAAAATATAAAAAAAATAATGGGCACTAAAAGAGAGTTCGTTGTATTTTTTGTTAAAATAAAGTTATATAATTTAAACGAACTTTAGAAAGCCAATCACAAACTTAGTATAACCTTTCACCAACTATAGTAGTTACGGATACCAAGCCCTGCTACGCGACAATGCCAATACATCAATGCATATATAGTGTGCCAACATTTTGTAAAGCTTTGTGTTTAAAAAATGTGAAAATAATAATTCGAGCATAACATATTATCTGAATATTCATAATTCTAAATAATTAAGAAAATACTAGAAAAATATACATACTATAAAAGTGTACACGTTTTCTCAGTTCATTTCTATTTTCGGAGGAAGCAATTCAAGCTTCGTAATGTTGGTCATTTAAAGGCATAAAGCCAATTCGCTAAAACCGACCATAAATAGTTAACAAAAATGGTACGTACGTATCGATATAATTCACAATAAATTAAAAGTTGGTTTTTGACGGTTTGACATCAACTAACTAACCGTTGAGTGTTAGTTATAACCGTTTCCGCTTGTGTAGTGCTCTATAAATTTAACAAAACGGGTAAACGCAGAGGTTTTTTCTTGTTCAGGTTACCGGGAAAGACGAGTTTCTTAAATCAGATGTACGTGACCTAACCAGGGTATCCACGTGATTGTTTCCTTACCCTTCCCTGGCCACCCCAAGATATTTACTTAGTGAGGTTTGAACCCGTGACTTCTTTAATAAGTAAACACAAATTTAATATTAAATTGTTGCAACAAGCAACAGATTGTCTTTGGATTACGTAAAGTAATGCAAGTTTGTGAGAGTTCAATTTTAAAACCAATTGTTTATGAATTGAGTAGCCAAAAACCTTATTAAACACATTACAAAGTCATATTTTGTCAGATATGAAATATTACTTAACAAGTAAGACTTGTGCAAGTCTAAATTAAGGATCAAATTTCGTTGTTGAATCTTTACACCCGGTCAACACCCGACATCAAACACCTTCAACATTCCAAATATTCAATTCTTCTTTCATCAGAATGCTAATCCTTTTAATGTTCTTTTTTTTAAAACAAAGAGATTTATATTTATAAACAAAATATATGTAGTTGGAGAACAGAATAATTAACCGATTCTCATACGACGGGGACTTGAAAATCAAACCTAGCTCCTATTTGATCGCACATCTATGTAACCTATTTGATATCCACACAAAAAAGTTAGCATTACAATGGCATCAAAAGAGTTAAAGAGTCTCAAGCAAACACCTTACCCCTTTCTTGAGTTGAAGCATGAGTCACTCTGTGCCTCCAACTCCAAAGCATAAATCAAAAGAGTCCCAATCAACCTTTTATTGTTGGTTTTTTTTTTTTTTTTTTTTCGGATTTCGCCAGTAAACCCACTATTTGTTTGCAACTTCGTTTGAGAATTTGCTAATCATTTAATCGTGCTGTTTTTGAATAAATGTTTGTATAGTTACACTCAAAGATTAAGAATGTGATTTGTAAATGATGACCCAATTCATCAACGTGATCTCTCAAACAATTTCATGGATTTTATTCATGGGACTTGTTGCGAATTCTCATTTCTTGAGCTAATAGGTGTAGTATCAAAGACGAAAATCAAGAACAAAACTATTGAATAGAATGAACTAAACTCTCTTTATTATGAAGATATGAAGAATACAAAAGTGAATACAAAATGGAAATGAGAAACTGAAACTCTAATCTGATCTCTGGTTGCTTGAAACTGGAGAAGTGGTGGTCCTTATATAGCAGAAGCCCCTGACCTCTGACATCTGACGTCCAACCTCCAACTGTCAGTCATCCTCCAGCTATCACCCAACCTCCGGTTGTCACAGCTTCTAACAACCTTCAACCAACCTTTAACCAACTATGAAACTTACACAAACACCCCTCTGACTTAGTGTAAGTCACACATAGCTCCTACAATAGGAATAATGTTAAAATGTGATAATTTCTTATATCTTGCATCCACTTAGGCTTCAATTGAAAAATGTAATATAACTATCAAGCAGCAATAGTAATTTTGGTCTGATTCAAAGAGGCATATATACACATTCTAATGCACCTCAAAAGTAACAAATTCATAAACTATCATGATTTCTGATAAATTTCTCAGACAACACAAATGAAATTTTTTAAACCAGAAGTTGCACACATATGCGATAAAAAAAATTCATGAAAATTAAAATTACACGTAAAATTTTTTGAGGAGTAACTTGTGTTAAACAGATATAGTAAGGTGTTTGTTTTCGAATATATAAATGTCTTATGTCTTATTTCATGTATTCAGGATAAGATGTGGTTTATAAGGTCTTAAGTCTGAGAAGATCTGCGAAAAAAGATGTAGTTTTTAGCTTCTCAAAATAAGCAAAAATAAGACATAATAAGGTCTTATGTCTGCGAAAAAACAAACAAGCTTATTGGAAACATCTATGCGTCCGTAAATGTTCTTGTAAGTAAGATCTTAGCTTAAAACACAAAGTAAAGCCTAATTCTTAAACAAAAATATAGGATTACTTTCCTAAGATGAGAAACAAATGTAACGCAAACAATTCCTTTGTTGTGGGAACTAATTCATTCAACTAGTCTTCTAGCAACTTTTAGAAAGATTTTGGTAGCACCAAAGTTTACCAAGGACACAAAAATTCCAAAGGATGCAATTATTGAAATTTAAGAAAGCACGGGGAGTGTTTAATAAATAATAGGTATAATGATTGAAGTTATAGAAAAATAATAACAGAGAATGAAATTGCTAAAAAATTCAATAGAGAACCAAAGTCAGTCAGATAGTTAACAATCTAATTTCAAGTAACAATTATTATGTAACGTTCAAATTTATAAAGCTGACACTTATGTTTAAAACCACATATGATAATATTCACATATGAATTTACATAAAAAGTGGAAGCGTATTAAGTTTAAAAAAAGTTTCAGTCAAAAGATACACACATAAATACACCTGTACTTTGGTACCAAAAGTTAGTTATACACAAAAGGCCTTAAAGTGTTTGAAATGGTATTTATAAAACCCAAGGTCAAACCGGAGCTTTGCCCTTGTTCTTGCTACCAGCAAAACATCACACATATTATCTAATAAGCTACGAGAGCTTAGTGAAAGATTGCAATAGTCTAGTTCTAGACTCAGGGCAGCAACTGAGCTACATTATTATACTAAATCTGAGCCACTACTACACAAAGCAACATGCTATAAACACATATGAATGTCACATAATTGTATTCTACTGCAATAACACACATGTTGCACATATGAACAATAGTCTAGAAGACTCACCTAATAAGCAAGTAACTGGCATAACATAGCATCTAACACCGTATATCACTTGATAAGGCATCCAAACATGATCCTACACATATAACATAACAACACATAATCAAAAGCACATCCTGATCTAAAAATGGCCCTACACTGGGATTGTACAGCTACACGGGCCGTGTACTTCGCACACTACACGACCTCACATGGCCACATGGCATGTGTTGACTAATTACGCTACACGGGCCGTGTACCACCCTACACGGGCCATGTACCCCGTATGTTACACGACCATATACACCTACATGGCCCTATGACCGCCTTGAAGACTACACGGGCCTTGTACATGACATGATATGCAGACTCTGCTTCTGGCAGGCTCTGTTCTCATACTTTTACTTAATTTTTACACTTCTAATCGCCTTTTAACCTCAAAGGGTGTTTTTCCTACACCCCAAACAACTTATAACATCAATTCTAACAACAAGAAATTTTGATAACATGATCTAATCTAAGATTCATCCATTTCACTCATTTAAACCCATATGAATTTGAAAACTTCTAAACCAACCATACCTTGTTGATTAATAAGCTGAGATGATGACCAAATGATGTTAATCTTCTGTTTCTTGAATCAAAATCGTAGAAAGGAATAGAGAGCAGCTAGAACCTTCACGTAAGTGTGTATGTATGAATGTTTGTATGTCTGAGAAGACTCCAAATGTGGAGTCTGATATATATATATATATATATATATATATATAAGTATGTACAAATGACAATCTGGTCCCTGGAGTATAGAAGTTTGGTTCCTGACACTTTTGACCCCTCTACTTTAATAAACGCATTTAATCACAATTAAGCTAGACAATGCACATATAGCGCACTTATAAGTTATAACCAACTAACACGTAATAAGAGGGTAACCGAACCTGGGTGTTACATATTACGTTAGAAATAAAAAAATGAATTTATTCTTGGTACTTTTAATGGTACATTACTTCATTTAATTAATTATAAAATACAACTAACTCTCTTTGAAGTCTTCAACTCAACCTTCTATTACTAGTTAAAATTACAACTCATGATCCTTACCTTACAAGTGAACATAACACTAAAGATATACACAAATTGAACTTGGTCTAATGATGTGTGCGTCTGTTGTCTGTTTGTCGATTAGCAGTAGAGGCCTTGGCTCCTAAAAGCACGTTTTGATGAGGAACAACTTTTTTTAAAATAAGTGTTCGAATGGGAGAGAAATGTCTCTTTTCTTTGTGTTTTTTTTATTCCTCCACAAATTTCAAGTTTTTGTTTCCATGTTTGGGAGAATATATATTAGAGATTGAGAAATGGTTTTTTTCCTTAATTCTTCCTATATTTAAATTTGTTTTGAAAATGAAGAAAATAGTTGATGGAATGAAAAGAAGAAAATAAAACAGCATATTATTAAGATAAGACAATATATTATTAGTAAAATTATTCATCACCATGACATTACATCATGATACTTCTATTATATAATCTTTAATATAAATATAAGACTAATCTTAAGTAACTTGAATAGAAAATCTTAACCTTACAATTCATTTAGTTAAATTTAAATCCTAACACTTTATTTTAATCAAAATTGAAATTTGATTTTGACTTGAGTTAGTCAAACTTGAAACTTAATTTTGACTTCAAATTAATTTATTTAACTTCAAAATCAGATAAAGTATATAATAAATAAAGTATTAATTAAAATTAAAAAATAACTCTCTTAAGTTCAGATACCAAACCATACGTATTATCAACTCTATAATTTAAATAAAGTATTTATTTAAATAACTTTATTATTTGTTACATTATGTTTTAAATTTTTATTATTTATCATTTTTTAAGTTTTTGTTTCTACATGTATTATAATTATTTAATATCTTCTTATTAATATTTAATATATTATAAATTAACCAATATATTACACAGGTATATAATTTAGTTAACTAATAAACATTTAAGTATATTGTGTATAATTTTTAATTTACATTGACGGTATAAAAATACAAACTCAACATAAATAAATAAATGGAAAACGTGTATGGGTCCGGTCTTCCACCAAAAACCCATAAATTGTTTGATCTTAAACCGACCATTGAATTCATTCCCATTCAAATCAATATTGCCAAGCCAATTCTCCCTTCTTATAAATACGACCATACCCCTTGGCTTTCTCCCCACCGCCATCAAATTCCTCTATATACATATATACCCACCCACCACATATACATATACATATATATGTATGTATGTATGTATGTATGTATATATGTATGTATGTATATGTATATGTATGTATAAAAGAATCATGCATGTAGGAAGTTTCATAAGAAAATGTGATGGTTGATGGATGTTGACAAGACACACAAACCAGTATAAAAGAATCTGTAAAGCTCAGGAGGGATAGCGTCTATGTTCAATACATTTTGTATGGACGTATGTACAGGTAATACCAGTTAAAGGCGCTGTCTATCCTGAGCCTCACGGCTTCTTTTTACTTTATCTCTTCCGATACCATATGTTGCCGCTAAGGCGCTAACACACCTATTGGAGAATATATCCCTGTGGTACATCTCATACACCATATACATATACTTTTTGTTATTACACGCAATCTCTCTTTCTATCTTCTTAAATAAACATGTATGTATGAACAGTGGTTTGAGAAGATGAATAGTGATTTTATTTTATTTTATTTTATTTTTTATATAATTATGGATCTTGTAACTTTTTAGGACGACAGTTGCTTCATAATATTATGTGGGGACTTAAATATATATATATTTGTTTTTGTTTTTGTTTTTGTTTTTATATTATTTTTTAAAAGTATTTCCAGCTAACACAAAATGTCCTTAATTATGTTGTATAAAGTTAGTATCTTGGTAGCCAAATTTGAGGATCTGGTCGTCATATAAGTATATGATCTTTTGACTTCACCAAAAAAATTATCATTAACTAAATATATACCATTTTAATTAGTCTACACTATATATATTTTCAACTTTTATTTCCGTCTTCAAAATGGTTTAATTATTAAAAAAATTTAAATAATTTAAATCTCGACATTTACTTGAAAAAGCTAATCAGAGTTTTATGTAGTTTTTAATTTTACCCATTTTACTTGATTATAAATGTTAATTTTTAGAACTTAACAAAACTTAAGAGGTTAAATCATTTTTAAGAGTTTAATTTATTTAGAAAAAAACTTTAAGATTTAAACAAATAAGAAGATGTAACTTTAAGTATTATATAAATGGCTATTAAGCACATAGATCAAATAAAGTAATAAAAGAGTTAAGAGTCATACATGTTACACGGCCATTGTCAGCTTACAAATTATTTCGAGATTTTATCTCATACTAAACATGTCCTGTCTTTTGCTTTTGTAAATTATAGAAGAGTTTTGATAATAATAATAGACCTTAAGGTTAGGATTAAAACAAAGAAATTGTACTTATTGTACAATAACCGTATTATCAATCACCTTGAATTTATTGGTTATGTTACATATACATTAATTTATACAAAATTCTTGTTCTTGTAACCACAACACTTAATTAAACCAATGTTTTCGAATCTTTTCTATACTATATTTTCCCACTAAATTATCCGACTTAACATTTTACTCGTTCGATCAAATAAATGTTAAAAACAGGAGAGATAATAAGAAAATGAATACATAGATTGTACACATCATAATTTAGTGATAGAAAAAAATAAAGAAGAAGATATTACAGAAGAAAACGAATTTTTTTCGTAAAATTATTATATAAAAATAGTACAAGCTCATAAAAGTTTCTTTCCCAAAAGTAAAGTTAAAAATAGTTTTCTATATATTGCTTCTCTACAAAGATATAAGGTAGTGATAATAATGGCAATATATATATATGGTATTAATTATGGGTCATCTGGGGTTGCAGCAGCAGCATGCAGGGGCTCTTAATGAATCGCGGATGTTGACTCCTTTCATAACTTCGTATGGATCACGGCTTCTTTATTTAATTTATTTATTACTACTAGTCACCATATATATTTTACTAAATTAAATTAATTATTAATACAATTTTGTTCTAACGTCTTCATTAACTACAACATAATGACGTGTAACTATCTACGAATTTTAATATAAGAATATATAAAAAATGGGACCATCTTCTATTATATCTATCATCAATCTCTTTCTCGATTCTCATGTTAGTTAAGCTAAGTTTAAATTTTATTGAAATTTATAAGTAGCAATAACCACTTGGCGTACGTCTTTTAGAATATTCTTGGGGTCTATTGAAGATGCTCTACTTAGGGTGGATTCGTAACTAAGTCGATGACAAAGAAAGTCGAACACTTATCAAACTCTGACAGTAATGAACAAAGATGAAGTAGACGGAATATCATTCTTATTAGGGGGTATGTGAAGGTTTGCGAACTTCTTCGTTTGTGAGTGTTAAAGGAATCTCATTCCTATTCTCGACCTGTTAAACCGTCTATCAAACATAAAATATGACTGAACCTTGCTCAATTTAGTAAAATTCGTAAAGATTTGAAAGAACCAGATATGCAATCATTTTAGAAAAATACGGGAAAGGTAAATAATGTATTGAATTATTTATACAATCTACAATGAAATAGTTTACTGTTGAATGGAATCCGATGATCCAAGAATATTCATAAATATAGTGAGGGTTCAAATGAGAATATATATATATATTAAGGTGAGAATAGAAATTTAATTATGACCCGTGATTCTACATTTGACTCTTCTAATATTCATTAATCATACCATGAATTGCGACGACAAAAAATTACAACGTTTTATTGCGACCATTAGATCTAATATATTCACATTTAATTAATGGCTAAGATTTTGTCTTTCATTCTCACCTAATGTGACCACCCTCCCCTATAAAGATAAACACATTGTTAGATAAATTAATGGAATATAAGGCCAAGCGTAGGACATTCGGGTTGGCTTTGAGTCGGGGGAACACCATTACTAGGGTTTTGGATTCATTTGGGTTCAAACACATTTACCCATTTGGGTTCACCAAACCGAAAGAAGAGAGAGAGAAGGCTTACACAAGTTTTTTTTTGTGAGTACGTAAACAAAGAGAAAATATTTTGAGTTGATTTGAATTGAAGGTTATGTGCTAATAATCTTTTAAGTTGAATTTACATTAGAAAGAAAAAAACTGACATAATAGCTAAAATAACATTTAGATTGGTTTGGTTTAACAATGGCATACTCTTGACATGAAACATAAGTCATCAAAAGAATTACGAAAGAGAGTCGTTGGTAAAAAAATGCCACGTGTGATGTAAATATTGAGGGCAGCGCCGTTGGCGGCCTGGCGTCACGACAAGGTAGTCAAAAACTAGTCCAAAATCAAACTCTAAACTAAAAAACGATTCTTCTTATTGTGCTTTTAGCCGACAACAAATACAAAGCGACCCCTTTATTTTTTGAAATTATGTTATTTTCATTCAAATTATTGTATTAAACTATTTCTATCTTCTAAAATATTAATAAAAAAGTAACATGAGAAAATTTTGTTAGATAAGTAATTATTAACTTAGATATAATTTTCAATTAAAAACTTAGATAAGATTTCGAATAATCAAATATCAGTAATCAATGTTAACAAAAATTAAAATTAAAATCTAATTTTTTTTGTCAACAAATACACACTGATATATGTAAGTGATGATCATTTGAAAGAGAAGGAATGCGTGGGTGTTTAAGGATCGAAGATAATTGTAATGTTTGAAAAACCGGTTTTTTAGTTGATCCGGTCTTCTTACCGGGTCACGGGTTAACCAGTTTGACCACCGGGTCGATCTGGTTTCTTTTTTTCTCTTTTTTAATATATATATATATATATATATATATATATATATGTATATGTGTGTACTTATATATATAATTTAAAAAATTAGAAGAAAACATTGGTACAATAAAAAAAATACAAACCTACAATATGGTCAATACAAACATAACAATTTAAGTTTAATATACAATATAAAAAAAATCAAACATTAAAACAACAATTGTTATAAGCTCATAAACAAACATTAAATTAAAGAATTAAAGACATAGGAGTATTTTAAAACATAGGATTAAATGTTTTTTAAAATAGCAAACCAAGTCAAAACCAGGTTGATTACACCAGTCCGACCAGTTCAACCGCTAACCCAGCCGGGTGATCTGGGCCGAAAATTGACAAAAAACCGATATACGTTAGCCCGCTCTAGGGACCGGGTTCCGGATCAACCGATTCGACCTGGATCTTAAAACATTAGATGTTAGAGGAGGAAGTATTTTTTGAGATCCAGATTATTAAGATTTTCATCCAATGTTTATCTTGTTTCCTGGGTGGATTGGTGCAAATAGCCGAAATTTTCTACATTCAAATGTAATCTAGTTTTTGAGTAAATTGCTTCAAAATATAACAAACTCTGACATAATTTTTATTGTATGTAATCAACTTCAATTTATTTAGTATAATATTATTAAAATTTAAGTTCCATTTTATGAAATAGGTATCCTCGTTATCAGGTTACCAAATTCTCTTTAATTTTGGTTTCTTTAATTAAAAAATTCATGTGCTCTTAATGTCTTCAAATTCATCATAACCTTTTGAACAAAATAATTAAACTAGGTTATAATTGAGTAATAGTTTACCACATGAACAAACACGGATATGAATCTACTCCAATCAAACCTTAATTGGTGGCTTGGTGCATCTCAACAAGAAAGAAAATCAACTACATACCTAATCAATTTACCAGATCATTAAAGCAAACGTTTAAACGAAACCCTAAAATGCAAAAGAATCAAGTATCGTGTATAGAAACAACTTAGAAACCCTAAATCGCTAGAACCAATTTACATCAAAAATCAAGAATCAGGAATAGAAACCGTAAATCACTTTGAAAACCTTAAATGGAATTGGCAAGAATTCAAAATTGAGAGAAGATAAACAAATAGATTTTTAATGAATTACATATGTTATAGTTTAACGAGTAGAATGATAAAGTAGAAGAATTGGTAAGAATCCTTAATGAAAATTTCAGTTATATATATATCTTTTAATTTATTGTGATACCATTCCGATTACTAAACTTTCTAATTATTCTTCTACTCATCAAATCAATAAGGTGTCAAAACGAGAAATACATATTAGTGTATTTTACATGTAACCATTTGATTAGGAAGCTGATGAAATAAGAGAATTAAGTAGAAAAATTAAAAAAAGTTCTTTTATTTATAACTTATGTTTTTGTTCTTTTCTATTGTTTTCCCCCTCTAAAATATATTGCTTAATCTAAAACCAATTGCTTAGAAAGATTTTGAATCATTTAGATTTCATAGCTTGTATACTACGTAAGGTTTAATTCACATATATGTATTCAACTTACGTTTTCCTATTGTTTGTACTTAACTTTGAAATCTGCTTTTTACTCTATCAAACTTTCAAAAGTTAAGGTCTTATATATCAACTTACCTATTCAAATGTAAGCAGTAATTAGTCTATTTTTTCATATATTTTAATGCTATATTTTTTGTAAGGTCAACAAATATTTCCAACCCAGTATTACTTGAAGAAGATGAATATAAATTGAAACTAGAAGATGAATATGAATGACCAAAAACACTAAATTGAACAATCAACAGCCCAAAGATAAAGACAAATGTGATGAACAATGAAGATAAGTGCATAAACCTTAATAAATAACACACAAAATCGAAACCCTAATATGTACAAAAGGATATAAATGGAAACAAGAACAAGACGAATATTGAAACCTTAACCACAAACACCCAAAATGTAAACCATGATCGAATAGATTGATGAAATGTGTGAACCGTAATAGAAGGAACATAAATTACATGAACAAAGCATTTAAAGCTTTGAAATTGCAACCCATTAACCAAGTCGAAACAACCATACAAATTGAAACACGAGTTAAAACAAGCTTCAATTGAAATACGTAGGTATCAAGGAACCATAATATGTAACTGCAGAAACCCTTAATCGTAAAATGAAACATAGAGAATGTGAGGAGGGAAACAACACTCGGGGAGTTTGATTCGACAACGGTCAAGGAGTTTGAGGTCGCCGAGGACTGTGACATTAAGAATTTTTTTTTTTTTTTTTGAACAACCAATATTATCTCATTCATTAATCGCTATCAAAAGATACACACAGAACACCCATAATACAACTCTGTACCACCCGTACAACTGCAGTAGAATCAGACTCATAACACAATCCTCACAAAACTACCTATTTCGAGACCATACAGCTATCCCTGGAATCATTGAAACGTGCGGACAACATTAGACGCTCTCTACTGAAATACCTGGCCCAAACTGACAAAATACATAGGAATACCATTTCATCCGTAAAGTCTAACTCCACGAACATGACCCAGTAGATCGCATAAATGGCTCCCAGTCACCATCAGCCCTTCGTCACAACGGTACCTGAACGGACCACGCATCCAAGTCTTACAACATATAGAACTATACTCATCACAAAGGTCAGGTATGCATATTACTCACATAATAGGGTATATGCATCAATCTGACCGAAAAGACTCTGAGGCTCGAAAGGCATCCTATCAGCAACTCACAGTGAGAACAATAACCTTCCCCCACTCACACTCCACATCACTCACCCATATATTTTGTAACAAACTAAAAGAAACTCTGTGGCTCAAAAGGTTAAAAAGGTTTGGGAACCTCCATCAACAACCCACCTAACCTCCAGACCTCCATCGCCAATTGTACACCAAACACCCTACACCAGCACCTAACAGCCCACCTCCCTCAGGCCACTACCAAAACCACCAGACACCAAAACACCCCCCACCCCACGGCGAGACAAAATAGAAATCTCGAGAAGGATACAGCGCACAAAAATTCTGGAGCTTGAAAAACGGATTTGCATCAGCTAAAAGAACGATGGCCTAGCAAACCGACAGGATTAGTATGCCTCCCTTATACCGCCTCGGTGTCAACACGTGCAAAAACTCCTGCACAAAAAGCACCCCGAAAACTAGCCTATGACCATGGCTAACCAATGATGGAAATACAATGTGATGTGTGTGCTAAAGTGCCTCTGCAAAACACCAGAAAGAACTTAGCCACAGCCTCAACCTCCCAACACCACCCTTATAACACCAACCCGGCCCCCCACCCATAGAAACAAGGATCACAAACTCCAAAGCCTTAGAGTTAAACACCAACTTCCACATCACACAAAATTCTGGAGCTTGAAAAACGGAATTGCATCAGCTGAAGAAACGATGGCCTAGCAACTCAACAGGATTGGTATGCCTCCCTTATACCGCCTTGGTGTAAACACGTGCAAAAACTCCTGCACTAAAAGAGCACCCCGAAACTAACCTATGACCATGGCTAACAGATGTTGGATGTACAATGTGATGTGTGTTCTAAAGTGCCTCCACAAAACACCAAAAGAAAACTTAGCCACAGCCTCAACCTCCCATCACCACCCTTATAACACCATCCCGGCCCCCCACCCAAAGAAACATAGGTTCACAAACTCAACAGCCTTAGAGTTACACCCCATCATCCCGATCACCTCCTTTGCACCGTACATGCCATTCCAGATAATCTGTACATCTTCTTATAAAGCATCAGCAATACCTGTAAAACCATCTGAGTAGCACCTGTACTGCATCATACTACACGGAACACACTCAAAATAGACTCATATGACAAAATACATTACTATATACATGACGTATCCACACACGGTACAAGCACCGCCCTTACCACTCTAACACTCGCCACCCACTTGACCACAGGCACCATTTCTATCCACACCTAGACCCAAAACATCCAAAGCCCCGACCTGCCTAACCCTTTCTTTGCCAAGGCGTCCGCATAAAAGTTCAGATCCCTAGGAATGACTCTAATATCAACCCCTCCACATACATATATAAGTCCCTTAATCTGACTTAACACGTCCCCTACCACACTAGGTGGGTCTATTAACCCATTAACTATTTTAACCACCAACTCCGAATCGGTTAGTACCCTTAGATGTTCCTCGCACCAATTCTTATTACTTCTAAAAGCTAACAGACCAAAGTACACTGCCTCCAACTCAGCAACTAAAGGGCTACACACCGGAATTGGCTTTGAGAAAGCCCCAACAATAACCCCTTTGACCCCATTCCTAAAGATTCCCCCTATACCTGCATACCCCACATCACTATTTACCGACCCGTCAATGTACAGAAACAGACCATCGTCACCCACCCTATTGCTAGCACTGCCAACCTCCATTAATAGGTTATCTCCCCTTAACACCTCCAAAGGCCTTATACATATATCTATAGCTGATCCTGCCACCACAGGCCAATTCGCGAAACACCACTGCCCTGCTCTCATCCAAATCACATCCACCAATCTCTCAACCTTCATCCTCTTATTATTGAATATTATACTATTCCTCTCAATCCAAATAGACCATAACACACTATACAAGACTAACATCCATACCTTCTTAATCCATCTCTTATTACCTAAATTAGGCCATATCACCACTAACTCTCCAATATCCCTAGGCATAACCCACGGCACGCCCACCATGTCCAATACTCTCGACCAAACCTCCCATGACCTGCTACAATGTAATAGTAAATGAATAGTAGTCTCATTATCCTTATCACATAAAGGACACACTACCCCACTTGACAACGACACCCCTCTCCTAGCCAGCTCCATCCTTGATGGGATACTATTCCATGTCGCTTGCCATACAAAGAGACGAACTTTAGGAGGACCCCAATATTCCCAAACCTTCGAAACACCCTGTGACATTTGCTCCTCGTTTAACAACTCTATCAGGCTACTCACCGAAAATTCCCCATTAGATTCATGACACCAACGTACACTATCACTGCAGTCTTTCTTCAACAGATGAGTGTTTAATAACCTCATGAATTCGTTATAAACGTCCACTTCCCAATCAAACACCTTCCTTCTCAACTTGACTACCCATAGCCACCCGGATTCTCGCCATTCCCCAAAACTCTCAACCTTCCCCTCCTTCTTGAATGCTAAGGCAAAGATTCTAGGGAACCTATTTCTAAGACTAAACTCCCCAGCCCAACTATCATTCCAAAAATCAAACCTGTCACCCTTACCTAGGACAACCACAAAACCTTTCCTAAGAACATCAGATAGCTTACCCTCATCCCTCAGCATTCCTGATATAGCCTTCCAGATATTTGACAACCTAACATTACTACCCCAAGGATCACCAGGACCAATAGACAAGTCCCCATACTTACAGTCAACCACCCTCCTCCATACTGTATTACCACCATTCCAGTATCGCCAAACCCATTTAGACAGGAGGGCCTTATTTTTCTGTTGCAGATCACCAACCCCTAACCCCCCACAACGTTTGGGTTTCTGTACCTTACTCCAAGCGATCATATTAATGCTTTTCTTCTCCCCACCTTTAGACCACAAGAACTGTCTCCTCATTTTCTCCAACGTCTTGTACACCCCAACCGGCATACAGAACAAGGACAAAAAATACACTGGAAGGTTATTTAACACTGATTTAATCAGAGTAACCTTACCTGCTTTGGACAACAGTCTAGCCTTCCATCCTTCCAACCTCCTCTTAACTTTTTGTATCACAAGGTCCCAAAAAGATTGCTTCCTTGGATTCCCACCAATTGGTAACCCGAGATAAGTACACGGAAGTCTACCTATCTGACATCCTAGCGTGTCTCTAATCTCAGCTAGCCTTTCCTCCCTAACATTAACTCCATAAACCACACTTTTCTTCAGATTCAACCTCATCCCCGACATCAAGAAAAACACTTTAAGAACATAACACATATTCCTAATTTGGTCTCGATCCATTTTACTAATCAACATCGTATCATCTGCAAATTGAATGTGAGATATAGTCATTGATGAACGACCCACCAAACTATAACCCTCAAACATCCCCATCTCAATCCCTTTCCTACATAACGCATTAATGCCTTCCACTGCTATGTTGAACAACAGAGGTGACATAGGATCCCCTTGTTTAAGACCTCTTTTCATTGGGAACCTTCGAGTTGGTGACCCATTAACCAACACCGATAGGGAAGAAATACTGAGGCATCCTATTACCCAAGATATCCATCTTGGCCCAAAATTCATCTCTTCAAGAATGTCGGCCAGGTAACTCCATTCTATGGAGTCATATGCCTTCTCAAAGTCAAGTTTGAGTAAAACACCTTCCTCCCTCCCTGCCCTCATTGCATGCACAACCTCTTCAACTATCATAACGCAATCCAATATCTGTCTCCCTTTGGTAAAAGCAAACTGGAAATCCCCTATCACTTCTAATATTACCAACCCTAGTCTCCTTGCCAACACCTTAGACACAACCTTATATAAACTGCCAACAAGAGAAATAGGCCTAAATTCTCTAATACTGACCGGGGAACTGACTTTAGGAATAAGGGTAATGAAAGCCTCCCCTATTTCCTTAGGCAATATTCCATCAATGAAGAAACCACCTAACAAACTGACCAGGTCATCACCTATCAAATCCCAATAGTCTTTGAAAAACTGTAGATTAAACCCATCCGGCCCAGGAGCCTTCTCACCATGACAGCTCCAAACGGCCATCTTAACCTCTTCCTTCTCAAACACTCTTTCTAACCATTTCGAACTTTCCTCAGATAGTCTTTTAACGCCTATACCCCTACAGCTGACACACCTCCCTCTACTACTGAAATGATTCTCAAAATATGAAGCAATACCTTCTTTTACACAACCTACCTCCATGAGCACTCTACCTTCTATCTCGATGTTACTGACTCTGTTTGATCTAGCCCTAACACTTGACATTATATGAAAAAACTTCGAATTGCAATCCCCCTTTTGTAGCCATAACACCCTCGATTTTTGCCTTGCTTGGTCGAACTCCCTTTGTCTCCAATGCCACATTGCATCTTTGGCCTTTTTCCATAGCTTCCATAAACCCTCATCATTCGGATCAACCACTCTACGAGCTTCTAACTCCACCAACTCTCTCTCCAATCTTCTTACATTATTATATACATAATCCTTATTAAATCTAAATCTCTTTTTGATTGCTAACTTAACATTTTTTAACCTCACTGCCACATTACCTCTTCTATTACCTACCCAAGTACTGCGTACACATTCTTTGAAACCATCCTCTTTCACCCACCAATTGAACATCCTGAAAGGCGTAGGACCCCAATCCTCGACTTTCTTTCCCAAAACTACCGGATAGTGATCAGAGACTCTATCCTCCGTTACCCATTGACATATATCAGGTATCAATTCTAATAGTTCTGGATCAAACAGAAATCGATCTAATCTACTTGACACTAGCAGCATTTGGTTGTTGTTCCAAGTAAACTTCCCATTTAACATTGGCAGATTAACCAGGCCCTCCTTCTCAATGAAAGAACTAAACTCTCTCATACCCCCATCCTTTTTCTTGCATGAAGATCTTTCCTCAATCTCCACTATCTCATTCCAATCCCCACCCATTATCCAGCATATCTTATGCTGCCCTCTCAATAATTCCAATTCCTCATACAAATCCCTTCTCCTACTTCTGTCGTTTGATGCATAAACATTACATAAAACAACCTCTATATTACTAGGCTTCCATATCCCCCTTAGGCATAACCCACCCAGACATCTGAACACTAACTTAAGTTCAAAAAAGTCTAAATCCCATAAAGTCATTACACCCCCCGCTCTACCCGTTGCATTAATCCATTCCACACCCACATTATTATCCCGCCACAGACCCCTCCCAATTCTATCGATATCATTACTAACTTTTGTTTCTTGAAGAAAAACTACCCTAGAATTAGCATACCTGATAACCCTATTAATGGCTCTCTTTTTCGGACCCTTACCCACCCCGTTCACGTTTAATGACATAAACATATTTATAAATAATAACACAATAACACAAATGATAGGAGACTTACAGACCCTGGACAACGCAGTTATCCGCCTTCAGTCTCAATTTCACCTCCTCTTTTGTGGCCGTGAGGTTAAATCCCATATCCGCAACAATCTTCAAAATCCTGTCGGCTTCCTCATCTGAATCCACATGACCCAAACCACTCTTCTTTTGGTCATCTGAAACACCCCTCTTCTTTCTACTAGCCCCTTTTGATCCTTTAAGACTCCCTCTTTTTTATTTAGACAACTTTCCTATCCTCCGCGACCCTTTCTTTTTTCTCCTATCAAAAGCTACGTCAATCCACTCATCAGTAGTTAAGCTTTTATCCTGTAGCAACTCCTCACGCTGCATCTCGAACTCCTCATCAGAAGAAAAAACTTTCGTTTCAAAATTCCGTTGCCGAGCCCCGCTGTCCAAACCCATCTCCTGTATTTGAATATTAACTAAGTTCTCATCGCTCTCATCCCTTACATTCAACTCTCCCTCATTCAATTTTGATCCATTTATAAACAACTCCCCAAAAACATCATCACTTTCTGGAATGCCTCTATTTATTTCTTTATCTGAAAATATGACCCCATATTCTGAATCTGCTGGATTATCTTTATCAATTATGGGCTCCATATTGAATTGGTCATCAAAACTAGGCTCCACCATCGTAGGCCCATCATGGCCCACTTTGCAATTTGAATTACTTAAATTTTCCTTATAACTAGCTTCCACATCGACTTGCTCCTCATTGGGTAGGGTAGACCTAATATTATTGAAGCATTTAATGTTAGCCGCAGAAATCTTCTCTCCTCTGCCATCGCCTTTTGGATTCCCCATGACACCATCATCACCTTGCCTATCCTTCTCGAGCAGCTCGCCCATCGCCCTCCCCTTTCTGTGGGATTTTTGCGATTCAGCTGCTTTCGCCGGAGTACCCTTTCTTCCGCCGGCGATATCTTCGTTTTCCATACTGTGATTGTACGTCGTCGAGATTTCCTCATCTCTTATCGTGATTTCATTCTTCGTGGGCAATAAATCGCTGCAACGATCATCATAAATCCAAATCTGAAAAACCTCCCCATCTACCGAAATATTAACTGTACTCGGAATCGCCGCACTGTGGGTTCTAATCAAGACTTTCCCAACATCCACCCTTCTTCTAAGCCGTGTATCATCGTCAATAGTAATGTACGTTCCCCACCTATCAGCGATGCATCTAAAGAATTCTTCCCCAAAGACGTGTAATGGTATACCTTCGATCCGTAACCATCGCAACGTACTAGAATCAACATCCTTTGCTTCCCAAACTTTAATCCAGTCGAAGACCTCATAAATCTCTTTTACATTCGCTTTGGCATCCTGGTAGAATCTGTCCATCGTGTTCTTTTCCTCGAATGTAAGTAGAAACCATTTTCCACCCATAACTTTTGGTTGAAATTCATACTCATCTGCTAGTTGACTTAGCCTACTCAATATACCAGATATGTCTTTTACCTCTTCTACACATACTTCCCCGACAAGAGCCCACTTCAACCATTCCTTATCATGTTCTTTTGTGTGAAAATAGAAGCTCGCCGGCTTCCCGTAACCCTCAGGTTTTGTAACTCGATCAGGTTTCTTTTTGACAAACACCTCCCTATTATTTATTTTGTTTTGGCTGTACCCAGTTGGCCTTCGTTGCTGTAATAGAGCATCTTTAAAAGATCTTCCTTCTATTCTTTCTGCTGCTCCGTATTGAATGTTATTCACTTCTATCCTTTCTTTGTCTCGATCCAAGTTATCCGGCTTAAACATCTCCCTTCCTTTAGTGCCACTACTTCTCTTGGTTGCTCCCTTGACTAGCGCTTTCTGCCCATCGAACCGAACTTTATCAAAGTACTTCCATCTCCCTTCATCCAACCCATCATTCACGAATCGAACAAACCCGTACCGTTTTCCGTTCAAGTTTGGTTTTTTCGCTAAGTATACATCACAGACTTTACCTGCTCCCTTCATAGCTATCCATAAGTCCTTCTCGTTCCAGCAGCTGGGAAAATTCGATACATAATAAGATATCCATCTATTATTCTCTCTACTATTTCTTCCATGCATTGAGTTATCCACTGCCACCTTTTCGTTCCATTGATACGATTTTGTACTGTCTTTGCCTTTCCTGTATCCATTGGTGTCGTTTCTCCCAGTTGCTATTACCTTTCCATTCCTACCGATCCATTTCCAGTCATCAAGACCATCACCGCCCTTCTGCTCCCTACCTTTCTGAAACCTGCCGGAACCGCCGCTGCCGGAATGTGACATGTCGACTCCGCCCTTCTGCTCCCTAAGGCTAGTTCTTGATTTTGCTAACAAAAAAAAATGTGACATTAAGAATTTTAGAAGATACTAGTAATTTAAGGTGTGAATATTAGGGTTTGTTACTAATGGTTTCATAAAGTTTGACATTATATAACTTTGGTAGGTTTATACAAATAATTCTACCTTTTGTTCATTTAGGGACGTTTGGTTCATTGGAATCCTCTGGAATTTAGGGGAATTGGAATTCAATTCAAGAGATTGTTGCATTTGTTCACCATTTGTAGGATGAAATTGGAATACTTTGCACATAAACTTTACTTTATTTGAGGGATTCAGATTCCTTCCCTCCCCCTATGGAATTCAGAATCCTTCCAACCACTAAACCTCTTGTTCACTCGATCGGGTTTTAATAAAGTCAACCCAATTGGGGTTCAGACCAAATTTTTAGAAAATAAACTTCGCCCGAGTTCGAACCTATTACGCTTAAGGTCAGAGTCAAATTTTCAAGTTTATAGGGCCAGGTTACAACTTAATCTGAATAGCCCACCGAACCAATTCAAGTTCAGGTTAATCAGGTAGGGTTATTCGGGTTTCGGGTGGGTTGTTCAGGTTACCCGATTTATAATTACATTATTCGGTTTAAGTTATCGGATATAATTTTATTACCTCAAAACCGATTAAACCAACCCAAATAACTCGAAACCCAAACAACCCGACCAAACAACACACCTAGGTGGTCGTGAGGTGGTGGAATTCATTCAAATTTTAATTCCTAGTTATACAACCAAACATAATAGGTAGGAAATCTTCCTCAAATTCCAATTCTTTCAAAGATTTTAATATATAAAAATCATTCTATGAACCAAATGTCGTGCTTCTAAAAGGTTTCAGATATTAATAGAAGAAACAATCAATCCTTACATATTAAAAGCATTTATTAAATCAGATTAAGATAATAAAAGAATTAGGTAAAGTATTTTAGAAATATTTGACAAACTAAAATGAAATAGCGAATAATTATTATAGTTGGAACGTAATAACATTCATTTTTACCAAATTTAATAACGAAATCAATAACCTATAAAATATAAGATCTCAATGTAAAGGAAGTATTGAGGTAGGTACATTTCTAGTGATGAAAAGAGGGGCCATGTATGGACCCAATCAATCATTACGACCGTAAAATGGTGAGTTGGAATTGTCAGATCTCACCTCTCTTATTTGGGGTGTTTAATGCAGTAATAACTTGTACTCAGAGCCTCAGTACATGTACTGTCACTTGGCGGCTACAATACAGCTGACTCTTCATTAATTACTCATTTTCATTTTCCTTTTTCTTTTACAAATACCATATACATTCTTTACGTTATTTATATGAGAGATGATTTGCACACAACAAACATTTGTCATACATAATAATCATGATATTTTTGTCCTAATAAAGTTGTGAACTTTTTTTATCATCCATATGTTTAATGGTATTAGTGTCAAATTACATATATTTTGTTGTGTATGACAAATGTTTATTATGTGCAAATCATCTTCCCATCCATATGGATTCTTGTACTTACTTTTTACTTAAATATCGTATCATTATTTTACCAAAATACGTAGTATAACATAATTTAAACTAACTCAATCTTTTTTACGTTGTCTTTTTTATCCAAAGTTTAGAATTAGTCGTTTGAAAAAAAAAATAGAAAAGGTTTCGGGTGTCGTTGGGTGTGAGGAGTTGAATGGCTTACCCGAAAGGGGTAACGTACTGGTGTTCCTTGGCTACCCGAGGAAACCGAATGGCTACCCGAGCCTTTCTAGTGTAGCCATACCGGTCTTATGTTTGTAATGAATTAATAGACTCTACATAAAATTTGTACCTTTATAATTATTATTATGTATTTATGTTGAACATCAAGAAAAGAAAATCTAGGCAATGAGTTTTGACATGCCCATCATCTAAGCCTAACAAACTGGAATATATTAAGAATACTTCAAAGCAAGAGTTTACAATACAAAATTCAGCAAAAATAACATATTACAATACAACATATACCAATTTAATAAATTACATTTTACTTTAATTTTTATCTACGTAAAAAGGAGAGCTTGAATTACAACAACTACCTATGACACCATGGATCTCTTCCCATTGGACATTAAATCGTTTCGAGCCTTCTAAACAAACCAAAATAAGTGATTATATTTGCAACAATATATATATAACATCTTATCAGGAAGTTACTGTTCATAACTTCCTAATAAATGTTATTATATATAATAAGCAACCACATGCGGCTTCTAAAACTTTCTTTTCCTTGATGTATTTCCACATTGCTCTAAATTGAATAATAATAGATAAAGAGATGTGTGTTGAGCTGTATCAATATTTCACAAATTCTGCAGCCAAACCAATAAGTCCGTACTCCTTCACAATGAGGCATGAGTGAAAAACTGAAAAATGTGATTCATGGTTTTCAAGTCATTTCCACACATGGGAGCTGC
This sequence comes from Pulicaria dysenterica, assembly GCA_947179395.2. Lineage (NCBI taxonomy): Eukaryota > Viridiplantae > Streptophyta > Magnoliopsida > Asterales > Asteraceae > Pulicaria > Pulicaria dysenterica. The sequence goes on along the minus strand of OX359292.1, from coordinate 76,235,036 downwards.
AGTCGAGGGTAGTGACATTCCTCTTAAACACAGATATAAACGGGTAAAAATACACTTTAATGAAAGCAACATATTATGAGATATTATAGTCTTTTATTATAAAAATTATATAATTAAAAAAAATATAAAAAGTATTTAGTCTTTTCCAATTCTGTAGTTATTAATTTTTTTAATCATATATAACACATACACTCTCTAATCTTGAGGAGGGTTATTGTGAGACGTGAAAATAAATCTTAATCATCAATTACATGTTGATCTATGATCTAACGTCACAATTCATCTGTTACAATTCATGACTGTCGTAATTCATGGTTGGTTAACTAATAAAATGGAAAGCCAAATGTAGACTATCTGATCAAATAAAATAAATTATCAGAATTAAAATTTTTATTTTCACCTAAATATACATTCTTATTTAAACCGCTCACCTCTTAATCTTATTCCTAAGTTCACATGTTTATTCACAATAAACTTAATCCATAAATAAATAAATAAACATGATAGATATAATATAATTTCTAAATTTACATCTTTACGCTGGGGTTATTAAATACATAATGTAATTCGAGTGGTTTAGCGTTTATACTTCAGTTTCTGAAATAGCATGTACTTTAAGATGTGCTATGTTCTTGAGTAAATTAATGAGAAGAAAGGGTAAAATATGTTTTAATCCCTAAACTTTAGATTTGAAAATGGTTTAACCCCTAAACTTTTTAAATGAATGATTTAATCCCTAAACTTTTTCCATGAATGTTTTAACCCCTTAACTTGTTATAATTCATCATTTTAGCCACTTAACATTCTACAGCAAGTTACCAAACTTTTAAAAAAGCATTTTAATCACTAAGCTTGAGAGTGTAATCGAATCAATCTGAACCAAACCTAATCAAACTCTAACTCTACATTGCCTCTAAAACTTAAGGCGGTGAAGAAAAAGAAAGAAGTAAAATGGGAAAGTTTTTCTATGGTCTAGAGTCTAGACAAACTAATTTGTTGATAAAATATCCTCATACATTAAGCTCTCCTTACATTTAATTTGTTTGTCTACGGTATAGCCCAAATCCTCCATAACAAAACCTAATTACCATTTTTTTAACTACTAACACACTCTCTAACCTAATCATAAATCTGCATCATTTTATTCACACCAGGACCCATAACCTTGTGAAACACCTAAACACCAGATGCTGCTAGGCTATAAGCCATTTGGTAACCTAATTACCATTTACCAATCCCACCCATGAGACGGTCCTCGAGGCATAACCGCACAAGTGACAGACGTTAACATGACACCGTCAACACCCTAAATCTAGGTCGTATCAAATCAACCCTAGAGTTACAACAAAGAAACGTTTTTGTCACTAGCCCACCTAATATACCAATCCAGAAATTCGACGGGCAAGAAACTGGGAACTGGACTGATCGATGGCTAGGACCAATAAAGCTCTGTGATGAATTCAAACGTCTGTATCGACTGGATACAACTCCTAATGCATTGATAAGTGAGAAAGGTAACTTCACAGCAGGTACGTGGCAATGGAATTGGAGATGGAGGAGGGACCTTAGAGGGCGTGAGGAAGGGGAATTCGATACTCTGATGCAAAGATTGAGAGAGAATTATCCAAAGCTAGACACAGATGACACTATAGACCATGATGTGAAGAGGAAATCGAAACTATAGACCATGCTTTGGTAAAGTGTTAGAAGGTAAAAGGGATTTGGGCAAATGTGGTTAAATGGTGGGGTGGAGGTAGTTTTGTAGCAAACACAGTAGGTGATCTGCTGGAGCTACAAATTCCATCAAGGACTTCCATAAGGGCAATAAAAAATTGGGAAGCAATGATATACTTACTTTGGAGGAATAGAAACAAAGTCATATTCTAGACCTTGCAAATTGATGTGGTGTAATTCTTTTAAATATATATATATATATATACCAATCCACACTTGACGAATGCTAATTAGAACATCAAAATAGAAATCAAAATCGAAACTTATCAGTGTCGTTGTCTATGTTTAAAGTGATAGTCAAAACGTTCGTTTAGCTAGGTTTTACTCATCGTTTGCACACTTTTCCTGCCGTATGCTTGCTTCAGGCAGCCTCGTGCGTGAGGTTTCTAGAATTTGTTTTTGAACAAGTATAAAAAATATATATGGGCTTCTTAGAGAATGGAGTAAATATGGGCTAACAAAACAAGTATGAAAAATATATATATGGGCTTCTTAGAGAATGGACCCTGCCACCTAGAGGTGAACAAAAAATCCGAATATCCGATTTATACGAAAAAATATCCGAAACCGGTTTTTAGGAAAACCGGATTTTTTTTATCCGGACCGGATTTTTTGTAACCGGATAGTATGACCGGTTTTATAATATTTGGGCCGACCGGATTTTTTACCAGATAAAAAACCGGTTTTTTTTATCCGGATAAAAAACCGGTTTTTATCCGATCCGTATAGCTGTTCGAAATAGAGCCGTTAATAGAGCCGTTGGGGACCTTTTTTGACCGTTTTTTTCATAAAAATTTACATTTTTGTCATACCAAACTCTTATATATAGATAGAGGGTGTTATGGGTTGAATTACACCTACAAACTTCCATATTCTCTCCAAATTCTCTCAAATTTTATACTTTTTATCACCAAAAATCACTTTTTTTAGATTTATTTCATGGCGGGTGCCGGTGGTAGTAGTAGCATGCCGAATACGGGAGCATCTTCCGTAGGAGGAAACCCCGATGTGGTGAGGATTCTCGAGCATAATAGAAATAAAGAAATTTGGAAACATTTCGACTTGTGCGAGATGTCCAACGGTTCAAAAAGGGCTCGGTGCAAACTTTGTCACAAGTTTCTAGCACCCGAAGGCAACTCTACTTTGAGGGCTCATATTACCAAGTCATGCAAGGCGCTAAGAGCAACATCCGATGCAACTCAAGCCAACATGACGAATCAAGGTGGTGTTTTCATTTACGACAACGACAAATTACGAGACGCTTTTACGAGGTTCGTGATTACTAAAGCTTTGCCGTTTGACCACTTTGATGATCAAGATTTCACCGAAACCATCCAAACACTCATGCAACCGCGTTACACCGCTGTAAGTCGTACTACCCTTAGGCGTGATGCAATAAAAATGTGGCGTGCGGCTAGAGAAAAAATGATTTTAGGATTCCAAGAACACCGTTATGGTGTGTCACTTACATGTGACGTTTGGAGTTCTCCACATAACACCGGACATTCTTTTCTAGCCGTCACGGCACATTGGCTAGACCAAGATAGTTGTCAAATGATGAAACGTACAATCGCGTTTGAGATATTTGGTGAACCACACACCGGCGCAAATTTATTTGCGCTTTTAAAAAGGGTGAATTGTGTTTATAACATACAAAACAAAGTTTTTTCTATGTCGTTTGATAATGCGTCAAATAACACAAACGCGGTTCCAAGATTAAAGATACTACTTTCACCGATTTTAGACGGTGCGTTTTTTTATACTCGTTGCGTTGCACACATCATCAATCTTTCCGTGCAAGCCGGTTTAGAGGTTATTGACTCCAAAAGAAAAGAATTTAAAGAAATGATCAAATCGGTTTTTTTGCTCCAACAACAAACGATTAAATAATTATAGACGATTTTGCAAGTCGGTGAATTATAAAGCTTTGGGTCCTAGTTTGGACTTTGGATTGCCCAACTCGTTGGAACTCTACTTGGTTGATGATGCGCAACGCCTTAAGGCAAAGAGACACATTGCAAACTTTTCACAAAAACTTGTTTGATAAAGGTCTTGTAGCACACGAGTGTCCGAATGAGGGTTGGGAAATTATTTCAAAACTACACGATTTGCTTGGGGTTTTTAAAGACGCAACAACTTGTTTATCCGGCGTTTATTATCCTACTAGTTCGTTGGTGCTTAATCAATTGTTTTTTATGGCTAACAAAATTAATGACTTTGAGTTTGAAGGCGAACAAATTGCATTTTGTTTTAACCTTCCTGAAGATGAGCCCGATTTTATAACTAACCAAACCAATTATTTTAACAAATGTTTTCGAGATATGTTTGAGATTTATTTGGGTAGATACGGGACATCTAGTGCCATTCATGATCAAATGAGATCTCAAGCGGAATCTAGTAGACGCTCAAATAATAATGCGGGTTTGTCACTTTTTAACACGATCATGAACTCTCATTCCAAGAGAGCACGTACTGCCACCCCAAGTAGCGAGTTGGGGAATTACATGGAAACCAATTTTATCGCAAACTATACATATGAGGATTTTCAAACTTTTGATATTTTGGCTTGGTGGCTTGGTGGAAGGAAAGGGAATCACAATTTCCGGTTCTAGCCGCCATGGCCCGTGATCTACTAACCGTCCAAGCTTCTACAGTAGCTTCGGAATCTGCTTTTTCTGTGAGTGGCAGGGTCGTATCCGCAAGAAGATCACGGTTGAGTCCCGAATCGGTGGAAGTGTGTATTTGTTTAAAAGATTACTTGGATGGCGCGGCTAGAAGACAAAACGTGACCACACTAGAAGACCCAATTGACGTCGAGTTGGAATCAAACATACACAATGAAGAAGTGGAACTTGGAATATCATCTCCCGACGAAGAAGATGATGAAGAGGAGGCTATCGAACGGGTTGCTACGTAGGGGTGATGGCGATGCCGAAGCTCCTCCCTAGCTTCCCTCTTTTAATTTTAAGTTTGAATGTTTTTAAGTATTTTAAATTAAGATGTTTGGACGTTTGTAATTTGGATATTATTAATTAGGAAGTTTGTAATTTTATTATTGTACTTTTTAAGTATTTAAATTAATCAAAATTTGAGTTTTCTTTCACATGTATGTTTTTTTATAGTATATATTATAGGAAATGTATTAAAAAAAAACAAAAAAAAAAAAAAAAAAAAAAAGTGGGCTACATAAAAAATACGCAGACCGGATTTTTTGCCCCGAATAAAAACCGGTTATAGTATAAACCGAAACCGGATAAAATAGTATCGGAATTCGATATCAAAACCGGTTAATACTAAACCGGTTTTTTTCGTAAACGGTTTTTTTTTTTTGTCCAAAAAATTCGATCCGGTTTTTACTATAACCGGATATAGTAAAAACCGGTATATGTGCATGTCTACTGCCACCTTGAGCCATTTCCGATGTTGACCTCCTTATGAGCAAATCTCAGCTCGTCACTCGTGTTGTGTGATGGTTGCACGTTGGATTCGCTTTTTTTTTACTGTGTGTATGTATATATAAGTGGTTAAGGGGGATGGATGTGAGATTAGAGTAATATGAGTGGAATGAAGGGGGATGTGAGAAAAAATGATGTGGCGCTGACATAATAATGGAAATGAGAGGAATGGATGTACAGGATCTTATAAATAATAGATATTATTTTAACGGGGACGAAGAACAAAAGTATTAAATTGCAAGATAGATAAAACCATCAAGTACCGAGCCACATGTTGCGGATTGTGGATTGCCAGAAAAGCTCAGCCCGATTAACCTTCTGCCCGAACATGAATAAAACAAATAAGTTACCTCTGTCAAAAGTTTCACATTCTAACAAATTAAAAACAAGGAGGGCACAAAGATGTATATAGCATTTGGTTTCTTTTAAAGTCACCGGGCAATTGCAAAACTGCCAACTAGCCATGGAACTTGAAGAAAATACAAAGAATTATATCCAAGTGTATCATCCTGCATAATATATATGATTATTAAAGATGATGGATATGTAATAACACACACCAATGCTCACAAAACTCCTCATTGGAAGAAATATATATTACATTTTCATCAAATAAAGAATTACGTGACAAAGATACACATGTCAACCTTCTACAGGATCTTTATACAGTATAGATGCTCTTAAAACACATTTATACATTTTCATGTATATCTTAAAAAACATAAATCAGTTGTAAATTGAACACCCTAATCACTTTACTAAACCTATATTAAAGTTGTACAACCTTAATCACTTTATTAAACTGAATATAATAATCATATATACACAACCAAAGTGGTTGACCAAAATCATGTTTGTACGTAGTTGGTTTATGTATCCGGATTCCAACTTCACTGTTGACTTGCAACCTAACCCAATCATCTATTCACCCCCACCACCACGCTTTCTATATAAACAAGCCCGTTATTGCCATCTAAACAGACAACAAGCCTTCACACTTCAATTCTTGATTAGCTCACAAGTTCCCAAAAGAGATTAATTAGCTTAACACGACAACCGTACGTGATGTCCATCACTTGGCTTCTCTTCCTTATAAGCATTCTGCTCTCACTTACTTTTACTACATTTGCAAAAACGCACTACCACCAGTTTAATGTATGTCATCATATTCTGCCTCCATGTCTTTGTTTTATAAGTTATCGGGTTTTGTATATATGGTGACTGAAGTTTTCATTGGTTGCTAACAGGTTCAAGAAATAGCTGCAAGGAGGCTATGTAGAAACCATAGAATCGTTGCGGTTAACGGGCAGTTCCCGGGCCCGACTCTAGAAGTAGAAAATGGGGATAGTCTTGTTGTCAAAGTCACAAATGGCGCTCCTTACAATGTCACGATCCATTGGTACCTTCGGTTTTGATGTCATACATTAGTGTCGATTAGTGACGGATTGGTGGTTAATAGTTTGTTGTCCTTTTCAGGCATGGAGTTCGCCAACTGAGAAACCCGTGGGCTGATGGACCTGAATACGTGACCCAGTGTCCAATTCGTCCAGGAGGAAGTTACACATACAGGTTCACCATAACAGACCAGGAGGGAACATTGTGGTGGCATGCTCATAGCCGATGGCTACGAACCACCGTCTATGGTGCACTTGTTATCCGTCCTAAGTCAGGCTCTTCATACCCTTTTCCAACGCCTAAAGTCGAGTTTCCTGTTATTCTAGGTACATAAACTTCAGTAATTACACTGATATAAGTTTTGGTTTTTTATTAGTTTCCAATCTAATGAAGTTATGATCAACCAGGTGAATGGTGGGACAGAAAAGTGATCAGTGTTCTACGACAAGCTTTGTTTACTGGTGCAGCACCGAATGTATCTGATGCTATCACCATTAACGGGCAACCTGGTGATCTTTTCCGCTGCTCTACCCAAGGTTATATTATTTATGAATTCCACAAGAAAAACTCGACCCGTTTGATGGATATAGAATTATTGGTTTTGAATGTGCTTGTTGTATGCAGGTACTACAAAACTTACAGTGAACCAAGGTGACACGGTTCTTTTGAGGGTCATCAATGCTGCACTCAATCAGCAGCTCTTTTTCAGCGTTGCTAACCACAAGCTAACCGTGGTCGATACTGATGCTCTTTACACCAAGCAATTTACAACCAATGTCATCATGGTCGGGCCAGGACAGACCACTGATGTCCTCCTAACCGCAGACCAACAGCCAGGACGCTACTACATGGCTGCACGAGCATATGCAAGTGCTCAAAACGCTCCCTTTGACAACACCACTGCCACTGCTATCTTAGAGTACAACTCTGCTACTTCACAGCCAATTTTACCACAGCTTCCAGCCTTCAATGACACCAACACAGTCACTGCATTCTCAAACCAAATAAAGAGTCCCGGGACAGTAATAGTCCCTACTAAAATAGACGAAAACCTGTTTTTCGCAGTGGGGTTGGGATTCTTTAACTGCACTCCTGGACCTAGATGTCAAGGACCTAATAACACAAGGTTTGGCGCTAGCATGAACAATGTGTCCTTTGTACTTCCAAGAAGTGTGTCTCTACTCCAAGCTTACACACAAAACATTCCTAATATCTACACAACAGACTTTCCACCTGTCCCACCCGTGCAATTCAATTACACGGGGAATGTTCCTCGCGGGCTGTGGCAGCCCGTTAAAGGAACAAAACTTTACAAACTAAAGTTTGGTTCTAGTGTCCAGATTGTACTTCAAGATACATCCATCTTCTCAACAGAGGATCACCCAGTTCATCTCCATGGCTACCACTTCTACATTGTTGGTCAAGGTTTTGGTAATTTCAATCCTTCAAGTGATACTGCTAACTTTAATCTTGTTGATCCACCACAAAGGAATACAATTGACGTCCCTGTTGGAGGATGGGCAGCCATCAGATTCGTAGCTGATAATCCAGGTAAACAAACCTGCATGATTTTATGAATCTTTAGTAGGAAAGATACAAATTTTCTCTTCTGTGTCACTGTTTTCTGAATTGAAAGCATGAAGGTTAATAACATCATATATGATTATGTAACAGGAGTTTGGTTAATGCACTGTCACATTGATACACATCTGGCTTGGGGTTTTGCAATGGCATTCATTGTTGAAAATGGAGTTGGAGAATCTGAAACATTACTACCTCCTCCTTATGATCTTCCTCAATGTTGAGATTGTGTACATAACAGTGTGCCATATCTGTTTTTGTGCAATCCGGTCGACTATTTATGTTCTTTCCATTTTTACCCTGCTTCAAACAAACTATGTAGAGTTACTGATAGATTTTGGATCAATCATCTGCTCAGTGTATTCTTGTAATGTGTCATTTTCCCCCAAAGGATATCTATACGTACGTACAGATAGATAGAGAGATTTCTTATATACGTTTTATTGGGGATTTAAAAGAACTACAAGAGATGGTTGTATTTGGTTTATGTTTGCACCATTGTTTATGTGATATACAAAATACTACAATTTCGAAAAATAGCCGACTTGTTTCTTTCATTGTGCTCATTGTATAACATCATAGCGCCAAATGGAAATTACAAGTGTTTAAGTTGCAGTCCCTCAACAATCGAACATCACAAAGATACTAGTTGTTTCGATTACTACGACTAGTCAGCTTGCGAGTCTCGTTACTAAGGCACATTTACTACTTGTTTTCAATTTCTGCTCTCCAAACTCGAGTTGGATCATACCTCTCCTCCTTGAATTTGAGGGAGGGTGTTAGCATACATGTATATGTTGATAGTTTAAGGGTCTCTAAAGATGTCGCTGACGGCTGACCCAAGTCACTATTTATCAAGAATGTTTCAATGTTCTGTAAAATCCTATGTGGGTGTTTGCATTCGTTTCTATTATCGTAATAAAAGACTTATAAATCTATTATATAACCATTTATAAAGAAGGTGTATATAAAACTAACAATATCAAGTATTAACACCAACTTGCTTGTCTCAACTCGTTCAGAACCAAAAAAACCATTAAAAGCTCTCCATATCTTTAATGAAGCAAGGAATAAAGTATCCAAATTACCCTAAACATGACCATGTTGATGCCACGGTGATCAACATACTCAGCATGTCGATCAGGTTGTACGATTGATATGAAACAAGTGAATAATCAGATAAAAAGATAATTCATTTGAGTGCCAATATTTGGTCTTGTCAACAAAGCTGAAAAGCTAAATGAAGCCATCTCACTCTTTAAGAGTCTTGATGAATTCAATTGTGTAAAATTAAGCAACAAAAAGGTTTAGAAAAGAACATACTCACCTGAATCAATAAACTTGTATGAATAACAGAACCATTTTCAAGGAATTTAAAGATAAGTCTGTCAGAGAAAAACCAATAGATTAGAATTTGTGGAAGACAAGGATGGTAAGAAAACATAATATAACAAACATTTTACATTAAAAGTATGTGTTTCTTTAACTGGTGGTGAACTCAAGACTCTAATCAGGTTATGTGCTACCAAAATACTACAAGATACATTGTAGCAAGGCATAGCTCAATGACAGCAGAGTAAAGATTAAGAAATTGGACACTTTTGAGCTCCTAAAACAATTTAACAACATGTCTAGCATCTTCCACCTTGACAGTAGAATATGAACTAGGGAGACACAAATGAATCCACTTTTCGAAGACCATTTGTAGAAACAATGACCTTTTCTAAGGCTTCAAGAGAGTTCATAAATTCTGCTCAATAACAAACAGTGATAAACATTGTTATTGAACATGCCAATGAGTATAATCTAAAGTAAATGATCGAATTGGGGTGTTCGACAAAAAGTGATTATGATTAATGATCTTCCTATTATTTATATGCATTCAAATTGGCATTCAATCAAGAGTTGAAAGTTCAGCAAACAGATCAAATTCACAATATCAATGGTCTTTCAATCAATTAAATTAAACAATGTGCTCAACTGCTCACAAACACTTATCCAACTTTTAGCCGCAATTTGCAAAATTGTAGGTGAAGTAAAAGCTCAAAATCTCAAATACAAACGGTGGATTCTATAAAATAAAGTGAACACTTTACCTATAAACAATTATAGGACTCATGATTCCAAAATCGAAATTATTATCACAAAGAGGGGTGTGTGTGTGTGTGTCAGTGTGTGTGTGTGTGTGTGTGTGTGTGAGAGAGAGAGAGAGAGACCTTGACTGTTACGAGCAGTTATAAGAACGTTGCCAGCTTTTTGGCGTTCAATTGCACTATTGCAGGAGTTGGTCAATCCCTTCAGGATATCAATATTGATCTTCCTTCTTTATTTTCTTGTGATGTGGTCCATGGATCACATGGCGTTTCCACTATCTGGATTTGGAAGCTTCATTCCTCTGGGATATTTTCAGTTAAATCATTAAGAGATTTGATTGACAACTCGTCACTCGATCCTCTCAAACTCTAGAGGTGTGGAAACTGTTTGGTTGAATTCAGTCCGGGACATGATTTGCACACAATAAACATTTACCATACACAATAAAATATATGTGATTTGACAAATATCCTTAAATATGTGGATGATAAAAAAAAGTTCACAACTTTATAAAAGCAAAAATGTCATGATTGTTGTGTATGACAAATGTTTGTTGTGTGCAAATCATCTCCCCTAAGGTAAACATCATGGTTTGGCGTTTGATGCGAAAACGGTTGCAATCGACAGTTTAATCAAATGGGGATTGGGTGTTGGTTTCAAGGGTAAACAACTGTTGGCATTTAATACGGTAATATTTTACTTCTGCTGGGTAGTTTGGGACTATAGAAACGATAAGGTGTTTAACTCAAAACCATTGTCGTTTGTTTTTCTTTAGCTTGTCTTTATTTTGGTTGAATGTAAGGGGTAAGTTAGGTAGGAGGCTATCTTGGATAGATTGGTGTTGTGATCCAAGAGGTGTTTCTTTTTTGTAATTTTGTTTTTTCTTTTCTTTCTAGCTTCTTGCTAGAATTTTATTGATAAAATCTTCTGTAGTTCGAAAAAAAAAAAAGAATGTTGCCTGCTTAATAAGTCGGTCCCCAATCCATAAACCCTAACCCTAAGAATTTTCAGACATTTCAATTACGATGCACTGATGGTAGTTAAATCGGGTTTTGGATTTTGGGAGCGGAAAGCTGGAAATTAGGCAAATATTTGGTTCTGAAGTCTGAATTGTAAGTATTTTGTACCGTTAGAAACATCTATAATCTATGAAATCATGAAATGACTAAAACGTCATTTTTTAAAAATGTTTATGGGTATAAAAGCATCTATATCATATCCCCTAGATATACGGGTGTTAAAAGCCTAATGATTTGCTTGTACAAGTCATAAAAGTAGCGATTGGTAAGTTGCAACGCAGAACTCATTCATACAATGTAAGTAATGTGTCACTGCTATTTTTCTTGTAGTGTTCTAAATCCGTTAGCTCATCCGATCTTTATTTATAATTCAACAAGTTCTGTTGACAACGTAAAAAGAGAGAAGATGTAGAGAGAGAAAGTATTGTTTTTGTATTTCTTGTTATGAATCTATTACAATACAACTAAGCATATTTATACTCTATAATGAATATGCACATACACATCCATTTTATACTTAACATCCATTTTATACTTAAATCAATCTCGAGAAGTTTTGTCGTTTTTCATATCTAACATTTGTTATGAAAGCTAACACACATGAATAAAAAAGATATAAGCAGAAGTATATGATGCCAAATTTTCACAAATGTAAAGCTCAAAGAAGCAACAATTTTATTAGTGTACAAGAACACAACAACTAATTCTATATACCACCAACTGATGAATCATTCTATTTGTTTCTGTAAAACAAAACAACTCACACACAAGAATACATGTATTATATAAAGCAATCATGATGAATCTGAACCCTATCAACACTGCTACATTCTTTGCTCAGAGATCTAAGCAAACTGAAAAAAGAAACCAATAACTCGCTGATCGATTCCCGACTTACTATATGACACCATACAGTTGTCGACATTGCTGGCTGAAGATCTTAACATCGAGGCAGATCAGAAGGAGGAGGTAGTAACGTCTCTGATTCCCCGACTCCATCTTCGACGATAAACGCCATCGCAAAACCCCAAGCAAGATGAGTATCTATGTGACAGTGCATTAGCCAAACTCCTGTAAACATCTCAGTATTAGCCTCATATTTTAAGTTCGATCGTGTTCGTTCTTAATAAAGATTCATAAATTCAAGTGGGTTCACCTGGATTATCGGCAACGAATCTAATAGCTGCCCATCCCCCAACTGGAACATCAATTGTGTTCCTTTGTGGTGGATCAACAAGATTGAAGTTAGCAGTATCTCTTGAAGGATTAAAATTACCAAAACCCTGACCAACAATGAAGAAATGGTAGCCATGGAGATGAACAGGATGATCCTCAGTTGAGAATATGGAAGTATCTTGCAGCACAATCTGGATAGTAGAACCAAACTTCACCTTGTAAAGTTTTGTTCCCTTAACAGGTTGCCACAGCCCGCGTGGAACATTGCCCGTGTAATCGAATTGTAGAGGAGGAACACGCGGAAAGTCTGTTGTGTAGACATTCGGGATCTTTTGAGTGTAAGCTTGAAGTAAAGACACTCGGTTTGGGAGCACAAAGGATACATTATTCATGCTAGCACCAAACCGAGTGTTATTCGGCCCTTGACATCTAGGGCCGGGAGTACAGTTAAAGAACCCGAACCCCATTGTGAAAAACAGGTTATGGTTGATATTAGTTGGTACAGCTACTTTACCAGGACTCTTGATTTGGTTTGAGAATGCAGTGACTGTGTTGGTATCATTGAAGGCTGGAAGTTGTGGTAAAATTGGCTGTGAAGTAGCAGATTTGTACTCTAGGATGGCTGTGGCAGTGGTGTTGTCAAAGGGAGCGTTTTGCGCACTTGCATATGCTCGTGCAGCCATGTAGTAGCGCCCGGGCTGCTGGTCAGCGGTCAGGAGGACATCAGTGGTCTGACCCGGCCCGACCATGATGACATTGGTGGTAAATTGCTTGGTGTAAAGAGCATCAGTAGCGACCACGGTTAGTTTGTGGTTAGCGACGCTGAAAAAGAGCTGTTGATTGAGTGCAGCATTGATGACCCTCAGAAGAACGGTGTCGCCTTTGTTCACTGTAAGTTTTGTAGTACCTGCATACCACAAACACATTCAAAACCAATAAATAATTCTATATCCATCAAACGGGTCGAATTCATAAATATTAATACTAGATTAAGTTTGGTAAAATATAACCTTGGGTAGAGCATCGGAAAAGATCACCAGGTTGCCCGTTAATGGTGATAGCATCCGATACATTTGGAGCAGCACCCGAAAACAAAGCTTGCCTTAGAACACTGATCACTTTTCTGTCCCACCATTCACCTGTTTGATCATAGCTTCATTAGATTGGAAACTAATAAAAAACCAAAACTTATATCAGTGTAATTACTTAAGTTTATGTACCTAGAATAACAGGAAACTCGACTTTAGGGGTTGGAAAAGGGTATGAAGAGCCAGACTTAGGACGGATAACAAGTGCACCATAGACAGTAGCTCGTAGCCATCGGCTATGAGCATGCCACCACAATGTTCCCTCCTGGTCTGTTATGGTGAACCTGTATGTGTAACTTCCTCCTGGACGAATCGGGCATTGGGTCACAAATTCAGGCCCATCTGCCCATGGGTTTCTCAGTTGGCGAACTCCATGCCTGAAAGCAACAACGAATCAACCATTATAGCTTATATATCAACTTAATAACGCGACACATGTGAATAATAATAAAAGTATTTTAAGTACCAATGTATCGTGACGTTATAAGGAGATGCATTTGTGACTTTAACCACAAGACTATCCCCGTTTTGCACTTCAATAGTCGGGCCTGGAAACTGTCCGTTAACATTTACGATTCTATGGTTTCGACAAAGCCTCGTGGTGGCTTGTTCTTGAACCTGTGACAAACATAATAATACCCATCATTATTAACCATTGGGAAATATATAAAATGATCCAGTACAATATATAAAATGACATACTTTGAACTCATAGTTATGTGTTTCCGCGAATGTGGTAAGGGCAAGGGAAAGCAGAAGGCTCAGAACGAGACCCCGAGAGATCGACATTATTAGGTCTCACGTTACGCTTTCGATTGATATTTAATTTTCAAACACTTATAAGTTAAGAAGTGTGAAGTTTTGTTGTGTGTTTGGATGGTGATAAGGGGTGGTTTATATAGACAGAGGGTCTGATGGGGTTAGGTTTTGAGTCAATAGTGAAGTTAGAATGAGAGGAAACTTGGTTAAATTTGGTGCAACCACTAGCAGGCTTTTTTATTATTATTATTATTATTAGTATTATTATTATTATTATTATTTTTTTTTTTTTTTTTTTTTTTTTTTTGTTGCTAAGATGAAGCAGGGGACTGATTTTTGTAGTGATTCATGAAACAGGTACATAAGTATCTTCTTATTAAAAGTGTTAGATAAGATGTCAAAACAAGTATATATCAAACATGTGGAATCATGGAACAGGTTAAAATGGTTTGGAACTGGGCCTGGTCAAAACAGTTCAGACTTCAGATCAGAGGTAATGTTTTAGATGCATTAATAATTTAATATGATTTGAAACGGGTCGGGTTGGGTCCTATATGGGGTTAATATGGGTCACATTAAAAAGGTAAAAAAATTAAAAATATGACATAGTTATCAATTAGGCAACTCATCATCTGTTGACCCTTGTCCATTCTGTATGAGTTTTGATACGTAATAAATATAATAATTTAATATGATTATAAGAATTACTATTCTTAAAGTAATTATTTATTATTACACTTTATGTGACTTTTATTTGTTTTACCCAAATGGTCAATGTAACAAGATTTAAAATAAAAAAAGGGAAGTAAAGTTTCTATAATTTTCTATTAGAGACTCCATTATTCTCAATCAAAACTGATATATTTTATTGATACTGATTGCTACATAAGTATTTTATTCTGACAACTTATTTTTAAGTTTTTTTCAGCAGAGAAATACATAGAGCAAACTAAAAAACACAACATTATTTCATTTCTCTCTTTCTTTTCTCTCAAATTCATACATACTTCAACCAATCAACCTTCGCCCTCTGCTCCCGAAACAAGTTTATTTTGTATTCTCAACAAGTTTTTCGAGTCGAGTTGTGGTTTGGGTCCAATAGTCCATATAACTCTAAGGCACAAAGCTGACATATCACATTGGTCGAAACTTGTGTCAAAATGATTTAAAGATTTTTGAGGTCAAATTAGATATTTTCTTATCATATAGATATAGTAGATAAACAATGGTGGTTTTGGATTAGAGATAATAGGGCCTAGGGACCATCACTAATTAGTTAATGTTGAGTTTTGGTTAGGATTTGGTGGGGGGAATGGAAAATGATTGCATTTCCACATATGGTTGGTTCACTTGCTTCTAGTTCTCAACAGTTAAAGGAAATATGTCTCCCCTCTTACTATTTAGAAATACCAAGTCAACATCATCCATATGTGACACAGATAGTTTAAATAATATTGTATCTAAACTACATTATAAAACATTTAACTTTCTTTTTCTTAAAATTTTTAAGACTACTTAATTTTAAATAGTACAAATTTTTATGTTTAAGATACAAACACTTAAAGCAATAGCCTAATCGATCAATCATTCCCTTAATTATCTCAACTAATTTAAATGCAACTATTTAAATCATTAAACATCAAAACAACTATTTAATTTATCTAATTTTGGCTAAATTAATTACATCAATATAATTTTAAGGCTTTAGTGTCTTTTTATCTAATTATTTAATAATAATATTTTTAAATGTTTTTTTAAAAACTATTTTAACAACTAATAAAATGGTTGGGTGTGATACAAGTAAAGAAATCAGAACAAGGAGAACAAACTATTGTCATCGCCGCCGCATTGCGCAGGTAGAATGCTAGTGTTATATAATTTATATACTTCTTGTTGGTTATATGTGTACTGTATGTTATTATAATAAAAAAAAATACTAACTTTAACTAAATAAGAAAATGCCTCAAATTATGTAAAAAGAAAAGTGTTAGATGATTGTACATGATTCCTTTAGTGCATGATTGAGATTAACTTTATAGTTATGGTGTAATAGTTTGCTATTGCATAATTTAAATTAAACATTCAAATCAAAATGTATATCAAAAGAGTCTTATTAAGGGAAAAAATAAACTTTTAATTACAAGTATAAAAATGAATAAAAACTTTAATTAATAAAAAAACTATAAACATACTGGCATAATTAGTTATTAAATAGTATAGATGCCAACATCAAGAGAAAAAACGTATAAAAAATTTATGTAAACAACCAAAATCTCCGAACTTTCAAAGTGAAAAAGAACATGATTTTAATTTGCAATCAATTTACAACAAATCAAGAGAGATTATGCTTGAACAAAATTTCTGCTCATACAAAAAAGAAAAAACCTGTGAAACCCTAAAACTACACCTCAAAAAAGACACAGAACTCAATAAGAAGTAACATTTAGTATACAAGAATCTCATCAAGAAGCCCTTCATCTTCTAGATTTGTATTTGGAGTTTAAGTGCCTGCAAAACCTTCGTTTTCGACTCGCAAATATTATGAAACGCAGCCAAAGCAGTTTCTTGGGCCATAACTATCTTCCTTGCAACATCCACAGGCTTCCAAGACCCAAGTGCCCGAGAAATCCTCTCACCGACTTCCAAATCATCAACTGACGACACCAAATTTTCAAGAATTCTGACTACTTTCCCAGGTTCAGTATCATTTTCTTCTCTTTGAAGAGAAGATAGCAAGAAGTCAACATCTGCATCTGCCGGCTTATCAATTTGTTCTTTTAACCGTTGAGAAACTTGATCTATCATACTAAATAGTGATGAGATTGAATCTTTGATGGCATTGGAGAGTTGACTATTTGACTGATCAGAAGGCCCACCTTTCTTCTTCTTTTTCCCGGATGGAAGAGATGACCGGACACAAGATTGGATTATGAGAACGAGCCATGATAATGGCTCGGTCACTAATTGGACTAAAATTGAAAGGTCGGTTCCCGGAGAAGATAGTAACAGTTTTGTGGAATTTATATTTGTAGAAATGCATTGGTCTAGCAAAGAACATAACACTTGCCAATTAATGGGGAATGTGTGTCCATTTGAGCTGTTTGCTTCATGTGAATTCAGGTTCCAGGCATTCAAAAACACAGCAAAGTTCATCCAGTCAATTAGATTTGAAGAAAAAACCTGATTCACCAAAAGATTTACAAAGTTAAATCAAATGACAGGTAAATCTACTTTCTACAAATAGTCAAATAATACAATAATAAAAGCTAGAGGTGGAATTTCAACCAAATTGCTTACAGAAATGACAAAGAATATCCTACATAGGATCTAAACCAGCGCAAAAGAATGTTTTTAATTTATAAAACCTCGTAAATCGCTTTAAAAATTTTAATTTATTGTTGAAACAATATAAGCATAGAACCTTCATAATTATATTGACACAATAGTCACTTATAAAAAGAACTGAAACTTTTACAAAAGTGTTTCAGGTCAGAAATTGACCCGACCCATTTCAACCTGCACAAAAATTTACCTGTTACACAACCTGCCCACGTTGCCCCGTCTAAATATAAAGTTAACCGAATGCCACAAATCTAAGTGAAAATAAAGAATGATATATACGAATGAATGTTTAACGAAAGTGTGGTGAATTTGCTACTTTCTTAATTCTTTACCTCAAAAGATTTTTGACCATGGGAAACAGCAATAACTAGCTTTGCTGCATCCGGGAAGGGAAGCCCTAAAAATTTTGCATAGTTTTCAAGCAAGGACTTGAGCTCTAAGGACTCTTTAGAATCAAAACCATTGATGTTGGAATTTCCTTTTACTGATGATGAGGCACATCGTATTGACAAATAGATCAACCTCGAAAGTAGTGATCTCTTCTCAATGCTTGCTACCTTTGCTTCTGTTCGTCTAGCCTCATCCTGCTGCAAAAGATTATCAAACAACCCAGGCTTTAACTGCTAAGTATTCGTAAATCGCAAAACTGAGACTAAAACTTAACTTTCTTCTTTCACAAGAAATTAGTTTTTGCCGTAAGACAAAGTGTCACTTTGTTAGCTAAAATTGAATGTTGGTAAAACAATATCAACTTCAGTTGATTTCCTAGCAAATTTCTTAACCACCACAAAAAATTGGCCCGTTTTGATTTACAGATATAGAGGTGAGTGTGCATACCATATATTCTCTAGAATGATATGAAATGTCTTCATATGGTCCTGTAGAGAACAGTGAAAAATAACAAAAATTAAAAAAAAGAAAGAAAGAAAGACAAAAGGCTACCTAAATAGTGTAGAAACATATCAGCATATACTCCATCTGTTTAACTACACATCTACACATTCTAGCGGAATTATTAAAAAAGAGGAAAGCAAAAGAATTGTGAAATTCTAGAAATTGAAATCATCGCTGGTATCAATACACTAATAATTGATCATTTATGTTCAGATAAGTTGAAAGAGAGTGGAATTATACTTACCCAAAAGATAATTTTTGTCATATGACGGGGTCCACCAAGGTCGCAACTTTAGATCCTCACTAAAAGTCAACTTCTTGGATCGAATCTCATTTGAAATATCAATAAAGTCACTTCCATAATTCTGGCTTTCAAGTACAGACTAGAGAAAGAAGACATGTCATTTCAATATTCGCCACATGAAAGCTCATGAATACAACACAGATGCTGAGGGTATAACAAGAAATACCTCCGCTTCTTCAATGCTATTTGCCTTCCGCTTTAATTGTAGAATTGACTCTTCAACCTTTGATGTTATGTACTGACTGGATCGTTGCAATCTCTCTTTAAACTGAACAAATTCGATAACCTACAGAAGATGAACAAATGGTTAGAAATTTGGCATAAAAATATATAATGTAATTTGTGCATACTTTTGAGTAATTTCGATGGCGATATGCAAGGAAAGTAAGATCTGCAGATTCCCTGAAGTGGTCTTCCATGAACCTTAAGTAACCCTTCAGAAGATCATTAATATCTGCCAACAGGGGAGATGTTAACATCTGAGGGAAGATATGATGTGAGACAGTTTCCAGAAGGATGTTCTTGACATCCAATGATTTATACCTAAAAACGGTGGCAAAAAATGAATAAATAGGCACAGAAATGAGTATAAGCCACAGTCAACTACTTGATGAAAAATATATGATACCATTCATATGCTAATGGAAGAGCATTCCAATAAGAATACAAGTGTAACAACAAAATCTTGTACTGCCAAACATATCTGCCAAAAAGAAAATGTTCAGCCTTAGTGGATATTATTCAAGTAATTTGAAAAAGGTCAATAATTACTTGGGAGTTCTTTAAGTATTTGTAGAAACTAGAACCTTCTGACTGTCAAGCCAAGCTCCAACACCATTATAGCTTCCAACAAAAAGCCAACATGTTTTGTACGCCAGAACAACTATAACAATAAATCAGGAAACATAGTTTTTGATAAGATATGAAACTACAATATTAAATATATAAATGTAACAAATATAAAAACAAGTTGGATACCTGAACAAGCACGTTACATGCCATCTGTAGAAGCTCTTCACCATACATACTCTCTTGTACATCCAGGTCCTTCGAAAGGGGAAGATTTTGACAGTACATTTCTGTCATTTGAACAGCTAGGCCGACTAAATCTGTGCAAAAACGTGTAGCTAAGTAAATTTTAAAAAGGAAATTAGGATAACTTTTGAAAAACTGTATTTTAAATAAAAAGATTTACCTTCAACAGGAAGTGAGAATGTGTCACCGATCACTTGTCGTATTTTAAAGAATGTTAATTGTTGCCCAAGAATATTTCTTGATGGTGTTGAAGAAGAAGCGATACATTTGACCAACTTTTCTATTAATTGTTTTTTTGTATCACCGGGTAGAACTTGAAAAAAAACCTCCACATCAGCAGTAAAGCAAGCCAAATGTCCAAACCTGTTGTAAATAATACAAGAGATTTAGAAGGGAAAAGAAAAGGGACAATTAGGGATATGCATTACTTGGAAAATAAATAGAATCATGAAAACCAGAGTTATATATATTTGTAAATCATAAACACACGAAGAAGAAACACGATTATCATACTATACCTGGAGAAATATAGAATAAGATCCTCCATGAGCTTGCCAGCATTACCCTTTCCAAATATTATTTTCCTCCTTTCAATTTCAAGATTTGCTAAACCAGGGCCTCTTATAGAATCATTACCAACTTCTGTCATAAGATTTTCTATAAATTGAGAGGCCCTTAATATGCGTGAATCGAACTGCATAAAAGTTTAAAAAGCATAACTACAAAAAATATCTATGATGCATAAAGTCGTAAACGTGATAGGAATGCATACCAGATCATCGGCCAAGTGTCTATGCTGGCATGTTGACACCTGGACTGAAGAACTATTAGCCACACCTGGCAAGCTGCAGCCATCTTCCAGCAAACAACCAAGGTAATGAAGGAAACATTCCCAATCATCAGGGCTGCAAACAAAAAGATAGAGTCTGTACATTCATACATGTTTTTGTGTAATTTTCTTACATGTTTGATGTACAAATTATGAAACAAGTCAACAATCGTATTATTTTACTAGGTTTGTTTTAGGCGTGTATTATACACAGACATGCATACATAGAAGATGGAGAAGTACCACAATTTTAGTAATTTCTGAAATATATCGGCAGCTCCACCGTAATCACCTGCCCGAGCAAGAAGTCTCCCCTGTCAACTTGTAAGTTAAAGAGCACGAGTATATAAGAAAAGCAAAGAACAAACTACTACCAGTAGCTATCATAGCCACTTCGCTACCAGTAAAATTAATTACTTCTAATTTTCTTTTGATCAATTAGTCCAGGTAAAATAATTATAAAAATATTAATATTAATAATAATAACAACAACAATAAAGGAGCAGATAGTACCTGTAGTCGTAGTTTATCAACTTCAATCATTATAAGCGAACCTAAGTTCCCAGAGAGAACTTCAGATGCATCCCCATATTTGGCTTGCTGTTCCAATACAGAAATATATACACTAAGAGCTGCAACCAATATCATTCATTTTATAATTATCAATAACATGTCTGTCCTCTTTTATAAAAAAAATCAAAAAGAAGGAAGAAATCAAACTGCACCTTCAGGCTCATGCAAGTTATGTGAAGCAATGTGTTTTTTAAGTAAACCTTCAGCTAATTGCAACAGTTTCTCCCCTCCATTTCCACAAAACACCTATTAAACCCAAATATATTATTACATAAACATCAAATCAGCTGAGCTTACATCCAATTTCAGATTTCAAAATGCAAACCTGTAACTGAATGCTACATACTGCCCAGAGCAAGAACCTCTCTTCACCAGCAATTTTATACATTTTAATCGCTATCTTAAACAGCAAAAGATAAGAAAGAAAAAAAATTAGTAGAACATTTACAAATGAACTACACATACAAGAAATTACAACTCAGACAATATTTCGGGATACCCATCAACCTGTTGCTGCTTCACAAAAGAATATTCACGAACATAACAATTGAAGAGTCCCATCATCAGTTCCAAATTGTTTGGAAACTTCCCACATGCATATTCATAACAACTAGTAGCCATGTCCACTGATGATGTAAATAAAATAAGTATGTAATAAAATAAGTATGTAATAAAATAAGGTTATAAGAAAAAACATAAATTGAATATCTTAAAAGTACTAACGATGATCTAGCCGTTGGAAAACAATCTGCAAGGTGCTTAGCGTGAGATCATCAATCAAAAACGAGTCATTTTTGTACAAAAGATCTTTAGCGTTGATGCAGACGGATAATGCTTCTTCCAGTTTACCCATTCTTTCCAAAATGAGAGCCTTAAGTGCCTGCATACATTAAAACAAACAATGACTATAAATTGACGATATAAGAACCCAAACCCTTGGAAGACTGATTGAATCCATAAATCAAGGTAAAAGATATTATTATATAATTGACAATGCATAAATTTTCTGATTTTAAGAGGCAATTGTTACCTATATTTGAAAAAGTTGTCAATAAAAGAATTACAAGTTGTAGGCGTTACAATCTCCTATGATCATGTTATTTGAATCCTTCTAGAAGGGCGACCAAAAGCTTAATGAATGGCTACATCCTTGAAGACTTCACTAAGTCACTAAGAAAGAGGAATCATGCTTAACTGACGCTAAATCTTGTCTTGCTGATAGCTAAACCTCATAAAAGGTTGATTATATGTTAGAATGATAATTCCTTTTAAATTTTTTATAATAACTTATCGTATTCATACTCTTTTCATGTGTCAAAATCGCAATAATTCTTGGTCTTGTTCGCCAAAGTGCTTTAGTGTTCACTAACATCTTTGACCTTTCTTTTACGAAACATACAAAAATGAGTACATATAAAATGTGAAAAGGCCAGATGCCCAACTTGAGTTACATCAAATGGTGTTTCGTGTAATACAGAATTCCCATCCAAAATGTACAAATCATGCCTATGTGTTAATTAAGAGTATATTGGTTGGATAAACCAAGAATTGCAAGGTTTTGACTCTAACGACTAAATCACAAGATCTTCAGCTCTTGAATTCAAGTACTGTGTTGTGAATGCATTACATAGAGATGAAAAGAGTGGATCTTAAAACCAAAAACATGGAATGAGACCTGTTACTCAAGAAAAGGGTTTAAAACTCAAAAGATGGTTGGAAACTTATGATTGGAAATGACCAAACAGGATCCTAGTTTCCCGTCCTTGGGTTTATCAACCTTCATTTAAAACTGATCAAGACCGCCTGTGAAATGATATCTTATGTGTTCACTCCATAACAAAATAATCCAAAATTATACAAGGGAGATCCGGTTCTTGAAGAGAATGACATCCATTATAATTAACTACAGTCGGAGTCCTTAGCATCTTATTCACACTTGCAATTTAAATAAAAAAGGAGGGTTCTTGAAATTGTATAGTTGCTATGTAAGCAGTTCATCTAAATTTCAAATTGCATCCCGGGAGAACTATGAGGCAGCTAAAACCTTTATGATTGCACATCTATAAATTCTTCATCATCCATTTTAAATAGACTCATGCTTGACTGTGCAGTAGTTGAAACAACAGGGAACGATAGAATGATGGAGAGCCTATGATAAGCATTGGACTATCATGATTCCATGTAGCCACATGTCATAACAGAATGTTGAAAACTTCACTTTATTAATATTGCCTTAAGTCCTTTTGAATCATGAATTCTTATAAATAGTTGACCAAACTCTTTTTGAGAGATAGAGTGCAAGATCAGACACTTGTAAGAAAACAATTCGTTTCTTGCATGTATAAAATTTAAAAACACTGGTACATATTGAAGCATTCATTCTGAATAATAGCATAAACACCAAAAGAACGGGATTAGACTGTAGACTTACAAGAGCGTAGGAAGAATTGGGATATTTGGAGAGCAAAGCCGTAGAGAGCTTAAGTGCATTCTTGAACTGGCGAGAGTCGATGGCATCCCAAACGGGGCGGACACGCCGTTCCGGTATGCCGCCGGCCATCCCGAATTTCGACGCCATTAGAGTGTTATTAGGGTTTTTGACAACGGCGACTGTGTGAAGATGTTTCTTTTAACGAGAGAGAGCGGAGTTGAAAACGGAGATACAAGTAAACAGTTTTTTTATTGATACCGTTACGCTGTGTTCCCTAGTTAAAAACATGGAAGAAGAAATGATTTAGGAAAGAAAATAATTTTTAGCTGTGTTCTTAAGTTTTTTAGAAGAGAAAAGAAAAGATTTTGGGAGAAAAATTATCCCTCATTTTCTTTCCTGATTTTTCACCCAAAGTAGAGAAGATTTTGAAAGGAAACCAAAAAACACTTCAAGCTTCACATCTCCCTCATTTTTCTTCGAACTCGGGAACACCAAATGACAAAAACATATTTCTTTCTCTTTTTTTCTTTTCTCTCGTTAATTTTCTATCCTTCCATTTTCTTTCCTCGTATAACTCTGGAACACAGTGTTACAGTGTTTTCCTAGAGTTAAAATTAAGGCACAAAATAAGACACCGAGTTAATTATAAAAATGATCTCTTTAGTTGTAATAAAATTTCAGTTATAATTTTTAAGACTTTATAAATTATAAAAATAGTTATTTTGTTCTATTTTCAGTCCTTTAGATTAATTGTCATTAGCTTTAACTGTTTGTCAAATGATATTTTGATTTTTTTTTCTACCTTATCCTCGCTACCTAACCGTCCCTTACCTATTTCCTATCAATTTATTCTTATTTAACTTTTAGATTATATTTAATTATACTAAATATATTATATGGTAAAATAAAATAAACAGTTAATATTAATTTATTCGTTAAAGTAGATTAACTCTACTAATTACGAGGTTGGATGACAACTATACATATTCGAAAGAACAGTAGATCGTTGGATTAAACACAATCTGAAAATTTAATGATATGAATCTTACAAAAACAAAATCGATAACTTACCCATTAAAATATACATATCTAGCGGTCTAAAACAAAATATTATTGATAAAAAATGAACAAGATTGAAAGTTGAATAAAATATGCATATGTACAATCAGTAGTTTCAACAACTAGAAGAATTTTAATGCTTCAAGAACTTGAATCCGAAATTATGTAAAATCTAAATCTACAGCTTTGAAGGAGTAAGAGCCTCATGCTTTAAGAATTACTTGAACAGATTTGACCGTTTCAAAAACACCTCCATTGTGCATCACGTTTCTAATTTGTAAGCTTTTGTATTCTCAAGTTTTATGTTCAAAGCTCCATCGATATCTATTTTCAACTATATGGTTCTGTATTCATCCCTACATCTAAACAATAAAGGGGGAAATCCTCTCTCCAAATCTAGGGTTTTTGCTTTGTCGTCGACCCATATCTAGGGGTTTTGCTTGCGATGGTGGTTGTACAAGGGAGGCGCCGGTGCTGGTTTTAAAGTGAGAGGAAGAGACTTTTGAAGGGAAGAGAGTTGATTGCTGATGGTGGTGGTTGCCGATACCAGAGGTGTTGCCTCCTGTTGGTGGTAGTTTTTGGGTGATTGCTGATGATGGTGGTTGCCGATGCCGAACGTGTGGTCTCCCGTTGGTAGTGGTTTTTGGAGTGAGATAAAACGGGATATTGAAGTAGGGGAGGGGAGGGTGGTGTCCAACAAAGGGGAAGGGGGAGTAGTGGTGGCGTCTAACAGAGGGAGGGTGGCGATGTTAGCTTCTGGCAGAGGGGAGGGTGTTGGTGGCGCCAGTGGAGACTAGAGAGAGTTTGAGAGATGGAGATATATAAAAATATGTGTTTGGTAAAAAAAATAGTTATATATATATATATAGAGAGAGAGAGATGTGTGTGTGTGGGGGGGGGGGGGAAGGAGTGTGTTTGATAGAAAGAAAGGTTAAAAGAGAATATTAAAAAACATGCTTGGTAACTAGTATAATGGATAAATAGTGTTTGGTAATATGGATAATAGTTAGAATGACTATAATACCCTTTAACTAACGGTCAACTTTAACTGAAGTAACCTAAATGACTGAAAATGAAACAAAATGACAACCACGGTGACTAGTTTTGTAATTGTTGAAGTTAAAAGACTAAAATTGAAAATCAGTGACCACTACAAGACCATTTTTGTAGTTTACTCTAGACTATTTATGAAAAGTTAAATTTCAAGGGGAAAAAAAAATTATGAAAGAAAATGAATTTTAGTTGTATTTTCAAGTTATTTATGAGAGAAATAATGGATCTTGAAAAGAAAAGTAAACCTAATCTTATTTTCTAAGAAGATTTGGGAAGGAACACACAAACACATCATATTTCACTTTTTCTCTCATTTTCTTTCGAACTCGGAAGCGTTAAATCGATAATAACAAAAACAATTTCCTTGTTATTCTTCTTGTTTCACTTAATTTTCTATCATTCCATTTTCTTTTCACGTATAACTCAGGAACACAATGTTAAGGAGTGTTTATAAAATTCTTTTTATTTTTGAAATGGGTTTAGACCAATAAGTTGTCTGCTTTCTTAACGGATAACACACACTCTCCTAATTTAAATTTTGTGTTCACAACAAGAATTAAACCTATAACTTTAAAAAAGAAAGAACATCATTGACGCATACTGATACCACTAAACTAAACTACTAAAGGGCATTTGGTCAACAAATAGAAACTTAGAATGATCAATCTAGATTAAACCAGGATAGACTATACATGTGTTTTTCTTTGTTATAGGTTTTGGCTTTCGATATTAATTAGGTTCAAAACTAATATAAAAAGGTGATATGTCGATAATATATAAATATTTTGTTATAATCTTATATTAAAGAAAAAGATGATTTAATATATATAGAGAATGAGAGATGATTTATCTAAAAAATGATGTTAGAGAGAGCAGTGATGTTTTGACCTTTTGAGTAATAACCAGGGGCTAAACCTGTTGAGTAAACGTCACATATCGGATAAAAGTGAATTTGTAATGTGTTTAATATGGAACATGTGCTAATTCACTCATACTCAATTGGTTTTAAGTAGTGGCGAATTTAGAATAAAAAATCACGTGGTTCCTTAATTAAATTAAACTGAAAAAAATGAATGAGTCAAGTTTCCTTGAGACCGGGTCGGTTCATTAAAACTAATTTATAAACATATACATAACGGAGATTTACGAAATTGTACCCGGCGAGGTCGGGTATACTTGAAATATATGCATAATTTTAGAAGGGTTAAGCTATTGATATAATATGTATGTATAAGAGAGATATGATACACTTAATAACACTTTGCATCATTCCTAGTTAAACCCTGACATACATTTACATCTAAACTAATATAACATTAAACCAATACTTATTGATTTTTCAAATCTCATTCTAAAATATGAACAAGCACTTTGCGGCGCACATGGGTTCACATTGGTACAAATGTCAAAACCTATAACCTACACTTTCTTAGTTTTGTTTAGGTTTAAGATAGTATTTACTTTTTATTTCACGGTTCACACTTCCCAAATACAAATGAAAATATATTTTGTGTTGAGTTATTTTGTAAGTATAAGTTGGGTTGGGTTATTGACTATTAGTTTAAAGTATAAGTTGGGTTGGGGTATTGACTTGTTTTGCATTGGGTTATTTTGTATCAAGATAAATTTGGGTCTTACAATTTTAATGTAGTATTTCTTCTATTTTATTAAATATTATAAGGTAGTTCCTATAGATTTTTTTTAATAGTTCCCAAACAAAAATTTATATAAATTCTAAGAAAAATAAAAAAAGTTAGGTAGGTCCAACCTTTCACTTAAATTCGCCCCTTGAAATCTCACAAACTTACATGGTATAGAGCTAGGTTCACATGTGTCGTGGTTCGTCAAAGGCCACATGGACTCCACATCCCGTAAATTATTCACATGTTAGGCGCGAAAAAACACAATGACATACACAAGAGAGTTTGTTAAGTAATGTCTCACAATGGACGAAAAATACATTTGTAATGTGTTTAATAAGGTCATGAGCTACTCAACGAAGAACCAATTGGTTATAAGTCAAGTAGCTCAGATTCCTTATTAAGCATATTATAAAGTCGCATTTCATTCAATATAGAACATTACTCGACAAGTGTGGTTGCATCGTATTATAATGGCAATGTAAATAAAAAATTTCGTTTGTAGCAAACATTATAAGGTAAAGGTTAAAAAAGCACATACATAAAATAAAAACTTCGACATCTTGTAATCGAGAATTCGAGATGATGATTGGAGGACTCCTAGCAAACTATTAAAAGCATTAGACCAAGTTGCAACATTTCTTTACGGCCATTTGTGATGTGTTTTTGGTATATGTATGGCTATTATTACTCAAGATGCCAATAACATGTCATGGTCTTCACAAACTCCTTATGGTCTAGATGGTTATACTTGTTAAACATCAAAGCTTTTTTTTCTTAGTAATACCGACAATGATGTACATATATTTTCCACTCCACGCCTCACCAACCAATATTAAAGTTAGTAGCGTCTCAAACTTGCTTTCGGTTACTACTTCAACTTATCTTATGTAACAAATAGAAATTCTAAAAGTAATCATACCAGATACGAGGGAGGGGGTTAAAGTTGTCCTAGTGATTAGAATGACAACCAGAAACAATAGAAGTTGATGCGGTCAATATTATTAAATTTGATATAACGTACATTGTTAGCTCTTTGTAACTAAAGGTCACTCCGAACTACAATGTAGTCTATGATTAATCATTACTATATCTATCAATTTGGCTAGCTAAAACACCAAATTCTCATAAGATATTAAGTAGTTTTGTAATCATGTCATTATATCATGATATTTATTTTCTCATGAATACATGACACATGATTACAAGTTTTAACATACAAAATATGAAGATTAAGCATTAATATTAATAGCAGTTCATTTCATATATGGTCCTTTAGTTAACCATAAATTGCAAATATATTCCTCTTATAAAAAATTTACATATCGTTATTTTACTACCATTTTCTTGCAAGTTTGATCCTTTCTAACGGATTTCGTTTGTCATGTCTATTAAGTCAAGAGTATCTAATTATTTTTATCATTTTAAAATTTCTTTAATTAGTTTTAAAAAATATTTAATGTTATTAAAGAAATTAACCGCACACACACACACTCTCTCTCTCTCTCTATACTCTGACCAATTCTCTCTTTCCCTCTCACACTCTCGTCTCTCTCACACTAGAACCACCGTCCCCTAACCCTCATCCACTTATAACTATCACTTCTTGATAGGTTCATTTTATTTACTTATTTTAATCATTTATTTTAGCATTTTTAGTCATTTTGCATTTGTATCATATTGCATTTGTATCATATTGCATTTTCTCTCTTTTTTTATTTATTTTTGGCCTATTTCAGGTACTTTCTAGTCTTCGTGCTTAATTTCAGATTTTTAGAAGACCGTTGCGGAACGGGCGTTGATCGGGTGTCATTTAGACTAAACATTTGGAGCAAGGAGCGATGAAGAATCATGGGTACATGCTTGGGCTTAAATAACATGATTTATGGGCTTAAAAGTCAGACTTGGTAGATGGAAGAAGAGTGTGAGATATGAGTTTTTATGTTGGGACAAAGTTTAAATTTCCAGACTGCCCCACGCGGCCAGAGTCGGGTCTCACGCGGCCCGCGTGGGGTCTGCAGGGTCAAAATTGTCCTTTTACTTTTTGACAGCTGTTTTAAGGGGAAAAGGGGGGGGGGGGGGGTAAAACACATATCTAATCTGCACGATTTGGGAGCTAAAAGGGGGCGATTTTTAGGGTTTTTGGAGCATTCTTGGAGATCTTTTCCATCTTGTTGTTCCACATTAATGTTTGGTACATTTAGTCACTTTCATTTTGCTCTAGTTATGTATAGCTAAGCTCTATTTTGGTGACATTGGTGATTCCTTGAACATATAGCTAGGGTTTTGAAAGGATTTATGAACTTGTTCTTGAAGTTTATGAATATGATTCCTAGTTTAATTTTATTTCATTCTTATGTTTGTATATCATAAGTGCAAGTATTTAGATGATTTATGTTAGTTGTTTTCTTGATTACGTAATAGATCTTTAAAACAACAACAAAGTAACAAATGGTTTCATGAATGTTTATGCATCTCTCAAGCCATGGAAATGTATTCTCCAACATGGTAGTATAAGGTTTTGACTCCTCTTGGATTTGGTGATTATTAGATTTTAATGCTAGTCAATTTTTGTGAATTAGATGCTTGTTTGGTTCATGAATTTGATTAAGAAGGTGTGTTAGGAGCTTCTTCAACCTCTATAATAATTATGAAGAGTCTAAGTGATTTAAGCTTTTAAATTGCTATCGCCAAATTAAATTAAAGTTCAAGAATCGCACCATACTCCTTTATGATAAATGTAGCTAGTTGTTCATGTGATGAAACCAATGTTGACCAATTTACATCTCATTGATTTAAACCATCTTGCTTAATTGCAACTTTTATTTACTTGTCAAGTTTTAGTTTTAATCAAACAAATCTAAAAAAAAACCCTTTATTTTATTTTATTGTTGTTACAAAATCATCTAAACTTTTGGATTGTATAGAAATTTAAGTTGAGTCAGTCTCCGTGGATTCGATCCCTTTACCACTATACACTATTATATGTGTTAGAATATTGAGTTATTTGTTTGTTAGCATCGGACAACCACCAAATTTTGGCGCCGCCATTGATGGATGCCACCATCACCGACATCATCTTCTTCTCATTTTTTCGTTTCTTTCTTAACTGATCTGTGGTAGTGGTAGTGACCAGAGGTAGCGATTGTGGGTGACCCAAGGTACTAGGTGTCGAGTGTTTGGTGTTTGATTTTTCCACTTATTTTTTGGTTTCTTGTTGTTGGTGGATATAAACATGAATTTTTATACGACATAGCAAGCTATTTGTTTGTAAATGTATTAAGATGATTAAAATTGTGGTTGATAATGGTGGTAAGGGTGAAAGTGGCGGTGGTCAAGGTGTGTGATGGCGTTGTTGTGACAAACATGATGGTTAAAGGTGGAAGAGGTGACTGGAGGTAGTGGCGGTGGTGGTAATTGAAATCTATGGTGGTGGTGATTCGAAAAGGTGGCAATGGTGGTGGTGATTGGAAGGGTGTTAGTATGGTGATCTAATATTGTGGTGGGAATTAGGTACATTACATATTAAACATCATTTAAAATTACCAAAACTATAATTAAAACTAAAATAAAAAAATAAATAGACAAAAGGGTAATTTGGTTATTTTGATCATTTTAACAATCGAAATCCGGTAGAAAGGATTAAACTTGTAAGAAAATTGTAGTTAAAGGAAAAAATATGAAACTATTTGAAAAAAGACAACCTATAACTCGTGCGGTTAAAGGACCATTTATACTATTAACTCTATTAATAGCTCTTTGCACTAACAAAAGCTATACTATTAGTCTATTACATGTGAGGGGACTTAGAAGGTGAGCGAGAATAATAACACTGTTCTAAAAAACGCGCCATGGCGGCCGCCATGGCGCGCCATGGCGTGAGGCGTGGCTCCGACGTTAAGAAATGGACCATGGCGTGAACATTAGGCGTGGCGTGCGCCAAGGCTCGCCAAGGCGCGCCTTTACCTGCCAAATGACGAGTTTTTTAAGGCGTGGCGTGAAAAAAATTAAAAAATTAAAAAAAAATTAACTTTTTTGTGTCGGATTTGCGATCGTGTATATTGGACTTTTATAAATTTGATTTTTGTAATTTGTATAATGTTACTTTGCTCTCAATTTGTGTGATTATCAGCAATCTGCATAAAAATAAGTATACACTACATACATATAATTATAAAATACAGACAAAAATACCGCGTTAAGTCACGCCTTAGAAAACGCCATGGCTTCGCCATGGCTCCTATAACTTGAGGCTTGACCATGCCGCCACGCCGCGCCTTACGTTATTTAGAACCTTGAATAATAATAATCTCATTTTTCAACACTTGTATGAGTTCTTTGTTATGGAAAGGAGAAAATCTTTCTTTAACTTCCATTGTATTTTATTATTAGGTCGATGATCTAACGAGAGCATTAATACAAAAACCAACTATGTGTAGACCAAAAAGATATTGAAATCAATTCATGAGTAGTAAGACAATCTCATAATGGTGTTGAAACATTTAAAACTACCCAAACTGAATGATAGAAGGGCAGTGGCGGATTTAGAAATTTATTTGAGAGTATGCACTATACAAATATTTCTTATAGAAGGTAAACACTACCACTATTTTTTATATAAAAAATAATTTTTTTTAAGAATTTAACAGTAGGATATTTTTCAAAGGGTATGCAAGTGCATACCCATCCTAAGCTATAGATCCGCCCCAGTAGAAGGGTGCTTATACTTGAGGTCGTACACCTTGGTTACTTTTTCTCCTAGCCCTCACGCTCTATTAAGCTTTCTGTCCGGAATTCCTCTCAAGTGATTGATCGATGAAATATGAGAGGCAGGAACTTCTTTTTGTAAGGTTTTTCGAAAGGCTTGGTTAGCGATCCCGCTGAATGAGCTAAAGTCATAAGGGAGTGCGAAGATGTCATTATACTTAAATCTTTACTATTTATCTTCTAAGCAATACTTGAATATCCTTTCACATGGTGATCAATGAAAAAACCTCAACAAGTAAATTAGTTCCTTGCCAGATATTTGAAACTCTTGGAATCCTTATTCATGATCCTTGATATGGTCACAGCAAGCAACGAAATATGCATTTAATAATAGTTTTCAGCTTCTTTGTTTTTTTAATATTCATCAATTTAACATATTCTTGACCAAAGAGTAGTCAATTAGCATATTAATATATTTTATTTGATCTAAGTTTAAAACATATTTGATTAAATTATAACTTGTGAGTGTATGAGAACAGTAATATTAGGTTTTGTGCTTCGTGCTTATTTTCCCTTTCTTAGTTATTTTCCTTGTAATAACATGTTCCTGGGTTGGTTGCTAATTAAAGTTTGTTATTTAACACACACCCTTCTATGTGGATAGATCTTTCTTACCAATGTCAACACACTAATACATCTTAAATATCATATTTGTTGCAAATCATGGGCGTCGGCTACGGAGATGGTATTAACGTTGTTACCGGTTAGACAGAGGTAGAAGGAGAGACGAAGACAAAACGAGGTTAGAGAGAGAAAAGTGAAAGTAATTATTACTGAAATTAAAATAAATTGTATTTGGTAACAAGGTAATACGAGAATATTTAAAATACTATGTTTGAGATCAATCATAACACGTAAAGCTAGTTTGTGATAAAAATAAATTGAAAAAAAAAACAACTAAAATACTACTCTTTTAGCAACAAAATTTAACGTTTGTTAATATAAAAGACGACTGTACACATAGAAATGTTCAATATAGTCGATACTTAATCCATAGTCTTGAGAGACTAATCCTAGTATTTGGATCAGCTCCATCAATGATCCATATTGAAGTTTTAAATTTTGGACGGAGTAACATTTTCGTAATTAACATATGATGATTTTACAATCACATGTGATTATATATTAGGGTTAATAATGGAATAATCCTCAAAGTTTTCATCTTATTATGGTTTAACCCTCAATCTTTTTTTTAACATAGATTAACCATAAAGTTTCACTTTAAATACGGAATAACCCTCAAAGTTTTATTTGTTTTACGGTTTAACCCTCAAAGTTTTTTTTAACACATAATAACCATAATGTTTCATTTAAATTATGTTTTAATCCTCAAAGTTTCACTTGTATTTCGGTTTAACCCTCAAAGTTTATTTTTAAATGGTTTAACCATAAAGTTTAGTTTGGTTTTTGTTTAAATCCTTCAAGTTTTACTTTATTTGCGATTTCACCCACTTTTCTTAACACGTAAAATTTATATTTTTTGTTTATTTTTTATTTTTATAAATCTTGTTTTCCTCTAGATTCGAACATAATTAGTCATCTGAAATACTTTTTTATTTTTAGATTCGAACATAAAAAATATTTTTATTTTTATAATTATGGTTTAACATAATTAGTCATCTGAGATACACAAATGAAATACAAGTAAAACTTTAAGGTTATTTCACATGACTAATTATGTTCGAATCTAGAGGAAAACAAGATTTATAAAAATAAAAAATAAACAAAAAATATAAATTTTACGTGTTAAGAAAAGTGGGTGAAATCGCAAATAAAGTAAAACTTGAAGGATTTAAACAAAAACCAAACTAAACTTTATGGTTAAACCATTTAAAAATAAACTTTGAGGGTTAAACCGAAATACAAGTGAAACTTTGAGGATTAAAACATAATTTAAATGAAACATTATGGTTATTATGTGTTAAAAAAAACTTTGAGGGTTAAACCGTAAAACAAATAAAACTTTGAGGGTTATTTCGTATTTAAAGTGAAACTTTATGGTTAATCTATGTTAAAAAAAAGATTGAGGGTTAAACCATAATAAGATGAAAACTTTGAGGATTATTCCATTATTAACCCTATATATTAATTACATGTGATTGAATATTAAAATTTCGGGACTATGTTTTTTTATAAAATGTATCGAATACAACTCACTGTACACAAACCATTCAGGTATTTATGTAAGTAACTCTATTTTTATGCTTAATAAAAATTATTATTAATTATTTTATTATTTTAGAAGGTCTTCTTCCTCCCTTGCTTCCCCTCTCGAACCTCATCTCCTTTCTTTACTATTTTATTTGTTTCACAGAATCCGCGTCTTCTATGAACTTTCCCGTGATCCCATCAACCTCTCTTCAATTCTCCAACCACAAAAACCATCTCAATCTCCCCACTTGATCACTCACAAACCTAGATTCTGTTACCCCCAAGATTTCGATTCCTATTTTTCACAATCAGTTAGAGTGAAAGACTTTCAATTATGGCTGAAAATGGCGAAGAGAAGCTCATTGCCGTGGCCCGCCACATAGCTAAAACCTTGGGTCACACCGACAATGCCATGGCCGATGACATACTCCAAATCTTCTCTAACTTCGATGGCAGATTACGCGAGAAGCTCAGTGAGAACTTAAACGATGGCGATGACTCACGGAACGGCGTAGCTGTGCTTGATCAAACCCTAAAATCCCTTGATCGGCAGATCTCTAGATACGTTACCGTTGACCAACCAATCTGGTCTGATTCCGCCGACGCGTCCACCTTCCTTGACGCTGTTGATGAGCTTGTTGCCGCGATCCGGGAGTGGACTCCGATGGCAGCTGATAAAGCTGTCACGGTTTGCCTTGATCGAGCCGAGGATCTGCTTCAGCAGTGTATGTTTCGACTGGAGGAGGAGTTTAAGCTGCTAATGGAGCGCGGCGGCGTTGATTCGTTCGACGACACCGGGAGAGATGGCAGTGCTTATTTAGATTCCGATGACGATGAAGACAATGATGGATACGAGGAGGAAGAGATTCCGGTGGCGCATCCGGTATCGGACTACAACATCATAATCGACGCCCTGCCGTCTGGTACGATCAATGATCTACACGAGATCTCGAAAAGAATGGTCGGTGCGGGATATGGAAAGGAATGTTCGCTCGCGTACAGCTCGTGCCGGAGGGATTTCCTAGAAGAAAGCTTATCAAGATTAGGTTTCTCAGGGTTACAAAAATCAAATGCGGCTCTGGGAGATGATGACGACGAAGTCGAAATTGACAAGTGGATCAAAGCAATCAACATGGCTGTTCGTGTCTTTTACCCAAGCGAACGCCGCCTCTGCGACCGTGTTTTCGGTTACTCCTCCACGACCGCTGCTGCAGCAGATCTTTCATTTATGGAGGCGTGTAGGGTTTCATCTAAGGAGCTGCTTAATTTTGCTAATGGAATCGCAATGGGTAGCAGAGCTCCAGATAGATTGTTCAAGATTCTTGATGTTTATGAAGCAATGAAGGATTTGATCCCTGAAATCGAGGTACTGTTTGCTGATCAATACTGTCTGTTCATAAGAAATGAAGCTATAGGAGTTTGGAAAAGATTAGGAGAGTCGATTAGAGGTATTTTCATGGAATTAGAGAATTTAATCCGCCGTGATCCAGCCAAAGCTGCTGTTCCTGGTGGTGGTCTTCATCCCATAACCCGTTATGTTATGAATTATCTTCGAGCTGCTTGTTCTAGACCAACCCTAGAACAAGTTTTTGATGAAAATGTTGTACCTCCTGTGGCTGTTGATAGATCTTTATCACCATCTTCTCCATTAGCAGTACAAATGGCTTGGATAATGGAAGTTTTAGAGAGTAATCTAGAGGCAAAGTCCAAGATTTACAGGGACCCTGCTTTATCCTCTATATTCATGATGAACAATGGAAAGTACATTGTTAAAAAGGTTAAAGATGATGAATTGGGTTTACTTCTAGGAGATGATTGGGTCCGAAAACACACAGCAAAGGTCCGGCAATATCATGTGAATTACCAAAGAAGTTCATGGAATAAGATATTGAATGCTTTGAAATTAGACAACAACAATTTATCTCCTAATGTTGCTTCCAAGTCCTTAAAAGAAAAGCTTAAGCTTTTTAATTCTCAATTTGAGGAGATTTGTAGAACTCAATCAACTTGGGCTATATTTGATGAGCAGTTAAAAGAGGAATTGAAGGTTTCAGTCAGTGAAGCTTTGCTCCCTGCTTACAGAAATTTTCTTGGCAGGTTTCATAATATACAAGATATTGCAAAATATGCAGAGAAATATGTTAAGTTCAATGCTGAAGATGTTGAGGCTCGAATTGAGGGCTTGTTTCAAGGAACTGCTGTATCAGGAAGTGGTCGGAAATGAAAAGCCAGCAAGTAAGCCACTCTTGTTTTTGTGTTTCTTTGGGACAAGTTCAGTTTTGTATCATACTGTCATATGTATGCATAATTTTCTAGCATAGTTTATGGATGTTGTTGTATGAATGTATGCCATGTAACATTTGTTAATTTTGGCCATTTGTATGTGGTTAATGTTGATCCATCGATGCCCAAATATACAATTGTTAATGGAAATTCCTGTCCTTTTAGAAAAGCTATTCTCGTGTTAGTGTCATATTAGTTTTGTGGCAATAAGAAATTAACTAATCCTGATGATATACACCCTATATTGAAGGTGTACCGTCATTCATTAAACCAAATAGACATGTTTCTGATCTGTAAAATTACAGAAATACATTAATGACCAAGATAGAGATATCTGAAACTCGTAAGAAACAGTAGTGACCGCCATTAGATCATACAGTTATTCTAAGTATGTATGAATTGTATTCTTCATTTCTTTGCAGGAAACAAGCAAACAATTCTATGCATTTTTTAGAACTTGTTAAGAATTTGTTTCTTGAGGCATTTAGTAACATAGTGGTAAGCCTTTTCAGTAGGATGTATGCTATCAAAAAACAAGTATTCAGAAGAGTTTTGACATAGTGGAGTAAGTGGAGTGCATATAGGTCCTGCTTCCAGCAACCCAGAGCCACAGCATCCCTTCATGGTTTCACGAAAACCTGAAACAGATACTCTCCTAGTCACAAGCTATTAATACGGGTTCAGGTTAAAACGAGTCATTCTTAGTACCGGCGAACCGGGCTATGTCTGGTTGGCTTTACTTGCCCTAAAGTATATGTGTATGTTTTAAGGGAGGTGATTTGTAAACTACCAATGATTTGCCATACACAACAATTATGATTTGTACCCTCATAAACTCTTTATCAATTATTTCTATCCACATGTTCAAGGGTAAAGTTGTCTAACTAGACACTTTTTGTTGTGTATGACAAATTATTAATGTGTACAAATCATCTCCCATGTTTTTAGTTCTTTTAGGAATAATTATTTATGATTACAACAAAACAATATTGTTGCATAGATAATCAAACTCCTTGATTTAAATGATTTAGGGAGTTGTATGCAATTAAAGAAAGACTTTGGGTGACTTTTAGCTAAATGTTTTTTATTTCTCCTGTTCGAGAACCCAAATTGATCCATTATAATTTACAAGTAAATTAGGAACACACCGTGGTTTTGTGGCCTTGTAATCATTTCCATTATTGGCTTGTATACATCAGCGTAGAAGATGCTGCTTCCTTGAAGAGACGTTTGTATTCGAGGCAATAGTTGTTTAAGCTTCCTGTTATAGGCTCGGGCATCAACATTCTGTTCCTCTACACATGTTCTATCTGACCGTCCTTTGAATTTGGCTGTAATTTGTAGTGGTAGACAACCAATAGGTGGAAGCCCAGTTATTATCATAGTCCTGCAACCCATAGTATAAATCTCCTGCAATACATTCAAGTTACAGATGTTATGGGGAAGGATAAAATTAAGATGGATTGGGTAATGGTCAAAATGGTTAAGTTTTTAGTTTGGGTCAAATAACTGAGCAAATATTTCCAAGCTTCTGTAAACTTATGAGTAAAGCAATTTAGGAGGTTGTATGCTTAACATGTACACTTTAAGCAGCTTTCGACTGTTTGACCCGTAACCTTTTTTGTTAGTTATTCTCACTTGACCCATTTGAGATCAAACACAACCCGGTTATAAGTATAGCTGTCGAAATTGCTACAACTATCAAACATATACACATAAATGCACATGTAGATACATGAAGCCTTGGAGGTGACATACCTTAACAAAGTCATGGAGCCTTTCCAGGATAAATTCTTGGTACTTATTAATGTCGAACTCAATTCGCCTCGTGGGGATGTCATAGAAGTTGAATATAAAGTCGTTAGTACCTGCACTTACACTAACCAAAGCACCATTTATTATTCTCATTGCTTCTTCTTTCCCAACAATCTTCTTCAACCTCTCACTATAGCTCTTGAAATAATTAATTTGCCTAGACATTGGTACAACTCTTATTATAGCGGCGGTAAGGGTATCGTATCCAGTTCCAGCCGATGCAAAGCTGACACCTGTGCGTAGCTCATAGGCCGAAAGACCTGGCTGTAGGAACGGAGGAATCGACTGTTTTATCCCTATCATAGACGCCAAGAAATCAACTGCTAACTTCCCGTTTGAAAATCTGCCTGTTGCAATGTGGCTTGGAAAGTCTTTTCCATAAGGATAATGGTTAGCTTTTATAGCAGTAATTAGATGATTATTATTGCCCGTATCAACCGTTGAATCACCAAATATGAAGATAGCAGGAAACGTGGTAAAGTTTTCGCCATTAGTTATAACTTGCAATAGCAACAGGAAGAAAATCCGAAGATGAAGCATATTGTGATGCATTATATATGTAAATGAAGAAGCTGGTTTTATAGGGTCCTTTGATTAGCTGCTAAGTGATGGTATCAATATTTTGGAGTAGAAGTAAGACAGTGAAAAAACCATAGGAAAGATGAATCTTTATCTGTATGACTGATATGCTATATCCACTTGTACCATGATCAGTTGGAGTTGTACCTTGTTTTGGGTTTGTCAAATTAATTAAGCTTCATGATTTTGTGACCTGCAAGACCTTAAAGAATAAGGAAAGAGAGGAATCCTTCCTCTCTTCTCCATAGCAATGATGCTATGTTGACTTGTACCTTTGGTCAAGTATGGTCAAATATGGACATGATGCTATGATGACTTGTACCTTGTTTTTGGATATCTGTGAGTTTAAGCGAAAATATGGATATGGGCCTCTGCTCCTGTGAACTCTGCAAGTCGCTCTGCCATGTGATTGCCTACACCCTGTTTGAGCCAGAATTCACATTCAATTTTGACATAAGTGACTGATCTTTTTGTTGGTTTCAAGTGTGCTCTGTTGGGCCTAATTAGAACCAATCAGAATCTTTTTTCACTCATCTTTCTGTTTTTTGGTTCATGTTTTTCGAGTCAATCCAATATGTGAATTGTTATGCATCGACTGGTTCAACACTTCAATTGGGAACCAAGTATTTTTTATTTTTTATTTTTGTAAACTGAGAAGGGTGAATTCAGTAAATTCCTAAAGCCTCGATGCATAGACTGTGTTCATTATGAGGATTTGAGATTATTGGCTTTGTAACTTTAAGTCCTTTAGTATTTCAAAACCCCTAGTCTCGTTCTGGTGTCAAAATCTCGAAGAGATTATTGGAAATACAATCCCCATAATCCATTCAAAGTTAAACTCTTTCAATTCCTGCAAACCAAACGCTCCCTTAGTTTACTATATAATTAACCTTGATAATTTGTTTTGCTATTCATATGTCTTACATCATTTTGAGTTTTTAGTTAGAGTTCTTTTTACCAACATTTCTTTTTTAAATTTATATCATCTT
This sequence comes from Pulicaria dysenterica, assembly GCA_947179395.2. Lineage (NCBI taxonomy): Eukaryota > Viridiplantae > Streptophyta > Magnoliopsida > Asterales > Asteraceae > Pulicaria > Pulicaria dysenterica. The sequence continues at coordinate 76,194,991 of OX359292.1, read as the reverse complement.
CAGCTCTAGCCTTAGTCTCGGTTCTAGCTCTAGCTATATCTAGTTTTCTTATGTCTAATCAAAGACTCAAATTAAGAGTATTAGTTGTATTCAATTCTCTAAACTGGAAATGTTTTCATTTTTTAGACCCCTTTTAGTAATTTTTAATATTTATCCAATAATGACAATATCATCTGTTTTTTTTACATCTTTTTAGTACCATAATCATATGGAAATAATTATGCTAAAATGAGATTATTGCATGTTGTGCTGCAATGTGAAGACACTTGAGCTAAGATAATTAAGAGTATAATATTTTGAATGTGGTTCAAGTAATCATACACAAACTTGCAAAACCACTAAAACATGCATGTCTTCATAAATGCTCCAAGAATGAATGTGATAAAAATCAAGGCATGCGACTGTGATTATGTTATAAATATGGTTTATACCATGATATTGTGTTGAACTCTTGTTATGTGCTCAAGTACTTCTATGTCACACATAAGCTTGGTGGTTAAATAACAAGTATGAAAGCTTGTGAGAAACTTTGTATAAAAATATTAGCCATTGAAGTGATCTAGCTAGTTCATAATAGAATGTGACCTGTGTGTCATCATATGGAAAATGAAGAATTGAAGAGTGCATGTCAACATCACAAATGATGTATGCCTTAACCATTCATCAAATACCAATTGGTATATGTAAGCTTGGTTGAAAATGCATGTACACATCATTTCTTGAAGTCATTTAAGATCACTTAAAACATAAACAAATATCCTAGATTGATACTTAAAAAGCATCTTGATTTCATGATGCTTGGGTGATATGATAGTGTTAATGAAGAGTTCAGATTATATGAAAAATATCAAAAATAAGCATTGCTTAATGTAAAAAGTGAATGAATAAATAACAATAGGCTAGCCCTCAAAACTTATAATCAAGATCCTTGCTAAAAGTTAATTAGTAAACTTGACAATGAAAATCTTGAGATATTCCATGTTTCATATATCAATACAAAATTTATATCAATAAATAATTCTTAAATAAACCACTCGGAGGATTTCGAGAGGTCAATACTTTTTTAGGTTGTGTTTAGGACGTGGAAGATGAATTATGATTATAAAAAGTGTCTGGTTTAAGGGTATATATTTTAATAATATAAACGAAACCATGAATAATACTTTTTCTCCAAAACCTCTAATAAGATTGGTATGAAATCTATAATGGTGGGAGATGGCCTATGTTACCCAAGAAGGCAATTAGAAAGGAAAAAAAAACCTCATACTTCACTGATTTTATTCAACAATCAAACACCATTTATTTTAGGCTTTTAGCTAAGCCTAAAGTTTGTAGTAAGTATCCTAGTTGTATTTACTATGCGACTTGAACAGGAGATCTTAAAAATCATTTTAAATCATGAATATTACTGATTAAAAGCTTTTTGGTAAGTAACTAAAAAGTATTTTATTGGAACAGAATAAATGTAAGTTGCCACTTGAATGCAAAACTGACCGTACTAATTAAGTATTTGACATCATAAATGTAAAAGTACGAACCGAAGGGGGTACGGGTCTTCACGGGTACTAAAGTAAGTACACCAATATGAGTTCACTATATTATTAAAGATGCAACATAAATAAAAAAACTAAGAGAAATATATAAATTTCCAAAATAATAAGCATCAAAACGGGGAAAATATATATTAAATAATACAAATTTGGACTTGGAAGGAGGGTGATTGGGTGAAGACAGAGTTTCACACGTTTAGGTTTATTATTATTTTTTGTCCTTTTTGTAAGATTTAAGATTCAAAGGCACAAACTCTCATGCTAACTTGATAGTATTAAATAAATATAAATAAGTATTTTATTTATCAATAAAGATCTAGTAAATCCATTTTTACTATTATTTATCTATGATCTAATTATATTAATGGTCGTTTACGAGGTGTTTTGATTGTCATTAGTAATAACTTGAGTATGACTCTTTGAAAAAGGATTAGAAACACACAATACTAATTCTATACATTCTATCTACTACTATGGTTATAACTCTTTAAGTCTTAACTATAAGGTTGGAGAGTAACTTTTTAAATTCTATGCTAAGAATCTTTGGTAATAACTTGTGTATGACTTTATGAAGAACAAATGAGAATGAGAATAGAATAAAAATGAATTTCTAATACTTATCCATCATCGATATTGGTTGAATATGGTGTGTTTCACTATTTTAAAGTATACATAAATATGTTCTAGACAAAAGATATATGGTTTAGGAGTTTTTCAATTACACAAGGTTGTCTTTAAAATTTACATAATTCTAGAAATAAAGAGGTTTAGTATTGTTGGGGTTCGTGGTACACAGCAACGGAAGCATGCAAGGTCAAAAACGAATTTTCAAACATAAAAGGAAACCACAATATGAACCCCACAAGTGGATCTAACTCTACAAGCTAGTTAAGCAACTAAACAGAAGAGAAAAGAGGAGATTATATACCCCTGATGTCTCTGATGGTTGTGTGTGTCCGGCTAGCTCCAAGCTTTATCCTCCTTGAGCTCCTTTTCTTGCACAATCGAAGTCCACACCGAGAAACAAGGTGACCCAAGTGTACTAGCACTCCAAAGCACTCTTCCTTGCTTGAAAGCACTTCTGGAACACAACCAACTCCAGGGAATTCTCTCTTTTCTCTCTGGACTTAGCAACACAAAAAGGTTCTAAGTGTTTTTCTCTCAAAATTAGTCAAGAGAGAAAAATGAGAGTCTTATGCATGTATATATAACCCAACTGATGACTCCAGGTCTCCCCAGCCGGCCCCAAAAGCTCATCATTAGATTTTACATGCATTGGTGGATTTAAGAGGTGAAAAGAATAAAGTTGTTTCTGTCAGGCAGGGTTAGCGTCGCTAACCGCCCACGGTTAGCGCCATTAACCTCCCATGGTTAGCGCCGCTAACGCGGCTGATTTAGCGACGCCAGAGTTAGCGCCGCTAACCCCTGCTGGAAACCAACTATCATTATTTATCCTTTCTCACCCTCATCGTTTAGGTTGTGTCAAGGTCAACCCCCGGCGTGTGACCCGATAGGCCCATACATCATCGGTAGTGATCATTTGGCGTACGTGTGTTCGTGGGCATACTCCAACAGACTCCCACTTGCACATGACTCTACGTACCCAATGCATCACAGACAAAGAGCGGCCTCTAGTAAGACATCTCTGCCCCCAAGTCTGTATGGGTTTTGTCTTCTGCACAAAAACCAATCTGCAACCCATGTGAAAAGGTCCTATCGATAAGTAATCAATCATCCTTTTGTTCGCGATATCCAATGTGAACACGAGACATGGTACAAAGTCATTCTCCGTTCGTTCACGATTATGTTTCTCGATCTAGACTGGTGGTGACCAAAATATACAAGTTGCAATCAATCATAAATTATTGCAAGCTTTGAGCATGGCCATGCATTTTGGTGTCAGCGACCAATCATCGAGGGGCCCAAGGATATCTCTCTAAACAGAGGAACAAATTCCTTTGACTTACACTGCCCACCACAGTGATCATACTCTGCCCAACTACTCCCTTTATAACAGCCAGTTACGGACTGCGTTTGAAAGCAATTAGAACAAAGCAAACCAAAGTGATGCAGCCACGTGCATCTCCAGTCTTAGGATGAACTGATATTATCATCCTGATTTACTCATGACATGTACCATAAAGTAAAATCAGGTGTGGGTCGTCCAGTCACTTGAAACACTTTCAAGTACAGGCGAAGAATTGCGTCCCCGTGCCCCAATCCCCATTGGACACATGACCAATTACTTCCCTCAGTCTTTGTTCATACTTCCTTCCCGAGAAGAATGACCGACTGTGGACATTTAGAATGCTTGCGCATTCAGGGAAGAGCAAAACATGCTAAGTTGGAACACAGTAAAGATTTAAAGAAATACCCGCAACTTGCGTATTACTAAATCCCATTTAATAATCGATAAATACAATAAATACAATACTGCTTCATGTTCCCAAAAGGGTAAATACAACAAATATACTAAACAAATACAAAGGCATGATCAAACCAAATCACTAGCAAATCTAATCCCAATAGCTCGTGTATGAGCGTCATGTTTTGCTTGCGATAAAGGTTTGGTGAACGGATCCGCCACATTGCTATCCGTGTGTACTCTGCTGATAATTATATCTCCACATTCGACCACGTCCCGGATGTAATGATACTTCCGCGGAATATGTCTCGTGCGTCGGTGAGACCTTGGTTCCTTAGCAAGAGCAACCGCACCCTCGTTGTCACAAAACACCTCAACAGGGTCGGCAATGCTAGGAACCACTCCCAGATCTTGGATGAATTTCTTCATCCACACAGCCTCCTTCACAGCTTCACTGGCCGCAATATACTCCGACTCGGTAGTAGAATCGGCCACAGTGTCTTGCTTGGAGCTTCTCCAGGAAATAGCACCACCATTGAGTAGGAACACAAACCCCGATTGAGATTGGCAGTCGTCCCGATCGGTTTGGAAGCTAGCATCTGAGTAACCAGTCACCCGTAGCTCTTCCGCACCTCCATACACCAAGAACATCTCCTTAGTCCTCCGAAGATACTTGAGAATGTTCTTTACTGCCGTCCAATGAGCTTCACCAGGATTGGCTTGATATCTACTTGTCATACTCAATGCACAAGATATATCAGGCCTAGTACATAACATGGCGTACATGATCGAGCCAATTGCCGAAGCATATGGAACTCGACTCATTACTTCCCGTTCCTCAGGGGAACTCGGGCTTTGAGCCTTGCTCAACACTAAACCATGCGACATAGGTATGAACCCCTTCTTGGAATCCTCCATCCTAAATCTCTTTAGGACCTTGTCTATGTACGTACTCTGGATTAATCCGATCAACCTGCGGGATCTATCTCTATAGATCTTGATCCCTAGAATGTAAGCTGCATCCCCAAGATCCTTCATTGAGAAACAACTCCCTAGCCAGGCTTTTACCCCTTGCAAAGTTGGGACGTCGTTCCCAATTAGTAGAATATCATCTACATAAAGAACCAGGAATACAACTATGCTCCCACTAGCTCTAATGTAAACGCATGGCTCATCCTTGCTTTTAGAGAAGCCAAACTCTTTGACCTTCTCGTCGAAGCACAGGTTCCAGCTCCGAGAGGCTTGCTTAAGCCCATAAATGGACTTCTTAAGCTTGCATACTTTATCCGGAAACTCAGGATGTACAAAACCCTCAGGCTGTGTCATATACACATCCTCTGCTAATGTTCCATTAAGGAACGCGGTTTTGACGTCCATTTGCCAAATTTCATAATCATGAAATGCGGCAATGGCCAAAAGTATCCGGATAGACTTCATCATAGCCACCGGTGAAAAGGTTTCCTCATAGTCTATACCATGAGTTTGAGTGAAACCCTTAGCCACCAGTCGGGCCTTGAAGGTGTCTACCTCGCCATCCATGCCGATCTTCTTCTTGAAGACCCACTTGCACCCTACGGGTTTGCACCCCGGCACGGGATCAACCAAGTCCCAGACTTGATTATCCGACATGGACTGAATCTCAGATTCCATTGCCTCTAGCCACTTGGCGGACTCAGGGCCCACCACAGCGTCCTGGTATTTGGTAGGCTCATCAGAGACCACTACCATGTCGGTGCCTTCAGATATGTGAAAACCATATCTCTTTGGCTCATGCCGACTTCTACCAGATCTTCTAATAGGCAACGGGTTTACATCATCTCCAGCTTCATCATGCTGAGATTCAACCCTCTCAGGTTGTGAGCTAGTCCCAACATCAGGTTCTACATTGGCAGTCTCTTGAATTTCTTCAAGATCAACCTTTCTCCCACTAGCGTCTTTGGATAGCAGTTCCCTCTCAAGGAACATTGCCCTTCGAGCAACAAACACCTTGTTCTCAGAAGGTTTGTAAAACAAATATCCCATAGACCCAGCAGGATGACCAATGAAAAAGCACCTTTCGGCCCTGGGCTCCAACTTGTCCTCAACCTCACGTCTCACATAGGCAGGACAACCCCAGACCTTTAAATATGAAATGGATGGAACCTTTCCATGCCACATCTCATACGGTGTTTTCTTAACCTTCTTTGTTGGTACGAGGTTAAGGATTCTACCGGCCGTCTCAAGCGCATATCCCCAAAACGTAACGGGAACGTCCGTACGAACCATCATAGACCGAACCATATCCAACAATGTTCGGTTCCTCCTCTCGGCGACACCATTTAATTGTGGCGTCCTAGGAGGGGTTAACTGCGAGATAATCCCACAATCCCTTAGATGTTCACGGAACTCGGAACTAAGATACTCGCCGCCTCTATCAGATCGTAGCATCTTAATCCTTTTACCTAGTTGATTTTCTACCTCGTTTTGATAAGTCTTAAATACCTCAAAGGTATCCGACTTTTGTCTCAACAAGTAGACATACCCGTATCGACTATAATCATCAATAAAGGTAACGAAGTAGCGGGAATGATCTCTTGTGGCATGCTTGAACGGACCACACACATCCGTGTGAACGATATCCAACAAGTCTTGCGCCCTCTCACAAACACCGGTGAAGGGTGCTTTGGTCATCTTGCCCAATATACAAGATTCGCATACGTCATTAGACCCGTGGTCAAATGATTCCAAGATCCCATCCACTTGGAGCTTGGCGATGCGTTTCTTGTTTATGTGGCCTAACCGACCATGCCATAGAGACAATTTATCCAAAACGTTTTTGGAACCCGAATCAACATTCATGATTGATCTAGTGCTTTGCAAGCTTACGCTTGTTTCATAAATGCCATGACATGGAAATGCTTTGAAATAAAAGACATCATCTTTGTAACATAAAATGCTACCATTCTCAAATTTAAAAGTGAATCCATCGTCATACAAGGCATACAATGAAATAATGTTTCTTGCCACGCAGGGCGCAAAAGATACATTTAACAAAACAATAGATAAGCCGGAAGGAAAGGCGAGCTCCACACTCCCAATCTTCTCAACCGGGACAACCGCCTTGTTTCCCATGATGAGATCCAGCTCTCCATCAACCAAGTCCCTACTTCTTCTTAGTACCTGCACATTATTACAAACGTGAGTACCACACCCGCTGTCTAAAACCCAGGCGTTAGAAGTAGAAGTGTTATGGAGTTCAATCATGTACGTACCGGAGGCAGCGGCACCTTTAGAGCGAAGCTTCTTGAGCTCCTCCGTGTACTTGGGGCAACTACGCCGGTAGTGACCCTTCTCCCCGCAGAAGTAGCAGGTTGCCTCTTCCGGTGAGGTGGCAGCGGGAGCCACTTGCTTTCCCTTCGGCTCAGGGGTTGAGGTAGGTTTGGGCTTCGGTCCTTGGACCTTAGCCTTCTTCTTCCCCTTGCCCTTCTTGCCCGAAGCGGGCTGCTTCCGCTTGTTACCACCCTCGTTGATGGTGAGGACGGCAGTGGAGGTGGTGGGCTTTGACTTGGCAAGCTCGCCCTCGGCGGTCTTTAGCATGCCATGCAATTCCATAATGGACTTGTCCATACTATGCATGTGGAAGTTCACAATGAACGGACCATATGCAGGAGGCAAGGATTGGAGGATGATATCAACCGCCAACTCCTTCCCCATGGGAAAGCCCAACTCCTCGAGCTGATCCACGTACCCTTTCATCTTAAGTACGTGGGAGCTCACATTGCCGCCCTCCTGCATCCGGCAACCGATGAAGGCCTTGACGCACTCATAGAGTTCTTGCCTAGCTCGCTGTTGGAACATGTCCTTCAGCTGAGAAATCATCTCAAACGCACTCACTTTCTCGAATTGACTTTGCAATTCGGGACTCATGGTCGTTAGCATAAGGCAAGTCACGTCATTTGTGTCCTTGAGGCGTTTTTCATACGCCTCGCGGACGGCCCTCGCCGCGTTGGTAGCAGGAGCCTCCGGAAGAGGTGACTCAAGGACCTCTAGCTTCATTTCATGACGTAGGACTATTCTCAAAGTCCTATGCCAATCCATAAAGTTTGGCCCCGTGAGTTTCTCCTTCTCCAAAAATGGACGGAGTGACATGTTGGTGGTGTTGGTGTTGCTAGTAGATGCCATCTACAAGCAAAGTACGAAATGGTTAGTTATTGTTGTATTAAATCCTTGTTAAGATAATTACCCTCTTGTTATAAAAACGAATTATATTAACAAGGGCTAAGAACCTCAAAATACCCTAATCCATGACGGGTTTTCCGCGGATCACTTCATAGAGCTATTTTAGACCGGTAAACTATTTACCAATTGCAATCCGTGATCACAACTCTTAGGCACTTGCGGGATCCTAGGTACTCTTAGCACCCATTTGGCATGTTTGATCCCTCCACACCAATTCCTCATTAACCCACTTTGATAGCTCGGCTAGAGCTCGACAACTACCAATGCGTTTTAAGTCTTGGAATTGTAAATCGTCCGTCAAGATACACGGTGGTACTCTAGCCCAATGGTCGGCTCGGCTAGAGCTCGACAACCGACCTTGCGAGTTGCCACACGCGCCTTCCACACAGTTACGCAAAACCGGTCTCGGCTAGAGCTCGACAAACCGATCTTGTTTCACTAGAATCGGGCGGTGTCATCTTACGGGTGGTGTGAGATTTACTTTTGAAAAACGGGTTTTAGTTTTTCCGGTTAAAACACTTTTAACCAATTCTTGTCTATGTGGCGCGCGGAGTTTGTAAACCAATTTAAAACTCTTTGATTTTATTATTTTGAAAAAATTTTCTAGCATGCGAAGAACCTAAACATCCATGCAAGAAAATATATAAAATAAAATCAACCACGCATGTAATATAATCCGGTAACGAGCCAAATCCTATGCGTCTTGCCCGTGAGCCAACGGGCAAGACTAAGTCATCTAAGGACTAGACCGAATGACCCGATGTGTGCTCCTCCCACTTGATCCATTGCGTCTCATACCGACCTCCGGATCCAAGTACGCCAAGACAACCTTCACACGGTTCTTGTTGGTTGCTTCGGTTCACCTTTTACAATTTACAAATTTAAAAGGAAATGGCATGCAAGCCACAATTTCTATTCTAAGCTAATTCTACAAATTACAAAGAATACGAAATCGGCATGCAAGCCGTTAAAATTACAAACCGAATAAATAGATTAATTATTACAAACCAATGTGGTACAAACCACCAAATGAATTAATACATTAATCTAAATCAACCAAACACATCTCATAGGTCATATGGCTCAAAATTGTTACCGGATACACATACTACAACCACATACAAGAAATCACACATCATCACATGGTGTGCCACACAAAACCATGTAAATCTTATATGTCTTGGTTAAGATTATCTAATCACTCAAGGCACCCATAATCCTATGTACATATGCATTAGGAACCTCAAACAAGTCAAAATTCCATAGTCATATATACACAATGTAAGTATATGCAATTAATCATTTTCATGCCTAAATGTTAATCCACATATAAATACATCAACCAAGACATAAGGAAACTTTAATCTAGTCACAACTCAAATCTGGAACAATTCCAGCAAGTACAAATAGCCCAAAAATCCAACAAAATTGATTTAAGGCAAAACCATGCATTCTGCCAGTAAGGGTTAGCGCCGCTAACTATAAAGAGTTAGCGCCGCTAACACAGTTTAGCGCCGCTATCGCGAGACGACATTAAAACAAGTCAGTTTAACAAAGAGGACTGTTGACTCCGACTTTAGCGCCGCTAACATAGAAAAGTTAGCGCCGCTAAATACTGGACAGAACCAAAAATCACATTTTCCGGATTTTCTTGGCCATCTAGTGCAAAACCAGTGTAGAGCTGGCTCTGATACCACTGTTGGGGTTCGTGGTACACAGCAACGGAAGCATGCAAGGTCAAAAACGAATTTTCAAACATAAAAGGAAACCACAATATGAACCCCACAAGTGGATCTAACTCTACAAGCTAGTTAAGCAACTAAACAGAAGAGAAAAGAGGAGATTATATACCCCTGATGTCTCTGATGGTTGTGTGTGTCCGGCTAGCTCCAAGCTTTATCCTCCTTGAGCTCCTTTTCTTGCACAATCGAAGTCCACACCGAGAAACAAGGTGACCCAAGTGTACTAGCACTCCAAAGCACTCTTCCTTGCTTGAAAGCACTTCTGGAACACAACCAACTCCAGGGAACTCTCTCTTTTCTCTCTGGACTTAGCAACACAAAAAGGTTCTAAGTGTTTTTCTCTCAAAATTAGTCAAGAGAGAAAAATGAGAGTCTTATGCATGTATATATAACCCAACTGATGACTCCAGGTCTCCCCAGCCGGCCCCAAAAGCTCATCATTAGATTTTACATGCATTGGTGGATTTAAGAGGTGAAAAGAATAAAGTTGTTTCTGTCAGGCAGGGTTAGCGTCGCTAACCGCCCACGGTTAGCGCCGTTAACCTCCCATGGTTAGCGCCGCTAACGCGGCTGATTTAGCGACGCCAGAGTTAGCGCCGCTAACCCCTGCTGGAAACCAACTATCATTATTTATCCTTTCTCACCCTCATCGTTTAGGTTGTGTCAAGGTCAACCCCCGGCGTGTGACCCGATAGGCCCATACATCATCGGTAGTGATCATTTGGCGTACGTGTGTTCGTGGGCATACTCCAACAAGTATAACTATCATCTCCGCCTAATGAACTCGGATATATTACAATTAGATGCTAGCTAGTAGGAACATTCTTCAATAACATTCGCCTGACAAAACATTTAACTTGTGGAGGGAAGCCATTTATTGTAGAAACGTTGATTTGAACGTGGTTTAATCAACAAATTGTCTATGGTTGTTCTCGTAGATAAATTTAACCGAGAAAAATCCACTTGGATCAACCTCCTATCTCCAAACATCATCACTTCCGTTGTGTTGGACCAGATCTTCTAACACTACTATCTGTCCAGGTTTAACAATATTTAACCACGCACCTGATTTTCTAGGAATTGGCAAGTGATGTGGATTCTCTACCTGTTTCTCCATGGATAACTTTAGTAACTCTTGCCCACCAAGCTTGATCATCAACCTTGAGTCTCCACACCACAATTTAATTATTAACAAACTACTTGCAACTTTTAACGAACTCATGCCAAGACCAGTAAGATTCCTAGGTACAAATGTCTTATGTCACTCAACCTAACAACTTTTAGACTTTTCTGAATTTGAGATTCCCCATATAATTTTTCTTTAAATCTTTTTGAATGGACTATATCATTTTTCAAGGTACTTTGAAGAGGGAAAGAAAGTACAAATGTGTACTTCCTAACACGACTTACAAAGTGTAACTCTTTCTCCATGCCATAAATCTCTTGCTTTCCAATTAGAGTTTAGAACTCACCTTGTCAAGAACAAGTTATTTGCTAGGGCCATTTTGAATTCTGCTGTAATGCCAAGATATATGAAGGTTAACTTAGCAATTATCAATTGCTAGGAAAGATAATAACTTTGAATCTTATAATCATGAATACCAAGCCTAAACATCTTACTTTTTGCAAAATTTACCTTAAACCCCGAGGCTAAATGAAAGCATTAATGTCGCCTAGCTAGATTAAGTCTTCCATTTCCTATAAAAGTTACATGGTCTGCGAATGAAGCCTAAGATAATGCCGGTCCGCTATTAGGAAGAACAACCCAATTGAAATGTCCTTTATTAGGAACCTCAAGCATAATAATGTGGAGACACTCCAATACTTCGTTTAGTAATTAAAGCATCAACATTTATAATTAAAAAAATTCAAAACATAAATTTATCAGTGAATCTAAATTTCTTCTCTTGATATATTCTTTTTATAAACAATAACATTTATCAATTTACTTAAACCATATTAATCCTCCATTTTGCCAAAATTTAACATCATGTTTTAATTAGGCAATCCTAAATTTTCATTTGTTCAAGAATAGAACTCCATTTTGACTCAGAAAAAGAGATTATCCAAATTTAATTTTAACATGAGATAAGATAGGAGATAAAAAGAATATTTAACTTAAATTTGAAAAATATCGTAAATGTATTACATAATGTTTCTATCATACATAATTCAATTAAGATTATATAGATAGATATGATATGATATATATCACCCTATTGAAGAAAAAATTATAAATTATAATATTTAAAACGTCGGATAGTTAATCTATATATTATTTATCTGAACTATAAGGATTATCTCTTAATATGAATAAAATACTAACTAGCATTGTTCTCGCGCAATGCGGCGGCGGCGAACAGTTTGTGTTCGATAACATGTCGATTTTAAGAATATAAATGTATGATATTCACAGAATACGGTGTAAGAAATTATTTTCTAATCAACAACATATGTTATTTTTTTTAATTTTTTCTATTATCTTTATTTCTTTATTTCTCATAAACTCTTTTATTAACTTTTAATATAATTTCAGAAAAACAATAAGAAAAAGAATATAAAAGTAATTACAAAGAAAAATATTATATTTTTTAAAATTGTGTTGATATCATGTTGGATGAGTTGTAAATTGTAATTACCATAAATTAGTTGAGTTAATTAAGGAGATAATTGATTAGACTATTGCTTTGAGAATTTGTCCTATTTGCATAAAAATATGTACTACTTAAAATTAAGTAGTCTTAAAATTTTTAAGAAATAGAACGTTAAATGTTTTATAAGATAGTATAGATATTATTCATTTTAATTCTTTTGCTTCAAATATTTTTCGTTCGATTTTAAATTCCTACCATATCTCCACAAATTTCATTTTAGAGAATGTGTAATTGTGGACGAACTAAGAACCACCCAGTGCAATTTATGTGTACAGACTACTCGCACTATTTCTTCTTCCTCATTATTGCGACTTCAAGAATGCTATGATAGTGTTTCACTGTGATTCAAAACCACATTTTTTTATTTGCACCGGTACGGATGCTATCCCGATCATTGTTTGCTTGTCGATTCCCTCACGCCAAATGTCACATGCATGCTCTTATCGTGAATATTAATTGTTTCCGAAGAAAACACATCCAAAACCTCAACCACCTTTTGATTTCTTTTTTGCGATATACAAATTAACTAGCGTTTGCATGTTTCTTAAACATCAACCATAACGCCCTCATGTCCTAAGTTTCTGGAAAAAAATAAGAAAATAATTATGGGATAGTTGCTAGTTGTAGAATGAAGCTTCCTCGTAACCGTAATCACATGATTAAGTACAAAGATATTTAATCCCATCAATCTCATTAACTACTAATCATATATAAGTGTTTTGTTCTGTATGTATGATTAAATTGAACAATTAAACCGTTTTTAATTTAATAAAAAATTTCGTCCTCAACGTACGTCCCATGTGCACCACTACCGTATATACAAACAATTATGTCTATGTAACAGAAATTTGAAGCAAGTTATTATTTATTAATTATACTAAGTCGGTGCTTAATAGGTTATTATTTATTAATTACAGTTTTTTATATTTTTTAAAACTCTATGAAAATTTAGAAAAATAGATAAAAGTAAAATATCATATATTAATAACATATAGTTTGTATGAAACCGGACTTGTTTTAAAGTATAAATAGATAAGGAAAAAAAAAACACTTGTATTAGAAAAAAAAACATGTAATACAGAATTATGTTTTTGAAAAGCTTATTTAACAACTATAAAAATAAGATACATCTAGTATATTTATCTAGTTTTTATGTATAGTTGTTAGTGTAATTTAAATATTTATTGTTTTTATGTGATCTTTAAATTAAATATGAGATTACTTATGTTAATTTTTCTGCTTTATCTAGTGCTCTCTGTATGAGATTCGAACGAAATGTTTTCCTAAAATCTTACCTTATAGTTTTCAATATAAATATAGTTTATAATATCTAAGGATGGTTACAATATAACAACAGTCGTAGACAACAAATAAAAATCAATTTCTATATGACTAATCGATTATTTTTATATAAAGTTAACTCAAAACTATACTTAAATAATATTTGTGGATTTTTGTTATTTAGTGACAAAAAATATTATTTGGTGTTAGAAAGCGTATGACTACTATAACACCTGTCTCAAATGTTAGACTATGACTCTATGAGTAGCATTTTCTTGGAACCTAAACCAACTTGAACATCATATCAGTTGTTATATCATTTTTTCTTATTTTTTTTCAATTCTTAATCCAAACTCAACCAAAATTCAAGCAGCGGCGAATTTAGAATAAAAAATCATATGGTTCCCTAATTAAGTTAAATTAATAAAAATAAATGAGTCAAGTATACTTGAGTCGGGTCGGATCATTAAAATTAAAATTTAAACGTATACCTAATGGAGATATTAAAATTCTTAAAAAATTGTACCCGGCGAGGTCGGGTATACTTGAAATATTTGCATAATTTTAGAAGGGTTAAACTATTTATATAACATGTATGTATAAAAGAGAAGGGATACACTTAATAACACCCTGCATCATCCCTAGTTAAATCCTAACAAACATTTATATCTAAATCTAGTATAACATTAAACAATATTTATTGATTTGTGAAATCTCATTCTTAAATACGCACAAGCACCTGGCAACGCACATGGGTTCACCTTGATACAAAGGTCAAAACTTATAACCTACACTTTGTTAGTTTCATTTACGTTTAAAGTTATTTATTTACTTTTTACTTCTCAGTTCATACTTTCCAAATACAAATGGCAATATGGATGTAGGTTTCCACTCACCGCTCTCCATTCTAAGAGACTAAGACGAAGAGAAGCTTATTGTTAAGAAGATTTGAAGTTTTTTAACCATCCGCAATTTTTGGCTTGTTTTGTGTTGGTTATTTTGTAAATATAAGTAAGGTTGAGTTATTGAATATAAGTTAAACTATAAGCTGGGTTGGGTTATTGGTTTGTTTTGTATTGAGTTATTTTGTAAGGAGATAAATTTGGGTCTTACAAGTTTTTAATATTTTTTTTCTATTTTATTAAATACTATAAGGTAGTTCCTCTAGATTATTTTAAGTAGTTCCTTAACAAAAAATTATATAAATTGTAACACCCGCGTTTAGGGCCTAGTCGTTCGTGGCGGTGGTAAGTGTTATTTAATTGTTTATATTTGTATATTTAATTGTTTATAATTATTTGCTATTTATTTATATATTTGTTTGATGATTACTTAGTATTTATTTGGACCACGAGATAAGAGGTAAAAATATTAGTTTAATATTTTATATGTTAGTTGGTATAATATGATTCGTTTTTACACGAGGGTCCCAAATAATACCTCGTTGCATGTTTATTAATTGTTTAGGACCGCTTTATTTAGGTTCCTGTATGCTAGATAACAGTATTTGACACTGTGTGGTGTTTTAATTAAATTCCCAGCCGACCTTAGCCTTATTTGACCTTGAGAAGTCAATTTTTGCCCCATATGTGTGTGTTTGCCTTCCTGGAAGTGAAGAAAGCCAAGAACAATACAAAACTCCAGCCTTTAATCCTTGATTTTGTGTGTGAGATTTACTGATTTAAGGTATGTGTTATTGTTTTTGATTAGTTATTGGTAGCCTTGATGAGTTCTTGCTTTAAAAGCTTTGTTTGACAATTTTAGGGTTCAAGATTATGTGGGTTTATACCCAATCCGAATTTGATTCATGTTCCTGCGAGTTTTTGATGTTCTATTTACTGATTTTGAGTTGAATATCATGTTTAATCTGAGTTTTGATGTTATAAACCCAAGAACTCCATTAATGGAGTTATAGGTTGGAATTGAGAATTTGAAATCATGATTTGATGAATTATTATATGTTTGATTGTTGGTTGTATGTTTGAAGTAGTTTATAGGATGTTTAGAACTGATTTTAGTTGTTACATACTGCTGCAAATCGAAGTACAAGAGCTGTATGTGTAGGCTGGAACGAACAGGGAAGAACAGACCTCACTGCTGCTGCTCGCAAAATTCCGCTGCGCGGAACAAGCAGAGGACCGCGGCGCGGTATCCTCTGCACAACCCAATATTTTGTGTTGTTTTTATCTGTTTCGTGTCGTATATTCTCGTATGCTGTAGTTTGATGTTAGTACAGGTTAAGTATGTATTTATAAGATATTTATGAAGGTCTTTTGTTGATGAAATATAACTAGAAGGGTCTTGAACTTTGTATGATAAATTGATGTTAAATGCTCACTTTAATTGCAAGTAATGGATGTAGATGACTTGTATTCGTGTTCCAGTCATTCATACATGTTTTATATATTATATATGATGTTTTTAAAGTGTTGAACATGTATGACAAGTTAGTTTGGTATTTTTAAACCAAACGGATTGGGTTTGACCCGTTAGTAAGCAAAATTGTGAAATATGGACTTTAAGTGTGTTTTGTTGGTTGCTACACCTTGTTGGTAACATATATGGATATCTTAATTGGTTTTGGAAGTTTTCCATATTGATTATATGAGTTTTGCGTAATGGTTTAGTTTTGAACCATTTACTAATGAACTTGAATTATTGTGTTAATTAGGATTTGATTCACTAATCTAGTTGTGTTGTGTTCTCAGGAAATCTGAAGCCTCAGTGAAATTAGACAACTGAGCTTGGTGAGTGTCGAGGACACAGGTGAGTGGACTTTAATTCACTGACGGTTTTAGTTGTAACTGTTATGGTTACTTGAATTTTATACAATTAATCATGCGATAGACTGTTTAGTCTGATTTGATTGTTTGACTGGTTATGTGATGATTATTGCGTTTGAGTTCAAGATATGAGTATCAAGGCATGAAATTATGCTCATGATGTTTGTGGCAGAGGTCAGCTAAGCGTGGTTTTGGGCTGGGTCAATTGCTTCTGGTTAGGCAGTTTTAGATCCTCTGTTGCATTTGTTGTAGCAGAGGGGGTTTAACTGTTCCAGTTAGCAGATGACTATCGGTAGATCATTGCTATGGCCAGCATTGGTCGTAGGCTCGGCAGAGCCGCCGGTCCTTTGATATTTGAAATAAACCGTTCTTGTGATCGTTGTGGTTCTGCTTTAATTGCTTGTAGCTTGATTTCTATTCACTTAGCTTTGTGCTAATTCCCCACCCTAACTCTCTGTTGCAGGTTTTGAGAGCACGGTAGGTTGCAGCTTTTGTGTACAGGGAAAGTTTGACCGTAGCTCTGATATTTTTGGTTTAGAAATGATGAGCCATACTTTATGAAATGTTTTGTAACACTAAACGAGGTACTGTATGTTTGTACAGTGTTGGTTTTAACTTTTAATGTTATTTCCTTTTTAGATTTATGACGTAATACTTCCGCTGTGATTTAAAAAAAATATGGCTTGTATTTTGCAGTGTTACATAAATTCTAGGAAAAATTAAAAAATTAGGTCGGTCCTAGGACCCACCTAACCTCTACATAGCTTCGCCCTTGAATTCAAGTAGGACCCAACCTTCAACCAAAAATATTTTCTCTTTTCCTAGTTCTTACACACTCACAAAACAAAAAAAAATTAATAGAAAAAGAAAAAGCAAACAATGTCAGCCTCCTCTTTCGGTTTGGTGAACCCAAATGGCCTTGAACCCAAATGGATTGTAGCGGTGTCCCCCCCCCCCCCCCCCCCCCCCCCAACCAACCAACCAACCCAAAGCCAACCCAAAGGGGCGCTATGGGTGGCCTTATAAGACTTGTATTGATGTATGTTTGCTTAATTACACGCATCATTAATGTGTCATGCACAACAATTATGATATTATTGTTCTTATAAAGTTGTGAACCTTTTTTTATCAATTGCATGTTTAAGGGTTTAGTGCTCAAACTCATACATATTGTCGTATATGCTAAATTTTTAGGTCTCGTTTGTTTAACCGTAATGCGAAGGAATGCAAATGATTTATAATTTCATTCATGTTAGTTATGGAATGACATTCCTCTATCTAAAGAAATATAAACACTTCAAAAAATTTAATTCCTTTTCAAATAATGTTAGCAAACGTAATATGTAACGGAATTTGATTTCAATTCTATTACATTGTACATTACGGTGAAACAAACTAGACCTTATTGTGTGCAAATTATCTTTCATAAAAAAAGCAAAACACAACGTCTATCTAAGTTAGGTGTTATTATACTCACATACCTATTTAATAAAATTAAGACAATTCTATCATTTCAATCTTTTCTTATTAAAATGTATATGTATATAACATCATTTTACTTATACGCAACTTCGAGATTGTTAGTATCATATATCATTTCTCTTAGAATAAAATATATATAAATAGAAATATATATGAATATATTCACATGAAGACGATGACACATTTGTCGTCTTTGCCAAGTGTGAAAGAAAAAAGAAAAAAGAAAAAAGAAAATGAGTTTAATAATCGAGAAAGAAAAGTTTGTTAATTAAGGAAATGTAAGTTAATAATGTGTGGACTAAAATGACAGACGTCGAGTCGTGGTTTTGAAGATTAATAAAGAATGACAACGAAACAGTTGATCGAGTTGGTTAAAGGCATATATACATATACAATTTGTTTAATTAAAAAAAATATAAATATATATATATAATATGGCAGACCCGCGGGGTTGCCCATATTTTAAACTTATAATTCAGTTTATTGGGAAAAAGACCCGGATGAATGAATCTAGCTAGTCCCTCTGTAATAACTTCAATTTTTAAAAAAATTATTAATTATTTTATCACTTCATTTTCCTACTATTTTTTCATATTTATTCTCTAGTTTATTAATTGAGCATTCGTTTTGATAATGGATTATTCTTGTATTTAACTCGTTTAGAATTATTAACTAGTTTAAAAATTCGTACACACACGAGTATTATACAAGTAAATCTATATAAGTAATTTATTAAGTAAAACAATACTTTAACTACATATAAAATGTGTGAACTTTCATACATAACAATAAATTTATTTAACTCTAACATAGTAAATAAGAAAAAGTGGACAAATACAAATTGTTTGAAGTACGCAAGTAAGAACAAAGATTATATTCGTTATACTATTCCTTTATATACTACGTTAATTTATTAGATCATGATTCAAAGATTTAACACAAGCCTAAACAATATAAGACTAACTCATTACGTGCTCATTTTTTTTAAAAGAACTCCCTCATCATCATTACATGCTCATTATAGGTAAGCATAGTTTTGGTTAAAATGAAAACTTTGAAAGGAAGTCTTTATAAATTTGATTTAATAAAGTGGTGGAAATATAAATCAATGCTGCCATTTAAAAAAGACTTAGAGATGAACCAATAGAAGTATTCAATTATACGTTCTTGCTTGTTGTAGTCTTGTAAACAAAATCAGCAAAATATGACTTAGGCTCTTTCTCAGGCATTCTCTCTTCCTATAGCACTCTAGAAGTAGCAATGTAATGAAGTTGATATATGTCATGTGTTATAAAAACTACAATTACAAGATAAGAATCTATAAGTAGATTTAGCTTACTAATTTAACTACACCTGTATCCATCTAAAGAAAGAACAATAAAAATGGCACTATGAAAAAATAAAACGCTTTGAGATTTATAGGAAAGAACTGTTTTTCTTTAAAAATGACATATTGAAAAACATAAAGCGCTTTGTAGTGTCAAAAGTCAATTAGTCAACTATAATCAATAATTTTAATCATAATCAACAAAGAAAATCCAAAATAAGGTCAATTAGTGGAAATAGAACCTCTTTAGTGTCAACTCTATAGTTGTTGCATTCTAATGCAATTCACATTAAACAAACATCAATGCCACATTTGGATATTTCTCAACAATATCTACACTGTCAAAAAAATCCTACAAAGCTGCTTGACTGATGAACGATGTATGGCTTCTAAATATGGTTCAGTAAAAACCAGATTGCTTTAGGGTCAGACGTTCTAAAATCATTTACATATCTGTGATAAGAATAGAGTGTCAAGTCAAAAGAAACTTTGGTTCAAAATTACAGTACCTTTGCATCTATTCTAGAATATATAACGTGTCTATATGAGCAAATTAGAGAAATGAAAATCTATTAAAAAGTCGAATGCTTATTCTTATCAAGACATTGGTAATAGTAGGGTGTTGTTATGACTTATGACTCGATAAGAAAGATTTGATTAATTGAGAATCAAAATGTACCTCATTATGTATTACGTTTGAAATCTCATGTGTTAGTTTACCTGTTATTTAATTGGCATCTTTATGGTACTACATTACCATCTAATTGCGAATTATAATATATAAACATCAAGAAAGTAAAACATTATTCAAATTAATATTAAACAAAATAAAAATAATTTAAATTCAACCTAACCAAACCCATTCCAGGAGGAAAAAATAAAAGTAAATAGAAAAAAATAGGCATAGTCTAATTTACTCAACCTGAAACATAAATTACTATTTGAATTATTGGCTATTAATACCTTAAATTTCTCAAAAAAAAGTTATTTAGAGGCAATAACGATGAAAGTTGGTTTGTGCACTTTAAAATCAAGACTTGTTGATTTCACATACCTTGAATTGCATGTGAATTCATAAAAGGATAATCCCAGGTGACGCGTTTGGGTTTAATCTTCTGATGTAATTTTGATCTAAGCACCATGTTTCAGTCAAGGGTTAACTTCTTGAAACCATAGCATATATATGCTGAAAAGGGCATACTACATTGTGGTTTTGTTCCTAAAGCCTTAGTGGATTTCAAATCTTTTGATGCATCAACAATAAATGCCTTTGCAATTGGCTTCCCTTTATCATGTTCTAGTTTACAGATTGCTCGCTATGCTCTCATTTTGGTGGGGTTCATTTAGTTACTGCTCATCCACAGATCATTTGGTGACTTTTGTAGCATTGCTTGTTGTACCTAAAAAAACCACATGATTTACGAACATGCATACTCTCAAGTTTAAAACTAAATATACACTTATAATACAATAGTTTTAAAAGCTAAAGAAATTACCATCAAATGAACAAAATTAACATGAAATCTAATTCAAGCATATCAGTATAAACACCAAATCATATTCAATATCCCATATTAGATCACGTAACAATGAATCATATTAAAAAATTTAGTTTGCCAAGCAAGATGAACAAAATGAAAAAGTAATACGTTTGAAATCAAATATGTAATCTTACCTCAATCAACAGAAACATCAAGTAAATAGAAATCTTCTGCAACTATAAGAAATTTGGGGTTTTGATCTTACCTCGATTAGAAGATTGATGCCGATTTGAAAGTTTTTCTCGTGAGCCGTAGATAAGAAGGGTTTTGGAAGCGAGGAAGATGAGAAAGAATGAAAGTGTTAGAGAATGGATTTAGGGTTTGTGAAGCTTATCGAAGAAGAAAGACGAATCACAATGTATCAAGAATGTTACCTAATGAGGAAATTTATATTAAATATAGATAAAAATAAGATGATCATAAATATATATTCATAAAAAATATTATATATCATGAAAAATCAACTAAGGAGGAAAACATATTATATAAAAACTTAATTGTGTTATAATAATAATAATTTTTCACTACTAGAAAAACTGGAATTTCCGAGGACAGATTCCCTCGGAAATCCCTAGCAAATCCGGTATTTCCGAGAGATTTCCGAGGGAAATCCGCCCTTGCAAAAAACCTCGTCGCAAATCTATTGCGAGGAATTTCCGAGGGAATTTTGCGAGGAATTTCCGAGGGAATTGCGAGGTCGTATATTTGCGAGGAAGTTGTAAGGGTCATATTTGCGAGCGATTTGTGAGGACGTCCTTTGCGAGAGAATTGCGAGGGCTTCTATTTGCAAGGAAGTTGTAAGGCTCGAATTTGCGAGGGAGTTGCAAGGACTTTATTTGCGAGGTTTTAGCAAGGGGTGTTGTTTACAAGGGAGTTGCGTGGAATTTATTTGCGAGAAATTTCCGAGGACCTAAATTTCCGAGGGATTTACAAGGGTTCTTTCCTCGCAAATCTCTTGCAAAGCTCTTGGAAATCCCTCACAAAGATGCAGTTTTCTATTAAAAAAACCTTTTTTTAAATTTTCGTAATTCCTGTAATATATAATATTTTAATCGGATAAAAATATAAACTACAATACTAAATTTTCATTTAACACCCAATATACGCTACCAAATTCAACACTATCAAAAATACTATATTAGATTCTTACATTTAACTTCACCAAAAAAGCTCCAACATAGTTTACATTGACATATACACATAATGTCATACTAGATAGATGTAGGAGAGTCTCGAGATTGAAAATGTTGAAGCATCATCTTGTTCAACATTGCCACTTGTTCTTGCAAGTCTTTTGTTTGTTGTTGACTTGACAATCTTTGTTCTTCCATTTCTTTTCTTAAAGTTTTTTTCATTCTCTTGCAATTTTGCTCTTAAGTTCTCATTCTCTTGCAATGTTTCCACCGTCTTTTTCAACCTTTATATCTACAATTTGTAAACACAAACATATACGAAAATTAATACCTAATATAAATAACACATAATATGATAGACCAAATATTCAACCATAATAGTATCATCCATTACAACTCATTTCCACCCTATATGATGTAATATCACACGTATTGATCATACTTATTTTTAAACAAATAATAGATACCATAACATACATATTTTACTAATCAAAACTTGTATGACTCGTTAATACTTATAACAAGTAATTTACATGTAATATGACACATTACAACATCTTATTAAGTAACACCTTAATGTTTTCATGACCATGTTATTCGTAGGTACTTATACCCATTTCAATCCAATAAATCATTACACCATATTACTATCAAATACCACTAATTCACCCCATTATGACTTATTCATGTTAATATGAACAAATAACACCCAATATGACTTCCATTTCTAACCAAAAAAACATACGACTTATTACAACCACTTATATTTAGTTTATACCCAGTATTGCTCATTAAAACTTGTATGAAACATTTGTACTATTTAACCATTTATACCCATATATGATTTGTATGTCCCATTATGACTCATATGAGTATATGACCGGTTACTACTTATATTGGTAAACAGATAACCTAAATTGGTAAACAATAGAATTAAACAGTTAGAACAATAACATTTTAAATTTAATGAAACAAAAGTTAATAAGTGATATTTTCTTGTAGGCCTAAATTATATGATTATTACATACTCTACTTTGATTAAAATATCTCTAAGTTGTAAACAAACAAGATAAGTTAATGGAGGTCAATATTTGATTACATACTCCCTTTATTTAAATATCTACTGCTAGAGAATTCAAACAAATAAAAAATTTGATTACATACTCCCTTAGTTTAAATATCTACTGCTAGAGAATTCAAACAAATAAAAAAACTTGCTTTACTTGATGTTTATATTGATTACATACTACCTTTGTTTAATCCAAGGATGCATTATAGCATACACACATAGCATACACACACAACATACACACGCACACAACACATACACTCACAACATACACACACAGAGCACATATACACACAATATACACTCACAACAGCATTCACTTATACTAATTATTTAAAATAAACACAAATAAACCCACATCACACAACAAACATTCACCTATATTTAACCCACAACACACATACGCACACAGCACACATACAGAACATACACACGCGCATACAACACATACACAGAGAACACACACGCACACAGTACACACACACAGAGAACACACACATAATACACAAACAAACATTTTCTGTTAATCTCAATATATTTCGAATTAAAGCCCCAAAAGAATCGATATAAGCAACTGGAATATATTTTCTGTTTCACCCACGAAATACACCTCCAAAATTGACATAAACAACTTGAACATTAGAAACTCAAACAATGTTAGAGGAAGCATGAACGAGAGATTGAGGGGAGAAACTAACCGGTGGAGTAAGACGGTAGCAGCAAGGTGGACGGCGGTTGGCAGCAAACCGGTGCCGCAACGGCAGGGGGTTTAAGATCCCGGTGAACGGCGGCAGTGGTGCTAAACTTTCACCCACTTTATCAGTTGCTCATAAGATATCACGAGTTACAGCCCCAAAATCGAAAAAAACAACTTGGATATTAGAAACTCGATCAATCGATTTTAGAGAAAGATGAACGAGAGATTAAGGGGAGAAACTAACCGGAGAACGAAATGTAACAAAACTGCAGAAAGGTGCAAGACGGCGTCGGTAGAGACCGGTGCAGAGGGTGGACGACGGCGTGGGGTGACGGGTCGTGGAGGAGCTTGGGGAGAGGGAATTGAAAATGGAAAAGGCGCGGGGAGTGAAATCGCTGCCTAGGGCATTTTGAATATTTGATTTCCCTCTTCATATTATAGTAATATATGTACAATTAAGATGAATAAAATATAAAGTGGGAGTTTGGGACAACTAATAATAATTCTAATTAATAGTTCACTAATAATAATTTATGCAAGTTGAGGATTAAATTTTTTATTCTTCTTAACACTAATTATTTCTAGTTGTAAATACTAAAATATATAAAAAAATGATCTCGGTCCTCGCAAATCCCTCGGAAATTTGCGAGGATTTCCTAGGACTGAAACAATTTTATTGTGTTTTATGCTATATTTGATTATATAATACACATACAACAGTTATAGTCCATTATAAACGTAATTTTAAACATACGGGTGCATAAAAATGTCAATGCATTCATATAAATACACTTACACACATTAAACCACTACAATGTTATTATACATCTATATTTAAATATACGTGTTCATGTATGTAAGTTGGTCTAAATAGGTTAATATGTATAATAATTCTATTTCATGTTAGTGTAACTATACATATGTGCTTATATATTCAAAATTTTAGGTGCAAAACACTAAAATATATAAAAAAACGATCTCAGTCCTTGCAAATCCCTCGGAAATTTGCGAGGGATTTCCTAGGCCTGAATTAGTTTTATTGTGTTTTTCACTATATTTGATTATATAATAAACATACATACACTCATAGTTCATTATTAACGTAATTTTTGACATACAAGTTTATAAAAATGTCAATGCATTTATATAGATACACTTACACACATTAAACCACTACAGCGTTTTTATACATCTAGGTTTACATATACGTGTTCATGTATATATGGTGGTCTAAATAGGCTAATATTGCAAATAACTCTATTTCATGTTAGTGTAACTATACATATGTGCTTATATGTTCAAAAATTTAGGTGTACGACACTAAAATATATAAAAAACAATCTTAGTCCTCGCAAATCCCTCGGAAATTTGAGAGGGATTTCCTAGGCTTGAATTAGTTTTATTGTATTTTTCACTTATTTGATTATATAATACACATACATACACTCATAGTTCATAATAAACGTAATTTTTGACATACAAATGTATAAAAATGTCAATACATTTATATAGATACACTTACACACATTAAACCACTATAACGTTTTTATACATCTAGGTTTACATATACGTGTTCATGTATATATGATGGTCTAAATAGGCTAATATTGTAAATAATTCTATTTCATGTTAGTGTAACTATACATACGTGTTTATATGTTCAAAATTCTAGGCGTAAAACACTAAAATATATAAAAAACGGTTTGGGCCTCGCAAATCCCTCGAAAATTTGCGAGGGATTTCCTAGGCCTGAAATAGTTTTATTATGTTTTTCAATACATTTGATTACAAAGCACATATACATACACTCACATTTCGTTATAAACTAAGTTTTATACATAAAAAATTTTAAATATGTGAAATCATTCATATACATATGTGTTACACATTAAATACCTAAGACGTTTTTATATATCTAAGTTTACGTATATATGTTCGTGTATATAAGTTGATCTAAATAGGCTAATATGTCAAATAAATATATCTTATGTTAGTGTAGTTATACATACGAGTTTATATATTCAAAATTCTAGGCGTAAAACACTAAAATATATAAAAAACCGTTTTGGGCCTCGCAAATCTCTCGGAAATTTGCGAGGGATTTCCTAGGCTTGAATTAGTTTTATTGTTTTTTTCACTATATTTGATTAGATAATACACATACATACAGTCATAGTTCATTATAAACGTAATTTTTGACATACAAGTCTATAAAAATGTCAATACATTTATATAGATACACTTACACACATTAAACCACTATAACGTTTTTATACATCTAGGTTTACGTATACGTGTTCATGTATATATGATGGTCTAAATAGGCTAATATTGCAAATAATTCTATTTCATGTTAGTGTAACTATACATACGTGTTTATATGTTCAAAATTCTAGGAGTAAAACACTAAAATATATAAAAAACCGTTTTGGGCCTCGCAAATCCCTCGGAAATTTGCGAGGGATTTCCTAGGACTGAAATAGTTTTATTATGTTTTTCAATATATTTGATTACAAAGCACATATACATACACTCACATTTCATTATAAACTAAGTTTTAGACATACAAAATTGTAAATTGTGAAAACATTCATATACATATGCGTATACACATTAAACCGCTAAGACGTTTTTATATATCTAAGTTTACGTATATATGTTCGTGTATATAAGTTGATCTAAATAGGCTAATATGTCAAATATTTCTATCTCGTGTCAGTATAGTTATAAATACGTGTTTATATGTCCCAAATTCTAGGGGTAAAACACGAAAATATATAAAAAAACCGATTTGCTCCTTGCAAATCTCTCGGAAATTTGCGAGGAATTTCCTAGGAACTTTTGCGAGGAAGTTACGAGAGATTTCAGACCTCGAAAATCCCTTGAAAATTTCTCGCTATTCTGTCGTAAATGTGTTGGATTCAAATTTGTCGTAAATGCCTAGGAAAACTCTCGGAAACTTTTGCGAGGTATACCATTTCCTCGGAAATTCCTTGCAACTTTGCGAGGGATTTACGAGAGGTTTCATTCCTCGAAAATTGGTCGCAAATTTCTCGCTAGTTTCTCATAACGTATATCATTCAAATCTGTTGTAAATTCCTAGGAATTTTCTCGGAAATTTTGCGAGGGATTTCAAGACCTCGCAAATCCCTCGGAATCTCCGATTTTTCTAGTAGTGTTTCTAATAATCAAGTACCCTTTCATGAAAAAATAATTAAAATTAAGGATGTATTATTGCGTAATACGGAAGAAACCCACAAAAAGAAAAAAAAAAGTCAAATAACGCTATTAAGATGAATTTTACTTGTATGTATTAATGAATTAGTTTATGTTCAACAAAGTTGCAGAAGTAAACATGGCCATATGGGGAAGGGGGTAACAATTTATCCAAAATGAAAAATCAACTAACGAGGAAAACAAATTATATAAAAACTTAATTGTGTTATAATAATAATAATTTTTCTAATAATCAAGTACCCTTTCATGAAAAAATAATTAAAATAAAGGATGTATTATAGTGTAATACGGAAGAAACCCACAAAAAGAAAAAAAATAGTCAAATAACACTATTAAGATGAATTTTACTTGTATGTATTAATGAATTAGTTTATGTTCAACAAAGTTGCAGAAGTAAACATGGCCATATGGGGAAGGGGGTAACAATTTATCCAAAATGAAAAATCAACTAACGAGGAAAACAAATTATATAAAAACTTAATTGTGTTATAATAATAATAATTTTTCTAATAATCAAGTACCCTTTCATGAAAAAATAATTAAAATAAAGGATGTATTATAGTGTAATACGGAAGAAACCCACAAAAAGAAAAAAAATAGTCAAATAACACTATTAAGATGAATTTTACTTGTATGTATTAATGAATTAGTTTATGTTCAACAAAGTTGCAGAAGTAAACATGGCCATAATGGGGAAGGGGGTAACAATTTATCCAAAAAAATCATGTCAGGTGAGCTTCGAATCTACGCCTTTTGGTTTTCCTTAGAGTGCTTTAACCACTTTGTCAAATTAGTTCAGCTAGTTTGCTTTCCTATATAAAATATATAATTGTTATTAGTAAGTATTACTGTTCATTATGTTAAATCATCTTCCTTCTAAATGTAAGAATATATAATTAGATGCATAGTTGGACAGAACTTTAATTAATTATTAATCAAATTTATAACAATTTATAAGAGGTTTTATACGTTCTTTTTCAATTTTTTGAGAAAAAGTCCAGAAGCTAGCCATAAAACAAACGCCAGATTTTTGATAAAAATCTATAATAGGGAAGAGGGTCTCCTCGCCAATTGTTTAATCACCGTTACCGGATTGATGTTAAAATCGCTAAAACATAATTTTAATTTCGTTTTTTCAATTTGTAGTTAAAAACAATTTTTTTAGAACGTTGATTACTATTCATGCGTATTTGGTAGCCGTATTATTGTATATTCACAAGTAAATATTACCAGCGATTCGCGAAAGTAAAAATAGTATCTCGTTTAGTGTAAA